>JAMXBC010000006.1:40176736-40847986 GCA_024138005.1 Lumnitzera racemosa | reverse complement strand
TAACATGATCTTCTAAAGTTTAGTTAATTTTGAAGCGAAGATTATATTGTTAGCCTTATCGATTGAATTGGACAGTGTCCAATATTAGTTTATCTTGGATGAGAATTAGTACTAGCTGATTTTTGATAGATTTATATTTCACCCAATCTATTATTTATTTAACAAAATACAATTGAGCCTATGATTCTCAATGACTGCGATATTAAATTATAAATATAATTGTTTTATGCTTATTACTTATAGTGACTCTTTACACATATCGAGACACCAAATATATACCAACAATTGATTGAAAACTATTGTCGTATGTGAGCATTTTGAATAAATTTTTCTAAAGTCGTAATTTTAATAATATTCGATTTGGTGAATGCTCAGACAACCACTAAGAACTTATTATATTCATTTTTCCTTTTTCATTTAATTTTCTTAAAATGAAAAGGGAGTAATTAAAAGTTCATAATATATGAAAAAACATAGATAACAAGTTCTTACCGTCACTTTAAAAATCACAACTTTAGTCTTTCTTCACAAAAATACTTTAAGTTCAAATTTTTAAATTTTCTGGAATCGAGAGAGAACTGATGCAAGAATCCTAAAAAATTATAACTATCCTCAAGAGTGAAAATAGTGCATAATTTTTTAAAACTACAAAATTTGTATTTGGAAGAAAATTTCGTAATACTGGGGAATATTCTAGATTATAAAATACTGTCCTAAATGTATAAATTATTTCGAAGAATAGAAAGCACCGCGAGTGTTGTAACCAACTTAAATCCTTTTACATATATTTTATCATAAAATGGCTTAAAAATTCATAATTCCACTAAATAATTTACAAATGTAAATAAATTTTGTGACAATCCTTAAAATTGATAATTTTTGTAAAATAGTTTATAAATAACAATCATAAATTTGTAATAGTATTATAAATTCGTAAACTTACATTATAACTTGTGACTTCACTGTAAAGTTTGTAATTTCAGTGAAATTCGTTTCTTTTCCTAAAAGAACTGTTTATTCCATAAATTCAATCTAAAATGTCATGAACGGCATACGTTGGTAAATGTACTTTGATTCTTATAATTTGCTTCTAATCACTGTAAATTAGTTAAAGTTCATAATTTATATTTGTAAATAGTAACTCAGCTTAAATGTTTGTAACATTAATGGTGAATATTAAAGTGTATATATATATATTTTCTAACAATTCTCTAATAAACTTTGCAAAATACGCAGTAAGTTCGTATTTTCTCGTAGAAGGTTATAAAGTAGTTTCTAGCTTCCTTTGTCATTCGCAAAAAGTCTGTAGAACAACGAGAATCTTCAGAATCATTATAGTGTGTAAAATTATAATACTGTTAGTGAATACGATATTGATGTTATAATATATTTTTTGTTTCCCCTAAATCTCCTAGAGGGAAAGTCTGGAGTATTCAAGGAGAGGGTGGAGTTCGATGATGCGAATTTAAGAGTCACCCTGCATGGCGTTGAAGGAGATATTTTCGACGAATACAAAGTATATAAGCCAACGTGGAAGCTGACTCCAAAGGGAACAGGCTCTGTGGCTCACTTGGAAATTGAGTACGAGAAACAAAATGCAAACATCCCTGCCCCTGATAAGTACCTGAACTTCATAATTAGCATGACCAAGGATATTGATGCCCATGTATCATCCCAAGTGCCTGAATGTGAAGCTACTACGTGTTATTACTTGGTCCCATGTATTGTTATGGTTTATGAATTATGTTTCTATGTATGGGTGCATGGTGGGAAGATCCCCCCTATAATATGAAATAAAGGCAGGTATAGCCATCTTTACCTGTTTTCGTTCACATAGATTTGGAATATCTCTTTCACTACAAGTCACATTATGAAATCTATACTTAATACCTACATACCATCCGTGATCTCCATACCAAAGACATAAAATAAAAACAAATTAGAATTGTATAAAATTTCTTCGATTTTTTTTAATTGAATCGTATGGTTATTCAGGTTGTACTGGCCCCTACCATAAGCAGCCATGAGATTAGGCATCCTATTATGTATATCTCAATTGAGGTTCTTTCACTTGACCAATTTTATATCCATTTATTAATAACAAAATAGTATCAGTACCACACACTTTATATCAATGCAAAATTTGAATGCTTGACAATATAACACCTACTGTACTCCTAAGCACTAATTATCATATTAGATCAAAGGCATACATAGCATGCATGCAAACAATCTACGCACAAGCTTAAAAAAGCATAATAGTTTAGCCTAGCCTTCTAGCTAGTCATTCAAGAAAGTCTCTTTACAAATTTAGCTTATTAGTCCTAGACAAATTAGAATAGAGTATCAATATATAACACTTAGTGAGATCAATGTAAACCTACCATTTGATTTAGCCCGTTATACTCATTTTTATATTGTTCTTATATTCATAATCATTAAAATTTTTATAGAATCGGTTTCCATATTACTATAGAAATTGCTGTAGCTTTTAAATTTAGTAGGGAACCATTTAATAATTGTATATTTATTAAAATTTTAAACCACTAAAGCGCTTGGGCATGTAAAGATATAAAGTTTAGTTTTGATAGCCTTGATAACTATACCTTTTAAGAAAATTATAAGTTTTAAATCTGGACAATTCTATCAATTTGCAAAATTAGTTTAATTTTACAATTTTCACCTTAAACACTCTATTTCTTAAAAAATCCATGAAAGGAACTCAAATTTTGGTACATAATATTATTATAGTCATAAAATAATATGTATAAGAAGTTTGAGTGGTGTCGTGAATTTAGAAACTTTGCCTAAATTTTCCAATATTTGCATTTTAGCTCCTAAACTTGCAAAATTTACAAAACTAACCCAAACAAATAAGTTCTCAAAATCCATAGCTGTGATAATCATATGAAGATGTAAAGATAAGTATTTATTATATCTTATATGAAAAGTAGCATAATCTTATGTTGATGAAAAGTTAAATAGGAAAACCATAACAAAATAATACTAAATAAAACATAAAAAATTCTAAAATTCAATTTTCTAAAATCGAATTCCCAAGCATTAAATTAAGATGATAAATAAGCTATATAATGTCATCAAGATGGTGTTTAGTATATTGTGTCACCTACAAACTGATGGTCAAACAAAACCTGTAAATCATACTTTAGGTACATTATTGACAACAACTGTTGGTAAGAATCTTACATATTCGGATGAGTGTTTATTAATTATTAAGTTTTCTCACAATATATTTACAAATAATTATGTAGGCAAATTGCCATTTGAGATTATCTATGGGTACAACCTTTCTATTCCTTTAGATTTGCTTCCTATATAGGCTTTAAAAGAAGAAAGTCACAGTGGGGTTGAAAAGGCAAAGGAAATTCAAAAGCTACATTAGAGGGTGGTTGAGTAGATCAAAAGTACGATTACTAAACATAGGTATTATGGAGACGAAGTAGAAGACATTGATTTTCAGCCATAAGACATAATCTGGTTATACTAGAGAAAGGAGAGGTTTCCTGTGCAAAAGGTAGTAGAAGCTTGCTTCTAGAGCATATTAACCTAGTAGAATCATCATAAGGACCAATAAGGGCAAATATTTAACAACCTTAGAGAAATTATGGGAATTAGATTACAACACATGGTGGACTCATGACTTATAACTTGGTCCAAAGGATTCTAAATACTGTGTAAGAAGAGTAAAAGATATTTCAATAAGGATTCATTGTTCACACTATGGTATTATGAAGAAGTTTCTTACTATTAGAAGCAACTTAGACATTAGATTCAAATGCTTCTAGCAAAAGGACTAGATTTATTTTCTATTTTAATAGAGCCACTTGAACCAAATTTTGAGAAAAGCTTCTACTTTAAAGAGTATGCTAACAAAACTATAGTTCAAATTTGAAAATATTCCTTCTAATTTAGATATGGAAGTTGATTATATCACACCTTAAAATCTTAGTTTTCCTACGGTGATGTTGCATTACGATAATGTCATAATAAATCATACTTTATTTCAATATATTATACCATGAACGATAAAATGAAATCTGTTAATAACTTTATTTTAACTGGATTTTAGTAAATTATACTCATTAAAGAAAAAAAAGAAAATTGTCGAGGCTTTTCATTTTACCGTTCATATACATGATCATAGAAATTGAATATAATTTACTACGACATTACTATAACATGATGTTACTGGAAAATTTCCCTATAAATCTAGAAGTAATTGTTTTATTTCCTTTATAGTTATTTTAATTCCTTTATCATATGTAGTTTCCTTTAAGATAGTTATTCCATATTAGTAAATATTTTAGTGTAAATATCCTATGTAAACCTATGGGGAGGACAACTTTGATGTAAATCATTACAATTTTCGTTGATAAAGGATTCTCTAATTCAATAAAATGCCCTTATCAATCTCACTACAATTGCTGTAAGCAATCTGTTTCATTTATTTATTCATTGTGTCAAATTGGTTAAGTACAATTTGATCTTCCTTAGTACTTCATATCCAATGAAAAAGTCGTCCATATTCATCCTTTAAGTTTATTTATTATTTTAAAACTCATAAAAATAGTTGTTTATTAGTAAAAATCTACTAGTCATTTTCCTTAGACTAATAAGTTAATAACTCTAAGTTGTATTTTAGTTTAGTGGTCCATCTTCTAAGCACATCACAAGAGATGATATGTTTTCTCCTTTCTTTTGTTGTCTTTACTATTATGTTGTATTTTCCCCCCTAGTGTATTATTTTTCTTTTTCTTATTACAAATTTGAATAGACTTAAATGTTTATGATTTTTTTATTAGATTATTCTATTTGTTTTCTAAGCTTATAAATGCTTGATTTCTTAGATTATTTGTCACCAAGCAAATATTTTACATAAATGGAATGCATGTGAAATCAAGTTAGGTTTTGAAAGAATTTAATCCAGACTCAAATTATAAGATCGGAATAAGAGTATGCATTATAGTTCAGTTAAGGTTTAGACATAAATATATTAATAAATTTTTATTCACATCTAGGAATAAAGAGACCAAATTGGTTAACTTGCATAATTCTCACTTCAAAAGGGAATGATTACTATGCTTAATTAAGGAATCTAAATGAAAAATCTAACTTAATTAAATATAGCTAAGGTGAATTTGTATCATAATTATTATCATCAATTGAGATTCCAATTCATTATTTCTTTATTATATAGTATTGGTATTCCGAAATTCTTTACTTCAATAAGGAGCAATATTGGAATTTAAAATCTTTTTAATTTGCCTAACTACAAGTAAAACTAATATAATTAGAAATTAATTAATAATCCTTGTGAATCAACCTAGTATACATTAGTCTTTTCATTATTATATATGTAATTTAGTGTACTTGCTCATATATTCATGCTTTTTTAGAGTGTATATGACACTGTTTAAACACCTTCTTCAAGTTATGAGGATATTAGCTTTCCTCATTCTAAAAATGCAAGCTTAATGATGTGACTAAGAAGATAACATAAGGACATCAATTTGAACCAAAGAAGTAGGTCCCTCTAAATATGGAAGAAAGTAGGGATGATCTTAAGGTTTAAGGGGTTTAGCATTTGTGTGAGAATCACTTTTAAGTAATTAAAGGAATGATAGTCACGTTTCTAAGCTCTCACTTGAGTAAGTTAGAATGTAAAAGTTTACCCGCCACAATGATGGGTTGGTAAGAGTAAGGGGTTTTAGGAACTGAGAGGAAAAGCTTAATAACTAAAGGGAAAAATATTTGTATTCACTTAATCAAGATTTGTAGCTATAAGAAATTAGAGTATTTATAATACAACATCTAGGTAATGGGTAAAAGAGTAAAGTAATTATAGTTTCTTGTTACTTTTACACTTGGAAAGCCCTACGTATGTTAACCTAGTATGTATTTTCCAATCTAACTTGTGCATTTACCTGGTGAATGAAGTAGATGGTTAGATAAAGGAGAACACTAAGGTTAAAAATACTTATTTAATTAACATAAGTGATGGACAAATTCATATAGGTCATACTAGAATTATCAACAATCTCAATAGTTATCTGGTGGAGGTACGATTGTGTCTAAGTGGGATATCCAATAAGCTCATAAAAGATTAACCTTCCTTAGGTCATGACTTAATGAAAACTTAGTAAGTTTCTTGAAGTGCCTCAACACCTTTGAAATTTCATTCTTGGTATAGTTACTCCATTTAATTATCATGGCTTGAATTCATAGAAAATCTATTCATGCTACAAGCAATGTTGACATTTATATTAACATATTGCAAAGGTTAGCTTGGATTAATAGCAATCATCTTGATAAAGTTGTAGTTTATGCCAAATCTAACTATCAAAGCCATTTGTCTCTCTACAGTGTTTAGTTTAGGATGAAAACACTACTAAAAATATATTGTGGAAGATCCCATCAAAGAAAAGAAAGAGGAGCATTAAGGTTCCAACACCAAAAGGAATATTAAGAAGTATTGGTTCTTGATCTTGAACATTTTGAGGATGCCCTAACAAGCTAGATCCATGATCTGATTATAGTATTATCAAAAGAATTAAAAAAATATGGTAGTTATACAACCACAATTGAATAGTGTATTAGATCCAATAGTAGATTTGTGTAATAAAATTTGTCCCCCTTAAATTACAATTGTGAGAAACAAAGTACACAATTCATCTTTGGTTTTGTTCACCTTTGCCTCTTACTTTAAAAATTTAATGTTAATATTTTTTTTCTTTTTCTCATCCTTCATTTTACAGTTATTATAACTTATAAATTGTTATTTCCCCTCATATTGTTAATTTACCAAGATATAATATAGTTGGTTAAAAAAACACGAGAATATATTATAACATATATTTTTATTAAATGTTTAACAAGTTAACATATTTTCACAAATAAATAGCCTAAATTTTCAAAAATAGTAACTTTTATTGATATTTAGGTTCATTTAATGCACATGAATTGCTCAAGTACAACACACAAGTAAATATGCAGCACATATACATGTTATGCAAAACAAATTTGCTTTGCTTACAATATGAGGACTTATACATATATGGAGCACATTATGTTTGAACATTGAAAGCCCTAAGACTATTTTTATTAGAGAGTTGCTTTTAAACCTCTTTAGGGTCTTATTTAAGCATTTTAAAGAACTTTCTCTATTAAAGAACTCATGACTTTATCTTTAAAGATCTTCTTAACATTAATATATATTATTTACAAAACACGTAATATACATAGTACATAATACCAAGTCTAACACTAATAAATTTTATGAAAAGAATCCTCTCCCTTATGAGAGCTCTTCCTCCTTAAGAGTGCTTTGTTACACCATGTGGTGTCATCCGAGGATTTTTTTTTTCTCTTTTATTTCTCAATCTTGTCTAGATTCCCTTCCTTTTTTTAGTTTTTTCCTTATTAAATTGTTTCTCTTTAGTGATCTTATTGGTTTTCTGTACATATTATAGATCTTTAGTCTAGTATTATGTAGAGTTTCTCACATTTCTATTTCCTTCTTTTGCTGGGTATGTCTATCTTATTGTCCTCTAATTGCGGTCTTTCATTATGAAAAGTGTTCTTCAACTTTCTTTGAGTTTTTGGTTAAGTATTTTTTTCCTTCTCATGTCTTTAATTATTTTGCTATATGCATGCAAATCTTGATCCTTGATAATGGAGGCTATAAAATTCCTTGCGAATGAAGAAGATGAGATTATTATATTTGATCTAAAGGTAGCAAAAATAAGAACGGAATGTTATCTTGTTGGGAAGATCATTGCGAAGACATAGATCAAAAAGGCTATTATTTCAAATTTGAATCAAGTGTAGGAGAAGCATGGAAAATTATACATTTTTCATCTAAGGGAAAATTTTTTTGTTATTTGTTCAAAATATAAGAGAGTTTTGTCTAAGATTATCTGGGTCCTTGGTCAGTTATGGGGTATCCAATTATTCTTCTATGCTAGGATGTTAATAAAATATCGGATGACTTAGATTTTTCTTTATGCAATACGTGGATGCAACTTTATGATCTTCTGTTACAATTCCTCATTTAAGAAATTGCAAAAATAGATTAGGGGTAGAGTTGGTGAAGTTATTAAAGTTGAAGATTGTTCAATCATTAAAAGAGATTTCCTTAAAATCCATATAAAATATAATATTTTGAAAGCTTTAGTTGAAAGTATATAAATTTTTTATGGAAATAATGATTTTTGAGTTTGGATTCATTACGAAAGATTACTTGACTATTGTTTTGCTTATGGTATCATTGGTCATATTGAGAATCATTGTTCATTTAAAAATGCTTAAGGTTTTCAACATTGCCATTTGGATTTGGTCTTAAGGCTAATACAATTGGACTATCTTTGATTTATAAGTTGGATAAGCTAGGTGACTAAAGGAATGAGAAGTCAGTTGGAGAAGATGATACAAAAAGGTAAGTTGTGGATAAAGGTAAAGAAGTAACTCAGTATTGATTTGTGGTGGGCAAGAAAGTTCTAATAAGATAAATGAGGAAATATGATAAATGCAGTGTTGAATATAGATGGCAAGTCAGATACAATATTGAATGAGGATGTTGAAAAAGGAAGAAACAATAGCTTGGTTGAGAGGTACACTATTGAAGAGAATATTTTGGTTGGACCACATTTGGTTAACTCTCTAACTGAACATATGAATAATAGCCCATCTTTGTCGGTCCTTTCTTAAGCCCATATACCTATTCCATCATTAAACCTAATTCCCCAAATGTCTTATCCACATGAGAATATATACTTACCTTTACCCTCTTGAGGTATGTCAAAGGATTTTCCCCAAATGTTCATGTGCTTTTCCCTTTTGAAAATCCCTTAGTAAACCCTAATCTTTATTCAACCCCTCCTTACACTTCTTAACCTCTCTCACCATTAAAAGGTTTCAAACCCTCATCCAACCTTTCCCCCACTCTTACAACACCATCTCATCCTTCTTAGTTTATTTCGCATGTAAATGTCATTGAGTCCTCTCCTTCTTCTTCCTTAATTCCTTTGGTTCCAATCAAGCCTTGTATAGAGTTAAACAACCCTATAGTCTTGGTCTTAGGCCTCAAAGTGTTTAACAGGTCTAGAAATTGATGCCTTCCGCCCAAGAGTTAAGTGGGGTACTTGAGCGCTCAAACCCTTTGACAAATGCCACTCCTTCTCCTTTGACAAAAGTCCATCAAGCAAAATTTGGAAGGTTCTTTTGAAGAAGTTTTTGAGATGTGTGTTAAAAAGGTGAAGATAATTGAGGAAGTTCAATAGACTAACTATGGCGGATAGAAAAATGTTCGACGGAAGATCAAAAAGAGCATCCATATCAAGAGAAGACAATCAACTAAAGGTAAATTAGATTTTGGAAGTTAGTTGTTTGTTGCTTATATTGAAGAAATTGAACAAATCACACTTGAAGGCTTTTGTAGCTGGCTTATCTTAGTTACCTCAGTGCCATGATCAGTATAGCATAGAATTGTTTGCCATGATCAGTATAGCATAGAATTGTTAAGGATTAGGTCAATCCTTGACAGTATCAAACCTTTAGAGTATGACCTTTAAATATCGACCCACTTTCGTTTTTCTCATGGAAACTCAAAAGAAATCTAGTTATGTAGACATGATTAGAAGAAGCTTTCATTTTAATGGTTATTTTTCCATAGATCAAAGAGGTCTGATTGGTAGATTAACCCTATAGTGGAAGGGTGGCATATTGACCCAAATTGTATATTATTTGGATAACATAATTGATACAAGAGTTATAATAACCTCAAGAATTTTCATGCATATTTCATGGTGTTATTTGAATTTGGAGTTTATGAAAGGCTCAAGTTTCAGGATAAGTTGATAAATATTTATGTTTATATGCATGATCCATGGTTGGTAACTGGTGATTTAAATGAAGTCAGTTTTGATGAAGAGAAAAGTGGAGGAATGGCTAGATTCCTAAGACAATTAGTAACTTCTAACAATATGATGTTTGATTGTTAGCTAATGAAAATTGGGCTTAATGAGCATAATTATACTTGCTTAAGCAAAAGAATGGATGAAGTTCTTGTAAAAGAAAGACTTAACCATGGTCTGATTAACCAAGATTGGTTATAGAAATTTTCCACCACACAAATTATGCATCTCATTATAGAAACTTTTAATTGAAGCCCAAATTCTTTAGAGCTATACAAGAGAGATACTATTGGACTAAGAATTTTCATATATGAGGTGAAGTGGAAGTTAAAACAAGGTTACTTATAGAAGGAAGTTGATTCACTAGAATAAGCAAGTTATTGGTAATGATAGGTGGAAGATCAAGGATTTGATGGTCGAAATTAGCAAATTATAAGATAAGAATGCCATCAATTTGAACCCTATGGAAGAGGAAAGATTATGAAAGGAACTTAATGATCTTAGGAGCCATGAAGAAATATATTAGAAGTAATGATCAAAGATAAATTGGTTAAGAGAAGGGGACTGAAACATAAAGTTCTTTCACCACTTTACTTTAAGTAAACAAGCTAGGAGAAAGATATTTTGAATAAAAAATGATGCTAGAGAATGGGTGGAGCAAGAAAATGTGATTATAGATACGTTATTGCAATATTATTGAAATCTCTTTTCTTCTCAAAGGGTTGTTCAAATGGGTTCAATAGTGGGATATATTGATCTAATGGTGTCTAACAAGTAGAATAGTTGTTTAACAATAGAAGTGACTACGAATGAGATCAAAAATACAACTTTTCAGTTGGGTTTGATTAAAGCCTTAAGTCCAGACAAGGTTGATGGTCTTTTCTTCCAATTACATTGCAATTCTATAAGCCCCTTCATTTCTACAATCATCAAGGACTTCTTCAAATCGAGTATTCTTCCTTCTCACTTTAACAATTTTGATATTGTCCTAATCCTTAAATTTGTTCGTCTTAAAAATGTGTCTTAACTCAAACCTGTTGACTTATGCAAGTTTATGTATAAAAGCATTTCAAAAGTGTTAGCTAATAGGTTACAATTACTCTTGGATAACATCATTTTGGCTAATCAAAGTGCCTTTATCCCTATATGACTAATTGAAGATAATATCAATATTGCTCATGAAGTTTTTCATTATCTTAAAGAGAAGTCCAACTCTAGATCTTTTAATTGTGCAATCAAACTTGATATGGTTAAGGCATATGATAGAATGGAATGGTGTTTTTTAGAAGCAATTATGAGAAGAATGGGTTTTGTGATATTTGGATTTGATAGGTGATGAATTGTCTAGTTTCTATTTCTTATAATTTGATTGTTAATGAGAAAAGAGTTGGAAGCTTCAATCCAACTAAAAGAATTAAGTAAGGAGATCCTATTTCAATGTACTTATTTCTTTAAGTTGCCAACTCTTTATTAGTTATGATTAAAAAGGAAATTGAAACTAAAAGTCTTAAAGGTATCAAAATAAGAAGAAGAAGCCTAGAGTTAACCCATCATTTCTTTGCCTATGATTCCCTATTTTTTATGAAGGCTTCTAAGAGGAATTTTCATGTGTTGAAAAAAAAAAATCCTCGATAAATCTTGTAAGGCCTCAAGTTAATTAATTAATTTTAACAAATCTTCCATTTGTTTTACCAATAATACTAGTATTGAGATAAGATGTAGGTGTGATGATATTTTACAAATAAGTCAAGAAAGATGCCCTAGTAAATATTTAGGACTTCTAACCAAATGGGGTAAGTTAAAGAAAGAAGTATTGGCCTTTGTTCGTTCCTGAGTGGTAAGTAAATTGGAATGATGAAATTCTAAGCTCTTGTCTTAGGGAGGTAAGGGAACTTTTATTAAATCTGTGGCTTTTGCTATCCCCACTTATGTTATGAGCATTTTTAAATTTCCTTTAATCCAGATGATTATTATTATTAATAATTTTTTGTGGGAAGGGGGTGATAGTGTGAGCCTTGTAGTTTTTTGTATTTATTTTTAGCTAGTAATTTAGGGTATATGTGAAAGTTAACTGATTAAAATGATAATTCATGTGTGAATCATAGGAGTTAGACAATGATGGACCGTGACTCTGGAATATAGAAATATAATAAAATAATATTATTATAGCTAAAAATAGATAATTTTACTAAACTATATTCTATTGCAATTTATTTACTGTAAACATGTAAATTAGGTAACACAAATTAATTGGTCCTTACAGATAAATTATTTGGATACTAAAATTATAAAATGACATAAAATAATATATATAAATAGTAGTTTGCCTCGTATGTGATTATTTTACATAATTATATACCAAAAAATGCTTAAAATACTCGAAAATATGCATAATTAACTAAAGATTAATAAGAAAAATATTAAAAATTAATAAAAATTTTCTAAACATTCAAGATTACATGGATTAAGTTATGGGAAGACTTCTAGGTGTTGATCAATTATATCCCTTTAGTCATCGAAGTAATCAATGGGATGAAAAGTATATAAGTTAAAGTAGATAGAGAAAATGCTCATTCTCACCATTCAAGCGTAGAAAATATCACCCAACTCTCTCCACATACTCATTACAATGTTGAGGATTCTAGAAAAATCATGGAGGTCAAAGAAGAAGTAAGGAAAAATTCTACAAAAAAATAAAAAGCAAATAGTGCAAAATCAAGCAAGATTATGGAGCATAGGTTTAAGAGTAACCTAAGGGTAACCACTACCATTGGCCAACAGTTAAGGTAATGTCTTAATGGGCTGACAAAGTAGTAGTGGAAGGTAGTGGCCAGATGGCCACATTTTGATGAACCTAAATATTTACTCAATTTTCTCTTATTTTTAATAAATACCAAATTAACCCAAAAATTATGAAAGATTTATTTTGACATATTTTTATGTGTACTCTTTATAAAAAATATCGGTTTCTGAAACTTTTAAACATATATATGACTTCCTTAAGAAATTATCTAAATCTGAGCGATTTTTGAAATTGTTTAAAATAACCTTATTGTTGTTTCAAAACCAATTTTTTTCTAAAACTTCCCTATACGACATGTATGCATCCAATGAAAAGTTTTAGACCAAAAATATTTTCTATAATTATTAGTAATTGTTGACCCTCTAAACTGATGAAAAAAATGCCATTTTCGGAAATTTTGTGCAATTAACCTCATAGAAAATAACATGCAGCATATTTAGAGGTTGATTATGGTATATGTTTCCATGAAGAGTGGTCTATAGATGGTTGGATTGAATGAGATTTGGAGATATGCATAAATCACTAGTTATAGACTACATATATTAAGGTAAAGATATGAGAAATTAAGAATTTGTGATTAAGGATATGATGAATCTATTGTATGATTATGTTATATCATGTTTGTAACATATAATATGATACTAGAGTGAGTCCCGTTACACAAACTTATGAATTTAATCTATTGAGAGAGTTCTTCAAATAGTTGATATAGTAAAAGAGAGATTTAAAATCTTGGTATAGATACTTAACTAAAAGGTTACCTCATGTAAGAGTCTTGAATATAATAACGTCAAGGTCTTGGTTAGGCCAACATATCGTAAAGAAGTATGGTTGTGATAACTTTAGAAACATATTTAGAGAGTTGGTGGATAAAAGGACTTTTACTCTAAATATGTTGGAGCTTCATTTAAGGAGTTTGTAAAAAGAAGGGTGATTATGATAAGTTTGGGGATTTGACTAGAGGGTTGGTTGTTTTAGAAAGCTTAGACAAAATAACTTCAAAGATATTTTCAGAAGGTTGGTTTATAAAGAGAGGACCTAATCTTTAGTTTAGAGAGTTGATAAGAAAGTTAGATAAGGAGAGGGACTTAACTGTATCCTCACCATAGACTTGTTTGGAAAGTATTTAATAAGAGAAAATGTGGTCAGAATAGCTTCAGAACTTGATTCAAGAATTGGTAGGTATGAAAGCTTAATGGAAATGACTTTAGAGTCTTGTTTAGAGAGTAAAATTATAGTAAGGGTATAATTAGGAGAATCTCAGAGACTTTCGTAGTAAGTTGGAACTTAATTCAAAACTTACACCCTTCGTTAGAGATAAGTCATAATTGCACTTATATTATTAAAAAGAATTCATTTAACTTTATATTTAATAAAAATAAAATAATTATATTGATTATTTAAAAAACAATTGAAGCAAACAAAATCAATCATCAAGATCGTTGAGTATCATATGCCCAAGTAAGTGGGATTAATGCTCTATGACACTTTAAAGTATTACTTGAGAATACTTGGAAGTCTTAGTGTATATCTTGTTTGTGATTCTAAGTTAGTAACCTATGCGTATGTGCTTGAATATTATATCGTTGTTATAGAGTGTTGGATTGTATGTATTTGTTGCTTTATAATGTTGCTTGCTTTGCTTTGTTTAAAATTACTTGATCACCTTAAATGTAATCTAACTTAAACTTGACTTGACTTTTAATTGGACATGCATCAGCTCCCCTAAGGGAAATGATTAGGTTTCTTAGGTCACACATAGATCCTTTGATGGGGATAGTAGGAATTGTCATTTTTTTACCCTTAGTTAAACTAAGTGATAGGAGAGAAGCTTATAGTGAGGTTGGGGACCGTAGTTTGAAGGTATTCTCGAGCAAAGAATGTTTCTTCATTGCACAAACCTCGATTTGGTTTTGATTTGTGAAGTATGTGGTGTCAAACTCGTCAAAACCTAGATTAAAGCAACCAAAATTTCTCTGTTCTCATGATGATTTGTCAACGTTTTGCGATAGTATTTACTTGAACATTCATTGCATCTAATTAACCTTGCTTGAAAAACCTGGTTGCTTGATGTTAGATATGTACTATTGTCTTTATCTCGCTTACTAAGTAAGTTGTCTTTCATTCTCTTAAAGTTATTTTACAGGTTTTCAATAAATACACTAGTTTTATTCCAAGTTCCATAAGTATAGAGAATGGAGTTAGTGAGTGAGATTCAAGACCAATTAATTAAAGTCTTATTTTATTTATTGATTGTACTAACTATTAGGAAAACTAATAGGGTCTCTTTAGGAGATCTTCTAGTTTTTAGTTACTATTATCATTACCATGTTTTGTAAACTTATAGATTTTTATAAATCCTTATTATATTTTTTTTTTGAAGTTATTTATAAAACTTGTTTTCTTATCAAGTTGTTACACTATAGATTCTCTTTTAATGATTATTTTAGAAAATTGTGCCACAAGTCGATACCAAACAGAAGCTAAATTGGATGACTCAAAATTATGGAGTGGAAAATACCTAGTATAAACTATATCTACGTTAGTGGCTAAAGTCGCTAAAGTGCTTTTAATAGAACAATTGAGTATTGTTCTATGATTCTAGTCAAATTATATGATATACATATATGTATTGAGAGAATCATCTTATAGACATTGGAATGATTAGAAGCACTTGAAAATAATTGAAGATTTATACTACTATTGTTATTTGGAGAAAGAATACTTGTTGACATAGGAGGTTACGTTGCATTTGTATAAATGATGTTATTTTCAATGAGTAAAGAGTTGAAAAGGGAGTTATAAAGAAGCTATAATCAGGAGACACTAAAAGTATTCTATATTTTTAGAGACTTTCTCATTATAGAATTGTATGGTGCTTTGTAAACTTTTATTTGGAGAACGTTAGTGTAGAAAACCACAACCGATTAAAAGTTAAATGAAGGTTTTAAAGAAACTTTTGAAAATTGCTTATTTGTTGTAATGACCTAAGTTGAAGACTAAATGATGAAAATAGTTGGATATATAAATTTAAAAATATAAAATAAAGGAGAAAGGAAAACGTTAGGTTGAAAATTATTTCTAAAGACCTAAAATAATGGGTTGTTTGGGAATTAAAGAATTAAATTATAAAATGGAACTTTAATCAAAATTTTGAGGACAATAGAGAAGTGTAGTAAATTATAATGTTTTGGATTTAGAAATAAGCAATAATTAGTTGCGACTCTGACTTAGGGATAGTGATGTTCTTATGAATAAGCATAGAAATAGACTTTTATTAAATAAATATGATAAATTTTAAAGAGTCTAGTAGTTTATGGGTTAACATTAGTAGGATTTTGAGATAACTTTTAGTCATTAAATTTTTTATGATGAAACTATGGATTGGGAACTTGATTACTTTTAACATGAAGTGGTTATTCTTATCTTAGTGGACTCTTGTTGTTTGATGAGTTTTGTGCTGACTGGAATGTTTACCTCTTCTATTAACTTACATATGATCTTATCTTTGTAATTAATTGTAGCAATAACTAAAAATCGAGAATTTAGAAGGAAAATATGCGATCATTTGGTAGATATACGTATAAGTTATCTACATGTTCTTGTTTATATAAAGGATTAATTATGGTATGATTTCTCTTGGGCATGAAATTAAGATTTTCCATAAATTTGTGGAGTGAAGTTCAAATTCTAATGTATTTCAATTCTTTTGATGATTTAGTCATGATTCTGCTATTAATTAATTGAAGATGTAGTTAGAAACTAGTACTTAAGAAGAGGATAGGTGATCTTTCATACGTATAGAAGCTTGTACGTAGATCCTTGTTAGATGGAAGTTAATATCAATGAAATTCTCCTATGGTGTCGAGCTAAGTTCTAAAGTTCACTTTTGTAAGGTAAGTTTGAATTTTAACATGTATTTATAAGATCATAAGCTAAGATCTAAGGTATATGATCCAAGATGAAGTTAAAAGCATTTTGAGATGAATGTATGAGAATTTTTATAAGTAGGTTGAGCATTGGGAGGCAAGAATTTGAAGAATGTAAAAGGAAAAAAAGTATATAGTTCTAAATGATGTTAAAGTATTGGAATCTGTATCTATAGAGATTAGTTTAAGCATAGGGATCATAGGTAAGTAGAATTTATATATGATATTTGACCGGGGAAAGTTTTGTTTTTGTTCATTAATTAGGAGATATAGAAATGTTTTAGGAACGTTGATGTTATTGTAATATAAGAATGAATATAAGTTATATGACATTGATAGGTGTTGATTTGTACTCGATTCCAAATGAACAAGGACTTGGACATTACTAGGAATACTTTATCGTATTTGGTAGAGTACATAATATATATTTGATGAATGATTTGTGAATACTAAAATCTCAATGGGAAATTTATTGTTAGTAACTAGATGACATTAGGTCAATAAGAAATAACTCTTTCAGAAGGTAGTTTAGAGACTTGAATATTATGTTAAGTCTTAGAGTTGTATACATGAATTTATCACTGCTTAGATATACTTAGTTAATGATACTTGTATAGGAAAATATGTTTATCACAGGTGTTAGTATCAAGAAAGGCTGATAAAAGTAAGTATGGTGGAGTTTGTATGATATTAGCAGAGTAGGAGATTTTCACTCAAAAAAGTCAATTGAAAATAGGATTGTATACTTATTTATAGGTCATATATGGCTAAGTGTTGGGTAATTAATCACTTATGAAAATGAGATATTTGATTAACGAAGTGGTTAGATACTTAAGGAAATGAATGGAAAATGTAAACTTATTATAAATACTTTTATATCTTAAGGCTTGCCAAGGGATAACTGCCATCATTTTTTAAAGATGATAGAATCAATTTAAGTTAAATGGATGATACTTAAGATAACAAAATAGTAAGGGTAGTGACCACAATATTTATGGGCTAATAAGAACATTATGGGAAGAAAATACAATGAAAAGTGCACTAGAAGTTGGATTTTAAGAAGTATTAAGGCGTATTGAAGCTTCTAAACTTGTTCAGATGAACAGATATTTTCAAGATGAGATAAGAAAAACCTACTTTAACCAAAGACTAAATAAACTAAATCGAGTTGGGTTAGAAGTATTTAGAATTCTTAAGCACCAAAAAAGATGTATAAAACATTTAGGTCAACAATAAGAGTTGGATTTTAAAGGATTTAAAAACTTAGAAACTTAGATATATCAATAAATGGGTCAACATTTGAGAAGAAATCTGGAAGGAGTACTTCTAAGATAATTTGGAGAACAATAGTAAGATCAATGATGGTGAGTATGAAATTCATAATCAGATATGAAATATAATCCTCTTTTTATATAAAGTTAAAGTTTGAGTTTACCCTGGTAAGAGCACAAGTTAGTAAGTTGAAAGTTTCTTATTATATGATGTTACTCCTCATAACATGTCCAAAAATGAGGATTAAGAGTGTATTGGATTGTAAAGTTATGGTATTGATATGATTTTAAGGACTACAAGTTGGAATAAATCAGAGACTTAAGACATGACTAAGAGTTGGATCGAGTTGTTTATGGAAAATGAATAAGCTACAATCAAGAGTAATATAGGGAAAAATCAATTACAATAGAGGTAGACAAGTTAAGAATATACTTGGGAACTTAACAAATTTAACTAAGGATTAAATTAAGGATAAGTTGAAGACATGTTTAAAGACTTGGTAAACTTGAATAACTCATGATAGATATACCCTAGGAACAATAAGTAGAAGATCCTTGTAAACGTATAAAATTAAGATTAAGGAGGAAATGAATGCAGCCATGTTCAAAGAGATAAAAACTAGTCAATGATAATGAATATTACCATACGAAAACGTGTGAGAAGATGATTGAAATTTAATGAATTGATTCATGGAAATAAAAAGAGTAATACTTTAGTATAGCAAGATAAAATTGTGAAATAAACAATGAAGTTGTATGCTTTGTGGTTTATTGCAAAAGTAAGGGACTAAACAAGTACTATTGGATAGAAATATGATTATTGAATAGCAGTACTCTTAAGTATAATTTGAGTACATATAAATATGCAAAAAGAGGATGGTAAATCTATGAACTCATACATTTCCATTGTTAGATATGTTAAAAGTCATTCATCTCATTCTATGGATTCTTTATTTAGAGTTGATTCAAACATATTATGTCAGTCATAAAACTCATCAAAATCTTAGTAGTTCCAAATCACGTTAGTTTCAAGTCAAATTTGTCTGTCAAGTCAATTGTATCTCCTTTTGAGTATGTTGTAAGGATTAAGATTTGCCAAACTCAACTTTGTGATTATATGTGCGGGTTAAAGGAGTGCTTAAACATTAAATTGTAGAAGCAATAGAAATTATGTGGTGGCATCTACTAACATGGTAAAGTTAAAAGATCAATAGAATTAACCAAGAATTCATGATAGAATGTGACCCATCAACATAAGGGATAATTAGATTTAGAAAGGTAATAAGTAAGATATAGAATAACGATAGAAGATAAGATATGCAAGAGTAGTAAGAATTGGGTTGCAAGATTGCTCGAAGTGAGATTCTAGTTAAGTTAAGGATCAGAAGATGGTCTGAAATTGTTATATTTAAGAATCGTAGATTTAAAAGACTTAAGAACCAGGTTCCAAAAGTGATTAAAGTTAGGAACCAAGTGAACATATTACATCAGAACCTAGTTTAGACAATATGAGCAAATAGGAGATAAACACGAAATAAAGAGAAACACTATGGACTTATTGATGCGAAAGCAATCTATGTAGTAATAGATGGAGCTATAGTATTCATTACTTATATATGAATTGATGGATAGTATATAGATAATGAGAATCGGTGATATGAAGAAAATACTTAAAGATATTTGATAGAAAAGTTTAAACGTGATATGTAAACCTACTTTACCCATGAGTTTGGTAGAATACCATTAAATGTGCTATGTAGTGATAGTATATAAGCTGAAGAAGAATTCAAACATAGTATTAAGGATAAACTTATGATAGAATTATATACTAAAGGAATCATTTATACAAATACAGGATAAACAAATCTCCAAAAATCAAGAAATCAAAATATAAAGTATGTGAAAATGCAATAAAGAGATAATCTTAAGTTGAATGGATTGATAAGAAATCTAATAAACTTACAAGAGGATAATACAATAGAAGAGAAACTTATTCAGATACTTGATAAATAGATTTAGAGACTATAAGGTTAAGACATAATTATTCTAGAGATTAAGTTAATGAAACATCTTTAATCCTAATTGATGATATAAAGATGAATATCGAAGTATTTAATTATGAAAGAGGTAAGGTAAATAATTGAAATTTTAAGGACAAAACTTTTCTGAAGGAGGAAGAAAATGCGAGTCCTATAGTTTTGTATAGTTATTCAAAGCTAATAATTTAGGCATATGTGAAAATTAGCCAATTAAGATGATAATTCATGTATGAATTGCATGTGTTAGACAATGACACACTATGAGTCCGAAATATATAAATATAATAAAATAATATTACTATAGCTAAAAATAGATAATTTTACTAAACTATATTATATTGTAATTTTTTCGTCGTAAACGCATAAATTAAGTAATGAAAATTAACTGAACCTTAGAGATAAATTATTTGAATGTTAAAATTATAAAATAATGCAAAATAATATATAAAAATAATATGTGCCCCTTTCATGTGATTATTATATATAATTATATATCTAAAAATGCTTCAAATACCAAAAAATATGCTTAATTAACTAAACATTAATGAAAAAAAAATTAAATTAATAAAAATTTTCTAAGTGTGAAGACCTTTGGACAAGTTTTGATTAATTAAATCCCTTTAGTCATCTAAGTATTGCATGGAACAGGAAGTATATAAGCTAAAGTAAAGAGAGAAAATGCTCATTCTCACCTTTCAAGCTTAAAAAATGCCACCTAACTCTCTCTACATACTCATTAGGATGTTAAGGATTCTAGAAAAATCATAGAGGTCAAAGAAAAAGTAAGGAAAAATTCTGGAAAAAAATAAAGGCAAATAATATGAAACCGAGCAAGATTGTGGAGCATGAGTCTAAGAGCAACCTAGGGGCAAACCACCACCAACTAGCCATTAGTTGGGGTAGCGTACGGGTGGGCCAACAAACTAGTGGTAGAAGGTAGTGGCGGGACGACCAAACTTATGTGAGTTTAAATATTTATCCAATTTTCTCCTATTTTTTAAAAACACTAAATTAACCTAAAAAATTATGAAAAAATAATTATTTTAACATATTTTTATGTATACTCTTTGATAAAAATATCAATTTTTGAAACTTTTAAACGTATATATGACCTCCTTAAGAAATCACCCAAATTTAAGCAATTTTTTAAATTGTTTAAAATAACCCTATTGTTGTTATTTTGAAATCAAATTTTTTTCTAGAACTTCCCTATATTGCATATATGAATCCAATGAGAAGTTTTTGACCAAAAATATTTTATGTAATTTTTAGTAATTATTAAGCCTCTAAACTAATGAAAAAAATATCATTTTAAGAAATTTTGTGTAATTAACCTTGTGGAAAATAACATGCAGTAGATTTAGAGGTTGATTATGATATATATTTCAATGAAAAGTGGTTTGGAGATTGTTGGATTAAATGAGATTTGGAGATATACACAAATCACTGGTCATGGAATATATTTATTAAGGTGAAGATATGAAGAATTGAGAATTTAGTAACATGGTGATTAAGGATATGATGAATCTATTGTATAATTATGTTATACCATATTTGTAACCTATAATATGATGTCGGAGTGAGTAATGTTATGCAAACTAGTGAATTTAATCTATTCAAAGAGTTTTTCAAATGGTTAGTCTGGTAAAAGAGTGACTTAAAATCTTGGTACAAACACTTAACCAAAAGGTTACCTCGTGTAAGAGTCTTGAATATAATAATGTCAGGGTCTTGGTTAAGCCAACTTTTGGTAAAGAAGTTTGGTTATGATAACTATAAAGACATGTTTAGAAAGTTGGTAGATGAAAGGACTTTAACTCTAAATATATTGGAGTTTCGTTTGAGGAGTTGTTTGTTAAAAGAAGGGTGCTTGTGATAAGTTTAGAGATTTGATTAAAGTGTTGGCTAGTTTAGAAAGCTTAGATGAAATAGCTTCAGAGATATTTTTGGAGGGTTAGTCTGTAAAGTGGAGACCTAATCTTCAGTTTACAGAGTTGATAAGAAAGTAAGATAAGGAGAGGGACTTAATTGTACCCCCATTATAAAATTGTTTGGAAAGTAATTAGCAAGACAAATGTGGTCAAAATAGCTTAGAAACTTGATTCGAAGATTAGTTGGTGTGAAAGCTAAGTGGAAATGACTTCAAAGTTTTGTTTAGAGAGTAAAATAGAAGGATATAATTGGGATAATATCAAAGACTTGATTATAAGGTTCTGAGATCAAAACTTAAAACTAGGCGGGCTTTCAGAACCTTGTTCAGAGACATCAACAATAAGTTAGAACTCAATACAAAGCTTACAACCCTCATTAGAGATAAGTCATAACTACATTTAAATTATTAAGATGAACTTATTTAACTTTATATTTAGTAAAACTAAAATAATTATATTGATCATTTAGAAAACAATTGAAGAGGACAACATCAACCATCAGGACCATTGAGTGTCACATGTCCAGGTAAGTAGGATTAGTAATTTACTACACTTTAAAGTATTACTTAAAAATACTTGGAAGCCTTAGTATATATCTTGTTTATGATTGTAGGTTAGCAACTTGTGCATATATGCTTGAATATTGTATTGCTGTTATAGAGTGCTAGATTGTATGTATTGATTGCTTTATGATGTTGCTTGCTTTAATCTATTTGAAATTGTTTAATCACCTCAAAATCATTTTAACTCAAACTTGACCTAACTTCTAATCAGGCATGTATCACCACTATTAGGGAAAAAAATTAGGTATCCTTCGAGGAGGATAGTAGAAATAATCTTTTCCCTACCCTTAGTTGAACTAAGTAACGGGAAAGGAGGTCAAGGTAAGATTGGGGATTATGGTTCTAAGGTACTCTCGGGTCAAGTATTTTTTTTTTTTTTTTTTTTTTTGCACAAGCCCTGGTTTGGTTCTAATTAAGTGTGCAACATCAAACTTCTCGAAACCTAGATTAGAGCAGGCAAAATTCCTTTGATCTCACAACGACCGATCAACATCGTGCAATGGCATTTACTTGAAGATATGTTTCATCCAATTAACTTTACTTGAAAAACCTGGTTGCTTAATGTTAAATATGTTCTATTGTTTTTGTCTCGCTTATTGACCAAATTGTTGCTCATTCCTTTTAAGTTATTTTGCTAGTTTTTGGTAGATACACTAGTTTTACTTTAAGTTCCATAAGTATAGAGAACGAGGTTAGTAAGTGAGATCCAAAACCAATTGATTAGAGTCCTATTTTATCTATTGACTTTTAGGTAAGCTAATGGGGTCTCTTCAAGTGACCTTCTAGTTTTTAGTTACTTTTATCAATACTATGTTCTGTAAATTTGTAGACTTTTATAAATCTTTATTATGCCATTTTTCTAAAGTTATTTATAAAACTTGTTTTCTTCTCTAGTTATACCATAGATTCTCTTTCAATAGTTCTTTTAGAAAATTGCACTACAGGTTGATACCAAATAGATATTGAATTGGATAACTCAAAGTTGAAATACCTAGTGTAAGCTAAAGTGACTAACTTCTAACTTAAGTTAACTTATATGGCAAGGCTATTACGAATTTTTAGTTTGAGGCGTAATAAATAGCAAAAGAAAAATTGATTGGAAACAATAGTCAAGTTTGGCTATACCTTAAAAGGATGGTGGATTAGGCTTTAGAGAACTAATTAACTTTAATAAAGCACTTTTAGGTAAGTGTACATGGAGGATTATGAATAGGCTTGATGATCTTTGGATAGGGGTTATTAAAAGTATCTATTTTCCAGCAAATGATTTTATGGAAGCTTAGTGAGGGAAGGGAGCATCTTAGTGTTGACATTGTATCTCAGAAGGGAGAGACCTTATTGAAAAAAGATTATATTTGGCAAATTGGAGATGGGAGAAGTGTCCGAGTTTTTAAGGATTCTTGGATTCCGTCTGTTGAAGGTTACAAGTTGCAAAATTTGAGTATGATCAAGTATTTGGTTGATATGAAGATAAGGGATTTAAGAAATGAGGATGGGATTGGTTGGAATTTGGAGGAGATAAAGCAAGCTATTACTAAGCATTGGAAGAAGGCCATTTTGGATGTAAAAACATGCAACAATAATGTTGGGGACAAAGTTGTTTAGCCAGTGCAAGAAATGGGAATTATTTGACTAAATCTGGCTATTTGTTTTTGCAAAGGAATAAACCTTCTCTCTAGATAGAGCATCAACATCTTTTAGTCTAGATAAAATTTTGTGGAAAATTATTTAGAACTTGAAACTCATGCCTAAACAGAAACACTTTCTCTGGAGAATATGTTATAACTCGATTACTTGCCAATTGAACTTATTTAAGCATAAAATCTGATCTGATCCTCTGTCCATTTTGTTTTAATGAGGAATCAATAGAACACATTCTATTACACTGTCCTTAGACATGGAATGTATGGAAATCACTGCTTGGACATCATCTTGATTTTTCTACAGTTCACAAGATCCAAGAATGGTTAGTGGTGTTAGCAAAACAGCATTTTGAAGAATGATATCAAAAAGAGTTCTTTTTATGCAAGTTACTCTTATTTTTTGGTAGGTGTGGAAAGAAAGACATTCTTGTATTTGCAAATCACTCATTGCCTAATGCAGTAGCTACTTTATGAAGGATTGTTATTAACGTCCGGGAGCAACACTTTTTACTATCACATAATAACATTGATGATCTGTTATCTTTGTTTAGAAACAGCACAGTGCAATCTTCTCAAGCAAGCTGTGCAGAATGTGAAAAGGATGTTGATGGCCTCCATTGTGTCCACAAATGGATGCCTCCTGATGCAGGATTTCTTAAGTGCAACTGTGATGCTTCTTTCCTTCATTTCAACAGATTAGCAGGTATCGATATTGTTGTCAAGAATCATGTTGGAGACCTTGTTGCTACTATTTCAAAAGAAATCCAAGCGGATGAGGCGGAATACGCTGGAGTGATTGCTATTCGTAAATATATTTATCTTGCTCTTGAAAAGGGTTGGAAATCAATTATCATCGAAAGTGATTGCAGCACTCTAATTGACAGCATTCGAAATTTGTAGTCTTGCCAATGGAAGATTCACCCTGTTATTTTGCATATTAGATTTGTTTGTTCTTTGTCCGTTCTTTGTTCAATGCAATATCTTTTCTTTATATTTCTCGTGATGCCAATAAGTGCATAGACTGAGTTGTATCTTAGGGTAGAAAAGGCAAAAAACACATATTAAGATCTTTTCTTCTCCACCTATTTTATCTTTCCTTTTAGCAGAAGACAAGTTATCTTGTATCCTTTTTATTTTAGATATTTAATGTGGTTGTTTTGTTGGGTGGTGGGAAGGGGTTTGTGGGTTGTTGTAACACTGATGGCACTTTAGTTTGATGTGCTTGGTTTGATTCCCTAAGCTAATGGTGAGAGCTGCTCTTAGGAAGTTGATTGAGATTGCCTAATACGCAAGATACACGACAAGCACGTGGACCAGGGCATAGCCTTTTAACCAGTCATATTTAATTCGCTTCTACACACCCTCTCTCTTCTCTTATTGCATCGAAATGATGAATTGTGATAATGGGTCTTAGCCCGATTGCAAATATAATATTGCAATAATCAATGTCTTGTCTCCTATTTAAGTTAAAACTAAACTATTTTTTCTCCTATATAATGGTGGACCATGTACGTTCAAGATCACTTTACCCAACTGCTAATCAAACCCTCAAAGTTCTCACCTATTCCTCTCTCTATTTTCCAAGAAATAAACATGGTGGTTCACGGAAAGATGGAGTTGGACTTGGAAATAAGGGCTCCAGCAGATAAATTTCACGATGTTTTCAGCTGCAGACCTCACCATATCTCTAACGTTACCCCTGACAAGATTCAAGGATGTGAACTGCATGAAGGTGACTGGGGAAAATCTGGATCAGTTATTAATTGGAGTTACGTGCATGGTGAGTAAATCCATAATAGCTCTCGAGTCTTCAATGACCTTTGAGACCAGAAGATTGAGTTGCTTTGCTGATCTTTTATACATATTGGCTGTTCTGATCCAGTTTGTTTTGGCTTCCTGATAGTATGTTTTAGAAAGAAAACAAAAATTTATCGATAATACTTTTTTCTAAAGAGCATGTTTTGACTGAATTAAGAAGAATCTATAACATTAAATGAACAGTCACTTTGTCTTCAATCCTCAATTTTTCTAAAGTAATTTAGATCAACAATTATCGATTATGTCCCCTCACAGGCTGGCGGAAACATTTTCTGTATAAAACAATTTCTCCTGGTATTAGTTAAATTGGAACTCAAATAATATTGTTAAGGATTTGGATCTTCATTCGATTATTAAATGTACCATGTCTATCTTATGGTTGAAACAACTGCTTGCTCAATGTCATCTTAGCTAAGACTGTGATCTAGAAAAGATACAATTACGTACAGTACCATGACTCTTCTTTTTGTTTTTGGTACAAAATATAATTGCATAATATATATATATATATATATATATTTGTAAGTGAGTAGGTGATTTTGTTGTATAGAGTATCTATTTATATCCTACTTAATTGAATAAGTTTCAAGTACAGTATTTAAAATTATATGATAAAATTTGAGTAATAATTTTCTAGTTACTACTTTTATAAAGTAGGATACTGCTATAATATTTTTATATCCTATACCTATCTTGAAGCTTATATCTTAAGATATATAAGATGACTGTATCTACCTTGTAAAAATTATTTAAATAATATAATATGCATCACTAATTGAAGAATAACCTTATATTTTCTTTGTTTAAGCATATAAAAAGAATAAAAATAATATTATATAATAAATTTGGATAGATGTTTTGGAAAATAAACCATTTGCTAACTAGATTCATCTTTTTTTTTTTTTTGTTCTACCATGCCTACTCTCTCTTTTATTTCAAATATAACATGTGTTTTGTTAACAGCTAGTGTCAATTAACATTTAAGTTCATATAATGTTGTAAAAGCAAATTTTCTACATGATAAAAAGGAAAATTTACAATTATAAAAAAATGTATGCACTTAAAACCTATGGAGAGAGAGAAAAAATGTATTAGTTCCATAAGATACTTTGCATCTTATAAGTTTTATAAAATAGAAGCTTTAGGATGGTATTAGGGTGTTATAAGATAGATTAACCCAAAAGTTTGAGAACTACTACCTATAAGACAGGACAAGAGTAGGACCATATACACTACATACCAACTCACTCCTAATATATATATTGTTATATATCTATTATATATAATGGGTGAAATTTATCAGTTAGTTTATAATATATTAAGTATATTACACTCAACATTATATAGTATTATATGCTTATGCATACATATTGCAAAATTTAATAAAAGTAATAAGTCATTTGTTACATCAAACATATATAGCATATAACATTTCACATATGTTAAATATATGTTATTATATTCCGTACGTCATTGATACATATAGATTACATAATATATATTGTAGTATAAGATTTTGCAATATGTGTGTAAAAATATATTACACCATTACATATTGCATACTATGTATAACGAGAAAATATGGTTTTTTTTTTTCACATATAAATATGTGAATATATATAATGTAAGATAAACCATATGTTCATGGCTCGGAGAGTTAGTGAAGTGTTCATCTAACTTTCCTCGATGGATCTCGATCATATCCTAATAAGATTTATTTAATATGTATGGTGATAAACATGGTTTTCCAGATGAAACGCTTGATGGAATATTATAATAGTATCAATGGTGTTGACGTATTGTAGAGGGAGAATCCAAGACAGCGAAGGAGATCATTGAAAATATAGACGATGAGAAGCTGTCAACAACATTCAGAGTAATTGAAGGAGATCTTATGAAACTGTACAAGAACTTCATCCTGATAGTTCAAGCCACCCCAAAAGGAGAAGGCAGTGTGGTGCATTGGACACTGGAGTACGAGAAGCAGAGTGAGGAAACTCCTGAACCATTCTCATTGCTTGAGTTCTGTGCCCATGTCAGCAAGGATATTGATGCACACCTTGTTGCTCAAGCTTGATAGACCTAATGCCCAGTATCCATATCACCGTACGTGTGCTAATATTTTAAAATGTAAAAGAATAAAAGTTTGTGAACATTTGGGGATTGGGTGTGTGTTTGTGCTAGAGCTAGTGCTAGCTAGCAAGTTCTATGAATATTATACATGTGTATTATTGCGTTCCCTTATGCCTTTGTTAATAAATAAATGTATCCAAGTTTCTCTAATGAAAAAATTGTCTCCTTTTGTATTGTAATTTTGATGTTGAAGTACACATAGTCCATGTCAGAATTCAGGACGCACACTGTATAACCTGAATTACAAAAGGTAATGCTGGTATGTTTTAAAAAATAGAAGATTTTAAGAATTCATAAGAGAAAAGCAAACAATAAAAGAATATCAGAAAAAAAGATAGCAATATGTTTATATCACAAGATAATTTTAAAAATATAGAAAGCCTAGCTGTGAATCTGTATCTTCCCCTGGAATAACTTTGAAAATCCATTTACTCACATCCTCACTTCTTCCTACTGGCCAATTTACCTGAAGAGACAAATATTTCCTCCATCAGTCCGTAAAACCTCTGCTGCCTTTTGAATGCCTTTCCGTTTGAATAACTTGTACTTGAGGTTGTTTTGGTCCTCTGAACTTATCAGCCTCAAATTATATGATTTATAGATATGACGGCTACATCGGGAGAGGGTGGTCACAGTCGAAAGGAACAGCACCAGCCAGATTGGTTCAATAAGCTCTTACTTGTTCTGGTAATGTAAATGATAGGACAGGCTTGACTCATGTTTTGCTTCTAAACGTGGAAACCAGATAAACAACGTAAATAAATCCCTCCCATGTTGTAGGCCCCTTGGTGCATCCGAAAGAAAACGATGAATCAGGATACAATAACTCCACTACTACAAATATGGAAAAAGAACACTCTTTTTTCTTTTTCTTTTCTTATTTTTAACGCTTTAGTAAATGGCGGTTTTCCTCTATCAATAAATTACCGCCACTTTGTAAAACTGTCCAAGATTGGGTTTATTAAATTCTACGGTGAATTCATCGAGCCTCGGTCACAACTCATCGCATGCCCACTCCCTTTGAAACTATCTTCTAGAAACTACCCAAAACTAATGTTAGGACTCGGACTAAAACGAATGTAAAAACTCCATGGTCGTAGAAGGGCTAAGTCAATTAAAAGAAATTTCACATGATCAGAATGTCAATTTTAGCAGGTAACAGAATAAAGTTTCCACTTGTAACATTGTAACGGATCCTTGTAACAATGATAATTTACTTAGAAACAGCGGGAAAAGCAACTGTAACACTTGTTCATCAAAATTTTATCAAGACTGTCGATCAACAGAAAACAAACCAATGGTTAACTTGTTTGTACTGAGATACATGTATGAATAGATGAAAAAAAAAAGGAAGCATCACATTGGAAATATAAGAGTTGACTAAAGGATATACAAGTGAAATGACCGAAACCTTTCACAATGGCTATAGCGTTAAACTCAGGAATGTGTTCCTTTACAAGGTCAATATGTAGATTTTCTCCCCCATGATAAAGGCTCCCTTGACTCAACAAGTGGTACCAAAGCCGATGACTCGATTAGGATGAGATGGAATGAATACAATAGTTTAGCTCTTATATATAAACTTATCATATGTGGAAAGAAGTGCTATGTCATGATAACCCAGGTGAAAGCCCATTATATTAGGTAAGTTAGATAGGCTGCAAGTTGCTCACAAGAGTAAGTTCAATGGAATCAATTTATGAGCTCTTAATGAGGTCAAACGAGGTTTTTGCTCAAAGGGGAGTAGAGTATAAGCCCAACGTAGAAGGGACTCATACTTGAGAAGGAGATAATTAAAATATAGTGTCAAGCCTATGGATGTGTTCTTTTGTATGGATAACATGTAAATATTCTCACTAGCGACGAGGGCTCTCTTGGCTCAACAATGTGACTCGAAAGAGTTGGGCATTACTCTCCACACTAGGTACCTCGTTTATATAACGAAGCACTTGATCATAATAGGTGAGAAATTACATGAGAGATACAAAGAGTATAGGATTTCTTACCATTAGACTAGTGAAAGTGAGGTAAGAGAGGAAGTGAAGATTTCATATTAAGATTGAGAAGATCTAGAGAGTTGGGATTATGTAATTCATACCATGTGTTTTGCATTTTAGTCTAAGGTTTATATGGAGTTAGTATGTTTATTGGAATAGTTATGTTAGTCATTAACAACAACATAAGGCTCTTATTGTTGACATATACATCATACCAATAAAAATTGTTTGCAAAACCTTTTAAGCATACATAATCCATTAGTATGCCAAATCATATGCAGTAATAAAAATTGGCGAGTAACTAGGTTGAATTCACGTAGAAGGAAATGACTAAGTAGTAGTTATGTGCTTATAACTCTAATTTAGATCTACCAAATTAAGATCAAAGAATTTAATTATAGAAATTAAACTATGGTAATTGATGACTATTTGGAGAACTTCTCTCATTAAAGACATAGAATTGTATGAATTGCCCACTAGGTTGTCAAGATATTCTTATATCATAGGTACATTAGTTATTAATTGCTTAGACTTTTGCCAAACCACTAAAATGCCATCCCTAGTTATGGTGACATAATTCTCTCCATAAAGAAGACACTCAATTAGGGAAGCCTTCTTGTAAGACTGACTAAAATTAACAGTTTCGATCACAAGTTAAGTGTTTTAGTTAAAATTATGGACTTATGTATAGTTATATGCTGTGAAACATAATTTCAACTACATTAAACAAGTATTTGAAGTTCTTTTGGCTAAAAATCTATTATTACTTGTGATTTTTAGAAACACCTAAGTTTTTATAAACGAGTAATCATACTAGCATTGTACCGACTCATCGAAAACTCCTCTCATTGAGATATTATTTGTTTTAACTTAAAATGTCATACAGTAGTTTCCTAAGAGATTATTCATTCTCTGATTGACTTAGCTTAAATATGTTTAACTTTAAAGTGTTGACGCACTCCAAGCTATTGTATTAAAAGGCATCTTAATGAATAAAGTTCTTCACCTAGTATTTGAGGGTTGTTCGCTTTGACATGGAATACTATATGATTTTGTTTCTTGGTGTAGTAATTTTCAAGGTAATCACCCATCTTGCAATTATTTTAGCTTGACCACACTTAATTTTAAAGTTCCAATATACTCCATCATTATACTAAAAAATACTTCTATGATTAGAATTTTATCGCTTGGTATTTAAAGATATTACAGTTATAGAGTCGAAATAATCTAATTTACGAAACCTAATTGGTCATCACAACATAATGAAAACTTCATATAAAACTATACTAAAACACCATACAAAAACATCGTACATTCAATAATCGTGACATAGTTTCGGCTCACCTCGTAGACCTGTTAATGTATCCATTAGTTACAAATCCCAAATACAAGTTAGGGTTTAATCCACTAATCTAATTGATACTAAAATAACTAATATTTTAATTTTTCCCACCCTCTAATGCTACATAACTTACAGCACATGCTTCTGTCCTGCTTTAGTAATATATTTGTTATTCTTATTTTTTGTTTTTACCTAAGCCCTAGTTTTTATGCTTGACTTTGACTCTTTTTTTTTTCTTTTTCCAATTTTCTTCAAGTTTCCTATTGGTTCCCACTCTAGCGTCATCGGCTTTAGTTTTTCTAAAAGCAATCCTTTTTGTATTTGTTTTATTGTTGCTTAATTTCTCTAGATTATGTTATACTTTGAATGACCGACTGATTAGCACTGTAAGGCACCATTCGTTCGTTTGTTGTGTTGATTGTTAAGATTTTGCAGATGAAAGATGTTTTATTCGTTTCAGTCTTTTGTTCTGTAATGGTTTCCTTAAATTTTCAACTCTATTATTGATGTCATTGGAACTTATAGTTTCAATTCAAAAGTCAAGTTCTTAACTAAAACGTGAGCAATTATTTAATTTATTTGCAAACATTAATTTTATTTTCACCCTTTTCCTATTTTTATAACTATTTTATAAATTTTTTTATAACTTTTTAATCAATAAATGAATCTAATTTAGATACAAAACTTGTTTGCTAAATAGAATGAGTTATGAATTTAAGTTTTTATATATGATTAATAAATTGATTATGTTAAAAGTTGAGATTTTTCTGACATAAACTCATCTAAATACCAACATGATATACAACAGATTAATACAAATCGTCAGCACTACTTAGCACCATAATCTAAAAAAATTGATAAAAAAAAAGCTTATGAAATGTCAAGCTACACATTATCATTAAATTTTAAATTTTCAAAGAAGTAAACTTTAGATACTCGGCGTAGGAGATAGCCTTAGTTTATGCAGTGTGGTGCACGTATACTAGTTTGGCTCAACTGCCAATTTTAACAAAAGATAAATTAATCGAAAACTTTGTACAAATATAATGAACACTCAACTTAAATATTATAAATTGAAATTATAGATTGAACAAAAAAAAAAATCTTTATTTATATATATATTATTTGAATGAGTTTCAATTCTTTGAAAAACTTTGTAAGAATATGTCATTGATGATGCTGTAGAAAATTTCCTTTTATGTGAGCGATTAGACGAGCATTCACTGAAGAAATTCTTATCATTAATTGAGATTCATTGTAGAAAATGCACTCTCGATAGATGAAGTGGCTTGGCAAGAAAGGAGAAAAAGAAGGAAAAAGAAAAAAAATAGATGAAGTGACAACTGGTGTTACCAGAGCCGATTTTGCAAGTAGATATAGTGGAGAGACAATGTTTCTCTTGTTTTAAATTTAATATATGGCGAGATCCAACTAATTATTTTTATTATTTTTTTTAGCTACATTACAACTTGCACGGAAGGATTAAAATTTAATCAATCCTATTAGGATATGAATATTATTGCCACTAAATTATAATAGTATTGATAACTTAAATTTTGAAATCAAAACCATGTTATAATATGCAAAAACCATCCTAATTAGTCTATAAAAAAATATATTAGATATAGGCACCCTATGAAACGTGTAAAATTTTTTTATTATAATTTTATAATGTAATTTTTTTCAATGAATTTCCCTAACCACTTGTCAATTTTTTTTTATATATTTATTGTTAGTTCACATTGGTCAGCTTGATAATCACCAAAAAAAATAATAATAATAATTACATATTTTTCTATCACATATTTCTCATAAAGTTATGCATCATGAATCTAGTAATGTAACTCCAAGCATTTTATTATGACTCAAAAATAGTACTTTCGAAAGAAAATAAGTTGTAGTAAAAGAATGGAATACCTAATAGGCTTTGGACTTTCTACTTTCAGTAATGAACGAATAGGCTTATGGCTTGAGCATATGTTGAGTTAAGAATATTGTATTTTATTATGTCTAATATATTAGTTAAAATTTTTTATTGGATGGATATAGAATATTTTGAAATTTGTACTTTGCATACCTTTCGGCATATGTTCTAGAGCATACACAATGCATGGGAAATGTCATATCTTGTTCCCTACCCTATATAAGTAAGTTTCAAAAAATTAGAACTAGGACATTTAATATCCAATCCAGAATTTACTCGACCATGCTGGATAGAGCAAGTTCCGGTTGCATATTACAAGTTGCTGGTGGCTTCTTCTTTTTTTTTTTTTTTTTTAATTTGTTATGTTGGAGTTATATTTATAGGTTAAGATATCACAGTTACAATTATTATTACTATTTTTTTCTAATTAGACACTAAAGAAAGAATACTAAACCTTATAATTAGGAGATCCAATTAAAGTGGTAATATGAGTACAGCCTGAGTTGTCGCCCTTCACATTACCTTAGAGTAGAGAAGTAATGTGTAATCGACACACATGAAAATGGCTTTGAAAGAAAAAGAAGGGAGGAGAAACAGACGATATGAGAAGCCTCAGAAGTGCAAGTACCAAGTAGAAGGGCTATAGAATATTGACAATTGTTAATGAGTAAATATAGTGTCTTCTTGAGTAAAAATAGTATGTTCAATTTGATCTTTTAAAAGCAGGGGGCATGGTACGGTTTCTCTAATTTGTAAATTATGTTAAATGGGTATCAGCTCTTGAATTTTTATAAAATTTGGATATCGACGATGTTTGTCGTGTTGCATTGGCGGTCAACAACGAGGATGAGTCCTCCTCTTAGGATTCATAATCCCATGATGCAAGTACATTACTCTAATCACTCAAGCAAACACAAGTACTAAACGAGTTTCATTTTTCCAATGAATTAAACATAGTAGAAAGAAAATATAAATGCTAAGTAATAAATAAATGTTAATAAACTCTTTCTTAAGAAACTCAAAGATAAAAACGGCGAATTGTTTAAGAGAAAGAGTTCTTTAAAATATTGATATAATAACTAAAGTTTTAAAATGAGTTTTTAGCATTAGAATAGTCTTAAAAAATAGGAGACAATCAAGATTTGTTGTATGGCATGTTGATCGTTAAAGCGTGGAACGCGTACATGAAGATAGATAAGTAGAGTTGTCGTTAACTGCGTTTCAGCTTATTATTGCTACTGTGGAGACATAGATGGATATCTAGCCTGCTCGGGAATAATGCTATAATGGTAAACACCCATCTTCCTCTAATCTTTGAGAAGTCAATCTTTTACTTATCTGTTTATTACTGGATAATTATTATGAAAGTTGGATTCTGTAGTAGCTCCTGCGCCAGCTGCTTTTACATAGTACTTTTAGCGGTTGACAACGATATATATGGAAGATTTGTACGTTCTAAGGAGTTGCATAAAAACTAGTTTATTTCTCGTCTATATATAGTGAAACTCGACAAAGACGTAACTTTCACTATGTGACACAAATTGTGGACAATCTGCATCCTTATGCACACCAATTTCAAACGATCTAAGGTTCTTTAATAATCAGGGGACGATGTGCGTATCGTAAGTGCAATCATCTTGGATACAACGTAATCAGGAGATGATGTTGGTTAGTTTACATTAGGGGTCAGGATAAACCCAGCTCAGACCCACCGGATGAAGGGTCTGGTTCTCTTTAAACTGACTAATTTTTTTTTTTATATTTTATTTTTAATTGAAAAAAAAATATATTTTTATCTTTATCTTTAATTTGAAAAAAAAAAACTACCAATAAATCAATAGAATGTAAAATTTGATTATTTTATCATATTAATTGTTAGGTAATAAGATTAATAATTTACATCCTATTAATTATTAGGCAATACTAATGATTTGTATTTTCAACAATGTATAATTATTACTTTATGCTTACAATTAATAAATTAAGAAAACATTTTTTATAGGAAATATCTTAAGAAAAGTTTACTAATATAATTAATGTAAGATTAGACTTGTAATAGGTAATACTCACTGTATTATTTTATTATTTCATGGGAAACTTTATAACATAATATAATCTATAAAGAGTAAGACTAATTTTATAAGAAGAACAATATCTATCTAATATTTATAATACACTTTTCATTTTCTATATAGTATATTTATATTCTTTATAATTTTTAATGGTATTAAATAATAAATACACTTACATTTTATAAATCATTAAAATATATTATTTATAATAGTAATTGTTCTCTTAAAAGATAAGTAAAGATTATATGAAACTTATGATATTTTATACTCCAAGCTCTTTTGGTAGTTAAAATAATATATTTTATACTATAACTATCCACTTTTACCAATATTAAAATATACGAGTTTTAATTGTTTCTTGTTTTTTATAAATTCATATATATTATTTGGTCTTCATGTTAATTTCTAAAAATAAATAATAATATATATTCAATTTTATTTTATATTTTTATTAAAGTGAATACTTATATTTAATTTATAAAAAAAATTGCTTTTTTGTATTTTCATAATTATCGGGTTAAAACTAATAGGTTGAACCATCGGTTTCTTCGACTCAAGGTTAAACTCACTAGTTCGACAAATCTAACACATTTTGATTCGAGAGGTTAAACACACTAAAATACATCGACTCACAAAGCCCAATAAGTCAAATTATAAGTTAAGTTCGTAGCTTACAGGTTTAGACTAATTCAGTGAATCATTGATCGATTCAAGAACCAGACCGGACTGGTTACTGTCCGAGAGGCAAGCTTCTTGGATAGACCGTTTAGGTCCGATGTCCTCGTGGCATGAATGACATGAGCCTGCTCTTGGTACAGGGATCGAGAAACTGGCCCAACTTTCACAAAGTTTAAGGACTGTGAGGATTGAGCATACAACGGACGGTCTTTTGGAGCTATAATTTTTATTGCCACAGACCGGTTATAGGCTGAGAGAGGACAATCCACGGTCCAAAATTATCCATCCAACACATACAATTTACCTGTTGTATTAATTGAAGAGTTGTTTTGGAGGTATGGCACTATGGATTGATAATGATAACGTATCCCGCAGATTTATATTCTTAATAATTTTAGATCTAGCTTTTGATCGTATACATTGAGTTATTATAATCATTAAGTGAAATTTGCTAGCCACATAACTGTCTATCTAACTGAAGGTGTAGTAGAAGAAAATGACGGATCAAAAATGGCAATGTCGTAATCATGTCGGGAAATTAGTTGTAATATTTATTTCTCAAATATGTTGATAATGACAGACGCAATGAAGAACATGCCATTGATTCTTGTAATCAAGTGCCAATTCTTTCCTTTTCATGAATTTTTTAGGCAATTATATCTCAAACATTGGGATAATTACATACAACTGTAAATAACTTGCATTTTAGGTTAGTGAGGGCAGATGCCAATCCTGTCCTTTTCAGAACCTTATTAGGAAATTATTTTTCGATGTTTGGATAATTACAAATGCAGTAATCTTCATCCGTAGGATTCTATTTAAAATTTCTATATATCATATAAAAATTTAGGAAATTTTTTTCTTGAAACTCTCTCTACTTTTTTCATAAAATTCTTAAACAAAATTTTTTAATATTTGCTTATATTATTTATAGGACTCATTATACATAAATTTAAATTAATATAAAACTAAAAGCAATAAAAAAAAAAAAAACAAATAAAACATTAACTTTTTTAGTTCTTTATTAAGATTTGGATAATTACATACACAGTGGACAAATTTGTACTTTACTTTTCTAAGCAAGTGTCAATTTCAGAAAAAAAATTCCGGCCAATTTTTAAGTAAGGTGGGACACCTGATTCAAAGTATTTTTTTCTCCTACTGGCAGTAAATATATGAGTCCAGCCAGCTCAACTGTCAATTTGGACAAAAGATATATTAGGAGAAAACTTTTTACAACTTTTATTAATGAACAATCACCTAAAGGTTATAAACCAAAATTATCGGGATGAACCCAAAAAGAAAAAAATCTGAATAAAATAAAATAATCTTTAATTTTTTTGATCGAGTTTCTGTTATTCGAAAACTTTGCAAGAATATCACATTGGTGATGCTGTAGAAAAATTTCCTTTTCTGGGCAAGAGATCAGATAGGCATTCATTGAAGAATTCCTATTATGTCATTGAGATTCATTGTAGAATTGCACTCTGGATAGAGAAGTGGCTTCCCCCTCACCGCCCCACCCCAAAGAAAAAAAAAAGAAAAAGAAAAAAAAAAACGATGGAGTGGATTGGCAACAAAGAGGGGAAAAAATGATGGAGTGGCAACCGGTATTACCAAACTCAATTTCTCAGGTAGATATAGCAGACACACAATGTTTCTTCTTTTCTTAATATGTGTTGAGATCTAACTAATACTTTACCCTATAAATAGTGATTGCCAAATTTTGAAATCAAGAACTACACATTATAACGTACAAAAATTATCCTAATTAGTTTATACCCTATAGAAACCTAGGGGATATGGGTACCCCGTGGATCATATAAATTGTTTATTATGATTTTATAATATAAAATTTTCAATTAACTTGTCTTCGAAGAAACTAAGTGCTACCAAAAGAATGGAAGATCTAATAAGCTTTAGGGTTTTTATTTTCTGCAAGGAACGAATGGGCTTGTGGCTTGATCATATGTTGAGTTAAAAATATTATATTTCATTATGTTCAATATTATTAAGAGTTTTTAGAGGATAGATATAAAATATTTTGAAACCAGTATCTTTTGTACCACATAAAATATGCTGTAGAGCACATATTATATATAAAGATGTTACATCTTGTATCCTACCTTACATAAATAGGTTTCAAAAAATGAGAACCAAAACCTACCTAAGTGACCTTTAATATCCAATCTAGGGTTTAGTCGATATTTTGGATTCCTTGCTGGTGGCTTTTTTTCTTTTCTTTTTTCTTTCTTTTTTTTGTTAATTTCAATATTATGCTAAAGTTATATTTATACGTTAAGCTATCCCATTTACTAAGCTTTTCAAAGTCATTAAATAGATAGAGGTGAACATACTAATTCTATTATGATTTGTAATCATATAATATTTTTCTAATTAAACACTAAAAAAATAATACTAAACTTCATAATTTAGGGGGAATCCAATTAAGGTAATGTGAGTGTAGTTTGAGCTTTGCCCTTTACATTGCCTTAGAGAAGTAAGGTGGAATTGACACGTGGAAATGGCTTTAAAAGAAAAGTAGGGACAGAGGAACAAATAGTTTTGGATGGCTCAAATGCACAAGCACCAAATAGAGGGACCATGGAGTATTAACCATTGTTATGTAGAGAAAATAATATCTTCTTGAGTAAAAATAGTGCGTTTTATACTTTGAATCTTATTTGTTCTTTTAAAAATAGTGGTTTGATTGCATGATATGGTTTATCAAATTCCTAAATAGTGTTCAAATAGAGATTAGTTTTTAAATATTTATAAAGTTTGAATATCAACAACGATATTTGTCAAGTTGCATTGGTGTTAAGCAATAAAGATGAGTTCTCTTTTTAAGATTCATAATCCCATGATGCAACGACATCACACTAATCACTCAAATCAAACACTACAAAACGTCTTTTGTTTTTCCAATGCATTAGACATAGTAGAAAGAAAAAAAAATGGTTAGTAATATTAAATAAATATTAATGAAATCCTTTTAAGAAATTCCATGATAAATGGGTGAATTCACTAAGAGAAAGAACTTTTTAAAACATCATCGTGATATTTAAAGACCTAAAATGAGTTCTTAATATTAAACATGGTCTAAAAAGGTAGAAGGCAATCAGGATTTTGTATGGTTGCATCTGCATGTTGATTGTTGCAACGTGCATAATGCATCCATGAAGGTGGATAACTGGAGTTTTCCTTAACTACATTTCATCTTATAATTGCTACTACATATGGAGATATAGATAATCGATATTCTAAACTTGGATATGTTATGAATCCTACAAAAGAATGCCATAATACTGAGACCCATCTTCCTCTAAATTTGGAGGAGTCGATCTTTTATTTATTTGTTTATTACAGGATAATTATGATGAAAGTTGGATTCTGTAGTGGCTCCTCCGTCAGATGCTTTGACATAGTACTTTTAGCTGTTATATACATATATATGTATGGTAGATTTGTACGTGCAAGAAGTTAGGAATTGCATGAAACCTAGTTTATTATATATATATATATATATATATATATATATATAGTGAATCTCGACAAAAACGTAATTTTCATTATCTGACAGAAATTGTGGATAATCGGTGTCCTTGTGCACTCCGATTTCAAACGTAACAAAGTTTTTTAAATAATCAGGAGATGTTGTGAGTATCGTAAGTCGTAATCAATCTTGGATACAGCGTGAATCATGTGAACTCAGTACATGTAACATATTTGCACGGTAGGTATAGTGAGACGAACCGCTGCACTACTGCGGCATAATATTTTGTTCCTTAAGTCTCTTAATATAATATATCTATAGGCAAGTGTATCAATAACGATAAGATTGGAAATCACATTATATTATTCGGCTCTTAATGATTCACTAATGCTTACATTTAATTTATTAAATTTTGCCGACCACCAACTCTTACCTTTCGGACTTAGAATATAAGGATATAAGCAAATCGAGTCAATATAATATAATATCAAGCTCGAACTTAAATTCAACTAAAAATGTCATAGTTCGAGCTTAGACTCGACCTTAATCAAGTTTATTGAACTCAAGCTTAACTTGAAATTGCACTTAACAAGCTCAAACATAACTTAAATAAGTTTTTTTGAGTTTAGTGTATATAATATATATATATGTATATATATATATTAATTATTTAACTTAAACTCCATCGATAATACTTATATTTATAGTTGTTAAATCGTGAGTTAAATATATAGTTCTATAAATTTATAATTTTATATATTTTTATAATTAGAATGGATGTAATATCGTTAAAGTACAAACTTTTGATAAAATTATGAATTTTGATTTATGATTCTATAATTTTAAGATTTTATCAATTTTATATGATTCTGTATGATGATTCTATCGATTTTATAAGTTCAAATAAATAGTAAAATTTCAATTTTAACAATCGTGTTTATACTTGATTCAAGCTCTATTAGGCTTACAGACCAATTGAGTTAAATATTATAAAACTTAAACTTAATTTGATTAATTATTCAAATAATTCAAGCTCGATAGAGTTGAGCTCGAACTTGATGTCAACTTAATATTTTTCAAATCAAAACTTGAGTAATCATTTAAGTAGTTCACGAATAGACTTAATATCTAATGATATATTGCAGTTCCGAGTAAGGAAGTTATAGAGAACATATTGTGTACGGAAGGGAATGCAAAATTCAAAAAAGCAAGAAGTCGAAACACGAGTTTAACGGTTACAAAGAAAAGGTCTAAGACAAATGAAAAAGGATAAAAAGAAATTTAGGAATTTAATAATCTAATGGAGGTTAAATGGAGTATTCACATGCCTTGATGAGAAAATAAGCGCAACTAAATAGATCTAATTTTAAATATATCATCATGAAATATTTAACACCATGTATAGATACTAAGGTGTTGAAAGAGTACAGTATATATATGTATCAGTGAGAGATCGATCAAACTGCAAACGTAACATGTTGGAAAATCTTCAACGTAGCCCTCTGGGAGGGATGAAAATCAGCAACTACTAAAAATTCAAAGTTGAACACTTAGCCCCTGAGTCCGAAGACGTTGAATTAAGGGATAATAAACGGCATGGATCATATAAGTTCCGTAAGATTGCTTTGCAAAATGAGGAATATTCTAGACATAAATTACATAACGTTGCAAAATCCTCAAATAGGGATACATCAGGATGCCTTAGATAGGTACTTATAAGGTAATCGTGCCACTCGATTCTTTAAGATATTATATATAGGGCTTTTAAAGAGAGAGAACTCGATCTAATCAAAATAATAAATTATTTTATTGATTTTATCTCACATATTTTTATGAAGAAAATTAGCAAGCATATTGAATACTTATTTATAAAAATTCTTTTAAGAGTGTTTATAACAACTTAAAAAATTTAAAAAAAATTAAAATATTTTATATAACCGGAACAATATCCCTCAAGTACAGGTTCCATAATGGCCTTATAGTGGTGGATTTTATTATTAAGAGGATAAATCCGTTCTAGTAGATATGGAATCCTATAGAGGTAGAATTCCATAAAAGGAGAAAAAAACGTATGTGAGGTTTTTATAACATTCTAAAAAATGCTAAGACCTATAAAAGTAGGTTTGAATTTTAGAAGACTTACTCAAACTGGCTCTAATTGCCTCTGTAACCTCTGTCATTGAACTTTCTAAAAGAAGCGTAAATTCACTGCCCACACATATATAATTTTCAATATTGATAACTATATCCCAATTCTTAGATGGAGCATATCTTGACTCTCTATTATATGGCATTGCACCTTCTAATATGTGTCATAAGTACATACACATCTTATCAGAGTTTTATTACAACAAGGACATCCCATGATAAGTTTCAAAAGATAGGCTCCAAATGTTTTAGATGGGTGCAAGTGTAACCGAAAAAATTAAGTATATCTATGTAATTTCTGAAGTTCTTAAAGTGATCTGTATAGTCAACATAAATATAATCACATAGTTGTTCCATTTACTGAATTGAAGTGCCACTATACACGTGTAATTTAGACCACTCCGTCAATGCAAAAAATTAAAGACTTATTCAAAGAGACAATATGTAAAACAGATCATCACATGATAAATGTAATAATAGATCTTTACCAGATGCCTATCTAGTGAATCTGGTTACATCTTGAATTTTGATAAATTATGCTCCACAATTTCATATTCATCTCCACTATCCAAGTGTACACCTAGGTCTTAAGTTGGGTCGCATGTAATTTGTTGATTTGGGACATACTCTTTTAATGTCTGACAACTCCTCGTCGTATGTTTATCAAAGTTGATTTGGCAAAAAACCTATTTAAGGTGGATTTGAATCTTTTAAAGTTAATTTTCTAAATTTATATTTTTATGATATAGTTATGTGTAATCAATAGCTTAAATTAAAAAAAAAATGATATTATGATAGTATCGTATGATATTATCAAAATTAAAATAATTTTGACCGTTAAATTTGTAACTTTAGATAAAGTATTTTAAATAATCATTTTCCATTTAAGGTTGTAAATTGGCAAAAAGATCCTTCAAATTTCTGAATTCTGTCCCAATATGTTGAGAGAACATGAGTACAAAAGATCCGATAAATTATCGCATTGGATATAAATTAAATATTAGTAGATGAAATCTTATGTTGAAACTAAAACATTTATTAGTCATGGTGATATGCTGGTTATCCCTGGTTTTGATCGCATGGCTTAAACAATCGGCGAAAAACATAATAGTTATTCAAGGTGAAAGAGTCAATGAAGGACGGAGAGAATAAAGAGGGACCACCAACCTATACTTATTTCCAAAAGAAAAACAAAATGAAAAAAAAAAAAGAAAAAGATAAAGCAGCGATGAATAACGATGAACCATAGAAGAAGGGGTAGGGTAGTTGAAGAGGTAACACATGACTAAATGATGCCATTGATCATTGCCCACTTTCTACAATAACTTATACTTCTCTGACCTTGTATAGATTACATTTTACTTATTTAAGCATCTTTTATAACAGGTTATACTTAATTTGAACAATAAATAAACATGTTCGAAAACATTATTTATATTTTGTTATCATTAAAATATTTTTAGAAAAATGCTAACATCCTCTCTCTTTTTTATGACAACAAAATTTTCTAGATTTGAAAATCTTAATGCAAGTGTTATTTGATTTTAGTGTTAAATTCTTCAAAGACAATCTAAATCTTGATAATTTGTTAGCTCAAATCATAGGAAACTTAATATGATTTAAACCTTTGATCTTAACCTATTGCATATAAGATTTATAAAATTTTAATTTTATAACTTGATATATTAACTTCAAATTTTAAATATTTTTTTATTGCTCTATCTTCAACCCATTTCATTATTATCATTAAATCAAAGTTCTCCCTAAGAATACAATATAAAAATTGAAAAAAAAGTGTTTTTACTAAATTGATGGAAAGAAGAGTACATATGATAAAAAAAATAAAATAAAATAAAATAAAACTAGAACTAGACTCAATTGACAAAATATATTATAGAGCCTTAGAGGGTGAAATTGCTTCTTAGTTACACCTTTCTTGAATATTGTTTACAAAATATGCACCAAATGAAGTTGATAAATGTGGTAGTTGCTTTTCAAGTGGTTGTGGTATTGGAGTTTAAGATGTTGTTGACCTGGGTAAGACCAAAGGAGTATCTTCACTAAGGTTCTATTAGTCTAATGGATCTAACAAAGTTAGAGAATAGAGATAATATAAGGTCTCATTTTTAATGACCTACAGGCTTGATTTATGGTAGTTGTAAACCCCACAATTGGATGTTTCGAATTTAGTGTGTAAAATTTAAGGCAATCGCATAAATTTTTTGATTAAGTATCAATTTTTACAAATGAATTAGTAATACTAGTAGAAGGGATATCATAAATTTAGATTTAGAGAAAATAAGTTAATTAGATAATTAAATATTATATATTTAGGTTATACGTAAATTATTCGTTATTTATCAAAAACGTGTTTCAATAATCAATAAGTTGCTAGAGATAAAATATATGAGCATTAAAAATCTTAAAATAACTTGAATAACATTTAATGATATTTATTTGTAATATATATGAATTTAAGTGTATGCATAGATATCTAAAATTATTTAAAATACCTAATATACATTAAAATAATACTAAATAAATTAACGAAAATCAATAAAAATTAAGAAAAATAGGTATTATCTGGGGGAAAGGTTTAGAAGGTGGTGTAGTTACTAGGTGAATTAATTTGGTGTCAATTAAATATGAGAATACTAAAGAGGGGAAAAAAGTAAAAAGTACACTTAGTTAGAAAAAAAATTCAAGAACCCACTACACCCTTCTTATAAATCTAGGAACCCACTTCCATGATTCATTTTAGGTAGTTTAGTATCCAATAGAGAGGTCAAGGAGAGTGAAACAAATAATTTTAGAAAAACAGACAAAAATAGGTGCGAATTAAGCTAAATCGGAATACATGCACCAAACCAAGACCTAGGAACGAACCAAGACCACAAGTTGAAGATGGACCCTACGCCTAGGCAAATCGAAAAAGGGGTGGTGACCAGAGGTGGTTGTAAGGCAGCATTCTAGTGAGTTCATTTGTAACCTAATTTTTGTAAAATTTATGAAAAATATAAAATCTTTATGAAAATTATGAAAATAGATATTCTAGCATATTTTTATATGTAGTTTTAGGAGAAAAGATTGTTTTGATAAAATTAAGTCCTAAAATATATTACCCTTAAAAATTTACTAAACCCAAGCTAATTTCGCTTTCGATTTTAAAGAGCCTTACTAAGGTTGTTTCGGTCTCAAAATTTTTTTGTACACTACTTATGATGTATATCAATTTTCCATGAAAAGTTTTCATGAAAATTATTTCCCCATATTTTTATCTAATTTTAGACCTTAAGATCCCTATTAAATGACTATTTTTCTAAGAATATTTGGTGATTTTTTAAGAAATTGACTTAAACTCTAATTTGGCTCATATTATGATATTTTAAAATGATAAATGATGTGGAATCATGAAATTTTTAGTGTAAGGAAGTATTAGGTTTAATCGTTAGGGGTGTAATATGTGAATTGTGGAGATAAATGGATTAAGGATTGTTGATGCAAATTAAAGTGATGATTAGGTTATGTAAGGCATTATGATTCTAGTTGTGAGTAAAATTCTAGGAATTATACTAAAAATGAGGAGTACCCCAAGAGTAGAAGCTAATTTAGGAGCAAAATTAGAGCCAGGTGTGCATTAGTGACATAGGGAGCTAAATAAAACTTGAATCAGAGATTAAATTCTTGAGTTAAAGTTAGTTAGATTTTGTAGAATAGGCCAAGAGGCATTTTTGAGAACTATGAATAAGGAGCTAAACTAGAACCTAATTCAAAGGCTTAATTAGAGAAGAAATTAGAAGCTAAATCAGAACCTAGCTAAAGTAAAAATAAACATAGGTGCTTAAAAGCAACATAATTAAGTACTACCCTAAATCAAGGATAATAGTCCATACTATAAAATAGAGTCTATTTACAATAATTGTATGAATACTAAAATAATATTTCGATTATAAGGATGAACGACAAGGTTATATCACATATCATTTCTTAGTGAGCAAGTGAAAGAGTTTAGGTAAGATTGAATCAATTCATTACTGTATTTTTGGTTATTGTTTCATAGTACCTGAAGGCTTAAGATTATACTTGATTGTACTTATAGGTAGCTTATTTATGCACCTACTTGTGTCTCTAAAATTGATTGAAATTATTGGCTTACTATTGTAGTTTGCTACCATTTGTGATGTGTAGACTTGTTTGCTCACCTCAAATTGGGCTTAATTATATTTGATTTAAAACTTTAAATCAAACATAAATTGCAACCCATTAGGGGTTGATAAGGATTTTTCAACTAAATACCGACACGTTCGAAAAGAATAGTACTTAGCATAATGGTTTATTCTTCTTCCTTAGTTAAACTAAGTAATAGGAAAGGAGGTTATGGTAAGGATAAGGATAAGGATAATGGTTCGAAGGATAATAATGAGGAAGGATCTCTTCATTGCATAAACTTGGATTTAGTCATGAGCTGTTGTATATATGTATTGAAACTCCTCAAACCTAGATTACGACAAGTGAAATTTTTCTAATTTCATAATGAATAAGATAACATTATGCAATGACATTTGCTTGCTACATTACATTTAATTAACTAATTAATTACCCTACTTATGATTGTTGTACAGTCTTATGTCTCTACCCTTATTTACTAAGTGGTTGGTTGCTCACACCCTTATAGATGTTTTTGTAGGTGTTGACAAATGCCCCGATATAATTATCTAGAGGTTAGTTATTTTTGGGTTCCAAGGACATTGGGACTTAAATTAGAGAACTACTAAACTTTTAATAGATTTTGCTTTTGACTCTCAGTCTTGAGGATCTATTTTTGTATATATTTTCCTTATCATAAACTACTATAATGTGTAAATATCTCCTAAGTTACCAAGTTAATACATATATGTTTTAGACTTTCGTATATAATTTTACTAGTATTTTTTTATGAGCTGTATATTTCAAAGTGAGTTAGTTGTGCATGCCTTATGTAAATCAAATCTATGATAGCGGCTATGAGAATATCTACTATCTTTGATTGGTTTACACGATAAGATTATTATGACTTTATCGCTTCGATGTGTAATAGTTCTTGGTTAGTATTGGAGTATAGTTCTAGTAAACTCATTTTAAAGCTTCTTAATTAAAAGAAGTAGACATCATAGGAACATGGTGAGAGTAAGTAGTATTAAGTAGGTGATTAAAGATTCTACTGTAAATTATAAAGTAAAAGTAATTATAACACTTCATTGCACAAAATACTAATTGATCTTAAATCTAATTATAAGGTTATAGGGGTAAGTTAATAGTCAGTTGGTTGCAGTTTAAATGGAATAGAGAAGGGTCTCCAATCAAGCATCGGATTAAGATACAGTGATTGTTCTTAGAAATGGCTTATTAGAACATGTTTAGAATTGTGGATGAGATCATTGATAAGTTTGTTGATAGAATGTGCTATATTTGGTAAGATTTGTATGCATTGATGGAAACTAATCTAGGATCTCAGTATAATTGGTATATTATGATAGCAGCTTTTGAGCAAAGATAGTTAAATTAGGAAGGGATCAAGGCTCTAATGATGCTAGTAAGATACTTTCAAGCAAGATTAGAAGAAGGGAGATTTTATCCTACTAGTATTACTCATATTCCCACTAATGTACCATATGCTCCTAGATGTTATCTATAATGAGTCATTGATTGGTTCCCATGTTTTTCTAAACCTACAAGAGTAGGTATAGAAATACCTTTAGCATTAAATGAACCACACCTTGAACCTATGATATCTAAACTACCACAAGAAAACCAACAACCTGTAAGATTTTAAGATGATGCTCAGTCAGGTATACAAAATAACCATTAGTTAGGTAAAGGTAATGTAGAAAAAGGTATAAAAGAAGAGGATCTCGAAGAAGAACTAGAGGAAGAGGAGTTGGAAGGAGATTCTAGTATAGACATGCATACTATAGAAATGCAAGGTATAACCCGTGATGAGGTGAATAGTATGGTAGGTAATGGCATGGGTGAGCAGTCAGAAGCGGATCTAGAGAGTGATTTAGAACCTAATTTAAAACCAAACCCTATACAGGATGTGAATATAAATGCATGATGTTGTAATTAATGACGATGCTAATGAGTTTGATGATGACAAAGTAGATGAAGTAATTACAATTCCTAATTGTCCTAACTTAGTATCGATAAACTCCAAATCTATAAGTGGTGAGGAGGATAATATGGTAGGTAAACATATGTAATAGATTCCTTTTGAGCAAGCGGCTGCAACAAATAGTTATGATGACAAATAGTTTTGGGCGGCTATGACACTTTTGACTAAACCTGACATATATTTTGATTTTTTTTTTTTATGTACCTTTGGTCTTTTGATGTATTTTGTAGTTTTTTTTTTTACCATGTACAAGTATTGCAAATAATCTATGTATTCAGATCAAATGTATATTAGTGATCAGTGATGTATATCTTTTGCAATGTATAGTTGTAAATATTAAGTCTGTGTAGTTAATGTAATTAGTGAAGTACCCTAAGTTATAAATCTTATATATGTGCTTAAAAGATCATCAAGTTTGTAAATTGAGTTTGTAAAGTTTGTTTTCTAGAGTTGTACGTAAATGTAAAGTTGTAAAGCAAGTATCAAGATAATAGTAGAGGTTATTTGTATTATGTTTGTTGACAAGAACACTATCACTATTATTTTGTATAAATATAAGTTGTAAGGATTCAACAATTTATGAAATATTTGCAAGAGTAAGGTATTAGATGATTTATGAATGGATATGTGTGCAGGCATTGTAAGTAATAAATATTACACAAATAATGGCTGAAACTAGAAATGAAAGGTCCAAAGGAAACTAAGACCCTCTATTAGGAGCTCCATCACCACTAGGGGAGCAACCTTAGTGAAATATATCTCCACTACCACAAGAAGTTATTCCCATTAGATAGTTACTTGTTAGTATTAATACAATGATCAGATGATAGGGAATATTGATTCAGTACCTTGTTACTGGTGGTATTACGGGTAATAGGAGGCTTCAGGAGCACGAACAAAGAGTAAAAAGGCTTCAAGATGTGGGTAAGCGGCAACTTGGTACTTTGAAGGTGGGATGGGTAAATCAACCTTGGCTGACGACTGGTTGGCCTAAATTGAAAGGAGTTTTGAGGTATTTAGAATTTTAGAGTCTTAGAAGCTGGCATATGGTAATTTCATGTTAAGATTTACTGCTCAAATTTGGTGGGACTCTAAAGCAAAACAATTGGGAGACAATATCACTTAGCAGATGTTTAAAGAGGAGTTCGAGAAGGAGTACTTCCCTCTTAGTATTCAAAATAAGCTGGTGCATAACCTTTTTGGGCTTAAGAAAGGGAACATGAATGTTATCTAATATGAAACTGAGTTTGATTGATTGTTGCAATAAGCACCTGAGTCATATCGAGACAACCCTAAATTGGATAAGGACTTATTTCTCATTGGGTTTGATCCTACTATGCGATGTAAGTTGGAGGGCTACAGCTTTACTACATATGGTGAAGTGGTGGACAAGGCATGACAATTAGAGAATAATTGCTTAAGGATTCAAGCCTAGTGAAGTCAAAAGATCAATAGGGGTTTCCAATCAGTCTCTTCATTTAAAAGGTCTTATCCAAGAGCAACTAATAGTTCTATACAAAAAAGGAAGAAGCTAGTGACTTTAGCTAGTAGTCTTACACAATTAGTACTCGACCTAAGTTTTTATGATAAGGATGGGAATGTCAAATGTTGAAAGTGTAGCGTAAATCATTTCCTTAGACATTATGCTCAACATAAAGGAAGGTCTTTTATATGTATTGATTAAAACCATGTACTGGATGCTTATCCTAGAATGAAACTAATGACATGTAACAGATGCAGCAAGAACATGTACTTCTCCAAATTTTGTTAGTAGTTTAGACAAGGAGCTAGAAGGACTAGAGGCTCTAACAATACAATTGTGCTCACCTATATCTTTGCTATAGAAGATAAAGATGATGAAGACTTCATTGATTAGATGGAGGAATATTATCACAATGATGTTGACAAAATTATGGTAGCTAAAGAGGAAACTAATGAGGGACTTATAATAGGTATATATTCAATTTACTCATCCTAGTAGTAATTAAAGTATAAGTAAAAATAAGCTACTTAGACTCTAAGATTTATGATTAAAGAGCTAGTTCATAATTATAGTATTAGAATATTTCAAGAGATATACTTATAAATGGACAACTTGCCTTTGCATTATTTGAAACTAGTGCGTCTCATTCTTTCATGAGGCAAAAGTTTATAGATGTGAAAGGAATTAATATAATTGAAATTAACACTACCTATAGAGTTAGAACACCCATTAGGGAGAAGATAACAACTCGAAAAGTTGTAGATTCTAATTGAATTAAAATCTAGGAAAAAGAGTGTCCTATTAGTCTTGTGGTGTTACCCTTAGAAGGATATGTTGTAGTTGTGGGATTAGATTGATTATCTAAGCATAAGGCGAATATAGAATGCAAAAGTAAGACCATTGCCTTAAATGAGGAAGAGGTGGTGTTTCAAGGGAAAGTAGGTAAGGGTAAGCTAAAGTTAGCTGTTATTGAGTTATGTGATGAAATGAATGCAACAAAAGTAGAAAAGAATGATTGAAAATTTTGTTGGGTATTTGCTACTAAAGGGAAGAAAGAGGCTTCCATAGTAATGGATATATTGGTAGTATGTGAGTTTTTGGATGTGTTTCTAGAGGATTTGTCAAGTCTAGCTCCACATTAAGAGTTAGACTTCAATATTGAGTTGGTTCTTAGAACTAAGCATATTTCTAAAGCTTGGTATTAGATGTCATAAAAGGAACTCCAAGAGTTAAAGAAGAAACTTCAAGAACTATTGGACAAAAGGATTTATTTGTTTGAGTGTATCACCTTAGGATGCATCGGTATTATTTGTAAAGAAGAAGGATGGTATCATGAGGTTGTGTATCAATTATAAGAAGATAAACAAAGTTACTGCTAAGAATAAGTATCCTTTACCTTGCATTGATGATTTGTTTAATCAATTAGAAGGTGCAATGGTGTTTTCTTGAGTTAATTTAAGGTTAAAGCAAGGTTACCAAACTCACAATTTTACTTAGAACTGCTAGAGGGTTTGTATAATTGGAATGTAAAATCAAAATGTCTAAACGTAAATTTCTATAACCTATATAAAATAGCTTTTAAAAAATGTATACATGCTAATTATTTAAAACTTAAAATAAATGATGAAAATAAAAAAATGAAGAAACTAAGTTCTTTTCTTATAAAAAAAATCTTAATAATATATGATTTAACATGTATAGAATAAGGACAAACAAAGTTGAAGCTAAACTTTTTCCATTTTCTTTTTTGAAAAAAAAAAGCAACGAATTAAAAATAACAAAATATTTCAATTCATTTTAAATTATTGATGGTATAAACTAAAGTATATAGTTTTCTATATAATCTTTACTATTAGAGTTAAAACTTAGGTGAAGGCAATAAACATAAAATATGGGACTAAGAAAGAGAGAGAAAGAGGAAAAAAATAAAATATGACAGGAAAGATAGTGTAATGCTATAATAGTTGATGGTTGGTAGAAACTTAATTGTACTTTTTCAATTTTTTAGCCCATTCAACTCAAATATATAGAATCGTAAACTCTATAAAAAAATGTAAATTTCTATTGAGTTTACATATAGTCTTAGTTAAAAACGTAAGTTTCTACATAAAAACGATTTTTTACATAAGTTAACTTCAAAAAGCCTCATAAAATGGTAAATTCATAGAATCAAATGGGTAAAATCACAATTTTGACAACTATGGATTAGAATATCATCAACTGTGAGTTAAGCTAGAATATGTACCTAAGACTATACTTATAACTCGATATGGTCATTATGAATTTTTGGTAATACCTTTTGGTTTAACAAATGTACTAGCAATATTCATGGACTTAATGAATCATATATATTAATCGTATTTGGATAAATTTGTTGTGGTATTTGTTAATGATATTTTGATTTACTTGAAAACTAAGGAAGAGCATGTAAAGCATTTACTATAGGCAATACAGAAGTTAAGAGAAAATAAATTATATGCCAAGTTCATCATATCATGTCTAGTGAAGGAATTTCTATAGACCCTAAAAGAGTAAAAGCAGTAATAGAATAGAAGCAACTAGCAACTATTTTAAAGGTACAAAGTTTTGTAAGCATAGCAAGATATTATTGATAGTTTCTAAAGAATTTCTCTAAGTTTATAAGATTGTTGACTCAATTGACTAAGAAAGATGTAAAATTCGAGTAGAATAAGAAATGTGAGAAGAGTTTCTGAAAACTAAAGAAATGACTTGTATCGATACTAGTGTTAACATTACTTGATCTAAATAAGCTATATGGTGTATATAGTGATGCTTCTCAGAATGAGCTAGGTTGTGTGCTAATGAAAAATGGAAAAGTTGTTGCATATGCATCAAAGCAATTGAAGCTACATGAAAAGAATTATCCCACTCATGATTTAGACCTTGTAGCTATGGCATTCACTTTAAAAATTTGGAGATATTATTTGTATGGATAGCGATGTGAAACATATATTGATTACAAAAGCTTGAATTATTTACCCATTACTTAGCTAGAAAAATATGTGGCTATGAAATAGGGATCTAAATCAAAATCTATGAAATAAGGAAGGAAGTAATTTCCATCTCTCGGCAAGGAGAACTGTTTGTTTATTTTCCAATCACCTCTCAAAATGAGTTGAATTTAAGACAAAGATGATAAATTAAGGATTATGATCTAAATATAAATCATCATCTTGGAAAAGCCAATTTGGTGGCCAATGTAGTTAGTCACAAGAACTATGGATAGGTTGCATTATTGTTAACAACACGATAAGAGTTAGTACGGGAATTGGAAATGATAGAGGTTAGGTTTGATTAGTGTAAACCTAATAGTCAATTGATGAATTTAGTTGTACAATCTACTTTATTGAAAAGAATTAAGCAACAACAAGGATGATAAGGACTTAAAGGAATAAAAGAAAAGTTAAATAAAGGGAATATTTTTTATTTTGAGGTAAATGAAAAAGGTATGTTGAGATTTATAAGAAGAATTTATGTGCTATAAAACCCTAACTTAAAAAGGGAAATACTGAATGAAGTGTACATTACGAGCTATATGATACATCCAAGAGGAAATACAATGTATTGTGATTTGAGATATATGTTTTAGTAGAATGGAATGAAAAGAGATGTTGTACAATACGTGGCAAAATGTAATACATACCAACAAGTTAAAGTGGAACATTAAAGATCAGGTGGTCCATTGTAACCTTTAGAAATACCAAAATGGAAATGGGATCATATTACAATGAACTTCGTTGTAGCAATTCCCAGGACTAAGGCCTAACATGGCTTAATATGTATAATTGTTGATGGATTAGCTAATAGTACACATGTGAAGCAACTTATAAAGATATTGGGAAATTGGGTTTCAAAGTTAAGAAATCAAGACGTAGAGTATGTGAAGGTAAAATGGAATGAAGGTCTAAATTTAAAAGCTACCTAGGAACCTAAGTAGTAATAGTGAAACAATATCCATAGATTTTTTTATTTACAAGTTAATTACGAAGTATAGAGATAATAAAGCCTATAGAAAAAGAAGTTGGTATATAGAAGTTTTGATGATAAAACTTTTTTGAAGGAAGGTAGAAATGTAAGCCCCATAATTAGATCATTTGGATTCAATGTGTAAAATTTAGGGTGATCACATAAGTTGTTCAATTGAGTTTAAATTTTTATGATTGATTTAGGAATATTAATAGAAATTACTCAATAAGTTTGAATTTAGGATAAATAAAATAATAAAATATTATATATTTAGAACATACATAAATTATTCGTTATTTATAAGAAATGTGTAAAACAGGTTTCGATAATTAATAAGTCACTAGAGATAACATACATATACACTAAAAATCATAAAATAACTTAAATAATATTTACGGGTATTTACTTGTAATATTTATGAATTTATGTATAGGCATAAATATTTGAAATTAATTAAAATGACTAACATATACTAAAATAATACTAAATAAATTAAAGAAAACTAATAAAAATTAAGAAAAATAGGTGTCATTTGGGGGAAAAGTCTGAAAGTTGGCATGGCAACCGGAGGATTTAATTTTGTAACAATTTAATAGGATGAGGACACCTAAGAAGGGGAAAAAGTAAAAAGTAAAGGGATAACTATAAATCTAGGTATCCACTTTTGTAAATAGAGATAAGTTAGGGAGATGAAACAAATATTTTTAGAAAAATAGACAAAAATAGGTGTAAATTAAGCTAAATTGGAGTACACATACTAAACTAAGATTTGGGAATGAACCAATACCACAAGCTAAAGGTGGACCACATACCTGAGCTAGCCTATAAAGGAGTGGTGGCCAAAGGTGGTTGTAAAGAGGTGTTCTGATGAGTTCGATCTGCAACTCGATTTTCATAAAATTTACTAAAAATGTAAATTTTTTGCGAAAATTATAGAAATTGGTATGCTGGCATATTTTTGCATTTAGTTTTAAGGAAAAATATTATTTTGATGAAATTAAGCCTCGAAATATATCTCTCTTAAAAAATCACTAAATCTAAGTTGATTTCACTTTCAATTTGAAAAAACCTTACTAATGTTGTTTTGGCCTCAAAATTTTTCTATACACTTATGATGTATAACAAATTTCCATGACAAGTTTTCACAAAAATTATTTTTCCATACTTTTATCTAACTTTAAGCCTTAAAAACCCTATTAAATAACTGTTTTTCAAAGAATATTTGGTGATTTTTCAAGAAATTGACTTAGACTCTAATTTGGGGTGTATTATGATATTTTGAAATGTTGAATGATAAAGAAACATGAAATGTTTAGTGTAGGGAAGTATTAGATTTTATTGTTAGGGGCACAGTATTGATAAATGCGTAATATGTGAATTGTGGAGATAAATGGAGTAGGGTGTATAGATATAAATTAAAGTGATGATTAGGCTATGTAAGGTATTATGATTCTAGTTGTGAGTAAAATTTTGGGAATTATGCTAAAAATGAGGAGTACCCTAGGATTAGAAGCTAATTCATGAGAAAAATCAAAACTAAGTGTACATTAGTATAATAGGTAGTTGTGCAAAACCTGAATCAAAGACTAAATTCTCTTAAGTTAAAGTTGGTTAGATTTTATAGAATAGGTTAGGAGGCATTTTTGAGAACTATGAATAAAGTATAATTAGGAGATGAACTAGAACCTAATTTAGAGGTAGAATTAGAGACGAAATTAGAACTTAAGTAAAGTGGAAATAAACATAAGATCTTAAAACCAACATAATAAAGTACTACTCTAAACTGAGGATAATAATCTATATTATAGGATAGAGCTTGTATATAATAATTTTATGAATAATAAAATAATATTTCTATTATTTTATCAAGCGACAACCCTGCATTACACATCATACCCTAGCGAGCAAGTAGAAAACTTTAGGTAAGTTAAGATCAATACATTACCACATTTTGGGGTACTATCTCAAAGTACCTAGAGGCTTAAGATTGTATTTGATTGTACTTGTAAGTAGCTTATTTGTGCACATGCTGGTATATCTTTGAAATTGTTTGAAATTATTGGCTTGTTATTAAGGTTTGCTACTATTTGTGATGTGTAGACTTGTTTGCTTATGTCAAATTTGACTTAATTAGATTTGATCTAAAATTTTAAACCAGACATGTATTACAACCTATTAGGGTTGATTAGGATTATCTTACCAAATATTGACACCTTTGAAAGAAATAGCGTTGTAGCATAATGTTCTCTTCTTCATCCTCAATAAGAGAAGAGATCATGGTAAAGATAAGGACAATGGTTCGAAGGATAGTCATAGGATGAGGGATGTCTTCATTATATAAATTTAGATTTGGTTGTAAGTTATTGTATATATGAATTGAAACTCCTCAAACCTGGATTAAAGTAGGTGAAATTTCTCTAATTTCACAATAGACTGGATAATGCTATGCAATGGCATTTTTTTGTTGCATTACATTTAATTAACTGATTGATAACCCTACTTTTGATTGTTGTATAATCTTATGTCTTCGTGCCTACTTATTGAGTGGTTGGCTGCTCATACCTTTATAGATCTTTTTACAGGTGTTTACCAAAATGCCTCAATATAACTACTATAGACATACCATTTTTGCCTCCTTTTTTTTGTTTTTAGAATTTTTAGGGTTTTAATTTAGAAAAAGAAAGAAAAAACACAAAAAGTTAAAAAGATTAGAAAAATAAAAAATATATAATAAAAAAATTATTATTATCATTAAGAAATGAAAAAATAGAAAGAAAGAATTTTTTAGGAAGATATAACGTTTTTTAAAAGTAAAATAGAAAAAAAATAGAAAAGGGAATTTAGGATTTAGGTTTAGTGCCATATTTTATTTTAAAAAGAGGGGGAATGGGGGCAGGGAAGGGTGGTCGGACTAAGATTAAACCTGATCTTTGAAACAAAACCTAAGGCTGAAGGCCCTTTCATCAAAAACTACAGTAGGTACATAAGTGCTTGCATTTTAATTTTGCCCAGGTGCATGTAATGTACACACTAGCTTAGGTACATCCCCATTTGTCCAACACATGCTTAGGCATTATTTTTCTGTTTGTTTCTCGTGTTATCTTACCCTTTCCCCAACATCTCCAAGTAAGAAACAAGCTCATTGTCTTGTGTTTGAGCCACCTTTTCGTATGGCTTCTACATGATTCTACCCAAATTAATGGTGGAATCGTATAATAGGCTTAGCTTAGTTCTAAGCCCTACCAATTTTGTGTCTAAGTTCATTTGTTTCCCTAATTAAATTGGATAAAAAAGATTGAAAAAAAAAATGAAAACGCGGATTTTCCTTTGAGCTGAATTTCTATGATTTAAGCATTGACATTAAGAATTGAAGTTTATAATAGCCAAAGTAAGCAATCAAATGATATAAGGATCACATTTTGACCAATTTTTTACACCAAATCATATTAAATTTGAAATTTTTTAGTCAATATCCATTTATTAAAAATCTTCAAATTTAGTACAATTCAAAGGTTCCTATGTTTGTTTTAAGTTATGAGACTATAAATAGGGACATCAAGAGGCCATTTGAGCATCAAGAAACAGTTGAATTACTACCATTAGAGCTTTAACATCACCTTCTCTCTCTAAAAAAACACCACTTTCAGTAGTTGAAGCAAGCCAGCTATATCATGAGCAACAACAACCCTTAAAACCCCTAACTACACTCATTTCTCACATTAAAAGTTGCCTAGCCATATTACCCAAGCACCTACCACCAGTGGATGAGTTCAAACAACCACCAACATAGCCCATGGCACCACTCTTAGAACCACTTAACATAATTAAAAACACATAAAAGTGGCTTTACCTTCTTGAAATAATCACTCGAAGCTACCATAGATTATCATTGAAGCTACTGGTCTTCTTCTTTAAGTTTTGACTCTGACTTGTGAATTCACTCGATTGACTCGATCCACAAGCTCCAAATTTGACCCGCACGTAAAGCTTTGGTCTAACCCTTCTTTAAATTTCGGTTTTGTATTTTTTTATTTATTTATTCTTGTAACTAATTGTAACCAAACAATAAAAAAAGAAAAAAATTCTAAATAATAAAGCAAAAGAAAAAACAGGAGAGAGTAGCTTAGTTTTATTTTATTTTCTTGGTTAAAACTTAAATAAGAAAAAATAATAATAATGATAGAAGAAAAAAATAAAAAGAAATAAAGTAAATAAAAATAATTAAAAAACGGAAAATCATTTTGTCATGTAGAAAAATCAAATTTCCAAATAAATACAAAGTAAATCAACCTTTTTTTTTAAATAAGGATACTTTCAGAATTTTCTAAAAATAAACAACACTAATTTAATATCCTTCCCTAGAAGTTTTCCCAAACTAAAATGAAATGGTTAGGAGACGTAAACTCGGCTGCTTTTCAAATTTAAAATAAAACAACACATTAAAGTTTTATTAAAATAATTATGCACATCTAATCGTAAATAGTAGATACGTAGGCACCTCTTAAACGATGTAAAAAACGAAGAAAAAAAAAATAGCTTTTCCACTTTCAGCTCAAATTACTCAATTTAGTAAAAATTGAAAAAAAAAAGCTAATTTATTTAATGTCAATTTTTAAAAGGTGATTTCAAGAAACTAAATCAAAATTAGAAAAGTTTATATTATCCATAAGGGTTTAAAAGATTAGCCCCCGAACTTGATCTTTTGGTTTCAAAACCTTTTTCTCAAAATCAGTTTTCTAAGTAAATCAGTACTTAGGTTAAATCGATTCACCCACTAGATTTAAACTAACCTACTCTTTTTCTCGACTCTAGTCGAGTGATGACTCTAAAGAATTTTCAAAATCCATTTAAAAATGAATTTTTTTTTAACTTTTAGTTAAGGGTTAGTATTAAATGGGTTAAGATTTAATACTAAATGAGTTAAGATTTAATATTAAACGGGTTAACAAAAAAAAGTCAAGCTTAATAGGTTGGCGACTCCACTAAGGATTTTAAGAAGGTTAACCATCTAACTTTCCAAATTTGGAATTAATTTTTGTAATCACCTCACTAAATATATTTTATTTGTTTATTTATTAGTTTTTCTATATACTTGTGCTAACTTTTTCGTATGGTAGTTTTATTTGAGTTTTTAAATTATAGGGAGTATTTACTTTATGCATCATGAATATATGGTAGAAACAATTAAACCTAGACTGTATTAAAACTCTAGGACTAGGTGGCCATTGTATAGGCTTTAGGTGCCACCATTAGAGGTTAATTAGGTTACCCTCATTTAAGCTTAATGCGACCAATGAAAGTAATTTATAAAAACAAGTGAGGTCAAAAAGCTTAAGGATCTTTAAGACCTTCCATAGTTGCATGTACTTTAACTAAAACCTTGAGTTAATACACTACTTTTAAGAATTACAACCTGACTAATATTGGAAATTATTTAGAAATTTAATCATTTTTTGTAAAAGTTAAACACCAAATCAAGTAATAGGGTTTCAACTTAAAGAGTAATATATTAACCCAAATGATCCTAACATCCGAATGTTTCTATGTATATTATTTTGTTTTATTGATGAATGGTTAAAATAGTAGATACCCAACAAATAATCAAAGAACTAATAGGCTACAAGATCTCCTTAAGATTTGTGAGCAATTGTTAGAGGATGAAATTGCTTACTTGAAGGAAAACCTTAAATGTTTTGAAGCTTACAATCGAGCCTTAAATGCCCTCCTTAGACAAGTCATTGGAGAAACCTATGAAATGTTAGAAGACCTTAGATCTCCTTTGCGAAACTTAGTTTAAGGGTTTTCTAGTTTATAGCTAAGAGGCCTAGAATAAATATCATGTTTCAAAAATAAATTTTAGGCTCTCTTCCTTGGATTTTTGTACTTTACTTTTCCAAAATAATAAAAAATTCTCTTCGATTTATTGTTCTTCATATTTTAAGATTCCCTTTTGTAAATAGGTCATTCAATAATCATTCATCTAACCATTTTTTCCCTCTCCCTCAGGGAAATGTAAACAAAATCCATTGACTTGTAAATCGAACCCTAAAAAGTCACCATCCCTATTTGTAATTAGACTTTGTGGTTTCTGTAAAATAAAGTTCTATCTTTCTCTTTAAGAAAATATAAAAAATAAAGACAAAAGTATAAAACTAAAGAAGAAATTTACTAATGGCTACAAACTTTTATGGGCTAATCCAAATAAAACCCTTTAGCCCGTTAGGGCAATTAGCCTAAATACTAACCCATTGGCTCATTAAGAAAGCCAACCTAAACCCTAGCCCCTTAGCCCATTAAGCCAACTAAGCCAAACGCAAGCCTTTTAGCATGTTAAGGCATCCAAACCTAAACAAAGCCACTTGGCTCATTAAGGAAGCTAACCCAAACACGAGCCCTTCAGCCCATTTATGTAGCTAACCTTCGGCCCATCAAAGCAGTTGACCTAAACTCAATCCTTGGCCTATCAAGGTAGCTAAACCAACTCAAAGCCCCTAGTTCAATGGAAAAATCAAACTTAACCAAGTCAAAGTAGAAGGTTAAATAAAACCTAAGTCTCGAACCCAGATCAAACGAAAAGGATCACACTAAAGCATGTTTTGCGGAAAATAAATATAGATTCCTCCCTAAGAAATTGGTAACTCACTTTTGAAAAGTTTAAGATGAAAAGAGGCAAACTATATCCCACACACTAACCTTTAAAACACTTTGAGAGTTGAGTGACATAATAGTGAAGGTATTTTGAACCCATTTCTTAAAGGAGATCCATTTTGAAAGTGATACATAGATTAAAAGGAAGTTATGCATTCATTTTCAAATACAACTTTCCGTTGTTAACCTTGTTGGATCAATTTGGAGAATTTTTCAAATTTAAACCCCATCAAGAAACACCTTATATTAGGGCAATTCGGAGGTTAGGGTCATTGATTAAGAGAGAAGGATGAAATTGGTTTATGCTTACTTTAGTAACATTAATTCAAAGATAAATTTTATTTCTGATAAGTTATTTTTCTTGAAAATGAAGAAGGGCCAACTCCTTTTCAAACATCTTAAACTTATACATATCTCACCTAAGCCGATGCATTTAGTATTCATAGATTTAAGGCCTTGAATCTCTTAAAAGGCAAAAAAAAAAAAAAACTTGATAATAGAAATGATTACTCTTGAGGCCAATGAAAAGAAAGAGAAAAAAAAAGGATTCGGGGCAACAACTAGGAAAAAAAAAAAGAAAGAAAAAAAGGGGATTGAAAAATTAGGCACAAGTATAAGACAAAAGTCCTAAAAGATATATTACATCCCAACAGGGGCAACAAAACTAAATCAAGGGGCCAAGAATCAAAGTGTAAGTAGTCGTAGCCAAAGAAAGTCGAAAAGATACAAAGGCCCAAATCTCACGCCCAGCCCAAAAACATAAACCCTACTTATCCATCCTGAATCACAAAACACAAAACCACTTTACACTTCCTTGACACAAAGCTTACCCAACCCCTCACACTTAATAAAAGCTCTTCTAATCTTAAAGGATAATTTATCTTTAATGAAAAATATTTTTGAAACTAAGGCAAGTACACTTCTAGTTTTTTTCTTAAAGGTTCTTGACTTATATGCTCTAGTTGAATAAAAGCACTTTTTTCAAAATAGGCCTTCTCACAAGTCCTCTTTGAAACCCTTTGACCAAAAGTCTAAATTCATAATATTGAACCCAAAAAGACCTAATAGATTAATCAAGGCATATTATTTGCAAATTCTCTAATTTTTTGGACTATAGTCAAGAGTGTAATTTAGATTGAGAGTTTGCAAGGAAGCCCTTTTTAACTAAACTAATCATGAGTTATCTTTTTTTTAGGAAATGAATGTTTAAAATCATAAGGCCTTATGGGGAAGCTCAGCATTGGGTCAAGAGACATTTTTAAATACTAAGAAGAATATGAGATGACCTATACGGTTACCAAGAATGGGGATGATTATAACATTTGCTCCTTAATAAGAATTTATATCCATTAGCAATCTTTCAAAAAAAGAAGAAGAAGAAAATTAAAAAGAAAAAAAGAAAAGAGAGAAAAAGTAAAGGCTTATCATCATTTTTTTGTCCATTTTCAAATCCATACCAGCTTGATTAGCCAAACTTTCAATTCAGGTCATCTATTTCCTTTTGAATGTGGTCATACATTTTAAGTTGATCACATTAATTAAAATCATTAAGGGACTTAATCCTTATGCCTCTTTTGTTATTAAATGATTTTTACCAAGTTCTTTTTCTATAAATATTTTCAAGCTAGGAAGTTTTTTCTTTAAATAGGTAACATTCCTCTTTGTCCATCTCTCATCTTTTTTTTTAGGGTTTTAGCCAGCTCTTAAAGCATTGTGCCATCTCTCATCATTTTAGGGTTTTAGCTGGTTTTTAGAGCACTATCCCCTCTTTTAATTCATTTTTAGGGTTCTAGCCAACTCTGAGACTATTGTCCCCTTTTTAAATTTATTTTTAAGGCTCTAGCCAACTCTTAAAGCGTTATCCCAATTCATACTCTATTTTAGGGTCAATCAGCTCATAGAGCACTATCTCAATTTACCATTTTCTCCTAAGGTTTAGCAAGCCCATAAGGCACTTTCCTTTGCTAAACTCTCATCAATGTTTTAGCGAGCCCGTAAGATGCCTCCCATCATCAATCTCTCTTCAATGTCTTTAGTAAGCCCATAGGGTGCTTTTCATTTTCTATCTCTCTTTAAGGACCTAGAAAGCCCATAGGGCACTTCCTGTTTCTAATCTCTCTTTATGGTTTTAGCTAGCTCAAGGAGCACTTTACCCATTTTTCCTAAGTTAGTCAGCTTAAAAGAACATAACCAGGCTCTCATTTAGGGTCTTATCTAACTAAAGGAGCGCTTCGCCCATTTGCCTAGGTTAGTTAGCTCATAAGGGCACGATCAGGCTTCAGTTTCTCATTTAGGGTTTTAACTAGCTCAGGGAGTACTTTGCCCGTTCACTTAAGTTTATTAGCTCATAAGGGCATGACCAGGTTTTAATTTCTCATTTAGGGTTCTAGCCAGTTTAAGGAGCGCTTCACCTGTTTACCTAGGATAATAAGCTCATAAGGGTACAATTAAGCTTCGATTTCTCATTTAAGGTCTTAACCAGATTAAGGAGTACTTCACTCATTCACCTAGGTTAGTCAGCTTAGAAAAGCATGAATAGGCTTTCAAATTCTTTAAGGTCTTAACTAGCTCAAAAAGCGCTTTACCTGTTTGCTTAGGTTAGTTAATTATTGGGGCACAACTTGGTTTCAATTTCTCATTTAGGGTCTTAGCTAATTCTACGAGCACTTTACTCATTCATCTAGGTTAGTTAGTTCATAGGGGTATGACTAGGCTTCAATTTCTCATTTAGGATTTTAGCTAACTTAAAGAGTACTTTACTATTCTCCTAGGTCAATCAACTCAAAAGTGCACAACCAGGCTTCAATTTCAATTTAAGGTTTTAGTCAGCTCAAGGAACGCTTCACCCATTTACCTAGGATGGTCAACTTAAAGGAGCACTTTCATGTTTTCTAGAATTGATTATAAAATTTTAGGTTACTAGTCTACCAGAAGCACTCTTACTTAGGTTGGTCAACTTAAAGGAGCACAACGAAGTTTCAATTTAGGGTTTTAACTAACTCAAGGAGCACTTCGGTCATTTATTAAGGATAGTCGACTTAAAGGAGCACTTCTAAGTTTTCTTAAAATGATTCCAAAATTTAGGATTGCTAGTCTACCAAAGATGCTACTGTGTAGGTTAGTTAGCTCAAAAGAATACGACCAAGTTTCATTTAAGGTTTTAGCCAACTCCAGGAGTGCTTTGCCCATTCACCTAGGTTAGTTAGCTTAGTGGGGTACTACCGAGTTTCAATCTTTAATTTAGGATCTTAGCCAACTCAAGGAACACTTTACTTATTCACTTAGGTTAGTTAGCTCAATAGGGCACTATTAGGTTTCAATCTTTCATTTAGGGTTTAATCAACTAAGTTTCTCAAATTCTTTTAGTGTTCTTATCAACCTATAGGGGTATTACCCTCTTTCAATTTCTTTTATGTCTCATCTAGCTCTTAGAGCACCTCCTTTCTCTTTCACCTTTCATCATTCACCAAATCCTTAGTAGACTAAGCCTAAGACAGCTAGCTAGTTGTAGTGCTTCTTAAGATAATTTTACCCCTAAGGAAAAAATGGTGTCTCTTTTTGTTTTTGTGATAAAGTTTTACCTAAACTTCACTACAAAGAAGGTCAACTATAGACATTTTATTTTTATCCCCATTTTTTTTTTGTTTTTAGAATTTTAAGGGTCTTAATTTAGGGAAAAAAAAGTTAAAAGATTAGAAAAAAACAAAAAAAAATAGAAAATTAAAAAAAAAAATTTAAGAAATGAAAAAATAGATAGATAGATTTTTTAAGAAGATAAAACTTTTTTTTAAGTAAAATAGAAAAGGGAATTTAGGATTTAGGTTTAGTATCTTATTTTATTTAAAAAATGGGGAGGGTTGGGGTGGGGGGGAGGGCAGTGGTGGAGGGAAGGGGGATCGGACTAGGATTAAACCTGGTTTGTGAAACAAAGTTTAAGGCCAAATGCCCTTTGATCAAAATCCATAGCAAGTGTGTAAGTGCCTGTACTTTTATTTTGCCTAAGTGCATGCAATGCATATGCTAGCTGCAGTACGTTCCCACGTGCTTAAGACATGCCTGGGCATTATTTTTTTTGTCTGTTTCTCACATCTTCTTGCCCTTTCCCGAACATCTCCAAGCAAGAAACAAGCTTGGTGACTTGTGTTTGAGCTACCTTTTTATATGGTTTCCACATTATTCTATGCAAATTAATGGTGGAATTGTATAATAGGCTTAGTCTAGTTTCGAACCTTATCAATTTTGCATCTAAGTTCATCCATTTCCCTAATTAAATCGGATCAAAAAGATTAGAAAAAACTTGAAAATGCAGATGTTCCTTCGAGTTGAATTTCTATGATTTAAGCATCGACATTAAGAGTTAAAGTTTGTAATGGCCAAAGTAAGCAATCAAATGATATAAAGATCACATTTTGACTAATTTTTTACACTAAATCATATTAAATTTGGAATTTTTTAATCAATACCCATTTATTAAAAATCTTTGAATTCAGTACAATTCAAAGGTTCCTATGTTTGTTTAATGTTTTGAGACTATAAATAGGGACATCAAGAGGCCATTGGAGCATCAAGAAATAGTTGAATCACTACCATTAAAGCTTCAATGTCACCTTCTCTCTCTAAGTCACACCCCATTCTCTCTTTAAAAAAGCACCACTTTCAATAGTTGTTGAAGTGAGCCATCTAAACCATGAGGAGCAATGACCCCTTAAAACCCCTAACTACACATTTCTCGAATTGAAATTCGCCTAACCATACCATCCGAACACCCACCTGCGACGATCGAGTTCAAACAACCTCTAAACTACCACTATTGCCTTTATTACCACTTTAAGACCTACTAATTGTAATAAAAAAACTCAAAAAAGTGGCCACAGCTGCTTGAAATAATCACCCCAAAGCTACCACAGATAGTCATTAAAGCTGATGGTCTTCTTCTTTAGGTTTGGACTCCAACCTACAAACCAACCTAACCAACTCAATCTGTAAGCTCTAGATCTAACCAGTGTGCAAAGCTTTAGTCTAGTCCTACTTTAAATTTCAGTTTTGTATTTATTTATTTATTCTTGTAACTAATTGTAACTAAACAAAAAAAAAGGAAAGAAAATCTAAAAGAGAGATAAAGTAGCTTAGTTTTACTTTATTTATTTATTTATTTTATTTTCTCAGTTACAACTTAAATAAGAAAAAATAATAATAATGATAAAAGAAGAAAAAAATGAAATAAAGTAAAGAAAAATAATAAAAAATGAAAAAATCATTTTATCACATAAAATAAATAAATTTTCCAAATAAACACAAAGTAAATAACCTTCTTTTTATTTTAAAAATAAGGATACTTTTATACTTTTTCAAAAATAAATAACACCAATTTAATACCCTTTCCTAGAATTTTTTCCAAGGTAAAATGAAATAGCTAAGAAATGTAAACTTGGTTACTTTTCAAATTTAAAACAAACCAACACATTAAAGTTTCATCAAAAGAATTACGTATATTTGATCTCGAACAGTGGGTAGATAGAAATCTCTAGAGCGACGTGAAAAACGAAAAAGATTCTAATTTTTCCACTTTTAGCTCAAATTACTCAATTTAGTAAAAATATAAAAAATCTAATTTATTGAATGTCAATTTTTAAAACGTGATTTCAAGAAATTAAATCTAAATTAGAAAAATTTATGGTACTTGAAAGGTTTAAAAGATTAATCCTTGAACTCGATCTTTTGGTTTTCAAAATCTTTTTATCAAAATTAATTTTCTAAATAGACTAGTGCTTAAGTTAAATCGATCTACCTAATCAATTTAACCTAACCTACTCTTTTTCCCGACTCTGGTCAGGTAGTGACTCCAAATAATTTAAAAAATACATTTAAAAACTAAGTTTTTCCTAATTCCCAGTCAATGATTAGTATTAAATGGGTTATGGTTTAATATTAATCGAGTTAAGGAAGATAATAAAACTAAGAAAAAATCAAGCTCGACAACTACCTAGAGGTTAGTTACTTTTGGGTTTTGGGGGCATGAGGACTTAAACTAGAGAACTTCCAGACTTTTGAGAGATTTTGCTTTTGACTCTTAGTCTTGAGGATCTATTTCTTAAATATTTTCCTTATCATAAACTACTATAATGTGTAAATATCTCTTAGGATACTAGAGTTCATACATTTATGTTTTATACTTTCATATATAATTTATTGGCATTATTTTGTGAACTGTATATTTTAAAGTGGGTTAGTCATAGATGCTTTATGTAAATCAAATCTAAGATAGCAACTATTACACTTTAGGGTATAATAGCTAATTCATCCTCATATAGTCAAAAAGCACAAGTTATTATGTCATCTAATGCATGCTTCAATCAAAAGTTAAGAAGCTATAGCTTATCTTCAAAGTTTCTAGTTCATCCTTAACATTAGTTAAGGTTCCATTAATTTAAAAGCTATCTTTAGATCACATTAGCAATCTTTAAATTACACTCCTAGTTCTTCACATCTTTGCCTTATTTGAATTCTTACATCTTCAAAAACAGCATTAAAACAACGAATAAATACTTTTCCCTTTGATTCCTAAATGACTTAAATGTTTGATCCAACATATCTTTTCAATCTTCTTTTGAAATCTGATTCATAATGTTCAAGTCAAATGGTTCCTTCACAAGGTCAACAAGAACAAAACCTTCTATATAAGGTTCTTTATTCACTTCATAATTTACTTAGATCTTGTCTACTTACTTTATTATAAGCTCCTTTAGTTCATGAGATTTAGAATATATGATGTGAGGATCAAATCTCATGATGTTGGTCAGCAATCTTCTATTTCCATTCCTTGGATGTTATGGCCTTCCCCTCCTAAGATTAGTGTTACCATTTCTAAGTGTTGGTCTTGGTGCTAAGATTAGTCCTTGCTCCTCTATAATTTTCTTTGACAATTATATGAAGCATGATCAAATTGATTACAACAAAATTTTTTTCATATCCTTAATATCTAACACTATTTGACCATATGCCTACTTTTGCCTCATCAATAACATTTACCATACAGCTAAGGGCACTCATTCACCTTATGATTCCTTTTACAATCCTTATAGGTAATAGCATGGAATTAGAATCCATATTTTCTGCTTAGAGGCTAATAGTTCTTTTTATGTTTCCCTTTGTTATTATTCTATCTAAAGCTTCCATCTCCCTTTCTCATATTGAATGGATTTTTCAAAGCTTCATTTCTTATACCTTTCCAACATACGAAGTTTATTCACAACATCTACATATCTTATAGAGTTCCCTCCTTCAACTTAACCTAAAGTTGGATTTACTCCTATCTTGAGCTTATGGACCTTAATTTCTTCATTATTTTGGTAACATTTAGAGAGTAAACTTAAACAATCTGCTAAACTCTCTTTCATACTGCTAAATACTCTTACCTTTGGCTTTAACTAATAAAATTCCTCTCTCATCTTGTTTTTAACATAGGTAGGAAAATATTGATAAAAAAACACCTCCTTAAATTCTTCCCATGCTATAGGTTCCTCCATCACCTTTTGTTGTGACATTTGCTAATCATGAGATGCATCATCTAATAGTATTGAGCTGTAGTTCACCTTCTTACCATTAAGACATCATGTTCCTAGAAAGCTATTCTATTTATAATCTACTTCATAGCAATGGTAGTGTTCAAATTCATTTATTGAATGGTTTCACTATTCACTACACCTAAGCTAAGTTATCTATAGTTGATTTACTCACAATCACATTGGTTTAAGTCTACATCTTAGCTATCATTTGTTTTAACTAAAATTGAGTTAAAGGACGTTAATTTTCATCTCTTTGCTTTAGTGTAGGGTTTGTAAGCGATCTTTTACACCTCTTAAGATTTGGTATGATTTTCACTTAGCATAAACAAAATAACCCAGGTTAAATTTTACTTCACACACATACAATAACTTTGATTTACATACTACACGATTAACAACCACATTGCTCTTTTTACTGTAGCTTGAGTTACCCTTCACAACCTTGTAATGACTTACAACTTTATACAATAAGGTGTTGTTAGCTTTAGTATAATGTGCCCTTACGATATTAGCATTGGTGTTAATTGCTTCAAATGAGGTTCCTAAGGGATCATTCGTCTTGGGAATGCTCTCTACTAAGCATGCTTAATCTAGAAGTTGCGATAAATTCTTAGCTATTACACTAATGGCACATTTACTACATGTTTGGTTGGTGGGATTGCCATTCTATTGTACCCTTATTTCTTAAAGGATGGCCATTCCTATGTTTGGGTATATTTTGTGCTATACTAATAAGCTTTAGATTGGTTATATTTTATTTAGTGTTTTTTGATGTTTTTCCTTTGAATTTTGAGTTTATTTTTAGAAAACGATACTTAATAGAGTAAAATCTTGCTTTATAGGTTTTAAAACGATATATGTGAGAAAACAAGAAGATAAAAACAAGCTTCACTTATTTCTAAGTTAAAATAAGGAAGTTATGAAGTCGAAATGACTAAACAACACAATTGTGTCATTGATAGGAGAATTTGAAGCATAATTTTAATTATGGACATAAGTGACACAACCAAAGGATATGATCATGTCCTTGATCATATAGTTCCTTAGATTTTGAAAAAAAAGAAAAGAAAAGAAAAGAGAATAAGACGTAAAGATAATCTAGATGAGAGTAACACAACCAGGTGATACAGTTGCGTCACTCAATTATGTCATTTGTAATGGCCATATTTTTTTTCTTAACTCATATTAAAGCTTCATTAGGGTTTTTTTTCTTTTAGAGAACTTTTTGACAACTTTTGGAGAGCTTTTCAAGAAAAAAACACTTAAGAGAGCATAGTATCAAGAATTTAAGATATCAAAATTCAAGAACTATTTTGTCAAACTCATGATTTATTTCTTCAACCTTTCTTTAGTTTTTATTAAAGATCATTTTTTTTATCAAGAGTATAGAATAGAACTTTTCATATCTAGGTCTTGTAGAACCTAAATTTTGCATGTGACACTTGGTTTTCTTTATATCTAATGAAGATCTTTATTTTTTTTAATCAATTATGTGTTCTTATATGTTTTAGATTAACGATTCTACAGGGTATTAATTTAAATATGATATTGTGCAAGAAGTTCAAGAGATTTCTTATATAATTAGTTCTAGCATAGTTAATGAGAGTTTATGCCATGTTAGAGATGAATTGTACGAATCTTTTGGATCTATAATATTATCTTTAATATTATTTTTAAGAGAGTTCACTGCACATTAATGGAAGATAACCACAAGCCAATAGTGGAGCCCAAAAGATGTTTGAATCTGAACATGAAAGAGGTAATTGAAAAGGAAGTTATCAAACTCCTCAACACAAGCATATTCTACCCTATCTTTGATGGTTCCTAGGTGAGTTTGGTGTAGGTAGTTCCTAAGTAAGGTAAGATGACAATGGTCCCTAATAAAAAGAATGAATTAATCCTAATGAGAACTATTAAAGGGTGGTATGTATGTATTGATTATAGGAAGTTGAATGATGCTACATGTAAGGACCATTTTCCTTTACCTTTTTTGGATCAAATGTTAGAAAGTCTCACGAGACATTTGTTTAATTGTTTTCTTGATGGCTTGTCAAGTTATTTTTAGATACCTATCACTCTTAAAGATTAAGAGAAGACAACATTCACTTACCCTTATAGCACTTTTGCTTATAGAAGAATGCCTTTTGGACTTTGCAATGTGCATGTTGCATTCTAACGGTGCATGATAGCCATTTTTGATGACTTGATTGAGGACATAACGAAGGTATTCATGGATGACTTTTCAATTTTTAGCAACTCATTTGACTACTGTTTGCATAATTTAGATAGGATATTAGCTAAGTGAGAAGAGACCAATCTTGTGCTCTATTGAAAGAAGTGCCACTTATGGTACAAGAAGGTATTGTGCTCGAGCACAAGGTCTCATGCTAAAGAATTAAGGTAGATACCACAAAAGTAGACACCATTGTAAGACTTCTACCCTTAACTTCATTTAAGGCCATTAGAATCTTTTTAGGGCATGTGGGGTTCTATAGGCATTTGATGCTGTTTTAGGGTCAAACATATAGAGAAGCACCACAATGAAACGAGTCAAAAAGAATCAAAAGTAAAAGCTAGAAAAAACCTAGGTAGCTACTGAATGGATATGACGTACCATTCAATCTTACTCAGCCTACAATTCGCTGGATATGATATAGCGATCCGAATTGAAGGGTTACTCACCATTACTCCTTACTAAAGGGAATAGATAAGACTTGAAGGATAATAAGAACAATAAGGTTGCTCAATGTGAATAATTCTATATTGATTAATTGATTGTTTGCATATAAGAAAGTGAAGGTTTATATACCTATCTACTAGGGTTACTTTACATATATGAAAAAAAAAGATATTATACAACTAGGTTACATAAGATATATTAAGAAAGGGTAAAAGAGACAAAGAATGTTCAGTACGAAAAAGTGAAAAATCCTTCTAGAAAGATCATGCTAAAAGATACCTGTTACGTGGTAGATGGGAGTTAAGACTGTGATATAAAGTAAGCGAAACTAAAAGTGTTGGCAGTCGGGGGCTAACTTGATTTAGACCAAACCAAGGACCAATTAGTTCTTCTGAAGAGAAGTTAGCTCGAATCGGGGTCAGATGCTTATGGTCGAATCAGGAGCTTACATCAGCTATTCTTAGGTTGTCTTTTGGGATAAAGCATCGCTGCTGAATGGGGGTGGATCTAACACAAGTAAGGATTTGATAGTCAAGTCGACAGGAGATTGAGGCAAGATAGGAATCCCTGTCTCGGTTATGGCCTAGAGCTAATATCCTTCAAGTGAGTCCTTTAACTGGGCTACGTATAATCGAGCCAGGTGGTTAATTCTTATCATCATTTCATCAAGGACTTCTCTAAAATTTCTTAACCTTTAACTAGGTTATTAGAGAAAGACATACCATATGTCTTCTCTCATGAATATTTGGAATCTCTTAATCTCCTTAAGAAGAAACTCATTACCACCCTGATCATGGTTGCACCCGACTAGACACTGTCCTTTGAACTTATGTACAACACAAGTGACTATGCAATAGGGATAGTGTTGGGACAACATAGAGACAAGTATTTTCAACCAATTTATTATACTAGCAAAACCCTCATGAATTCTCAACATAACTATACCACTATAGAGAAGGAGCTACTATCAGTTATTTTTGCCTTTAATAATTTTTTATCTTACTTGATTCTATCAAAAATAATTATTTACACTAATCATTTTGCTCTTAAGTACTTGTTGGCAAAACCAAACTTGAAGCCAAGGTTGATAAGGTGGATCTTATTGCTATAAGCGTTCGACATAAAGATCAAAGACAAGAAAGGCGCCGAGAACTTAACAACAAATTACTTATCTCGGTTAAAGAATCCAAACCTTGAAGTGCTCAATGAGAGTGAGATTAATGACATGTTTCTTAAAAAGTTTCTCTATGCCATTCACAAGGTAAGTAATCTAGAAACCCCTTGGTTTGCATATATTGTCAATTTTTTAGTTGCTAGAATCATTCTAAAAGGGCTTTCACACCAATAAAAGAAGAAATTCTTTTTTGATGTGAAATATTATTTTTGGGATGATCGTTACTTGTTTAAAGTTTGTGCAGACCATGTTATTAGGAGGTATGTACCATACCTTGAAGGATGGCAAATTTCAAGTCATTGTTGGGAGGGTGGGGGCAAGCATCACAATATCAATAGGACAGCTCATAAGGTCTTAGAGGTCGAATTTTATTGGCCTACATTATTTAAAGATACCCAAAAGTATGTTAAAATTTGTGATAGTTGTCAATGAGCTAGGAACATACCTTGTAGGAGGAGATGCCACAAAATCCCATTTTTGAGTTCGGAGTATTTGATGTGTGGGGAGTCAACTTTACGGGCCTTTTCTTAAACTCTCATGGGAATAAATATGCTCTAGTAGCCATTGACTATGTTTCTAAGTGGGTTGATCCTCAAGCTTCAACCATTAATGATGTTAGGGTAGTAAAGAAGTTTTTGAAAGGCTTATTCTCTCGTTTGGGTATTCTTAGAGCAATTATAAGTGATAGGGGAACACATTTTTATAATGCCTAACTTGAGTAAGTATTAAAAGATATGGTGTTGTACAAAGGGCAACTACTTCATACTACCCCTAAACTAATGGCTAAGTAGAAGTGGCTAACCAGGACCTTAAGTGAATCCTTGAGAAAACCATAAAGCATCATAGAGAAGACTGGTCAAAGAAGTTAGATGATGTTTTTTAAGCACATAAAACCACTTACAAAACCCTATTAGGAACTATATTGTATCAACACGTATATAAGAAAGCTTGTCACTTACTAGTAGAGATTGAGCATAGAGCTTATTAGGTAATTGATGTGTCAAGCAAGTACACCTATCAATGTATAATAGAACAGGTTATGTATAAGTGCATCTCATAGACTCTGACTACTAGTACTCATTAGGTTTCTATTATTTAACTGGCAAATTAAATTTTAAGAAACTTAAAGAAGTAAATCTAAATTATTGCTAAAACTAATCTAAAGATTAACTGAGATGCAATTCAATTCAATTGAAGATTAATTCAAGATTTAATGTTATACCTAGACTCCCGTAGATCTAACATGTAATTTCCTTAAAGATAATCTAATTTATTCTTTAATCTTTCCTAACCGAGAGAATTCTATACTAAAGTTAATCACTTTCTCAAGCCAATTAACCCTAACCATAAAATCACCTATTAAAAGCTCTTCTCAATAATATGATCTAAGATTGTATTGTGGAACAATGACTTTTCTACACTTTAATTCAAAAATTCTAAAAGAATCTTGTAAATTATCTCTAATCTTGCAATAATCCTCATCAATTATTTTCTTAATCTTTAACTGTGTTTTACGTTTGCCTTTGTTTTTTTTTTTTTAAAAAAATGGAAGCAGCATGACCAATGACATAGTCGTGTCTTTTGGTTGTGTCTTAAGTTGTAATAGTTGAAAATCAACTTCCATTTTGCTTGGAAACGACATAGTTGTATCGTTTAGCTATATCAATCTTCAAACCTTCATAACTTGCTCATTTTAGCTCCGATTTGAGTAAAATTTGTTTCTATCTTCTTACTTTCTTGCGTAGATCATTTCAAAACTTAGAAAACAAAATTTCACTCAATTAAGTATTATTACCTAAAAATAAACTCAAATATCAAGGAAAATCATAAAAAATTACTAAATAAAATATATACAATTAAGAACTCATCAGTGATTAAAATCACTAACTTGGATTTTGAGTGTACAGGTACTTATCAGAAGCTTTAGTTGAATGAGCTCGATGAGTAGCAAGCCATAACATATGAAAACTTGAGGATATATAAAAAAAGAACCAAGAAGTATCATGATCAGCGAATCAAGTAAGGTCGTCAATTTAAAGAAGGAGATCAAGTTCTTTTGTATAATTCTTGACTTCATTTATTTCTAGGTAAGTTAAAATCTAGATGGTCTTGGCCAATTATGGCCAACACAGTTTTTTCGTATGGGATGGTTGAAGTCACACATCTAGAAAGGGAACCATCTAAAGTGAATGGTCAACGGTAGAAATTTAAAGTATGAAGGATGAGTGGAGTTTTATCTTGACCCAATAGGACAATCATAGTTGCAAACATATCCGGTCGAGCTATAGATGTTAAACATAGCTCTTTTGTGAGGTAACCCAAGTCACTGTAATTGGTTTAATTGATAACGATGAAAGAAGCAGCCTTAAGATATTAATTGCTGTCGATTTGGCTTGGAAGATGTAACCTATTTAATTTAAATAAGCCCCTAACGTTTACCTCTATATGTACGAATAAATCCTTAACCTTCATTTAGAGTATTTCAGTCCTCAATGTTTTTGAAAATTTACAAAATAATCTATCGATTAATTTTGCTTTCGCTATTAGTATGTATACGTAGCAAAATCTAATTCGACCAAAAAATTAATTTAATTAAAAATAATAATAATATATATTATATAACTGAAATTTATAAAAATAATAAGAAATAAAAAAATTGAAAAGTAACAATTGTAGTGATTGTAATAATTAATGAGTTTATAATTTTATATATTATAGTAGTAGTAGTATTATAATTTAAATTGTGATAAAATATTAGTAATTATTATTACTGTTATACTAAGACATTAATAATTCTTATTATATATACAATAATAATTAGGGTTATAATTAAATTGTTAATTATAGTAATAATAACAATAGCAATAGCAACAACAACAACAACAACAACAACAACAACAACAGCAATGATAACATGGCTAATAGAGGAAGACGGAGTTAGTTTGGGTAGTATAAATGACCCTAAAATATTAGATTAGGTACTAAATTGACACTTTTGAGGTTCAGATTGTCAATTATAAAAATGGATAAGTTGAGGTACCAATTGTGAAATTAACCAAAAATTCAATCATAATTGTTGAAGAGATGCGTGTGAACATAAATGGATAGTTAAAAGTTAACTCAAGTTATCTTTTAGTATTTTGCTTCTCTAAACTACTCAAATATAAATGCATAAAATGAAAAGAGAAATATTAGTTATTTTGGTGCATAAGAAAGGGAGAAATTAAAGAAAAGTATAAATCAATGTGTTAGCAATCATAACATATAATTGGTTTAATTGACAAAGACAAAAGAAGCAGTTTTAAGCCATTGATTGTTATTGATCTGGCTTGGAACATGTAACCTGCTTAATTTAGAATTCAGGATAGATTATATCCATAGTTCAATTAAATAAGTCCCTAAAGTTTACCTATATATACAAATCAATTCTTAATCTTTGTTTAGTGTATTTTAGTCCTTAACATTTTTAAAAATTTACAAAATAGTCATTGGCTAGTTTTGCTTTTGCTATTAGTATGGATAAATGGCAAAATCTGATTCATTCAAACAATTAATTTAATTAAAAAACTAATAATATATAATTACAATTTTTAAAAATATTAAGAAATAAGAAAATGAGAAAGTAAAATTGTTATGATTATAATAATGAATGAGATTATAATAAAATAATTATAATTATAATTAGATATTATAGAAGCAATTGTATTATAAATAGGATTGTAATAAAAAATTAGTAATTCTTATTAATATTATACAAAGACATTAATAATTATTGTTATATATACAATAATAATTAAGGTTATAATTAAATTATTAATTATAGCAATAATAACTACAGTAGTAGTAGTAGCAACAATAGTTGTGATAATAGGGCTAATGAAGGAAGATGAAATTAGTTTAGGTAGTATAAATGATCACAAAATATTATATTAGGTATTAAATTGATATGTTTAAGGTTCAAATTGTTAATTGTAAAAATGGATAAAGTTGAAGTACCAATTATGACATTATCCTAAAATTCAATTATAATTGTTGAAGAGGTGTTTATGAACATAAATGAATAGCTAAAAGATTACTCAAGTTGTCTTTTAGTATTTTTCTTCTCTAAACTAGTTAGATATAAACGTATAAAATAAAGAGAGAAATGTTAGTTATTTGGGTATATAAGAAAAAAAAAATTAAAGAAAAGTATAAACTGATGTGTTAGCAATCATAACATATAATTGGTTTAATTGATAAAAACGAAAGAAGCAACTTTGAACCATTGATTGTTTCTAATTTGGCTTAGAGCGTATAACCTACTTGATTTAGGATTTAAGATGAATTGTATTCGTGGTTCAATTAATCCCTAACATTTACCTGTAAGTACAAATCAATCTTTAACCTTCGTTCAACATTTTTTAAAATTTACAAAATAGTTTGTTGGTTGGTTTTACTTTTGCAATTAGTATGGACAAATGGAAAAATCCAATTCATTTAGATAATTAATTTAATTAAAAACTGATAATATATATTATATAACTAAAATTTAATAAAATAATATGAAATGCAAAAAAAAACAAAGTTAGAAAAATAATACATATATTTTATTTAGTAATATATATCTAAATACATGAATATATGTTAATATTTAATTTTAAATAAATTAATATAAATTAACCAATATAAAAAGGTAAAAAAATTTAAATCCAACCACCCTAGGCATTACAATGGCAAAAAAAAATGGCTAGATGTGCTACAGCTACAAAAAAAAAAAAAAAAAAGAAGAAAAAATAGAAGTAACTTGATTAAGTCGAGATCGGGTTTGGTTGTATATTCTTTTTTCTTTTTTTTTTTCAATTTGGTCGACCACCTATTACCTAAGGGTATTGTATGACCCCCTTAAGGGTGGATGCCCATCTATAGTCGCTAGTGTGTCATGAGACCCACTTTTCAAAGTAGATCATAACCCCAAGGAGGCTATTGGAAATAACATTAAGAGTTACATTTTCTTTACTACTAAATTACAGTCTCATTTATTGAAAATCTGAAGACCAATAATATATATATATATATTCTTTTTAATATGCATGCTTGTGGCTTAATTCTTTGATGTTGGTTTGTTGTTTATGTTTTCCTTTTCCTCTTATAACTTTTCAATTGATCCATTATAATATAAAAATTTATTCAAAATGTATATAACATTGTTAATGGTTGCATTCTACTTTTTTTATTAGCTTCTCTCTTTTTATCGTAATTGTTTGTGTATTTACTTTTGTATTATCCTTTGTTACTCTCATTTATTAGTATATTACATGTAAGAGAATAGTTTTCTTTTTCTTTTTATTCATACAAATTTTCACATAGTAATCTTTAATTAGGTAAAATGTTAGTACGTTGATATATTGTATTTACTAGCAATAATAAATCATTGTTAATAATATTTTTTTGAAGAAAAAGATAATAACTAGATGTACGAATGAAATTAGCTAAAAATGTTAACCGCAATACGTATATTTTATAATAGTGTACTCAGAATTGCTAAGGAGCAAAAATTTATTTTGTTGCTTAGCAAATTTAGATTATGGTTGATTTTTTGGAAGAAGTTCCCGAACTATACAAATTAAAATTGCTAGCTAATATATCTATTTTAAAGACTAACTGTTAGTTTTTTCCTCATGGTAGTTTAAAGCCATATGTATCTTGATATAGTGACCTTTCTCGATAAAGTTGACTTAATTAAAATGTTAAACAAAAGATATAGATATTTTTGTTGCTTTTGCCCTTCTAGCATTTCTTTATCATGACTCCTAAAAACCTTATTATTTCTAGTCTACAGGGTAATAAATTGTTTATTGGCACAAACTTGCTCTGAAAGTTCTCCTACTTGAAATCCTACCAATAATTAACCAAACTTATAAGACGAGAAAGCAATGATAATATATTAAAGAAATTATACTTAATTTTCATAAAAACTTAAAAGAATGGATGTAATCATAAGAGTGATTATAATGATAAAATTTTTTACCCTATGTGAAAATAGGTTGGAGACACATTACAAAGAAATAACAAATGATAAGAGTAGTAGTTTTTGGAAGTAAAACACAAGGGCTTGGTATTTGATAAATATAAATACTTAAACCAGTACAAATAGTCAAAACACATTGTATAACATCATGACTAAACGTTGATGTAAGAAATTTAGATGTGCCATATACAGGCCCTTAAATCTAGAAGAAGAACCGATACAAAACTAGATCAAAAAATGAGAACTGCTTTTTCCCTTTGATGATTGATATGATAGGTTATAATCTTATGATTGATTATTTTATTACAATAAAGTTTGTCCCATAGCAATGGCTAACCTTGTTAAAGTAACAAATTTTGTAGTTAGTCACCACTTTTCATAATAGTAATGAATGAAAACAAGAGTCACAATTTTAAAAACCTTACTATATTGTAGTGAATTGAAATGTACCCTATACATTAGATGGCATTATTAACAGTAGCGCAAAAAGAAGCATAGAGGAGATATGGGTTTTAGGAATGAGCCCAAGATAAATCTGTCATGTTTTGTTTGAATAAGTTTACTTCTTTTATTAATGACATAAATAATATCAATACTTGAGTTAAAGGTAAAGATTTATCATATTCTTCTTCTTCTTCTTCTTCTTTTGCTATTCATTTATTATGTCTTTATAGAGACTACAATTTATAATCTGGTAGGCTAACTTTTGAGGATATTGCTCAGCAAAGATAAAGTTGATAATGAGTTGGATAAAGTATAAGATATAATGAGCAAAATTTAAGTTTAATTGTTATAAGTAAATGATAGTAATGAGTATACAAAATTGAAGCAAGTTTTAGTCTAAGTTTAAGCATCATGCATAAACATATTGTTATCATCATTAATCAAGAAGGGATTCGAGAGTTATATATGCCATGTGAATGTACACATGTCATGTAACTTTCAATGATTTTTAAACACATGATGGGTTTTTTTAGAAAATAAAAAATAAAAAATAAAAAAGAAACCTACTACCCATATCATCATGTATTGAAATATTATTACTAGTTATCTACCATATGTATACATGTAGTGAATAAGATCTATTGAATCTTTTTCCTTTTATCTTAGAAGAAGGACCTATTTGGTAGCATTTTGTACTATAAAGGATAACTATAACATTCCAAAACCTAGGGAGCTATAGCTCGCCACTTGCTACCTTCTAAAGGCTTATATGTTGAGGCATCTAGAAGCCTATAACCTGTTTAAAATCTATAAATAATTATTAATAATCTGATAACTCATAATTAACAATTCGTCAATTCTCCCATATGAATTTCTCAATCATTAATAAGAGAGTGGTATAAATACCTACTCATTTCCAATTACATATGGATTTAGCATCACCTACTTAGGATAACATAGTTGTAGTATCTTAACTAAAAAATCTCATAGCTCTAACATATAATATAAGATACATAACTAATGGGAGTCATAAGTGACACCATCCCCTAGATCAATAAGTAAGATAATTAATACATTACAAGTAGCAACAAAACCGAATCATAGCTTTAGTCCATGCCTATCGTCTATTCTATGCATAGCCTGACCCATTACTTAAGTAGCATTCTCCATCCTCTTCTTAATTATTAACACAATTGGTACCATCATAAATCTCAGTAATATAATCATAACCTGAACCTGCAGTTGAAAAACACAAAATCCTCGAGGGTGAGCTATGCATAGCGCGGAATACTAAAAGTATATGCACATGATTAAGTAGTCACATTTCACATGAATATAGGTAGCAATAATGAATGCAACAAGCAATTGCTTTATATTTTCAATTATTAAGTCGTCAACCAAAACACCTTGGTATCTCAAGACTTAGGGTAACTCATAACCTTTACAACAAGAAATATATAATACATACATAGTATTAGTATGGGTTCTCCTTACCATCCTAGTAACCGAGTAATTGATAACCAACCTAAACCTACTTAGGTCCTCTTTATATAAGACTTCACTCAGGATAACGTCACACAAAAATCACCAGGTACTTCACCAACTACGTTGGACCCTACTAATAAGAGGTCGAAGTCAAGTATAAGCAATACAATTAATAGTTAGGCCAAATATATGTAAGTCCATTTACTGCTAACCTAACAAACATAAACATACAAGTAAGTATCCCGTATCTGGTACTTTAATCTCAACGAAATCCAACATTATGCAACTCTTAGCACTTGGTCACACATACAAATACTACATTTAAAATTTAATTCAATAATTCTTAACTCAACTTAGCTCTTTTCCCCATTTTTATTTAACCCTTTACCTTAACATCTAGACTTCTGAATTGCACTCTATACATCTTTCGTATCCTTTAGTTTACTTTCTACACTTATTTCTTAAAAGCACTTGATATATAAATATATATAATTATACACATGCATAATATTCACACTATCACTAAACCGATTCATATACAAATAAAATATGTTTTTATATATACATAAAATATATACCAACAAATTCATACACCTTTATGACAATGGAATGCATACATATATCTACACGTACTCATACACTGACCACAAATATTATATACATTAAGCACATACCTGTATTATATTATTTTACATATTATAATATATATATATATTCTATGTTAAACTCATGCATATATTGTACATATAAATATATATTTATATACATATATCAACCATACACACATAGTTTATTAACACAGGCTAATCCTCACAATGCGCACATGTGTGCATACACACACATACACATACACACACTATCTCTCTCTCATTACACCACACCAATACATACATATACCTCCACATTGCACACACACACATACAACACTCTCATACACAATCATTCACCTATTTCACTAAGTATATACATACACCAACACCTTAATTCACGACATACACCTACATACATAAACTTTTTTATATTACACACACATACATGCATTATCTCATTTTATTTATATTACATTATATATGTTCTATTAAGCACACATACATGTACTTCATATAAATCAACACACATGTATTATATTTAATACATACACATATAATGTAAACTATATATTATATTAAATATGCACACATATATTATACATATATACAATAAATACACATAAACCCCCCTCGAATCCTTCTTCTCTCTCTTGCTTTCTCTTGTCACACTCCCTCCTTACAAAGTCTTGTCCATGCATGCCTCCCACTACCTATCGAAACACATGCTTTGACACCAATTGCACATACACATTCACTAATCATTTCATATACACATGCAATTTACATATACAATTCATGGTAACTTTGGCAATGGAAATATACATACACTACTATAGCATCCCCCTCCAATTGAGCAATAATTCTCCACCATCAATATTAATAAAAACTCTTCCTCCAAAAATCAAAGAAAACCCTAAAAGTAATATAAAATTGTAGAGGAAAATGAAGATAAGTGAAACTTTTGGAAAGGAGAAAAGGATTGATTCTTTATTGAACTTCTTGTTTAATATTATAAACCATTATTAGGGTTTCAAGCTTAAGATGGGTCTTGGAAGTTTTTTGCTCTAAGTGGAAAAATATATTGGAGTGTAGGATGTAGAAGTTTTTAAGAGACAATTATATCCCTATTATCACTAATCAATTACATGTAATACCATGTCTTCAATCTTTATTTTATAAATTTATTTCCTTTCTTTTTTTTCTTATTTATTATTAATTGGTTTTTACAATAACATAGGTAGAAAAAAAAATTAGATTATTGATATTATATATGTTGATGCTACCAATCATAAGAAAGGCATAGATGGTTTCTAGGTGATGATGATAAGTAAGTTCTTTAGGTGGAAGAGATTTTAGTTTAGGTTTACCTTATCACATTTGTCTTGATCATTAATTGGTTCACATACCTATAAACAATTGAATATGGAGATATTATTACCAGTAACAACATAACCAGTAAGATGGTTAAAATCAGTATACTGAAGACTAAAATTCATGATACAATTGTCAAAATATTACTAGATGTAACATGTATTACATATGTGAAGAAAAATAATATATTGCATGGTTACTTTTGACATAGATTAGTACAAATGCTTTATTGACTCAAACAGTTGAAAATTTATATGATACACTTATTGTGATGAAAATGCTAAGGTCAATAAATTTTCTTTTTTTTTTCTTTTATTAATTTGTAGGGATTCACTATCATTTGTGTAATAATTTTACCATCTTCTATGTTAGATAAAGATATGGAGAAATTATCGCATTTGTAACTTATGTAAATAGGTGAGAAAGTTATATTGTTAGATGACAAATGATTATATCCCAAGTGGGAAGTTAGTAAATTGAGGCTCTATATACATCACCTATAAGCAAAGCATAAATTTATTAGCTTTAGTATCTTGTTTCATAAGAAAAAGATGATGTTATATTATATCCATGTTGATTATAGCTCTTAAATTTGTTACCACTAAAAACAATTATATGTATCTTCTTACATTTATTGTCAGTTTCTTTATAAACCCTTGTGATTTTTTTTTTAATGCTCGTATACAATAACTAGAGTTAAAGGACTTACTAATTTAACCCTTTAAGTTATACAATAGAAACTATCAAAGGAATATCTTATCTTTAAGGAGCTATGACATTTAAGTTTGATGGAGCTTTCATATGTCATCAAAGTTGTTCAAAAGATGTCATTTTAAAGATAGAGCATAAGGACACTTCATCTAAATACCTTGATATGGCATTCAAACAAAGTGAAGCATTACAATAAACATAACCTTCTGTATCACTTTGCTAAAATTAACCTTTAGAACATGTGAATGAAGTGACTGTATAGGATGAATTCATTGACTACCACATGATTTCATTGAAACATGCACTTAGGTCATTTGAACAAAGCAAAGGAGGGAACAAAGAGCAAGCCTATTGTTAAGCTTTTCAAATATGCATAATTTGACATTCAAACAATCTAGCTTTGTCCCAGTTATTAGATAGACAATCTAAGCAAAGACCCCATTTTATGACCCAAATGAGTTATGTTCAAATTCTTTTTAATTATATTAATACTCATAGAACTTGAAATTAGTTTATTAAGTGTCTTTGCTTATGTTATGGACTCAATTATTATATCATTGAAATGCCTGGTAAAATATCTTGTAATTCCCTATCTTATCAACTGTTGTTATAGGCACCCAATTGTATCCATTTTTTTATTAGATAAGGAATAATCTAGTTATATTCTTGTTAGTGATCATATCTAAAAGGTTGTCCATATACCATAAATAAAAAAAAAAACATATTATATATATATATTGCTCAATTTATTACGTCCCATAATCAAATCAAGCATCTAAAGCACCTTTAGTAAATGTGTATGAAGACATGTCTATGCTTTTTGGTGTGGGATAAGAGACGTCCTAAATACATTATCCTCTATTCAAATCTCCTTTTAGCAAACAAACTTTTCCTGACTATGTCTAGATGTCCTCTAGCACCTTTGACTTACTTAACTTTAGTAAGACTCATGGGCAATAGCTTAATCTCCTTTTCTCCTAGTATCAAAGAGTAAGAATTTTGAAATCTATCAAAGATAACCCTACAATCCAATTGCTAAGGTCATCCTAATAACATATTAACTACATCCGTAGGCACCAAACATAAATTAGCTCATCAACATATTCCCTAATGACAATTTGTATGTAAACTTGTTTATGCACATGGATAAATCGTTCCAAACTAATGCAAATGAGATGGTTTTAAGAGGTATTCAATTTTTAACCCATAGTTATGGGCAAAAGTAGCAAAAATCTATCAATTATGACTCAACAAGATTTATTCTATACTATCCCTAGGATATATAATATGTTCTCCTTTAGTTAAATCCCTTAGTATATTTGGGTTGTTGTTTTTCTAGCTTTAGAGATAAAGCTTCTCCTCCTTCCCCTAAAGGTGAACTTGTCTCACCATCAGATCAATTCTTTTCATCACCAACTTCCTTTTTATGATATATGGATAGAACTCAAAAAAGGATGAAAAGATCCGTATGGCTCAAAGATTATGCAGAATACTAAGATACATATATAAATAAAAGAGAAATAGTAGTGAATACAATACTATATGTACATAATAAAAAGAAATAACATCAACATGTGTAGACCCAATAGATTTAGGTAGGGAATAATAGAATAATAGTATAATAAAATATAAATAGAAGAGGTTACAATAGAGAGAGTTCAGTTACTATCTAAGTGATTTTATGAGGAGTTTGGGCTAACTTGAACTAGCCTACCTATATCTTCCATCTACTTTCTTTACCTTAGATGAGAAAAGATAAGATTAGTTAGTATATTTTCTTGATTGAAACCTTAATTACAAACATTCAATGAGAATAGAGGATAGGGAGAAAGAGAGAGAGACCGTAGTTTACTATAAGCAAGTATTGGGCTAGACCATGTAAGCCCATCAATTTGGTGCTTTCTTTTTCATTCTTCCTTCATTTAGATCATCATCAAATAGTATAGACATGGATGTTATCAAGGTTCTGTTTTTGGCATTACAACAAAGTTAGTAATATTTTGATAACACATTAGCTATTATGAACACAAAGTTGCAATCATTAACTAATCGTATGGGAAAGTTGGAGATATGAGGGAATCAAAATCTTGAAAGTGACCATAATCATGGAAATCGGCCTAAAGATTCATCATATTCCATAGACAACATAGATAGTTCAATCAATAACAACTTATTGAAGGGAATTAAATTACTCTATACTTTTTAGGCATATTTAGGAATAAATGGATCGTAATTCTGTTTAGTTCCCAAGTTCTTGGTGTAATATATCAATTTCACACCATTCAAAGGTAAGGAGATGATATTTATTTAGGATAAAGTGAAGAGGAGATTAAATTCCATAAGAACAATGAGATTCGGAGCAATCATGTTGTGATGAAGGAATAATTTAGAAGGAAAATCAACATGCATTCAATTACGGGCATGATCAAAGAAGATTTGACTACTTAGCATTTGTTACGCCCTCCATCATGGGCATAACCAAGGGAAAGATTGCTATCTACCTATCCATCATGTCTGTGATTGTATATTAGGAGGGTGATCACACTTTCTATCACGGGTGTAAGAAGATGAATTATTTGGGACAAGGCGATCATGTGCTACATTATGGCCATGATTGCTAGGGATTATTCTTTTCTTAGACTATCACACCTCGAATCACAGGGGTGATGGAAGTAGACATAATTGTTCCTCTTTAAAATTTTTTACATGAACCAATACGTTTAACGAGTTTTAAAACCCATTAAGCATCTTGCAATGGTGTATTTGGACCTTTTGACGAAGAGAATATAAATATACTTGCAAAATTTTAGAAAAAGAGATTGAATTTGCTGTTAGATATATTAGAGTTTTACCTTAGATGAAAACCATAAGTGCATCTGTTCATCCATTTTTGTACTCATTGTATCTTACGTTTTTTATACATTGTCCAAGTGTTGTATTGTGTATTTTTCCTAGAATTACTTGAGAGAGATGATGGGAATTCATTGTTTATGCATTGTAAAGACTTCTATAGTGGATCTAAAAAGGGGTTTTATTCTTCTACTTATCTTAGGTTGCATTCCTTGTCATTTCTACCTTTTATTGATACGTATTGTTATTCATCATGTGTGAGTAGTAATTTGAGACTTGCTACATCACTTTAGCATGAATAAGTGCTTAATTTAGCGATTTCCTAATTTTTGTTAGTTTCGGTGAATTAAATGTAATAAATTTATGTACAGTGTAGTGTACAATGCTAACTTAAGATAGATTTCAATAGAATATATTAAAAGACAATTTTATTAAATAGATTTAATTCGTTAGAACAACTTATTCTTGATAGTAGAGATATTATTAGAAAAGTTGTTACATTCTTAAGGAATTTGATAAATTATCATAATTTTAATGCAATCCTAATTAGCTATTAATTTAAAAGAGATTCTAATAGACACAAATTAAGGTTATGAGTAAGAAACTTTGAGAAGAATACTTAGAAACTAGTAATTCCCTGTAGATAACAATCATTAGGATAAAATTTAAGGGTGACATCATGCTATGTGGTGAATCAAGTATACTTGATAAGTGTAGTGTTGTTAATTGTTTTTGTAGTCATTGTGTTAGACGGAATTTGTTTGTAGATTAGTATAGTTTAGTTAGTAAATTAGATGTTTTAATACTTAATCACTTAATAATTTAGGTTATTAGACAATAAGATTAATTAGTACTAACATTTAAATCCTTTCCTAGCAGAGATGACCCTATACTCATCCATGCTAATAAATGATAGGTATACTCTATTGAATTGAGTTGAGAATAGAATACAGGTTTATAAATTTTAAAACTCTATAGCTTTAATTAGAAGTTACTAAGTTTTGGGCATCGTTGTTGAGGAACAACATAATTAGGAAATTTAAAATTCCTATGCATCTAGCTTATGTCTTTTTATTGTTTTGTTATTTTAAAAATTTTTGTGCTGAAGTTGATTTAAATTTGCTAGTTTTTGTAGTTTATGACCTGGAGCAACACAACTAAACTTATTGATTTTGATCCTGAACCCATGAGAACACTCAAAAGCAATTTGAAGAAAGGTCATAAATATTTTGAGGAGCAGGCATCTGGTAGTAAGGAAGTGAGAGTATGTGAACCATTGAGAATCAAAATAGAGACATCGGAATCATTTATAATGAATAACCAAAACAAAAATGTCGAGCCACCATTGGGGAACCAGTTTTTGAATCCTGAAGATGATATCCCTAGAGTTCCACTGTTAAATGTAGATCCACTTCTTGAAAGGAATGGGAATGAAGTGTACCTAAGGAATGAGCTAGGAGTTAATCTACTTGTAGCTCCCAAGATGATGCTAGATTATTGTAGGCCCAACCTCAATGGGGTTAGGACTAGCATTGCTTAGCTTCGTGTTTAAGCAAACACCTTTGAGATAAAGCCGAATGTTATTTAGATGTTTCAACAGTATGTTCATTTTGATGGGTTCATTGAAGAAGACCCTAACAATCATTTGCAATAGTTTTTGGAAATATGTGATACCTTCAAAATAAGTAGTGTATTAGAGGATGCTATCTACTTAAGGCTATTTATGTTCTCATTTAAGAGTACTTTTAAGCAGTGGTTGAACTCTATGCTAATGAACTCCATTAATACATGGCAATAAATAGCGGAGCTATTCATAGGGAAATATTTCCTACCACCAAGAATAGCTAAGCTGAAAGCAAATATCTCCTTGTTTGGACAATTGGATTTAGAGACATTACATAAAGCATAGAAGAGATGGAAAGATCTACTTAGGAAATGCCCCCATAATGGGCTCCTAAAGTAGTGCTAGATTTAGACCTTCTATAACAATTTGAACTACATAACTAAGCAACTCATTGGTACGGCTATTGGTGGGAGCTTAAATCATAAGTCACCAGAGCAATACATCCAATTATTTGAAGATTTGGCTAATAACCATTATCGGTGGTCATCTACAAGAGCTAAAGAGAAAAGGCCAATAGGAAAGAATGAATTGAATGCTACTTCTTCCTTAGCTCATAAGATAGAAGTGTTAGAGAGGAAGCTTGACAGCCTAACTATGGGTCATAGTAAAGCTTTGGAAATGGTAGATTTTGACTTCACAAGTTCATCTAAAGTAGATCAAGTGGAGTAGGTTGACTACATTAGAAATCGTATCCAGTCTTACAACGATCCATTCAACAATACTTATAACTTAGGTTAAAGGAACCATCCAAATTTTAGATGGAGTAACAATAATAGGCAGAGTTCGAACATGTAACCTCTTATATTTTAAAGACAAGTTCCTCCTCTACAAGCTAAACCAAGATCATTGGAAGTAATGTTAGTTTAGTTTATCAAGTCTTTTGAGGTATGTCACTAGGCTACCAAAACAACTTTGAGAAATCAAGAGGCATCCTTCATAACTTAGAAAATGAAGTTGGACAGATTGCAAAAACACTTTCTGAAAGGACTTTAGGATCTTTCCCTTAAGGAGTGGCAAAGAGTTGCATTCTCCTAAGAGAACTAAAGAGAAGAAGAAGAATGTGGTTGTTGAAGTGGAAAAGCAAGCCGAGAAAAATGACCAACTAGTAGAAAAAAAAAAGCTTCTTGTCCTAATCAATCAACACAAGCTACCATTACCCCATCTAATAAAATTAAGGAAGGCATGAGACAATTAACAATATAGTAGATTGCTGGAGTTGTTGAAGCAACTGCACATCAATCATCCCTTAGTGGAGGCATTAGGTTAAATGCTTAAGTATGCCAAATTTCTCATGGAGCTATTATCCAATAAGAAGTTGGAAGGTTTATCTATAGTTACCCTTGGAGGAGAGTGTTTTACTATGATTTTGAACAAACTACTTACGAAGCTCAAGGATTTAGGTAGTTTTACCATACCATACTTGATTGGTAATCTACCTATTGAAAAGGCTTTAGCAGACCTTAGGGTAAGTATTAATCTCATGCCATATATTTTATTCAAGCGTTTGAATCTGGGTAAACCCAAGGTTACAAGGATGAGCTTACAATTAGCTGATAGGTCTATGATGAAGTTTCTAAGAGGTATAGTGGATGATGCGTTAGTGAAAATTTAGGATTTTATCTTCCTAACATATTTTGTAGTCCTTAACATAGATGAGGGTGTAGACACTCTACTTATACTGGGTAGATTGTTTTTTAGCTACAATAAAGGTAGTAATTGATGTCAAGGATGATAAACTTATCCTTGAAGTTAGAGGAGATGAGATGGTGATCAGAATGCCAGATGTTTTTAGACAATCCATGACCACCAATGGTGAATGTTTTGCTATTGACTCTTTTGATTTCACTATTTTTGATTTTGTGTAGGATCTTCTAAGCAAGGATCCCTTAGAGTTATGTTTAACAAAAAGGCAACATTTAGATGAAGCAAGGGAGATGCATGAGGTGGTTGCTCATTTGGAAACCTGAGTTGCATAAAAGAAAGATATGGGGGTAGAAGAGATCAATGGGGGCAAAATCATTCGCTTAGGCTTTTAGTGGAAGAACCACTTGAGTTAGAGTTCAAACAATTACCTTCTTACTTAGAGTATGCATTTTTTGTTGATAATTCAAGACTTCCAATAATCATTTTGTTGGAACATTATTCATCCTAAAAAGAGAAACTTCTATCAGTTTTGAAGGAGCATAAAAGGTGATGTAAACAATAGCTAAGAACTGCAAAAGTTATGGGTCCAAGCTTACCAAAATCCTACAAAAGGTAATGGGAAACATGTGAAAAAAAAAATGAATGAAAAGTAAGCGGAACCTTTAAACAACTTCAAAGGATATGATGCACTAGTAGAACTTCTGAGGACTTACAGTACAGCTTGATATGACACACGAGTTAGTTTAGTAAGGTTACTCACCACCTAGTGTGAAATGAAAGTAAACAAACATTATTTATGAAAGGAAAATATCTAGTATATTAATAATAATCTGATGATGTGCGGTTATATGTACAGTAGGTATTTATACTCTAGAATTTAGGGGAATTTGCTAAAACAAGGGTATTATCCTAGAGAAGTAATGTACAAAGAATACAAAGGATAAAAATGAATATTTAAGGAAAATAATCAGTGTAGCAGATTCTTCATGTGGTCCTAGACACGTAGTAGTGATGCATTGGTGATGCCGTAGGAAGATGCAAACAAAACAGTATGATCTGGTTAGGTAGTTGAGCATGAGCGTCGAGTAGGTATAGACTCGTCCAAACAAGAGTGGTTGAGGATTCATGCAGGACAAATCCCTCGGCCTCTTAGTAATAATAATGCCGAGCAAGTAGTTAGTTTAGATAAGACCGAGCAGGTGCACAGAGTTTGGCTGTTGTTAGGGAATTCTTCCAATTAGCACATAATTTCTAAAAGATATGTAGTCATTCGGTATGGCGTAAGGAGTTGATCGGCAGCAAGGTGTAACTTGGCCTTGGTAGGAGTCAACTAAAGCTAGAAGATTCACCTCATTAGTCCCTTTAGTCTTGAGGCTCGACTATAGGTTAAAGGCCCAATCGTTTGATTCTTATCATTCCCTTTGGGTTGATTTGGATTTGGGATCAAATCCGATTGGTCTTCGTTCAATCCTTCATCAAAGTGATATGGATTGAGGTCAGCAATGTTAAAGGTGTTTGAAACCCCATAATCTTTGGGAACTTTTAATCTGTAGCTATATTCATTAATCTTTTGGAGGATTCAAAAGGGTCCTTCAGCCTATGCAGACAGCTTGTTCCTCTTCTTGCTCAAAAACCTTTCCTTGCTCAAGTATAACCATACTAGGTCCCCAAGTTGAAATTGTCTTGTCATCCTACCTTTAGCCTTCTTTTGCATTCTTTTGGTAACTTGGTCGATTTACTGAGTAACTTTATCGTAGATATGTTGTAAGGACTGTGATTAGGCTCTCACATCAAGGTCTTCTTGTTTGGATATAGGCACAAGGGTGTAATCGAGGGATAACTCAGGATTAAAACCACAGACAATTTTGAAGGGGGTCTACTTAGTGGTGTTATGCAATGTTTGGTTGTAAACGAATTTGACCACAGGCAAACAAACATCCCAATCAGCTAAGTTCTTGCCCACTGTAACTTAGAGTAGTTTTCCCAAAGTACAATTAAGTATCTCTATTTGGCCATTAGTTTAGGAGTGATAGGAAGTATTGAACAGTAGTTTGGTTCCTCTTCAATGCCATAAAGGTCTTTAGAAATGAATTAAGAACTTTAGGTCTCTATCCAATACTACACTTCTCAGCATGCGGTGTAACCGAACGATCTCCTATAAGAAAAGAAAAGCAATAGCTGAAGCATTATTAGTCTTAGAGCAGGGTACAAAGTATGCCATCTTATTGAATCTATCCACGATGACCATTAAGGAATCTTTGCCATGGGTAGTTCTTGGTAATCTGAGAACAAAGTCTATGCTCAACTCAATCTATGGTCTCGTTGAGATAGGCAAAGGCATTTCTTTTCGTTGTTCAGCTTGATTCTTAGCCCTCGTACATATGGCATAGCCCTCAACAATTTGCTACACATCTTACCTTATTCTCGACTAAAAGAATTTGTTAACTCAGCAACTCATATGTTCTTTCTCCGAAATGTCTAGAGAGTACTTTACTATAGGCTTCCTTGATCAATAACTCTCTTAGTGAATAGGTTGGCACATACAATTTCCTTCCTCAAAATAAGTATCCATCTTCCATGTGATACTTGTCTATTGTTCTTCCATCAACATAATGCCCAAGTATGGGCTTGAAGTGCACATCTTGAGAATATTGCTCTTTATAATCGTAAACCCAAATAATCTAGTCTACAGTTTGATTAAGAGCACATATCTTCTTGAAAGAGCATTTGTAACCGCGTTGCTCTTTCCTTGTTTGTATTTTATTACAAAATTGAACTTCTTAAGGAATTCAACACATTTCTCATACCGCTTCGATAACTTAGTCTAACTTCAGAGTTACCTTAGGGACTTATGGTCAGTATAGATGAAAAACTCTCTCAGCAATAGATAGTGCTACCATATTTAGAGAGCTTGAATAAGAGCCAAGAGTTCTTTATCATATACAAAGTAGTTCAGTTGAGGTCCCCTAAGCTTCTCATTATGGTAGGAAATTGGTCAACCTCCCTACATTAGGACGACACCTACACTAATGCCTGATGCATCAAATTTCAACTCATTTATTTTCTCAAAGTCAAGTAAAGCTAATACAGGTGTGAAAATTAGCCTTTCCTTTACATCGATAGAGCTTTTCTCCTCCTTTTCGCCCCATTTGAATTCGGTATTCTTCTTCGTCAACTTAGTAAAGGGTGTGGTTAAGGTGCTAAAATTCCTTATAAACCTCTTGTAAAAGGATGCTAGTCCATGGAAACTTCTCACCTCGGCACAAGTGGTTGGAGTCAACCACTTGAAGATTGCTTAGATCTTCTCATCATCTACTTGTAAGCCTCCTCTACCAATTACATAGCCTATGAACACCACTTCCTCCTGGTAGAAGCAACATTTCTTAAGATTATCGAATAACCTTTAGGCTCGAAGTACATCTTATATGGCACAGAGATGTTCATAGTAACTCAACATATCGGTATTGTATACTAAGATGTCATCAAAGTACACTAGGATACACTTCCCTATTATATTTCTTAATACATGGTTCATCAGTCACATGAAAGTGTTTGGGGCATTTGATAAGCTAAATAGTATTACCATCCACTCGTATAGTTCATGCCATGTTTTAAATGTAGTCTTTCACTTGTCTCTCGGCTTCATGCGAATTTAGTGGTAGCTAGAGTTTAGATCAATCTTGCTATACATCTTAGCTTCACTCAATTCATCCAACTTATCGTCCAACCTAAGAGTAGGATACTTATATTTGATTATGATCTTGTTTACAGTTTGACTATCAACGTACATTTGCTGCATACTATCCTTTTTCGACATTAAGAGCTCTAGAACAAGGCAAAGGCTGAGGTTCTCCCTCACATAAGCCTTTTCTAGTAATTTATTAACTTACCTTTGATGCTCAGTAGCTTGTTCAAGATTCATTTGATAAGCTGGTTTACTCGATAAGACAACGCTGGGTACTAAGTCAATGTAGTGCTCAATGCCTTTGAATAGTGGCAAACCTTCTAGCAACTGCTCTGGAAATAAGTTGTCATATTCATTCAGCAACTCCCTTACTTTCAGGGTTAGTTCACCTTGCTTCCTCATCTCTAATAATTGCTTGACCAACATGTGTGTCAGCTTTAATAGCTTCTCGGAGCTTGGCTCTACTCATCATCAAAGTCTTCTTTAATCCTTGAGTAAGTTTAGCTTGCAATTTGCTAACTTAACTTAGTAGCACAGGGTTTGGTATAATCTTCCTTCCATCCTTCTTGAACACATACGTGTTCCTATATCCATCATGGATAACTCTTCAATCATAAAGCTAAGGTTGACCCAATAATACATGTGATGTACACATGGGCAATACGTCACAAAAAATCTCATCGAAACAGTTTCCAATGATAATTGGCAATAGTACTTGCCGAGTGATATGTAGTGCTTCTTTGTCATTCAGCCAATGCAACTTATACTACTTTGAATGTGTGATAGTTGACAACTTTAGCTTCTTGATCAGGTCAATGGATGCCACATTGGTACAACTACCACTATCTACAATGAGTATACATAGCTAGTCATTTACCTTACATGTGATATGGAACAGGTTTTCCTTCTGCTCTTCCTTAGGTGTGGGTTCCAAAGTTGTTTCATGTTAGACAACTAGGACTAACTAATCTAAGTCCTCAGCAAACATATCTTCCTCAATCAGTTCATTCTCTTAAGTAGCTTCCTTCTCGAAAACAACCTCCTCTTTAGTTTCCTCATTATTACTATCTACTTTAAGCCTTGAGATGTCTCCCTTGATAACCATGTTCCGTTAGTTTAGACACTAAGCAGCCATATGTTTAAACCTTTAGCATTTGAAATACTTGATCTAGCTTATCTTCCTTCCAAATCCTTATCCGTTCTCATATGTTCTAGGTAGCACGTCACCTTCTGGTAAGCCCTTTTGGCTAGTCCTAACATGATAGGAATTGGCCCCTTAGACTAATCATACGTAGATGAGCTAAAGGACCCGAAGGACTCGCATAGAGAATACTAGCTCAAAGCCATATCTTAGATGGGGATTTCTATTATGAACTGATCTCTTAATAACTTAGTTGTTAGATCCTTATGTGTATTAGATCTGCTCTTGCCCAACAATGATGCTTTATTCTAGAAGATAGCCTAGGACTAGTCAAGTCGAGCTCTTGAACTGATCATAGACATCTGACTCTAAATTAGCTGACTTCTTTATAGGACTGATTGACTCTTGACCTGATCTAGAACAGTCAACCCCTAACTGTAACGCTTTTCTACTCCCACCTACTTTATATCATATTTCAAATATTCAGCCATTAAGTGACATGTATCTTTTAACATAACATTCTAGAATAATTGTTTCTTTTTTTGTACTAAATATTCATTGTTTCTTTTACCCCTTTTGGAATATCCTATGTAACCTAATTATAAGAATACCCTTTTATCTTTTCATACATGTAAAGTAACCCTAGTGAACTGGTATATAAACCCCTACTTTGAACAACCTTAGTGTTCTCATTATTCTTTAACTCTTATCTATTCCCTTTAGTAAGGAGTAGTGGCAAGTGACTCTTCAAATTAGATTGGTGTGTCATATTTGGTAAATTATAGGCCAAGTAAGATCGAGTGGTGCATCATATCCATTCGATAATTTTCCAAATTTTGCTAGCTTTTATTTTGTTCCTTTTGCTTCGCTTCATTGTAGTACCTCTTCGTGTATCTAATCTTGGAGATGCATAAGCTTTGCTAGTATCAAAGTACGATTTTGAGAGGGAGTGAAAGTTTCAGTGAAGTTTTTCATTCACTTTGCTATTAGTAGTTGCTATGTTCCTTCCATAGCTGCTATAGCGTACTCACGTAGTGTAAGTTTGGGATTATGAGCTATGTAGTGAAAATTTGTCTGTTGTTAAGTGTGATTTCATTATTACTCTATTCTTGCCCTATTTTTCACCATGAAAGCAAATCAAGTTCATTTATATTCTATTCAATTTGTTTTGGGTATTAAGATTATTAGTGTGTTAGTGAAGGTTTTGAGAAATACGAAAGCATTGTTTCTTGTATATTGTGTTGTTAATATGTTTTAAAGACATTATATCATGTCGGATTTGAGTGTTTAAGGTGTTGTTGGCGACTAGAGTTGTAGTAACAACTTAGTCATGGTCATAATGGTAGTAACACCCCAAGTTTAGTTGATGACAAACTTAATAGACTCACAAACCCTATTGAGAGTCTAATCACAATGATACAAGTTAATAAACAACAACCCCAAGGTATACAGCATAATAACCTATGAGAAAATGCCCTTGAGAGACAAAGACTGGAGTTAAAGGAGATTAAGGAAGACAATGAGGAGCTGGATGTTGAAGAGTTTGGGGAAGAACAAGAAGAAACTAACTATTACCAGGCACAAGGACGAGGATGTCGAGCTCTTCAAGGACGAGACAATGTTAAGGTTCAAATCCTTCCTTTTAATGGAAGTGGTGTTGTAGATAAATACTTACAGTGGGAAGAGAAAGTCAAGAAGGTATTTGATTGTTACGGGTACATAGATGTTATCAAAGTTCGACTTACTACATTAGAGTTTATTGGGTATGCCATAATGTAGTAGAAAAAATTGAATGTAGCTAGGGCAAGGGATGTACGACGAGGAGTAAGGACTTGAGATGAGATGAAAAGGTTGTTAAGGGATAGATTCATACCTAAGACCTACTTATAAGATATGTTTGTAAAGTTGCAGGAAGTTTGCTAAGGAGGACAATCTGTTGATAACTATGTAAGAGAGTTATAGACCTTTATGATTTGAGTCGACGTGGAAAAACCCAAGGCTTGCATAATATCGAGGTTCATTTCTAGGCTCTAGTATGAGATTCGCAACATTATGAAAGTGCAAAGGTTTTATACCTTAGAAGAGGCAATTAAGATTACATAAAGGGTCGAAAAGCAGAGGAGAAATACTCCGAGCCAACCTAGGCCAACATTTTCCTAAGCCCTTGTATTGCATCGACTTGTTAAAGCCAAGTCACAAAAGTTAGACCAACTGAAGAAAGGAATGATCAACCAAATAATAGCTAAGCTAGCCATCAAGGCCAAATAAGATAGTCAATCCAAACTGAGGCTAGGCTGACCCTATGAACATATGAGAAAGGACATATCTTTGGACGGCAAACTAGTGAGGTAAAGTGCTTTAAATGCTTATGTTTTGTGCATATGGTTGCTAAGTATCCTAATCGACATGTCATGGTACCTCAAGGAGATGTAATGGATAGCACCAACAAGAGTGAGCTTGGGGAGGGGAAGGATGTTCGAGGGGTAGAAGCTGAGGAAGAAGAGGAAACATGTATCTATGCTAACCAGGGAGAAGTGAAGACCTTAGTTTTGAGATAAGTATTAAGTTTTTTGTTGAGCTCCAAGGAATATTAGAGGGAAATTTTGTTCTATACTAAATTTACCATAAAGGGACAATTGTGCACCATTATAGTAGATGAAGGAAGCTATACTAATGTAGTTATAGAGTCCTTTGTGCAAAGGTTGGGTCTGTTGACCTCAAAGCATCCTTAACCTTACAAGTTGCATTAACTTCATGATAAGGATACCTTATACATGACTAAACAAGTGACTGTATCATTCAGTATTGGAAGTGTGTATAAGGATGAAGTAGTGTATGATGTTGTCTCCATGGGAGCTTCACATCTATTTCTTAGACGACCTTGGTTGTGTAATTAACATGTTACATATGACGAGTATAAGAACACCTATACCTTTGTTAGGGATGGAAAGAAGATTATGTTGTAACTTATGACCTCATCTTAAGTAAATGAAACTCATCACTAACTCACTCAAGCTAGTAAGAAGAAAGCCTTAGTGGTGAGTCGAATAGAGCTTTAAGCTACTGAAAAAAGCTGAAGAGCCTATGTTCCTATTGATCAAAAGATTGTTGGAGATGAGAGATTTAGAAGATAATCTTAATGAAACTCAAAGCCTGCTAAATGAGTTTTCTGATTTGTTTCATGAAGAATTGCCTAAAGATTGCCTCCAATCTGAAGCATTGAGCATTATATTGGTTTATAGCCAAGTACAACTTTATCAAATCGACTTGTATACAAAATGAACCTAAGTAGGCTGCTGAGCTAAAGAGATAGGTGGATGAGCTCAAGGATATATAAGGAAGAGCATGAGTTCTTGCACAGTACTAGCTCTATTAGTTCTGAAGAAAGATGGTTCATGGGATATGTACATCGATAGCCAAGCAATCAACCTTATTCTTGTTAAGTATAGATATTCGATATTGAGGCTCGATAACATGTTTAATGAGCTCCATGGTGCCAAATATTTTCAAAGAATGATCTACGAAGTGGCTACTACCAAATTCGTATGAGACCAGGTGATGAGTAGAAGACTACTTTTCAGACTAAACATGGTCTCTACGAATGGTTGGTTATGCCGTTTGGACTTACTAATGTGTCGAACACATTCATGAGGTTAATGAACCATGTGATGTGCCCCTTAATTGGAAGATGTATGGTCGTATACTTTGATGACATACAGGTATATAGTGTTGACATAAACAACCATGTTCAACATCTCCGTGAAGTACTCGACATTTTCTAAATAAAGAAGTTGTATAAGAATGTGAAGAAGTGTACGTTTTACTAAAATGAGGTGATTTTCCTAGGGTTTGTTGTATTAAGAAAAGAAATCTGAATAGATGAGGAGAAGATCCGAGTTGTTCTAGAAAGGAAGATGCTGAAGAATGTTACTAAAGTTTGAAGTTTTCATAGCCTAGCTTTTTTCTATAGCCGATTTATTAAGGACTTCAGTATAATAGCTGCTTCCTTGATCGAGCTAACAAAGTAGGGTGATAGATTTTGGTGGCATAAATGAGATGAACAAAGCTTTGGGGAAGGCGAAGCTCACCTCGGTGCCTGTCCTATCATTACCAAACTTTGACAAACCCTTCAAGTTAGAATGTGATGCATTGGGAGTTGGAATTGATACTGTCTTGACGTAGGAGTACTAACTCATTGCTTACTATAGTGAGAAGCTTAGTGGTCCTATCTTGAGCTATTTTGTATATAAGGAGTTATACTCTCTATACTAAGCCCTTACTATTTGGTGCTACAAGAGTTTGTTATTTAAACAGATCATAAGTCTTTAAAGCATCTTAGGAGTCAGAATAAACTCTCGAAAAGATAAGTTATGTGGTTGGAGTTTGTGGAAGGATTCTCTTACATCATTCGGTATAAGAAGGGAAGCGAAAATGTGGTTGCCAATACTCTGTCATGACGGTAAACTTGGCTGACTACTTTACAAACAAAATTATTGGAATTCTCACTCATCGTTGAGTAGTATGCTCATGACCCTCATTTTAGCCCTATCATAGAACAATGTAGGGATGGAATTTTTGTGAAGGGATACTATCTTGAGGAAGGTTATTTGTTCCAGGATTGAAAGTTATGCATACTAAATTGTTCTAGGCATGAGCTGTTGATTAGGGAAGTTCATAATGGTGGATTATCAGTTACTCTAGGGAGACAAAGACAGCAAATCTACTAAAGGAGAACTTTTATTGGCTAAGTTTAGCTAAGGATGTCTATAAGGTAGTTGGTAGTTGTGAAGTTTGCAGGCAAGCTAAAGGAAAGAGGGAACCTCATGGATAATACATGCCCTTACCAACGCCAACCTTACCTTAGGTTGACCTTAGCATGTACTTTGTCCTAGGATTGCCTTGGACATCTAGAGGGAAAGATTTTATATTTGTTATAGTGGACTGCTTCCATAGATGATGCACTTCATTTTGTACCATCAGATTAACGAAGCTATATATATTGTTGATTTGTTTTTGCAGGAAGTTGTTCGACTACATGGAGTACTGAAGACTATTATTTTAGATAGAGACACAAAATTCTTGATCTATTTTTGGAAGACTCTTTAGAGAAGACTTGGAACTAAACTTATGTTCAACTCTAGTAACCACCCTTAGACTGATGGCTTGACTAAAGTAATGAACATGATGCTAGGCAATTTACTCAAAGCTATTGTGGGAAAGAACTTGGAAGACTAGGATATGTACTTATTAGTTATAGAGTTTTCATATAACTAAACTATCCACATCTAGACTCCATTTGAGGTTGTCTATAACCTTAACCTAACAATTCCCTTAGACATGATCAGTACCCCTACAATTGTTAAGGAGAATCAATTTGGAGTTGATCGAACCCAAGAATTGCAAACACTAAACCAGCCTATAAGTAGGAAGATTACGAGGTTTAATAAAAAAACAACATAAGATTGGTAGTCGAAGCCACCGAACTATTACTTTCCAGCAAGGAGACTTAGTATGGATTCACCTTAGTTGAGAAGATTCCTATACTTGAGATAGAGTAAACTATCTCCTTGAGTTGATGGTCCATTCAAGGTCCCGAAGAAGATTAATTACAATACCTACCAAATCGAGTTATCTGATGACTATGGTGTCTTCTCCACCTTTAATGTGTCTAATCTGATCCCTCACCAGTCAATAGAAGAAGACCTTGCAAGTTCTTCAGGAGAAGAAGTAGAAACCACTTCTGATGTGAGGGCAAATCTTTCTGACCCCCAAGCAAATGATAGGAATCGATCTTTTAGACTAATCATATGTATTATGCCTTAAAGTTATAGAGTCGCAACAATCCCACCACGTTAACCATTTTATGATAATAACTGGCCTCATAGTGCCTATCATAGACATGATCTACATAAGGCATTGACGACTCCTTACTTTAAAGTAAACATTTCAATTAAGAATTTAACTAAAGTTACAGTAAATATTAAAGCTTCAAATCAACATATATATATGATTACATGTACATTACTGTAGAATTCCCAGGTGATTCTACATCATATCATAACAGTCAGTTGATTTATATATCAAATATCAGTCTTTCAATCTTAAAGAGACTAGTGAGACTTTAGATGTACATTAATTATTAGGTAATTTGATCCTCATACCCATAGGCTTTAAAAGGAACTAACCTCCAGATAGTTATAGGGCGGCATATTAGCCAGAGAAATAAAAAATCAGGACCTGCAAAAGGATCTATACAAGTTTGAGTAACTATAGCTCAGTAAGTTGAATTAGAGACTCATGAATGTATACAAACATAAACAAGATTATCAAGCAATTATTTTCATGCAATGCAATAAGCAAGTGTCATCACATGATATAGTTCGGTCCATTGAGAAATCAGAGTAATTTCACTCACTCTAATCCAAGTTGAGGAGTTTTCATGTTATGTAATAGCTCACAACCAAACCTAGGTTTATGCAATGGAGACACTGCTCCTCCTAAGACTATCCTTCAAACTAATGCCCTCATCTTCACCTTGACCTTCTCTCCAATCACTTAGTTCAGCTAAGGATGAGGAAAAGATCAATTTGCTATCCAGCACTATTTTTTTCGAAGGCGTCAGTGTTTGGTTAGAGAATCCTAATGATCCCCTAAAGGATTGCAATGCATAGCAATTTAGGGCTTTCGGATTGATTATGATTAGGTTTAATTTAGGGTGTTCATACAATTTTACACCAATCCATTCATTACAATCATCAATTACAACAAAAATTCCAATACGAAGTCAGATACGCAAACATATACATAAAACTACTTACAATCATAATCATACACAATCCTAAGTCTCCGAGTCCCTTAAAATAGTACTCTAAATATGGTGAAATAATACACCTAACTTACTTGGAATTCTCAGTTGCTTAATCACTTAATTGCAGGTTAGTTCGTCTCTGGGTATCTTATGATACAAATATGTCTTTTTAATATTTATATTTTGACGGTACATTCTAAGTTATAATTTAACTCACTTCTCCATATATACTTATTTACTAATGATTCACTCTACATTAGCTCGGGATTCAGTTACTGAATTGGATTCCAGTTTTGGTTCAAAATTGTTTTAAATTACAGGGAATCCTAAATATGCTCGAATCCTAATGTGAATTTAATCACATTAAGCTCGAATATTCTAATATCATATTGAGTCTTAATTTATTATTCTAACATATTCGGTACACTTTAACCCTGATTGGGGTATTGGATTTACACTCGATGCGAGAAAATTTTACATTTTTTATCCAATTACCTAAAATTAATTTTTGTACTAGATTTATTTTGTACTGATATTATTATTATATTATCCAATTTAACCTATTTTTTTCATATTTATTAAAATCCTAATTTCACATATTCATAAATTTCCTATAATTACGACATAATTTCCATATTAATTACAATTAGCACTCCAAAGATTAGGATTAGCTTTCCACATCAGAGATTAACATCCTTAAACATCTAATTACCTTCTAAATCAATAATTAATCATTTAATCACTTAATTAAGCCAAAATTACCCATTTTTTTCATCATTTTAAGGATAAAAATTTACTTAAAAATTTTGAAAATTAATTTTAACAAAATAGCTTCATAGCACTGTTCTAGATCACTTAAGCATTCTATAAAAATAAATAAATAAATTAAGCTCCAAACTACACTCCTAAGCCTATTTATTTCTAATTCTAATTATACTTGGTTTTGACTAATTTCTTAATAACCCTATATTTACAAACATGATTAAACTTAATCACTATTTTTCCCTAAATCTATATATAATAAAACATTAGAATAATAAATTTCATAATTTTCTAGGTATAATAAACAATTTTAAGGAATTTTTGGTTTGAAAGCTTTTTGGCCCCCAACACTAGTTCAAGTATGTCAACCAGCTTAGGCGGTGTATTTGGAGTGGGGTGGTGGTGGTGGTGGTGATTCAGTTCTAAGTGGTGGTGATGGTGTATGGGTTCAACCTTCTTGCCCTACTTGTATAGATTTGGTACAAAATTTCTTAAACCCTAATTTTTCTTCTCAATTTCGGTTCTCTCAATTTTTTCCAATTCCTAATTGACCAAATAAGCTTTGTAAATTTTCTTGCTATTTATAGGGCATTGTAGGAATTAATGTGCATTAATTAGGACAAGACAAGGCCCATATCTCTTCCATTTTACCTTTTTTGTTGCTTTTTTTTATTGGTTAATTTTGGTTTCTTACTCCCATTACTGCTACGACTTGATCTGGTTCATTCCCCCTTTCCTTGATTTTTTTTTTATTTTTCCTTTATTTTTTTATAATTTTCTTTAATTATTTAGTAATTTTTTTGTTAATTTCGAGCAATTTAGGTAATTTCACGTATTTTTACCTATACGTAAATACAAGTGGGGTACAAGTAAACACTCTTAAATATTATTTAGTTCATGATATGTTTTTTTAGTATATATATAATTTATCTCTAGCAATTTATTAGTTATCAAAATGCATTTTATCTACTTTATACATTTTCAATAAATAATAAATAATATACTTAGAATTTGAAAATTTTATATTCTCTTATTTTATTACTTATTTTCTTAAATTCAAACTTATAGGGTCACTTTTACTAACTTTAGTTTATAATTTAGGTTTGATCAGATCCTTTAGCTAATCGCCCTAAACTTTGTATACTAAATTCAATCTCACGGTTACTTAGCTTATCTTTAGGATTTACAATATGTAGCTAAACTATAGGACTCTAAAGACTCACATGGAGAACACTAACTCGAAGCCATATCTAAGATGGGGATTTCTATTCCAAACTAATCTCTTACTGACCTGAATGTCAGATCCTTACGTATGTCAAATCTACTCCTACCTAGTAGTGATGCTTTATTCTAGAAGACAGCCTAGGATTAGCCAAGCTAAGCTCTTGAACTGACTGTAGACATATAACTCTAATTCAGTTGACTTCTTTATAGGACTGATTGGGTCCCAACCTAATCTAAATTAAGTCGACCGTTAACTGCAATGCATTTTTGCTTTTACTTACTTTATATCATATTTCTAACGTCCAACCTCTAAGTAACACATGTCTTTTGAAACAACATTCTAGAATGATTCTTTCTTTTTCTATACTGAATATTCTTTGTCTCTTTTACCTCTTTTTGAATATCCTATGTAACTTATTTGTAAGAATACCCTTTTGTCTTTTCGTACATATAAAGTAGCCTTAGTGGACAGGTATATAAACCCCTACTTGCTTATATGCAAAAAAATCATTCATCAATACAAAAATTATTGACGTCTCCTTTAAGCAACCTTAGTGTTCTCATTATTTTTCAACTCTTATCTATTCCCTTTAGCAAGGAGTAATGGAAAGTGACCATTTAGTTTATACTAATGTATCATATCCGATAAATTGTAAACCAAGGAGGATCAATTGATGCATCATATCCATTTGGTAGCTTCCCAGATTTGGGAAGCGTTTCTTTTGTTCCTTTTGGTTTTCTTCATTATGGTGTCTCTTCGTATGTTCAATCTTAGAGATGCATCATGACGTCTGCTCATCTGGCTGCCTCGATACTTGGCTAACCTTAGTAGCTTCCTTGAACAATTTAGCTGGACTAAAGAGGTTGGTTAGTCGGCATTCAACTCCTTCTCCACCTTTCTACTCGCTAAGCTATCCATATTGCCTCATCCATTATGGTAAATTGTTAGAGTTTTACAACATCTTAGATATCACTCCTCAAACCAATTAGGAACCTAGAAACTGGTCATTCTAATGGCTCCTCTACTTCACAGTGAATCATAAGCATTAGGCTCGTCAACAGTTTGACCTCTTTGTCTCAACTTCTGAAGTTAAGGAAAAGTGTCTTGCAAATAAGTATCTAGAATAAATCTATTTCTAAGTACTCTCTTCATCTCAAGATAGGTATTTATTTCTCTGTATCCTTTTCTTCTCCTTATAACTTAGAAATTATTCCATCACATAGCAACATATCCAGAGAACTCAATAACAACAATTTTTACTTTCTTGTAATCTTCATATTGGTAATAATAAAAAATACGCTCCACCTTCTCCTCCCAATCCAAGCAATCATCCATACTTCCAGACCCATTGAAGCTCAAAATCTAAAGCTTCATGTAGTTGGACGCTTGAGGTGCTTGAGCTCATTCTTCTTCCTTAGTATACTCTTCCTCTTCCTCTTCATCCACATCTCCTAAGTCAATCTTTCTTCTCACTCATCTACCTACTCCTTCACCTGGAATTTGTTGAGCTAAGTTTTGACCTTTACCATGTTAAGCAACTTATGGAGTGTTATGCGTAGCTTCAGTGGGTCGATAAGTCAATGCATCAACTACTTGGGTTAAATCCACTAAGAGGTTGGACACCTCATCAAACTTATCATGCATACTTCTAAGGGTACCTTAGGATTGTCAGTCATGGTAGACAATGCTACTATTGTCATCCTCAACATCGCATTAACACTTAGGTCTATCATTTTCCTTAATGAACTCGATTTCAATCTTCAAATCTGAGCTACAACTAACACTATTTCTCCCAATTTGTCAACATAATACACTCTCTACACTAACAGTTAGCTAAGTTGTTATATAGTAACAATACCAACAACTAATTTGCTAAAACTAAACTGGCTTTTGTTTTTAGATGTTTGAAACAAGGCAAAACAAAGCAAACACTAAACAACTACTTCCACCGAATCTCTACAAAACTTAGATGGAGAAGCCTCCACTCTAATACCAAAATGATGGAAATCATAGCCAAGAACAAACAAGGTCAATCACAAGGATGGTTCTAAGCTCATTTGAAGCTTGAAAAAGGTGATGGGAAGAGTGCAAAAGAATAAAAATGAATGAATAGTAAGCAAAATCCACAAATAGCTCCAAACGATATGACGTACCAATGGAACCTTTGAAGACTTATGGCATAGCTCGATATGACATACGAGTTGGTCTAGTGAGGTTACTTACTGCCTAGCCTTGCTAAAGGGTTTGGATAAGAGTGAAATGAGAGTGAACAAACAATGTTTATAAAAGGAAAACATCTAATGTATTAATGATAATTTGATGATGTATAACTACATGTACAATGGGTATTTATACTCAAGAATTTAGGGCAACTTAAACAAGTAATGTATAAAGAATACAAAGGGTAAAAACAAATATTCAAGGAAAATAATTTTTAGTGTAGTAGATTCTTTATGTGATCTTAGATACATGGTAGCAATGCATTGCTGACGTAGTTGGAAGAAGCAGACAAAACAATACGATCTAGTTAGGTAGCTGAGTAGAGTGGTCAAGTAGGCATAGACTCATTGGAGCAAGAGTTGTTGAGGATTCGTATAAGATAGATCTTTCGACCTCTTGGTAGTAATAATACCAAGCGAATGGTTGGTCTAGACGGGAATGAGCAAGTGTGTAGAGTTTAGCTATTGTTAAAGCATTCTTCCAATTAGTAAATAATTTTTGAAAGATGTGAAGTAATTCAGCACTATGTAAGGAGTTAGTTAGTAGCAAGGAGTAACTCAACTTAGGTAGGAGTCAATTGGAGCAAGAGGATTCACCTTGTTAATCCCTCTAATCCTTAGGCTCGACTGTAGGTTAAAGGCCCAATAGTTTGATTCTTATCAAAAGGGCAATAACATGAAAGATATCTAATATTAAGGGAATCAGCCCATCCATCTGTACTCACAAGATATTGATGAAGGAAGGCTACAAATTACTGGTGCAACCACAAAAGAGACTTAACCTGAATATGAAGGAGGTTGTGAAGAAAGAAATGGTGAAACTACTAGATGCAAAACTTATCTATCTAATTTCATATAGCTCGTAGATGACTTCGGGCTAAGTAGTACCAAAGAAGAGTGGTATGATTATGATACTAAATGAGAAGAATGAATTGATCCCAATGCACACAATTATTGGTTGGAAATTGTACATTGATTATAGGAGACTTAATGATGCTACAGGGAAGAACCACTTTCCGTTGCCTTTTATTGATTAGATGTTGGAGACATTAGTAGGTCATAAGTACTGCTACTTTCTAGATGGGATATCCAGGTATGTTCAAATTCCAATTTCACCTGAGGACTAAGAAAAAGCCACCTTCAATTGTCCCTATGGTACTTTAACGTACCGTCAGATGCCATTTGGGCTTTGTAACACTCTAGCCACTTTTTAGCTTTACATGTTGGCTATTTTTAGTGATTTAGTAGAGGATGTGATGGAAGTCTTTATGGGTAACTTTTATGTGTTTGGTGATACTTTTGATGGATGTCTTATTAACTTGAAGAGGGTACTTTAGCAATGTAAGGAGATGAGTTTAGTGCTTAATTAGGAGAAGTGCCGTTTTATGGTACAATAAGACATTGTATTAGGATACAAGGTGTTAAACAAGGGGATTGAAGTTAACATATCTAAGGTAAAAGTGATCTCAAAGCTACCACCACCATCATTTGTTAAGGCTGTACTCAACTTCTTAGGACATGCTGAGTTCTATAAGAGGTTCATCAAGGATTTCTTAAAGATAGCTAAACCTTTAACCAAACTTCTGGAGAAAGATGTACCGTTTGATTTTAATGTTAGTTACTTGGAGGCTTTTAGTGTATTAAAAGAGAAGTTGACCAATGCTCCTATAATATTGGTACCAGATTGGACTTTGCCATTTGAATTGACGTGTAATGCAAGTGATTCTGCAGTAGGAGCAGTATTAGGTTAGAGGAAAGATAGACATTTTCAACCTATATATTATGCTAACAAGATACTTACTTCAACCCTAGAGAACTATAACACAACTAAAAAGGAATTGTTGGCAATAATCTTTGCATTTGACAAGTTCTGGTCTTACCTCATTCCCTCAAAGGTGAATGTCCACATAGATAATTCAGCTTTAAGGAATCTTCTATCTAAAATTGATGTAAAACCAAGGTTGATTCGATGGGTATTGCTACTTCAAGAGTTTGATTTGGAGATAAGGGAGAAGAAAGGAGCTAAAAATTTGGCCACCAATCACTGATCTAGGTTGGACAACCTACATTTGAAGATACTGCAAGAGGAAGATATTAATGAAAAAATTTCAAAAGAGAGTTTGTTTGCAACTCATACAGTTGAGGATTGAGATGTTCCATGGTTTGTTGATATAGCAAATTACTTAGTAGGGAAGGTTTTACCACATCAATTAGACTATCGTAAAAAAGGAATTTCTTCTCAGAGTTAAAGTATTATTTCTAGGAGGATCCCTTTCTATTTAGAGTGTGTATTGACCAAATTATTTGGTGTTGTGAATTACATGAAGAAGGATAAAGAATCTTCTTTCATTGTCATAATTGCCCAATGGGAGGCCATTATAGTGGTAATAAGACAACTTAGGAAATTTTAGAGGTTGGGTTTTATTGGCCAATTATATTTCGAGATGCTCATGAGTACATATTGGCTTATGATATATGCCAAAGGATAGGGAATGTCTCCAAGAGAGACAAAATGCTAAAAAAATATATTTTGGAATGTGAAGTCTTTGATGTTTAGGGAATAGACTTCATGGGGCCATTCCTTAGTTTTTTAGGAAACAAGCACATTCTGGTAGTAGTAGACTATTTTTTGAGTTGGGTTAAGGCTTAAGCTTTACCAACAAAAGATGCCAAAGTGGTAGCAAGATTCATGAGAAGGTTATTTTCTAGATTTATAGTACCTTGGGCATTGATAGTGATAGAGGAACCCACTTTTGCAACACTAAAATTGAACGAGTCCTTAAAAGCTACAATGTATATCATAGGTTGGCCACTCCTTACCGTCCACAAACTAGTGGCTAAGTGGAAGTATATAATAGGGACTTAAAAAGAATTTTAGAGAAGACAATGGTTCACAATAGAAAGGATTAGGCTAATAAGTTAGATGATACTTTATGGGCATACTAGATTTCTTATGAGACTCACTTAGATACTATACCTTACAGATTAGTCTATGGTAAAGCTTACCATTTACCAGTAAAGATTGAGCATAAGGCTTATTAAGCTATCAAAATGACCAATTTAGATCTTAAAGTATCTAGTAGATGACAAAATCTCCAAATCAATGAGTTAAATGAATGGCATTAGATGACTTATGAAAATAACAGAGTGTACAAGGGTTAAGCCAAATATTTGCATGATTCCTGGATAAAACATCCCCAACCAACTCAAAGAAGGTGATTTGGTACTTCTATATAATTTTAGACTTAAGTTATTCCTTGGAAAGCTTAAGTTTAGATAGTCAGGTCCCTTTCTAGTGAAGAAAGTTTATCCTTATGGAGTAATAAAAGTAATACATCCAAAAAAAGAGGCATTTAAGGTTAATGGAAAATGGTTAAAAATATACCATGGAGAAGTTGATTTGAATAAAGATATGGAGGAGTTAAGACTTCTCCAGCTCAAGGAATGAAGCTGAAAATCTCTGGGAACATCAAGCTTGAGACATTAAACAAGCATGTATCCTTTGATTCAATTAGTTAATTTTTGTTTGTTTTGCTCACTTATGATTGTTAGGTTTAGATTATTTGTTGTTATTGTTGTTTATTTGTTTGTTTTTGTGGATGTTTTAAGTAAAAAAGGAAAGAAAGACCAAGTAGAGTCATGAAAACTTATGAGAAGCGAAAATCTTTTTTACTAAGTATGGGGATGTAGATGAAGAATGGAGAGCCCAACATCTATCACAGTTGTGATAAGTACATTCATTATGTTACAAAAGCCATTACGAGACCACTTAAGGCCATGATGAAGTAAGAGGGGTGATCCACTTGTCTATTACGGCTGTGATGAGTTGAAGATGAAGAAAATGTCCCTTATAACACTTGTAAGCCAAGGTAGGGACTTATGTTTTCAACCATAGCATTGGTAACGAGTAACACCATTCCTGTGACGAGTGAGGGATTTTTTTAGGGATCATCACAGTTGCCACAATTACTATAAGAGACTTAGATTTTATTGCTACAGTATTAATCACGGGATCTATCACACCTGTAATCATGGATGAGAGTGCCATCATGCTTCAAGTTAAGGACATGATCAGCCTCTTGATACATGAGTATATAAGGAAATTTCCCTCTCTCTTTCTCTCTCTCTCTTCATTTTACACCTTCTTTAAAAATGTACCTCGTGATACTCTCCAAACTGATTCTTACTACTCCAAATCACTCCTATCACATATACATACACATATACACACACGCTTACTTTCATCTATTTGCATAAGTTTTGAAGGTATGATCTCTCCCTTTTTCCTTAATTTTTCATTAATTAGTTAAATTTAGTTCATACAATTTTAGGGTTTGTATAGGTTATGTTTATTATTCATTCTTAATGTGTTATGATCATATTTGGGGTATTGTTTATGTATAAATTAAGCCTAGATTTACATGAACGAATTTCATGCTTGGGAACCCTAATCTCTATTAATGAATGTTGATTTGGAGGTTTTGTAATTTAAGCTTAGGTTGATGATTCATTCCTATTATTGATAGCTATCTATCATGTCTAACAGAAGTTGTTGTTATGTCCATTATTGTTGTGTATATGTTGCGGTTTCATTTGTGAATTTGCAATCTGTTATGTCTATGTTATTGTTTTGCAATTATGGTGTTGTTATGCTCATTTAGTGAAAAGGGAAGATTATAATATTTAGTTACATTTGTGGGTTGCAAGTTGAATTTAAGAAGGGATGTCTTAGATGAATCACGCTTGGAGTAGGTGATGTCTGATCATACTTAGTTCTTGAGGATTTCATAGTTTGAATTGGGGGGAAAGAAGAACTGCCCTGTTTTCATCTTAGTTGCTATTAATTTGTGCATGATTTTTCTTTCTTAGAACTAATGAATGTGATTGCAAATGGCACCCAAGAAATCATCCACTACTTCTCAACACAAAAGACCTAGAGCTGATCACTCTCCTTCTCCTCCTCTAAGATGATCTAATTCAGTAAGCTCTAGTGGAGAAGTCTCCCTACTTGCTGATATGACTACTAAACAAAAAGCAAGATTTAAGGAATTTACAAAGAAGAAACTTATAAAAAGGCATTGTATCATTGATTGGGATGTGTTGGAAGAGTATGGTTTGAAGCTAGCCATGTAACAACTATTGGGAAATGGGCTATGGCACAAATTGTTTAGCATTCAAAAAAAAAAAAGAAAAAAAAGACTTAAAAGCAAACAACCCTCACCTTCCTTTCCTCCTTCAAGATCCAATATGAGTATATCAACACAAAGATGACGAATGAGGTCAAGTTCTTCACCTTTGGTAGAACCCATACATTTGACATAATGACATTTCTTCACACAATAGGGTTTGTAGACAAGAGAAAAATTAGAGGATGATGAGTTTGAGGACATATCAGTAGGCCTACCCTAAGGTACTTCTCTTCATGATTTTGGGAGAGAAATCTCCAATGAGAGTAGTTTCCGAGCAAACAAATCAAAGGCCTCTACTTTAAAGACCACTAGTGCGAGAGTTTTTTTATTATGTGATGGTGAAGACCATTTATGGTAAGTAAGAAAGTCCTGAGGTAGTGGGGAACATGATTTATTACCCTTATATAATGTGCTTAAAGGATATCCAATAAATGTTGGAATTTTAACTACGTTTGAAATTTGCTAGCAAACTTTTAACAAGAGTAAAGATATTTTTGTAGGGGGTTTAATCATTTGGATTTTTAGGAACTTGAGATTGTCGCCTAGTAATGACAGGCTAAAAGACTCTTGTGCTGATCCTGAATCACTCCCTGGAACCCCTTTCAATCAGTAGCGTATTACAAGAGTCGTAGACCCCAATATGGATGTTAAGGGTTTAGGTGCTCTATGTTTTGCACCAGCTACCTTAAGTTTCTCTATGGGAAGTTTGAAACGTTTGGAAACAAAGTTGGCTAAAATAAAGGAAACTTAGAAGTGAATCACAAAATTCTTGAAAAATATTTCCATAGTTGTAGAAGCTGCAATCAACTCCTATTTTTCTCACCCTCCAAGACAAGGGGATAAAGGTCCCGATCAACCTCTTGTTCCCCTACTAGCAAGTGCCCCCATTACTGCCTAAGAAGAAGGTGGTAGGATATAAGAAGACGAATTGGATAATGAGGAAGATGGGTCTAAGTAAGAGGACAGTGATGATACGGAGGAAACTTAAGGAGCCTAACAAGCAACAATAGGACAAGACGCTTAGCATGAGGGTGATGAAGAATCATTAGGGGAGGAAGAGGATAGCTCAAATGGGGAAACCAAAATCGATGATGACTAACTTTGTTTTCTTTCTTTTTGTGTTATCTTGATTTGTTTTTCATTCAAACTTGCTAAATATTCAAGAACTTACATTCATTGATGTATATTGATGGAGACTCTCATATCAGGTGTTTGTTGTAGTTGGTTCCACTTTTGTTTTAATGATCAGGTTTCTTTTGTTATTCCATTTTTATGGTATTTGAAGGATGTATTTTCTGATGGTTTATGGCCTAATTCATTGATCAAACTTTATACATCAGGGGAGTCCTGTTCTCATTGTTTATTGCTTTTCATTTTTCTAGTTTTTCCTTTTCTATGCCTATTCTATACTTGCATTCTTGAGACATTAAGGGCAATGTCTCTCTTTAAGTGTAGGGAATGGTTAGCCCTATTTATCAAAAGTTTCCCATTTAAGTAGTTTGTTTTTAAGTTATGAATTGACTTTATAGATTGTAAATTTGGTAAAGTGGTAGTTAATTTTGTGCTTTACTCAACTCTTGTAGATTTAGTATAGTTGAAAAAGAAATTGTAGGATAAAATCTAAGTGAAGCAAACCTGCTTGCCATTTAATGAATGAATTTAAAGGTTAGAAATGAATAAGAGTCTTTAGTTTAAGGTTAAATGGTTGTGTTTCTAAGCTTACTGAGTAGTATATCTACTTTTCAAATGCTTTTAAAGCTAATTTAATCTTTAGTCGAAAGGGTAAATGAAATAATTCACCTATTGATGTTTCTTAAGAATCTTGTCAATATAATGTAAATTGAAGTGCTTAGAAATTAAATTAGTAAAGGTGAGCTTTAGTCCTGTAGAAGAGCAAAGTCTAACCCCATTGCTAATTTTTGTCTTTATAACTCTATAATAAGGATATATAAGGATTAAGTCAGTAAGAGTAAGCTTTGGTCCTTCAGAAGAGTAAAGTTTGACCCTACTGCTAATTTTTGTCTTTTTATTCTTCTGAAAAGAAAAAGAAGAAAAGAGAAGAAGAGAAGAAGAATAGGTAGAGTAAAGTTGTCTTTGGAAAGATTAAGTTAAAGAAGTAGAAATATGGGAGAAAGATGGAAGCAAAATGCCTTTCTTCTAGATTATTGTACTTAAAGAAGTAATTGAAGGGTTTTGATACACTTTAGGAAATGGATAAAGTATGATATCATTTTTTGTTCTAATTGACTTTGTGTCCACTTTGTACCTTTGGAAGCTATCATTAAATTGTAAGGGTAAAGTGTTTTTTACTTAGATTAGTCTTGAACATTGATTATTGTATCCTAAGAACACAATATAGTAGATTGAGTGGTAAGCATGAAGTTAAGTCATTATGATTTTTGAATTGGTGAATGAGTGCTTTGATGAATATACAATCAAAAAGTCACTGAGTTTCATTGGTTGTTTTAAGTATTTTCTTGAGGACAAGCAAAGCTTAAGTGTGGGTAAGCTTGATAGGCATAAATTACTATACACTTTTTAAGTATATTTAAACATAAATTGATCATAATTGTGTTCATTTCATAAGTTCTTAGTACTTAATTGGGTAATATATCAATGTTAGATGATTTAAGAGCAAGAAGATCATATTTATTCAAAAAAAATGAAGAGGAGATGAAATTCCACAAGAATAATGAGATTTTGAGCAATCACACTTGTGATAAAGGAATAATTTTGAAGGAAGATCAACATGTATTTAATCATTGGTGTGATCAAAGAAGATTTTAGTACCCAACACTTATCACGCCCTCCATCACAGGCATGACCAAGGAAAAGATTGTTATGCACCCATTCATCATGCTTGTGATTGTATATCAAAAGGGTGATCATGCCTTCTATTACAACTGTAAAAAGATGAATTATTTGGGACAAGGCAATCACGTGCTACATTATGGCCATGATAGATGGAGATTATTCTTCATCACCCCTCGAATCGTAAGGGTGATGGAAGTGGATACAACTATTCTTCTTTAAAATTTTTCACATAAGCCAATATGTTTAACGAGTTTTAAAACCGCGTATTTTAGACAAAGAGATCGAATTTACTATTAGATATCTTAGAGTTTTACCTTAAATGAAAACCACAAACGTATTTGTTCATCCATTTTTATACTCATTGTATCTTATGTTTTCTACACATTTTCTAAGTGTTGTACCATGTATTTTTCCCAAAATTACTCGAGAGAGATGATGAGAATTCATTGTTTATGCATTGTAAAGACTTCTACATTGGATCTAAAAAGGGTTTTTATTCTTCTACTTATCTTAGGTTGCATTCCTTGTTATTTTTGTGTTTTATTAATATTTGTTGTTATTTCATCATGCGTGAGTAATAATCTAAGACTTGCTACATCACTTTAGCATGAATAAGTGTTTAATTTAGCGATTTCTTGATTTTTGTTAGTTTCGATGAATAAGACAAACTAAATTTAAGTATGATGTAGTGCACGACATTAACTTAGGATGGATTTCAATAAAATATGTTTTTTTTTTTTTTTTATCATCACAATAGAATATGTTGAAAAATGATTCTATTGATTAGATCTAATTTGTTAGAATAACTTACTCCTAATAGTAGAGATATTATTAGGTAAGTTGTTGCATCCTTAAGGAATTTGATAAATTATCATAATGTTAATGCAATCCTAATTAGCTATTAATTCAAAAGAGATTCTAATAGATATAATTAGGGTTAAGAGTACGTAATTCCGAGAAGAATGCTTACAAACTAGTAATTCCAAGAAGAATGCTTACAAACTAATAATTCACTACAGATAACAATCATTACAATAAAATTTGAGGGTGACATCATGCTATGTTGTGAAGTAAGTCTACATGATAAGTGTGGTGTTGTTAATTGTTTTTATAGTCATTGTGTTAGATGGAATTTGTTTGTGGATTAGTGTAGTTTAGTTAGTAAATTAGATGTTTTAATACTTAATCACTTGATAATTTGGGTTATTAGATAATAGGAAAATTAATTAGTACTAGTGCTTGAATCTGTTCCCAATAGAGACGACCCTATACTCATTCGTGCTAATAAATGATAGGTACGCTTACTTGTCGAACCAAATAAAGGACATAATATAAGTTTATAAATTTTAAGACTTGATAACTCTAATTAGAGATGATCAAATCTTTAAGGTTCAAGAGTTCTTCAACTTTCATAAAGTTCTAAAGGAACAAAGACTTACAGTTGCATCCTTTACAACAGAGGAAGCAATGCTATAGTGGTTCCAATGGATGCATAATAATGGACTAATTTCAAATTGGAAACTTTCTTACATGATTTGCAATTGCACTTTAGCACATCTAAATTTGAAGATTCTAAAGGGGCTTTATACAAGCTAACACCAAAGAGGTCAATTAACGAGTACCAATATGAATTTGAAACTTTCTCTAATAGGGTAGTACACATATCTTAAGATTCTTTAATGAAATACATTATTTTGGGTCTCAAACCTATGGTAAGAAGATAAGTTTAGATCAATAAACCTATGAATCTGCCTAGAGCCATTTGGCTAGCAAAAATGTATGAAGCAAAATTTAATGAATAATATGTTTTTAAACAAAATACTGTTGTGCTTATTGGTTTTCCTTCCAAGAATTGTACACATCAATTTAGTAAGCCTTCTACTAATTGTTTCGTAGCAACCATTAATAATGGGCCTAAATCACTTCCTGTCTGAAAATTAATTACATAAGAAATGCAAGCTAGGAGAGAGAAAGGCTTGTGTTACAAAGGGGATGAGAAATTTCATAGAAATCATAAGTGTAAGGTACAATTTCTGATATTATTATCTACTAATGATGATGAATGGCAAGACATAGATAATAATAAATACTTTTTAAATGAGGACAGTGTAGATTAAGTATAAGAGGATGTGTTTGATGATAGTGCTACTATTAGTTGTCATGCTTTAGCTAGTAATTATTTACCAAAAATATTATGTTTCAAAGAGTCTCTAAATTGTAAAGATGTGGTTGTATTAGTGGACTTTAGAAGAACACACGATTTTGTACAATAACAACTAATGAAGTATTTGGGTCTTACCATGGGATCTTTACCACAATTTTAGGTTACGGTTGGGAATGGCAACAAATTAACTTATGATAGTCACTTTAGAGATGTTCCTTTGACCATTCAAGGAATTACTTTTAGGGAAACATTATATGTTCTTCCTATTTAAGGCGTTGAAGTAGTTTTAGGAGTTCAATGGTTTCAAAATTTAGGACTAATCACTATTGAATATGACAAATTGAATGTGCAATTTGACAAGGAAAGAGCAAGAGTTGTAATTTAGGGAGACACTAAAGAGCTAGTGAACTAAATATCTAATCATCAGTTGAGACATCTTATTAAAATTTAAGTGGTAGCTGCTTATTTTCAATTTGTGGCTTGGTAAATTGATCAAAATGTATCATCTGTATCACAACTAGAATCAAATAGTGATATTTCAAAAGTTTTAGCCCAATTTTCTCATGTTTTTCAAGTTCCGACATCATTGCCACCTTATAGTGATATTTAGCATAAATCTCTTTAGTACCAAGTACATTGATTGTAAATGTTTGTCCATGTCATTATCCTTACTTTAAAAAAAAGTGATTGAAAAGTAGGTGCAAGAAATGCTAAAATAAGGCATTATTCAACATACAAGTAGCCCTTTTCATTCCCTATTTTATTAGTTAAAAAGAAGGATGGTAGTTAGCGATTTTGTATTGACTATCAGATACTTAAGCAAGTTACCATCAAAGATAATTTCCAATATCCACTATTGATTAACTTTTGGATGAGCAATATGGAGCTTATGTTTTTCCCAACTGGATTTATGGTTTGTATATCATCAAATATGTATGTATAAAGATGATATCAAGAAGATAGCTTTCCGAACTCATGAAGGGCATTATGAGTTTCTGGTAATGTCATTTGGACAAAGCAATGCACTTGTTACATTTCAAGTGATAATGAACATAATTTTTAAGCCATTCCTAATGAAATTTGTCATGATGTTTTTCGATGATATCTTAGTTTATAGAAGGAATATGGCTAACCGTGTCATACATCTTTCTCATGTGTTGAAAATATTAGTTAATAATACATTTTATCTTAAAGAAAATAAGTGTTCTTTCACAACTAATTCAATTGATTACTTAGGACATGTGGTGAATGAGGAAGGAGTTAAACTAGACCATTAAAGGTACAAGCTATGAGTAATTGGCCATTGCCAACTTCTATTAGATAGTTGCACACGTTTTTGGGCCTATCTAGATATTATAGACATTTTGTGAAGGGATATGCCATGATAGCTACACTATTGATAGATTTACTTTCAAAAGACATGTTTCAGTGCACTAACCAAGATATAAGGGCATTTTAATAGCTTAAACAAGCTCTTATTTCAATGCTTATCCTCTAATTACCAAAATTTAGCAAGTAGTTTATAGTAGAAACTGATGCTTCAAGGACGAGTATAGTGGCAATACTTTGACAAGATAATTTGCGCATTGATTTTTAAAATAAGAAGTTACCCCTTCATTTATGTAAAGCCTTTACTTATGTTCGCAAACTATATGCTATAGTAGAAGCGATTCAAAAGTAAAGGCAATATCTTTTGGGTGCTCATTTTATCATTAAGAATTATTACAAAGGTGTTAAAGAAATTCTCACCCAAGTTATATAAACACTTGAACAACAAAAATTTCTCGCTAAATTGTTGGGTTTCAATTACACTATCGTGTATAAAGCAAGGTATGACAATATTGTAGATGACACATTATCTAGGCAACATGTGGAGCCCTCTATGATTGCTATTTCCACTATGATAGTACCATTTTTAAACAAATTGAAAGAAGAATATCAGGTATTATTAGAGTTTAAGCATATTATTGCACGACTATAGCAGGGACAGTAGCTGAAATGGTTAGTATCTTAGAAGAATGGCCTTTTATATTACCATCATAGATTATTTTTGGTTCCATCTTCCTCACTTATTCCTCAAATTTTATGGGAATATCATAATTCACTAGGAGCGGGACATTTTGGGATACTTCAAACCTTTAAAAGAGTGACTATAGATTTTTTCTAGGAAGGTATGAGATCCTAAGCCCTCACATATGTAAAAAATTGTTAGGAGTGCCAAAAGGTTAAGTATATAGCCAGAGTATCAACTAGCCTTTTATCTCCACTACCTATTCCATAAAGGATTTGGGAAGACCTTAGTATGGATTTTATCATTAGTTTACAAAAATCTAAAGGTTTCACGGTGCTATGGTAGTGGTTGATCAACTCTCATAGTATTACCACTTAGGGCCTTTAGACTCTCACTTATAGCTACTAAAATTGCAACATTATTTGTTGATACAGTAGTCAAATTGCATAGCTTTTCAAGATTTATCGTGATAGACAAAGATCTTATTTTTCTTAGTATATTTTAGATTGAATTGTTTAGATTAAGTGGCACTAGATTGAATTATAGTAGTGGCTACCATGCTCAAATGGATGGGTAAACTGAAGTGCTAAATTGAACCATTCAGCAACTATTTCAATGTATGCAACAGGCACTTATGATATTGAGGTAGTAGATGAGGAATTACAATCTGAAGATAAGGTTTTGGCTTTATTAAATGACCAGTTGTCTAAAGCCTAAGAAAAAGATGAAAGAGTTAGCTAATAAAAATAGAACATATGTCATCTTTCACCTTAGTGATATGGTATTTGTCAAACTATAGCTATTGACTGGTGATTTTTGTTCTAATACATGAACACTTGCAACATGAGAAAACGACTATGAAGGGCATTGAAGGGTGCTTCAGGGCGGCTACTTCAATGCCTAAGTCAGCCTTCCTGTGATGAGAATAAATTGTTACATAATAGGAAAAGTGAGAGGGAATGGAAGAGGCCCTTAACTAAGAGTCTTGCTTGGTATTTATAGTGAGTTAATGGAAATTGTACTTGAACTGGATTATTAGACTAAGTTTAAGAATTAAGCCAACTAATATAAGCCCACATACTAATTATCAATGAATTCTTATCAACACTTGCCCTCTACTCTCTTTAGTGACAAAGTTGGAAAAGAGAGTATCTAGGGAGGTTGATTTTGTGGGATTTTTGAAAAGGTTTATAACCTAAGCCCTAAGAAGTTAGAATACTTAAAGAAGCAAAGACTTGAAGAGGTGAAGGTCGAGACTGGTTGAAGTGCTTATAAAAATTGATATGCCTTAAAAAGTGAGGGTTAAAAGAGGATAAAGTGCCTAAAGAGGCAAGGGCCTAATGAGGCCAAAGTGCCCAAAGAGGCAATAGCTTGATGAGGCTAAGCACCTAAAGAAGTGAGGGCCTAATGAGGTCGGAGTGCTCGAATAGGCAATGGCTTGATAAGGTTAAAGCACCTAAAGAGGTGAGGGCTTGATGAGGTCAAAGTGTCTGAAGAGGTAAGGGCTGAAGTAGAGTCATAAGATAGGCTAGTTAACCCCTAATTTGTTAATGTGTAGGATTATAGGCTTGTTGGCTCATCATCCATGCAAATTTTTCAAACTTAGAGTAGTTTATCCATCACCACATAATGGCTTAAGGTTTTCAATTAGCTTGTTGCCTGTTTATTAGAAAAAGCCATTGAATTTATATTAGCTTGGTGTTTCTTATGTGTAGGACTTATAATTATTGAAGAGTAGCTCGTTAACAGATTTCGTTTTCGTTTGCATGAGCTTAATCTTGTGCCATGAGGTTTCAGGAAAGAGCATAGCTTAAATCTATTGTGCTATTACCAACAACTCAAATCTATTTCCACTTGAATCATTCAAGTTATTAGCTTCAAACTGCCAATCAATGGTTGTGTATCTGTTGCCATTCATGGGAGAGTAGCTTGGAGTTCGATTGGAATGCATGCTTCTCACATCTATTTTGTACTTGGGCAATAGTGCAACTCAAATTGGAAAGTGGGGCCACTATCAAACCTCATTAACTTATAATGCGCCGCTACTACAAGCTCGGCTTAAACTTCTCTCGGCATTGGACCGTGGAAGCGTTCGGTTTAATGCTTGGCAATTATTGTTCAGCATGTTGGAATCTCGGCATTCGCTTAGTCAAGAATACAAGTAGTCCGGCATGGAAACACTTAGGTTGGCATTCGCTTAGCTAAGATTACAATTGCTCGCATCACTGTGTATTATAGACACAACAACTTGGCAAGTGGTTCAAAGCCCCTTAACATTGAACACTAAAAAGAGCTCAGCACTTTAAGTTCGTAGTAGCTCCTCGGCCACTCCGCACGGAGCTTGAGGACATGATATGGCTTGGATATACTTGGCTTCTCGGCCACTTTGCAGGCCGATAGAAAAAATTGGCATCAATAGCTTAGCGTCAATTTCTCAAGCAGCACAAAAATAATAGTTCGTCAATAGCTTAGCATCAATTTCTTGTTATAATAGTTAGGCATAGTTGCCGCGTAGTTGTTGCAACTGTACTGCTTGGATTGTGAATCAACATGGAGGTTCTCGTCCATTTGGCATGCTCATAAAAGACATCAACTATTTAACCATGGTGCTTGGTGACTTTATGCGACCCAAACAAAGAGCTCGGCATTTCAAATTGCTGAAGCTTAATGAAGAATAGAGCTCGGCGAGTAGAGATGGTGGGTTGACCATCCAGTCATGAGACATGGAGCCTAGAAAAATAAACTCGGCTTAATTTGTTGCCAAGCATAGTAGTAGCTACTCGACATGGTGGAGTTTTCTAGCGTTGATGTATTATTCCTCTACATATAGGATGCTCAGCTAATGGACGATCAAAGGATCTGATTCTCTTCAGTAAAAACGGCACATGTCATAGAAACTTTGAACATGCCTTTACGTAGCTTTGCTTGGTAGTGGGATTTGATGGATGGCTTGGCTATGCCGACGATAGAAGTATTGCTCGATTTATAGTGTAGCTCGACACTTTCTGCCCAGATAGGTCAGCCATTACTGTCTTGGTAAAATGTTCAAAATCACAACTTGGCCCCATGAAGTTTGGTTCGAAATCAGTCCCTCGAAGTGGCTTAACGCTTTGCTCGGAATTTAGATGTGCTGCGGTAATTGCCTAGGATTTAGCTCAAAGTTTGGACAAACAAGCACTTTGGCTTCTTCGTTTTGATCAATTATTGCTGACTTTGAAAGCTTAGGCAAATATTTTGCTGTGTGCTTGGCGTTCTACAATGGTGAAATGGATCCTTGCCACCCAAATTGCTGCTCAAATTTTGCAGCTCGGGACATTTGTAGGAATCTCGGTTTGGACTCATATAAGTTTGCGTCTTGGAGTTTGCCGACCATGTTATGTTGGTCATCGTTGTATTGAGTTGAGGTGCTTCGGAAGATGGGGAACATAGCATAATCTCTGTGAAATTCAAGTCATGCTGTTCAGCAAATTAAGAAAAGGACAGCTCGACGCATGCACCTAAAGTAGCCCACCTCGACTTGGGTAAAGTTAGTCGGAAACCACCACAGCCATCTCAAGCGGTCTCATTGAATACTTCGTTTATTGCTTGGCATATACTCGAACGTGACAATGTTGTCGCTAGGGGCATCCTTTACCGACCAAGACTAGCTTGATTTAATGTTGGAATTCCATCTTTGTCTCAAAGTTGGCTCTTAGAAGTACAGCTCGACATTCAATATTTTTATATGGCTCAGAAAAGGATTGCCGAACATGAACAACGGAGCTTGGAGCTTGGCCTTGGGAGAATAAGCTTGGCAATATGAATAATTACACTTCAAAAGAGTTCGACAATTTGTTTCAACTGTTGCTTGGTAGCTAATTGGCTTGCTCAGCTGGTTTTCTAATGAGGCTACTGCTATTAACAACTCGAAGCTTTTTAGTTAAGCTTGGCAAAATCATTTGGGACTTCGATTTCGAATGCCTCTCGACTAGCTAAGTGAAGTTGTTCGACATTGCTATAAAGAGAAACGCAGATAAACTATTTAGAGCAATAGATAATAGGTTCGGCACTTGAGCATCACTCAGTTCAATAATAAAATATAGACAGATTTTTTTCCAGTCTAGAGATGAAATAAAGTAAAGGGACCGTAGCGAACCAAATCTGGGAGTATCCATAAGAGGGAAAACATTTTACAACGTGACTTTGGAAAAATCAATAAAAACCACCGTAGTGGATTGTGTGATACCTACAGAAGGCATCAAATGTTGACTAGTGATTTTTGCTTTAGTACATGAACACCTACAACAAGAGAAAATAACCATGGAGGATATTAGAGGGTGCTTTGACGCAACTAATCTGATGGCTAAGTCAGTCCTCTTGTGATGAGAGTAAATTGCCACATAATAAGAAGATTAAGAGAGAATAGAAAAGGGCCCCTTACCTAAGAGTTTTGTCTGGTATTTATGGTGAGTCAATAAAAATTATATCCAGATTGGATTATTGGACTGAGGTCAAGTATTGTGCCAACTAATATAAGCTCACATAATAATTATAAAAAAATTCCTATCAACAACAACCGTATAGATATAAATACTCTATTTTTGTCATCTTTTTATTTTAGGATTTTTTTTTCTTCTAGGCTAGGTTTATAAGGAAAAAAAAATTCAAAAAACATAAAAAAAATCCAAAAATTCAATATATACAGAAAGAAAATATTGAAAAATACGAAGTGTTAAGAGTGTCCGAGTCAAGTTAATCAATCATTTAGGTTTGGATAAGGCAATAATACAAAATATACACGCAATTTAATAAATATTAAGTCTTTAAAAATTAAGCTCTATTACAAAAATATTTTTTTAGAAAAGTCCAATAAAATCTGTAATCATTTGAATATTTTTAACTAGATAAATAAAAAGAAGACTTGCAATTTATTAAATTAAGATTGTGATGAAAATCCCTATCATGTGTATTTATGTAATTTAAAAGTGTTTTGGGGCATTTTAAACTAAGTTGGAATTAATTGGGCTTGTGTTTTGAAAATAAAAATTAAAGTAGACCTAAATGTAACATTTAAGTACAACTAAAATGCATCATATGTTAGGAAACTAAGCATAGCTCAGATGGCAAAGGCATGCACATGACATTGATCTATTATGGGTTTGAACTCTGTTGAGCACAGTTTGTGCCATGGCTTTTTTTTTTCTTTTTTGTTTCCATTTTCTCTGAGTCACATTAGCAGCACATGACTACTTCTTGTTCCCTTTAAGATAATACATGTACAAAAGAAAAAGAGAGAGATATGGCTAGTGCAAATCTACGTCAAATCTAAGCCAAATCAATTTAGTTTTATCTTCTACTTCTTCTTCTTCTTCTTCTTTTGCATAATTCTATCTTCAACAATCAAAGATACAATTTTATTAAGAGATTGACATTAAAAATAATATACATTGGAACAAATCAAGTTAGAAAAATTAAGGTTTTATCTCTAAAATTATCAAATTTGATTTGATCTTATGAGATAATCTTAATTAAAGTGTATATATATGAATCTTCTTGGTCTTGTGCATTTCATCCGAATTCAACAATCAACCCCCATCCCCACTCAACAACAATCACAATATAGCACCTATACCTAAGCAAACAACAAAGACCCAAACACCTTCATCATCACTTGTACGACTCACACAACAACCAAGTTTAGTACTTTATTAGGGTACTTGTAAAAAATAGTACACAAATAGGCCTCATGTGAAAGATATTACCAGTTTAGAGTAGTGAAGTCGCATGTGCAATTTTCTTGAAAAAAATATGCACTAAAGTCTTATAGGGGGCATGCGACTCCAACTATAACTTATTATAACTGAAGTCACATTCCCCTTATGCGACTTTAGTTATAAATTATCAAAACTAAAGCCGCATGAAGAGCAAGCAACTTTAGCTATAACTTATTATAATTGAAGTCGTATGCCCTTCATGCGTCTTCAGTTCTACTATGTAAGCCCCTACTCTCAACTGTACTCCTCATTATTACGCTCACAAATTCTCTCTTTAATATATTTTCAGGCAAATAATTCTTTCTCTCACTCAAGTATTGGTGCCTAGATACTCCTATTTTCGCATGAATTGGTTAATATCATTTCACCCATCCTTTGAACTAATTTTTTTTTTATTGTGTTATTATTATTATTATTTTTGAAATTTTAGTACATATAGTTATTCACATTGCATTGGAAAATTTACACTTACTTTGTATAAATTGCATCAATAGTGTATAACTCGTTATAGTAGATTAGAAAGATTGTAGTCAATTGTTGGTGATTATAGGAGAAATATTGTCTAAATAATGTGAGTAACGTATTCAATGAAGGTCCTTTGAAGATAGGTATTGTATAATTATGTTATGTTGCTTAGAAGTGACAATTTTAAAGAATGGAATGTGATTATAGTATAAAGTTTTTGCTAACTTGATGGTAACCCATGCAATAATTAGGAGGAAAATAGTGGATTACATGAAAATCATCGTCAACACATATGGAAATATTATCAAGGGCAGTGTGGGAGTGGAATATGATAGGGAGCCTGTAAAGAAGCTAAAAATGAATAATGGGTTAAACTATACCCTTTTTTACACAGAATTTACAATAGCATTGGGATCGACACTATTGGGGTAAAAATTATTTACAGGCATCCAACATATTTCAAAGACAATGTGCACGATGAGTTAATGCCCATTAAGGACAACAAAGATATAGAAAACTTCATTGAGATGGCAAAAGCGTTCGATGAATGAGGTATACAGCACATTTATGTTAAGACCGGGGGGAGTGTGGTGGCCCCCCAGAATAACCCTTTGAACATTGCATCACAACAAGTGCATTCATTTCAAACTAATTTTTCCATAGCCGATGAGAGTTAGCATCATACTACCACGCAGGACGTAGTGTAGGATGATGCTATCAACATTAATGTGATTGAAGAAGCACCTAGTGCAAAGTATGGAGAAATTTAGAAAGAAGATCTAACTTACAATCCTTATATGGAGAGGATTGCTATGGGTTTTAATGGTAGTGACGACGACTACGATGAGGATGAAAGCAAAGAGTATGGTAAAGGGGATGAAGAGGAAGATGGGAACAACGAGGATGAGGAAGATGATGACGGTAGAGACATGAATGATTTGTATGTCATAGCAAGCCATGTGCTCATGGCTAATCCATTTGCACCCATGCCAGTACCTATTCAATCTCCTATAATACAACATAACTAGCCTGTAGTAAGAGATCCAATTTCATTCTTGAATATGGGTAGTGATAGTGGCTATATTACATTTGAAGATGAGCAAAATGTGTAGTATGGCAACACAGCTGACAGCGATAAGTTAAGTATTGACATGAGATTTGGCATTAAAAAGGAGCTATAGGACGTAGTTAAGAATTATAACATAAGTCAGTAATGCGACTATCGAGTATATGAAATGAACCAAATGTTATGCTACATTTACTATATAGAAAGGGACAATGGATAAAAGTAAAGGTTAAGAGCATGAAAGACAATGTATGCCATGTTTATCATGACAATTTTGAAGGGATTGCACACATGTGTTAACCTAGCCATAGGATAAGATTATCCTTAGATCAATAATAATTTAATAGCCAAGTGCTTTACTAGTAATGTTAGCACAAACCCTAATACCATTATTGCAAACCTTAATCATCCCCAAAATTTTCATTAGTAATATCACCAAATTTTGTGGCACATTTAATGTTAGCATAAACCCTCATTTCATGGCAGGTCATATGGTAACCTTATTTTAATGACTTGCTACAGCTCTTCCCACCTCTATGCACAATTAGTCGAGATGTATGGAAACTAGAGTTGCCTTTATATGCTTCCACATCATCGAGTTCTTCTTCCCAGATCTTATACAGATATCGACTGGAGAGTTGTACATGATGGATACATTCAATAGCGGGCAGATCGGTACTCATGTGTCATTCATCTTTAGCCAATTTTTGGTATAGACCCCAACTACTAGCGATGGTATAGGCAGCATACCCGCAAATACATCAGGCATTAGGGTACGGTGATGAGTCAGCTGGTAAGCACAACCAACATACCTAACTTTGTCCAACCCCATTTATCGTATTGTATGATTCTTAATGGCTTTTCTTCTATGTAGGTCGATACATTATGATCAGTTCAGTTAATTGATGACATAAAGGTAGCTCATGAGATCGTTATAGGAAGCTTCTAGTTCTTGGAGGATCATGGTAATATTGTCCGATACCATCCCCTTCCACATGATCTACCACTAGACTTAGCCTGAGCCACCTGTACCTTAGCTACCATGTGCTAGAGTCTATACCAGAGGAGGTAGGGCTTAAATGCGATGAGGGTCGAGTTAAGGGGATGTAGAAGTTCCATCTACAGGGCACCATTCAATCGACTTAGGTAAGATTGGACCTAACTCTATAGCTTCCCATGTCGTACTGCTTTCTCATTAGCCTTTGGAGGTCCATAGTACGCCAGCAGTACCCCAAAAAGAGCATATCGTGCACTCTCAAAGTTCTACTATGGGTAAAGGGGCTACCTAGCACTACCTACCTCCACATGCTAGCCCAGTCCTACCGAGAGACTTTTCTAACTCACCGGATGAGCCTTCAACAAGTCCTTCAGAGAGACAATTATCTCTCCTATCTAGATATGGTGCATTCTTTGGTCAGCGTAAGGGTCGATATTAGTTAGTCCTTTGAATGCTACAATGTTTAAAAATTGATGTACCTAGATCATAACTAAATTTTATTTTTTTATTACATTTAGTTTGTATGTATTTGTAGTATCGACAAATGAATATGTGGCTAATGTAAAGTTCATGAATTTGTTATTTGTATTTGAATGAAAACTTTGTCATAAATTGAATATATTTAGAAAACTTGTGTTCATCTACTTTTATACTCGAGTCACATGCCTACAATAGGAATTTAGATATAACAATAACACTGAAGTTGTTTGAGGGGCATATAACTTTAGCAATAACTTATTACAACTAAAGTCACATAGCCCTATTTACTTCAATTTTGATAATTTATAACTAAAATCACATGGGGGGCATGCGACTTTAGTCATAATAAGTTATAGCTGAAGTCACATGCTCTCCATGCAACTTCAGTACATATTTTTTCCAAGAAAATTACACTCTGCATGCTCCTTCACTACCCTAAACATGTAATATCTTTCACTTGAGGCCTATTTTCCTATTATTTTTTTTACAAGTGCCTTATTGACAAACTAAACTCTACAGCAACCACCTAGTGACCCACTCCTAAATTCAACCCCCTCTCACGTTCGTACAGCTACCAGCCACCCATCATTGACTACGCTCTCATACCTCACAACTATGTAACCGTTGCTACACCTATTTACCATCTACATCCTAACCACATAACTACAGTAGAATATATAGACATACACTGCATAACCACCCAACTCAATGCCTAAGACAGTATACAACCCATAACCCATACTCATGACCATTGCCGTACATAATAGGATACATGACCATCGCTTTCTAACCCTGACTCCCTATGCTCCTATACCCAAAACAACCCTACACAACACGCAACCCATGTAACTCAACCGCTGCTCCTACCCAAACTCATGTCAACTACTATTGCCTACTTGCTAAACATCAGTAAACTACCACCAATTACTGTAGTGCTTCTCCTAATTGAACTTTTGTAAATAAAAATCTCACAAAAGAGCAATTACTAGCTCAAAATCATAGATGGAGCAACCTATTGAAAGCATCTCTACTACATCTGTACACTTGGAGTAAAACCCGACTCACATTTACTTAAAGATCCAAGATTTGAACCGGATCTAACCTTATGAAACCACTTTCATCTAAGTCTGACCTGGTTGGTTTTATACTTCGTTTTTTTTTTTTTAATTTATTTTTTTATTCTATTTATTTAGGCAATTTTAGTTTCCATAAAAAAGTTAATAAAAAGCACACTAACTTTCTTTGTTTTTGTGTATGTTTAAGTTTTATTCACCTTTACTTGTGTTTTGAATGCACAATTGCTATTTTTATTTAAATATATAACAATAATAATAATAATAATAATAATAATAATAATAATAATAATAATAATAATAATAATAATAATAAAAATAATAGTAGTAGCTTTTTTCTTTCGTAAAATTACATGATTAGGGTGGTTTGTTTGCATTAAATAAGTATTAACATGGGCCTTTTGTAGGTTTTGGCATCAATTCTTATTAGTTGGCTATATTTAGCATGTTATCATGTTTTTGACAAAAAGAATACTTTTTTTTTCTTTTTTTTTTACATAGACATTTCATTTTTAGAAAATTCATATGTTTTTACTAATATTTACATATTTTGCATGATAATTGCATATTTTGTAAAGTTTTCATAAAATTTCATTTTGGTTCTTTAGGGTTGTCTTGAAAAATTAAAAAACAATTATCGTGTAGTTGGTTTTTTCCTAAAATAAAAATCTCAATTTGAGTCTTCAAAGATTAGTGTTTTTAGGGCTTTTCAAAAGTTGGAAATAAAAACTAGAGTCTTCTTTTAGTTTTTTTTTTTTAAATAAAAATCAAATTGCTAAGAAACATAAATTCGGACCCTTTTTTAAAATAGAAAAAACCAACCCATTAAAGTTTTCAAGAAAAACAAGGACTATGATGGTTTAATCCCAATAAACAAGTACATAAGTATCTTCATGGCAACCATAAAATTTGGAAAATTTTTCTTTCCTTTTCCTTTTGGGAAAATTTGTAATAAAAAATTCAATTGAATGCATTTTCACATTTTTTTACATGTTTTCATATTCTTTTAAAAAATTATAAAAATAAAGGTCCATTAGTTGTTTTTTTTATGTGGTGATTAACTTGTTAATAAGTTAGCCTTTAAACCTAGGTTTTTTGTTAATATTTTCTAAAAAAAATGATTTTTTAATAAAATTAACAGACTAATGACTTGATTAGAATTTCTTTCACCTAAAAAACCTTAATCTGATTTTTATACTAGTTTTATTGGTTAACAACTCCTAAAATATTTTCAAAATATTTTTTTAAAACCTTTTTTAAAGAAAAATATTTTTTCTTAATTTAATATCGAGTATTTTATATTAAGCAAGATAGGCTTAGTATTAAATAAATTAAGAAAAACTATAATCAAGCTCAACACAATTAACGACTTTATTGAGGATTTGGTAGACTAATCATGTAAAAATAAATAAATAATTAATGAGCCTTTATTTTTTCTTATTTTTCTTTTGTTTAACATATATATTATAATTAGGTGTACTAACTCAATTTTAATGATGTAGGCCTACTAGGAAGAGACCAACCCAATGGGCTTATCTTGGGAAATATGGATGGAAGGCCAATATTTTTAACATCATATGTCTACTTAGATGTAATCGAACCTATGTCACTTTAAGAATATAGCATAGGCTGCCATTACATAACCTCAAGTCGTAGGGGTTTTTACCTCAACCTGATGGTAATAGGTGATCTCATTTATACTTTAATGTAGCCCACGAATCATTTCTCTAAAAATATATGAGGTTACTGGACTTGAGACTTGTAGAATTTACCCTCTTACATCATTATAAAAAAAAATGGATTAATAATTTTTAAATTATAAGAAAAGATTTATTATACCCATAACCAATTGGGCCTTTAGTTTCAAAAATCAAATTAATTACCACACTTATGTATATAAATGTCTAGGAACTTTATTTAAGAAAAAAAAAACTTATTTATGTAAGTGGCCATAAATGTCGACCGTGGATTTATAATAATTATGTTCTTATAACTTTTTAATTACTAACCTTCATTGCATTGCATGTATGTACAACATATTGCATCGCATGTATGTACAACATATTGCATCAATTTTTATATTTATTTTAATTATATTTGTTGCTTTTCCTATGTATTTTTATTTGTCACTTCGGCAAATAAAAGAAAGGTACATAAAGTAAGAACTAAAAAATTAACCTCATTATTATAAATCAAGTTATTTAATATTTCGACTAGATCTAGAACTCCCCTCAACGGTTTGTGTAGCGATAAATACTATTTTGTATTCATTAAGATCTGTTGACTTTGTATACCATTCCATTGTAAATAAACGATCTTATTATAGATCTATTTTGGTCTTGAAATTACATAATAATGGAAACAGCAACCTTAGTTGTCATCTCTATATCTGGGATACTTGTAAGTTTTACTGGGTATGCCTTACATGCTGCTTTTGGGTAACCCTCTCAATAACTAAGAGATCTATTCGAGGAACACGGGGACTAGTTGAAGCAACAAGCCTCCCAATAACATCTATATGGTAGTCTATATAGAGATTAAATAGATTTTTTATTATCTAATTAGATAAATTAAATTGAACTACTGAACTCAATCACTTGTTGTCATGACTCTTCAAGTTTTTGTTGAGGTCTATCTTATAGAGGTACTCAAATTGGATCAATGATTAATTTTTAGGTTTCATCGTAAACCTAATTGGTTACTTCTAATTACATAAATCAATAGTTTAAACCGCACTCAAAGGTAGGGTGTTTCCCATTTTTATAGGAACTTTTGTACCAGAAACAATGGTATCTCCAATTATAGCCCCTCTAAGATGTAAAATATATTTCTTCTCACCATCCCCATAGTGTATGAGACAAATGTATGCATTTCGATTAGGGTCATATTCTATGCTTACGATTCTACGATATATGTCTTTTTCATTTCATCGAAAATCGATTTTACAGTATAGACGCTTATGACCTCCCCCTCTATGCCCTACGGTAATGATTCTTGTGGCATTACGATCTTCACTACAATGATGCTATCCATAGATCAAATTATTTCACATATTAGATTTCACTTGACTATCTACGGGGTATTAGCAGCCGTTTCCAATTGTTGTTCCCCTCCCAAGGGTAGGTTCTTACGCATTACTCACCCATCTACCACTGGAAACACCACTTCCCATCTAACTTGCATGTATTAAGCATGCCACCAGTGTTCATCTTGAGCTAAGATCGAACTCTCCATGAGATTCATGTATGTATATATATATATATATATATATGTTTATTAAATTCATATCATCTTGTAATATATGTATCCTATGTACCATAGATTATTATTTATTTATCTTTTTAAGTAAAAGGTTGTGCAATGTAAGGACTTAAACACTATGGAAGATACAAAATTAATAATATTATATATAGCCTTATTATAAATTTTGTTATATTTTTTTCCTTATTGTAAATAATCACGTAAATTGAATACTTTGTGTAATATAAACATGGAAATCTAAGGCAATGTCAGTCCTAACCCATCTACAAGGTCCAGCTTGATAAGTATTCTTTCCTAAGGACATCTTAGAAGACTAGTTGAATCGAGTCTCGGCCATCAAGAAAGACTATCTCCATAAGAAGATCGAGCTAGTGATGCCCCTTATGGAAGTCCAGCTCCATTGCCCACTTATCTAAGCCTTGATCCACTTCTAAGATCTAGAATCCTTGGCCTTTAAGTTTAGCCTACACATGCTGACATCACTTAAGAATAATATTCCCAAAAACTTAACGCTCCTTTTCTTAAAGCATTAATAACAATCCTAGATCTTTGAGTCTAACTCGAAAAAGCTTTCATGATCTTGTTAGGAATCAAAAAGGTAACATTAGCCCCTTTCTTATTAGCCATAGGTAAGAAGTGCATCCATATTCTAAGGCTAGTAAAACGGTTTTCAAGCCCAATAACTTACTAGAAGCGCGATGAGATTTTTTGTTGTCTAGGCTTAATGTTTTGAATATTAATAAATTTGTATCTCCTTCAAATAAAAGTCTTTATTTGTTGCGTAATCTTTTACTCGTACTTTTTGTTCATGTCTTCTATTTTGTTCTTTGGTAGATTTTTTCAACAAAAAAAAAAAAACTGAAAGCAAAAAAAAAAAAAAGAGGAAAAACAAAGAAAGAGTTATAATTAATATGAGTTCGAAATAATCAATCTAGACTTTTATAGGATTTTAAAGATAGCTCTTAAACGAGCAAATTTTGTTTGAAGCTTAATATTCACTCATTCTAAAGTAAGGATGTCAACTCACAACAATGAAAACAACAGCTAAGTCAACAACGGTAGCAATAATGCCAAGCTTGACCCAAGAATTGCAGCCTTCAAATAGAACACGATTAGGATGACCGAGCAGATTTAGGCTTTCATTCATGCTATTGGGATTCTCATTGATGGCTAAACATCCCAAGTCAACTTGAACTAGAATGAGGATATGACCCCTCCCTTTGAGCTAAAGGACATAAAATCAATTCCCATTTTTTCATCATGGAGGAAAGAGTTTGAGGAAAAACAAAAGCAGATTGAATGAAAGTTCATATAGAAGCTGACTAAGAAGATGAATGCCTTAGAAGTGGTAGACAAGCTTAAATAAATGGGGATGATTAACTTTCCATCATACAAGGTAATACCATTCTAGAAAAAGTTCAAGGTTCCAGACTTTAAGAAATATGGTAAGATTGGTTACCCTAAACTTTACGCTATGTTGTATATCAAGAAGATGGCTAAGTACACAAAATACGATAAGGTGATGGTACAAACATATCAAGACAGTTTGATTGGCCCAACCTTGACATGGTATACCTAACTCGACTTAAATAAGATCAACACATCAGTCAAGCTAGCCCGAGCTTTTGACAATCAATATAAGTTCAATATCGAAGTTGCCCCATCTAAGTGGAATCTAAACAAACTTGTGCAAGAAAGCCAATGAAAGTTTCAAGGAATATGCCCAAAGGTGGAGAGGCATTGCAGTTAGGGTAACCCCTCTATTGATAGAAAAGGATCTGACTTTTCCTTTTGTCAACACTCTTGGCAACCCATATTACTAACATTTAATAGGTCATATAGCCTCCAACTTTCCGAAAATTGTAGCTACAAGGTACTGAATTAAGGAGGCCACTATAAGTGTCATCAACACCATCAACTATGCTAAGCTTACATCTTGGTAAACACATTAAGGGGCTAAAATCTTGCATCTAATCTAGGCCCAGGTAACTGCCTACCAAGAGGGCAGTTTTCTAAGATACCCATCCCTTTAAGCCAAGTCCTTACATAGCTAAGGGAGGAGAAACTCTTGACATTTGAAATACTGAAGGAGGGTCAAAAGTTGAAGGACTATAATTTAGAACTTTGTTGCGAGTATCATTTGGGGTAGATGGGCCACTCTACAGATCATTGTTGGAAACTTAAGCATAAGATCCTAGACCTCATTGATGTTAAATTGGTGCAGTTGAATTTTATTCAAATCCCTAGGCCAAATGTAGGTAACAATCCTTTACCAAATCACTCACATATGATCAGTATGATCATAGTTGAGGCAACCAAATCATAGATAGATCTAGACAATCTCCCTACAACTATTAAAGAAGCGGCATGGAATTTAAGGAAGGTGAGGCATTTGTAAAATATGAATCTCAGATATAGAACTCGAACCAAGTTTGCAATCTATCAATTGCTAAAGGATAGGAAGGTAAAGAAGGATGATATCATGACTAGGCTAATCTTGAAGCTATAGAAGAAATATACTTAGAGGGAACTCAGGAAGAAGTATGGAGTTAGGGATCTGACAATTGATACTTTGGGAGAATCGTCTAGCAAATTCAAGTACTTAATCGATTATTCATCTCTACTAAGGATATATGTTGATGCACTACCCATCAAATGGGGTCTCAAATTTGAAGAAGAGGATAGAATCATTGAGTAGGTAAAGAAAGTAGCTAGGATGATTGGAGACAGCCCTAAGCCTTTGGTTTTTTAGTACTTAAGGAAGGATGAGAAGGTTAGAAGATTAGATAAGCCCAAGAAAATTGTCTTTAATGTTCCATTAGCCCCATAGAATTATAAATCTACCCCTTTGAACTACTAAACGGTGAATCAAACCGCTAAATCTTCACTATATGGTTAGAAGGCTTACTCACTCAAGATGAGTTTATGATCAGAGTGAAGAGGCTAAGAGAAAGGCTATAGTAAAAGAAGCTTCTCGCATGGTTCTTGAGAACACAAAAAAAAGGGACCAAAATGCTACCAAAAAGATTATGAAGGCTAGTGAGTATAAAATTATGGAACAGCTGCACAAAGTACCAGCTTAAATCTCTTTGATGGGCTTACTGTTATCATTTGATACTCACTTGGAAGCCCTAACTAATATTGTCAAGGATGTTAAAGTGCTTAAAAGGATTTCCATCAGGAAGTTGGGATTGGTAGTCAACTTAATGTTTATAATGGATCATATTTCATTTTCGCTAAAAGAGTTAGGTGAGGAAAGGAATCAACATACAGAGACCCTTTCATAGTAATCAAGTATGAAGGGAGAATAGTGGCTCTAGTATTAATTGACAATAGTTCTTCATTAAACGTGTGTCTACTAGCGACATTAAATCTACTTAGAGTGGATCTAACCAAAATAAAGCCTAATTTAATTGTAGTATGAGCTTTTGATGAATTGAATAGAGATATACTTAGGGAAGTTGGGTAGCAGGTTAAGATTGGCCCATAAATGTTCAATATCCCATTTGAGGTCCTAGGCATAACTTAGACTTTTAACCTTCTATTAAGCAAACCTTGGATCTAATCGATAAGGGTAATTCCATTAAGTCTACATCAAACAGTAAAATTTGTAGCCAACAAGCAATTGGCATTATTTTGGTAGAGTAAGACTATGAAGCTTACAAGGAGGTAGCTAATCCATACATCAGAAGTGAACAGTTGGAGGAGCTAGGGTTGGAAATTTTCAATGAGGTCAATATGGTTAAGGTTCTATGACAAGGGGCATAAGGCCACTCAAAATAGTAGAAGCAGTAGATCAAAACATTCAAGCTAGGATATGAGCCCACTAAAGTAAAAGTTTAAGAGATGAAGGCTAAGATTAGAGGAAAGAGAGGAGATCAACTATACCATGCTCATATAGACTTTTCAAACATCTGCTAAAATTTTCCAACACTTGCATATGTCCAAGAACTGGAGGTAGCCGATTTAGCCAAAGCTTTAACTTAGCAATTAGTGTCATGATCACGTTCCACAATGTCACACACATATATAAAATTTTCCCTTTTTAAAAATGATGAAATCACTATATGATAAATTGAGCTAGCTTTCAATCTTTTGAAAAATATTTATGGAAACCATGAGCTAACGGCAAGCGTACCGATCAATTTATAGTATGTGGTAAGCACCAAGGTCGTATTTTGCAGTAAAAGAAAGAATGGAGTTTAGAATGATAACTAAGTAGTATATTCTCCTATTTCTACTATAATTTAAACAACTGATTGAACAATTTTAAGATAAAGAACGTGCAAATTATCTAAATTTACGCTATCACAATACAAAAACATCAATAGCCGTAACTACTTCATCATGTTAACACACTAACCATAAGCATAATAAGCTCTATTTATCACATTCATAGAGAATAAACATTTAACACATAATATACATGAACATGAAAATAAATATTGCATTAAACATGAAAAAAGTATGAGAAACATTACAAAATCGAGCTCCTCAACCTCAACAATGGAACTTCTTAATATTTTCCCAACAAACTCCATGAATGCAATGGAAATCCATAAACCCAAACTTTACAAAGAGTTAAAATTTACTAAAAGTTTATGTTACGATCATGAAAATACAAGAAAACTCCATAGTAGTCATAAAATTATGCTAAAAGCAATCTAAAATAGCCTAAATAAGAAGGGGTGGTAGAAAATTAGAACCTTAAACCTTAGAAAATGCATAGCCAAATCTATAGAAAATGAAGAAGAAGAGAATTTTATATCAAGTCGTTATTGGCATGACGGTAAGCAAGGATACCATCATGATGGTGGACATGTGTCGCGTACTTCTCCTCTTTTTTTTTTAATGAAACGACACATTTTTGCTTCAAGAATCAAGTATACTATCATGACGGTAGCTAGGTACCATCATACCGGTATACCCTTCTAGTTTTGCAACTTAATTTAATTCTGTTCAAGGTATTATCTTGACGGTAAATAGGCTTATCGTCATGCCAGTAATTGCAACCCCAACTTTTCTTCTTTTACTTTTTTCTTCATTTTCGGCTTCTTGAATTGGGGCTACTATTATATGGTAGCTCTAAGACCTAGAAGATTAAACATAAAAACTTAAATTCTTTAAATATATACTAATGTTGTGCATCAAAACATAAAAATATGAATTACACTTGTGTTTAGTAATTATATGTGATTTTAATGAAAATTCATATACTTTTGCTCAAAAATCTATCAAATCACATATAATTATTAGAGTAATCCTTTAGATAAGTATGTGGTTTCACAAACTTATCAATAATGCAACATTAGTCCAGATAGGGAAAAAGGCATTGATGCCCCCACTTCATTTTGCAATTGGTTTTCAATTCCTATTAATAGATCTCTTTAGAATAACAACTTAGATTGGCTAGGAGAATTTAACTTCGTGAATACTTCAATTAGTAAGGCCTTTTCTTTTCGACATTAGATTTCATTCAATAAAGTTATTTCCTTCTTTTCCTTCAATTCATTTACTTGTCACATTTTCTTTTCTTCACTCTTCATATTCGATAAAAAAAGATAAAAGTTATGGATATCTCACACCAATAAATGATGAAAGTACTAATATCACCTTCATCCCTGTTGGGTCAGACGTTGAAGATGATATTGAGACTCTAAACAAAATAGAAGAGAATTGAGATTGACTTAAACAAGGAGAAATTGTTGTTGATGAATCAATGGTAGTAATTAATTTGAGAGTAGAAGAGAATCAGCAAAATTTGAAAATTGGGGGTAATCTGATAAACGATTGACAATAAGAATTATCACATTTATTATCAGAGTAATTAGATATATTTGCTTGGTCTTATGAGGGCATGCTTGGATTAGACTCATCAATAATAGTCTACAAGTTACCTACGAGACAGGATGTTAAACTTAAAAGGAAAAAGCTTTTGTGATTTAAGCTTAGCATATTACTTAAAATAAAAGAAGAAGTAAAGAAACTGTTAGAGGTTGGTTTCGTAAAAGCATTAAATTACCCTGAGTAGATAACCAATGTAGTACCAATGCTTAAGACGAATGGGAAAGTCAAGGTATGTATAGACTTCCATGATTTGAATTAAGCTACACCTAAAGACAATTTCCCCTTGCCACACATCAGCGTTTTGGTAGATAATACAGTAAAAAATCATCTCTTTTCATTTATGGATGGTTTCTTGAGATATAACCAAATTAAAATGGCAGAAGAAGACAAAACCAAGACCATTTTCATTACTATCTAGCTAAAAGCGCTAGGGAAACTTACCACTATACTATGGTTACATTGTTTTACAATATGACATACCAAGAAATTGAAGTATATTTAGATGATATGATTGCTAAGCCTAAGGAAGATGAGGATCATGTGGCCATTTTACAGAAGTTGTTTGAAAGGTTGAGAAAGTTTCAATTGAAGTTGTATCCAGAAAGATGTACCTTTGGAGTAACCTTGGGAAGGTTATTGGGCTTCATGGTCAACAAAAAAGAGATCAAAGTAAACCCAGACAAAGTGAAGGAAATTATAAACATGCTCGCACCAAAGACCTAAAGGAAGTCAAAGGAATGCTAAGGAGATTGAATTACATTGTCTAGTTCTTATTGCAGCTCACTAATAAGTGTAAGCCATTATTTAAGTTCTTAAGGAATGATGCAACAATAGAATGGGATGAAGAATGTGAGTAAGCATTTGCCAAAATCAAAGAATAACTTATGAACCCACCAATATTGGTCATTCCTACATCGGGACAACTATTAATAGTTTACTTTACAATTTTCCCTGAGTCTATGGGATGCATGCTAGGGTAAAGAGACAAGATAGGAAGAAAAGAGCATCTTATATACTATCTAAGCAAGAAGTTCACAAACGGTGAAAAAAATGCTTAGAGGTGGAAAGAACATACTACTCTTTGGTATGGGTAATGCACAAACTCAAGCAACACACCCTTTATTACCTAGTGAACTATTGACAAAGCATGGCCCGTTGAGGTATTTAGTAGAGAAGTCGGCTTCAATCAAGAGAATTTCTACGTGGCAAATGTTTCTCCCTAAATTAGACGTAAAGTATGTAAGCTAGAGCTTGATCAAAAGGTAAGCCATAGTAGATCAATTGGTAGAGTATCTACTTAAAAATGATGACAGTAGTTTTGAAGCCCAGTTTTCAAATGAAAATGTGATGGTGGCAAGTGAACTCAATAATGAAATGCTAAAATGGAAGATGTACTTTAACAAAGTAGCCAATTTATTTAGATACAAAATAGGGGTAATACTGGTATCACCCAAGGGTAATCATTTCTTTATGGTAGTGATCGCTAATAAGCAAGTGCACCTGGTCAAGTTATGGTATAGTTAAAATGAACATGAGTTTAAGTGTTGATCCTATTGGAAACCATTGTGTGAGAACCTGATTACTAGCAGTTTCCTAGAATATCCAACTACTTAACTTATCGATATAAAGATGATTGTGATTAATTAGGAAATATGAATAAGACGTGATAACATGGGAACGTATAGATTATCCTTAGTGAATCAATATTATTTACTCTTTAGTTCCGTACAACCTTTCAATCTCAATTATTCTTTAGACTGTGGAGATTCTTAATCCTATTTCTATGGAAATTGGATTGTAAATTAGCTGAACTTACATCTCTAGCTAATTCTTAATCTTGAGACCCTCTTTACTCGCATCGCGACTAAACAAAGCATCTCAAGATTACATAAAGTACATAGATCTGGCTATTAAGTTACTGTAATCTAGACAAATCTAATACTTAATCTGTTAACACATTGAAACACTTTTAATTACGCTTGTTTATGTATTGCAAGCCTTATGGGTCTATAGTAAACTCAAACAATCTATTAGCAATAGTAGTAAATAATAAAGGAAGACAATATATTTTGTGTAATTAAATTATTAGAAAATAAAAGTAATGTTGCAAGAAGGAACTAGATTTTAATAATATTCATTGAGAATGATTTAATAGAAAAACAACATAATAAAAGAAAAAAGAATATAAATTGAGAGATCCCCAACAATAAGCCTAAGCTACAATTCTATCTAAAGGGACTCTCTTTGAAAACACTAGCTTAAGGATCTATTTATAGGGATGTGGGGCTAGGTTTATAGAGAGAGACTTCATAAAATAAAAGACATTTAGAATATTACTTGTTCCAAAATAAAATATTTGCTTCAAAGATGCAAGATTTGCATGTCAAATATCACAACCTTACCTTAGGTACATGGTCGTAATACCTGGCCGTGTACATATTCTTTGCACAAAAACTTGAATTTGAAGAAATAGATTTACGAGAAAACATATACAAAGACTACAACTATGGACCTTGGTTATGGTCCTTCCTAGACTTCTTTTCTTGCTTGATTCTTGTCCGTACTATCTCTACTTAATTCTAAGATCAATAATCTTGCTCTAAATCACTCAAAAACAGTTAAAAATCTCCAAAACTTCATAAAGTTCTTCAAGAGTCCCTAAAAATGATAAATAAACAAATCAACATCAAATTAATAAGAATAATGTTGAAATCATTGCAAAATTACTATAGAAAATATATCATATTTTTACATTATTAGGCAGTTAGGTTAGCATTCTCATATGCCAATAATATAGCAAAATACAAAGTCTATATCTTAAGGCTTAAAATGGCTCTAGACATGAGGATATGAAGGCTTGAAGTATATGGAGACTCTTCTCTTGTAATTCTCTAAATATTAGGAGAATATAAGACAAAGGATGGCAAGTTGATACTGTATCATGAACACTTAGGTAAGTTGATCGAATGATTCAAGGATGTCTCATTCACTTACACTCCAAGAACCTAGAATCAATTTGCTAATGTACTAGCAACACTAGCATTGATGATGAAGGTCACTGATGGGATAGAGATTTAACCCCCAAAAATTAAAGTGGAAGAAAAGTTGGCCTTTTACTTAGCTGCTAAAGAGAATGAACAAAAGAAGACTTAGTTTTATGATATCCAAAGAGTCCTTCAAACGAGGGAGTTTCCTAAAGAGGATGATAAAAGGGATAAAAAAAAGCATAGAAGAGATTAGCTACTCATTTCTTATTGAGTTAAGCTACCTTATGTAAAAGATCATTTCATACAACATTGCTAAGATGTATAGATGAAGATGAAGCCAAGAAGTTAATGAATGAAGTGCATGAGGAAGTTTACAGGCCTCATATGAATGGGTATATGTTAGTGAGGAAGATCATGAGGATGTGATATTTTTGGATAACAATGGAGTTTGACTGTATTAAGCACATAAGGCATTGTCACCTGTTCCAAGTATACACTAATAGAATTAATGGCCCACCCCAAGAGTTGCATGTACTATCAACTTTATAGCCTTTCTTGATGTAGGGAATAGACATGATTAGTCCAATCTCACCAACGACTTGAAACAAACATAGGGTTTACTCTAATAACAATTGACTATTTTATGAAATGGATACAAGCAACATCGTATGCAATTATGACTAAAGGACTAGTGGTTAGATTTTAAAGAAAGATATCATTATTAAATATGGTATACCTAAGTCTATCACTATAGACAAAGGATTGAACTTAAGTAATAAACTAATGGCCAAAATGTGCTACTAGTTCAAGATCAACCATAGAAATTCAACCCTACATAGACCATAGATGAAAGGGGTAGTCGAAGCCGCTAATAAGAATATCAATGGAATCATTGAGAACATGGCAATCACCTATAGAGATTGGCATGAGATGCTCCCCTTTGCTCTCATAGCTTACAGAACCTCTTGTCAGAACCTCGATAAGAGCAACTCCTTACTCTTTGGTGTATGGAATTGAAGCAGTACTACCGATAGAAGTAGAAATACCCTTGTTCTAAGTGTTGACAATGACTGAACTGGATGAAATAGAGTGGGAAGCGAATGGAGCATTTGAATCTCCTCGATGAAAGGAGGCTAGCAATAATGTGTCACAATCAATGTTAACAGTAAAGGATGATTAGAGCCTTTAACAAGAAAGTATGATGGAGACATTTCAAAGAAGGACATTTGGTATGGAGGAAAGTGTTATCAAATGTGAAGGACCCTAAAGGGAAATTTGCTCCAAATTATGAAGGCCCTTACATTATAAGAAGGGTGTTGTTAGGAGGTATACTAATATTAGCATAAATGGATGGTTTGGATTTGAGGGACCAATTAAATTTAGACGCCATTAAGTTGTATTATCTATGAAATGTTGATTTCGATAAAGATTCTAATTCTTCTTGAAAATTTGTTTGTGGTTAATCTTTCATTGTTTGTGAACAAAGTTGATATTTGTGATGGTTGTCAATCCGAGATGGTCATTGACCAATAAACACTTCATTGATAAGTTTTTATTTATCTCTCCTCCTAGCCTTAAACACTTAAACATGAAATAATTATCACTTGAGAGCCTAAATTGCCTTATAATAATGAGGTTAGGTGCTCCTTGAAATATAATCTTGTTTTTTAAAAAGTAGTTTATTGTTCAAGACCAACTTGATTATAGGGGTTAGAACCTAAAGGTTGGCCATGATGAGCATTGAATTAAAACATAAACATGGTTTAACTATAATCTCACAGCTAAAAGCTTTGACCGCATTCTGCTATAATAGATAAAAATTCAATTTAAGTTATACACATAAGCTAGACTTTCTTCAAAGGAGTGAGTATTTCATACAAGGCTACTAATAAGTACTGCGTTGGCATTCTGCTTTACAAAGGAGTGAATATCAAGAATCAATATAAGGTATGTCGATTGGTCACTATTTGTAAGATTCTCCAATTCTAAGTAAAACAATTATTAAAAAATCCCTATAGTCTTGAAAGAAATGTTCAAATGAAAGCTTTTATACACTTAAAGAGATCTATCCTCTTCAAGATACCCACCAGTCCATGATAGGATTAATCAACCTTTTATGTCGAAATCCCATTTCAGAATCTTTTACCCCGATTGTTCAAGTTGGGACCACAATTTTAAGTAAGAATCTTTTTACTCCAACTGTTTAAGTTGGGATCAAATATTAAGTAAGAATCTTTTATCCCAACCGATCAAGTTGGGATCAATTTTAGTTGAAAGCTTTTTACCTCAACTTTTCAAGTCATGACCTTATTCATCTAGCATTTTAATTTAGAGCCTTTTACCCCGACCTTCTAAGTCAAACCCTTATTTATTTGATACTATTGGACATTATATACCCTGACCTTTCAAGTTAATATCTTGTTTGACATTTGAAGTTAGAATCCCTTTTACCTCACCCTTTTAAGATGAGACACTATTCAACTGACCTTTTAATTCAGTATCCTTTTTTAGCCGACCTCTCAAGTTAGGTTTCTTTTTAGCTAACCATTCAAGTCCATAGTCCCTACCCTATCAATACAAGCCAAGATTCGACAAAAATTGGCATGTATTTGTCTTTATAGTAAAGTTTTAATCAAACTTTACTACACAGAAAGGAAACTATAGACACCTTATTTTTGCCGCCCTATTGTTTTAGGATCTTTTCTTCTAGGCTAGGTTTATACGAAAAACATAAAAAATACAAAAAAATTGAAAAATACAAAGTGTAAAGAGTATTTGAATCAAGTCAGTTTGTTTTTTAGGGTCGAATTAGGTAATGGTGCAAAATATACATGCAATTTAATAAATTCTGAATTTTTAAAAATTGAGCATTACTAGAAAAATATTTTTTAGAAAATTCTAGTAAAATTTGGATTCATTTGAATAATTTTAACTGAGCAAATAAAAAGAAAACTTGTAATTTATTAAATTAAGATTGTGATGAAAATCCTTAGTATGCGTATTTTATGCCATTTAAATGTGTTCAAGGCATTTTTAAGTAAGTTGGAATTAAGGCCTGAGTTTTGAAACGAAAATTAAAGCAAACCCAAATGTAACCTTTAAGTATAATTACAATGCATCATATGGTGGGAAACTGAGCACAACTCATATAGCAAAGGCATACATGTGGAAATGGTTAGTTACGTGTTTAAACTCCATTAGACACAATTTGCACCTTTTATTTTCTCATTTTCCCTAAGTCACATGGGTAGCATGTGACTACTTCTTCTTTGCCTTCAAACAATACACAAATAGAAGAAAAAGGCAGAGATATGGCCAACGCAAATCCATGTTGAATCTAAGCTAAATTAATTTAGGTTTGCTATTTTTTAATGTAAATCTATCTTGAACTAACAAAGATACAATTTTGTTAAAAGATTTAAATTAAAGATAACATTCATTGGAACAAATTAAGTTGGAAAATTAGGGCTCTGATTGGAGTGGTTATCAAATAATCTTAATTGAAGTATCTAGATGTAAGGGTCCAATTGGAGTGGTTACGTACGTGCTACGTGTATAATGCGCTACATGTAGCTTTAAAGAAGTGAAGCAAGACTATTACATGAAGGGATGATTAGGTGAGAATAAGCCAGGGAGAAGGAATAGGTAATCTCAATGTCTCAATTGCACAAGTGACAAACAAGGTAACCTTATGGGACCTCAAGCGTTCATCTTGTAGCTTGAGTGAATAAGATCAATTCTTTGCCTAAACGCTAGTTGACCTTAGAGAGTAAAGTTTTCACAATGGAACACTATTTCTCTAATCTCTATAAGAGTTCTAAATGATGAGGAAATGTTGGGTATTTATAGGCTCTTGCACATGATGGCATCTGTCAGATTATCTAAGTGATCAACGGATGAGATGAAGCTTACTCAATTCATGGTTATCTAGAATAAGCTAGCTAATGAGTGTAAGGCCAGTAACCTTTCTTAGTGCATGAGCTTGCTTGAGAAAGATTGGAGGTGAATGGGCCGATCCAACAATACCTATTTCGAGCTTTCTAAGCCAAATCTCTCTAAATCATCCCAAATATGGACCAAACTCCCTAGGCCCTATCACCTAGCTGCTTAAGGAGTCAAGCCTAAATAAATAATTAGCTTGACCCAATAACTAATATAACAATTTTCAGCCCTCTACATTTTTCCCCTTGACCAAAAGTCCCTCAAACCCATTTAAGGAGGTTTGGAGCATTTCTAAAAGTTGTTTCTTCAACTGTTATATAAACACACTAAATGTTGACTTTGCTTGCTTGATTACTTTCAATATCTATGGAATTGACACTTCTTTTAGATCATTGGCGAGCTAAGCATGATATGCTAGTATTCATTTTGTTGCCATAAAACATATATTTCAATATTTTTTTGTATTGCACAATTGACTTATTGCTTCCATGATATTGATTCGCTAAATAGTGTGTGTGTGGTGGCTCTTCTTAGTATTTCTTCCTTATTTTATGATCATTGATAGAAAAATAAAACCATTGGAACATTTATAGGAATCTAGAGCTTTCATAACATCCTATCCGACTATGTTATATGCATATATATATATATATATGTATATGTATGTGTATGTATGTATGTGTATGTCTCATTCATATAAAAAAACGAGGTAATGTTATCATGAAGTCGAGTGAAGCTTTGAAGCGTTGCAAAACCTACACAACATGAGACCAATGTAACTCGACTGTTGCTCTTACCTAAACTTGTGTCAACTACCACTGCTTGCTTACCAAACATAACTAAACCACCACCAATTATTGTGATGCTTCTCTTAATTGAATTTTCGTAAATAAGAATCACACAATAGAGCAATCAACTAGATCAAAATAGTGGATGGAGCCACTTATTGAAAGCATCTCTAATGCATCTATGCACTTAGGTCAAAACCTGACCCACGTCCACTTGGAGATCCAAGATCTAAATCGGATTTGACCTTATGAACCCTGCTTTGATCTAAGTCTAACCTAAGTAGTTAGTATAGGTAGGTTTTGGACATCTTTTTTTTTAATTTTATTTTATTTAGTCCATTTGTTTAGGCAATTTTAATTTCCATAAAATGTTAATAAAAAGCATACTAACTTTGTTTGTTTTATGTATGTTTTAGTTTTACTTACCTTTATTCGTGTTTTTTAATGTACAATTGTTTTTCTTAAATATATATAATGATAATAGTTTTTTATTTCCTTAAAATTGCATAATTAGAATGGTTTGTTTTCATCAAATAAGTACTAATACGGGTCTTATGCAGGTCTTGGCATCAATTCTTATTAGTTGGCTATTTTTTGCATGTTATCATGTTTTTGACAAAAAGAATACATTTTTTGCCTTTTTTTTTTTTTTTTACATTTGCATGAGAATTGCATGTTTTGTAAAGTTTTCATAGAAATTGTATTTTAGATCTTTTTCTTTAAAAATAAAAGAAAAATGATCATGTAGTTGGTTTTTCCCAAAATACAAATCTTAATTTGAGTCTTTTCAAAAATTAGTGTTTTTAGAAGATTGGAACTAAAAATTAAGGTTTTATTTTATTTTTTTTAAATAAAACTTAAATGGCTAAGAAATGCAAATCTTGCCCTTCAAAAAAAAAAATAAAAAGAACCAACTTACTAAATTTTTTTTTTATAAAAGCAAGAACTATGTTGGTTTGATCTCAATTATTCGGTATGTAAGCACATTTGTGGAAATTGTAAGATTTAGAAAATTTTTCGTCTTCTTTTTTGTTTTTCTTGGAAAATTCGTAATAAAAAATAATAAAAAATTTATTTTCATGCATTTTCACATTTTTTCTATGTTTTAATATTCTATTAGAAAAATTATAAAAATAAAGGCCCATTGGTTTTTTTTTTTTTTTCATTTTTATGCGGTGACTAACGTCTTAATCAATTAGCCTCCAAACCTAGTCTTTTTAGTAATAATTTTTAAAAAATGTTCTCTTTTTATGAAAATTAGTAGACTAGTGAACTGAGTAAAGTTTCTTCCACCTAAGAAACCCCAATTTGGTTTTTACCAATTTTACTAGTTGACGACTCCAAAAATTTTTTGAAATATTTTTTTGAAACATTTTTTAAAGAAAAATATTTTTGATTAATTTAATATCAAGTATTTTATATTAAATAGGATGTGCTTAATATAAAATACATTAAAGAAAACTAAAATTGAGCTCAGCAATAGGCAGTTAACCTTATCTCAAGGGAAGTACAATAAAACTCTCTAAGAGGTATTATAGACCCTACAAAGCACTAAGGAAAGTAGGGTCTTGTGCTTATGAGATGGAACTTCCTTTGCACTATAAGATTCATGATACTTTTAATGTGTTAATTCTAAAAAGGGCTCATGGTTTTCAATTACCTAATGTGCGTAGGAGCTAAAATATCACAAGGTCTTACCATAGTAGGCAAAGTTAGGTCCTTCAAGCTATTGAAGCAAAAACGAGATGGTTGGTTTGAAAATTCGAGTAGCTTCGTGAATCTATTCTCCAAATATGACACAAAGAGAAACGCTAAACAACTTAACTCTCATTCGATATTACGCACAAGTAAAAGCTAAGGTCTACTCTCTATTAACCTCGAGCTACTTAATAAGATTAGATAAAAGTGTAAGAAATATACTCAAAGAAGGTTTCTCACAAGAACATAGGAGAATATTCATTAATAATAGGATAAGGATGATTTCAGCTACAAAAGATAAGGTCTATTTATAGTAAGCCTCTAGTGTTATTAAACAATACTAGGCTAAACTCAAGAGGGTAGGGGGATGAATTGAGTTTTAGGACAATATGCAATTCTTTTCGATATAACCAAATAAATGTAATAATAAAAGTAATAAAAGCAACAATAATAAGTATAGAATTTAAAGGAGATAAGGATAAAGAAATTCAAGCCTGAATATAACGTGGAGTTCGGACTGCCCCCTAATCTCCACGAACTCACAATGCCTCAATTAAAGACTTCACACCACTTTATTAATTTCTCAATCTAAGCTGCAAGAGCTATACAAACAAAAACTTAATTACACAAGTTTCTCACTCACAATTCTTAACACAAGTCACAATCGCTACTTACAACACAAGTCACAATCTCAACTCACAACATAAAACTCAATCTTAAGAATTATTGATGTAGTGCTTTTAACTCTCAATTCTTTGTAACTAATAGCTCATAAGTGCTACACTTCAAATCTCTCTAAATATTAGCAAATTAGAGTACAAGAAACAATGAGAACAATAGACAATAAGAACACAAAAGAATGTTGGAATATTGCAGTAAAATATCATATCTTAATTGTCTTTGGTTGGGTTGTTGAGATTTTATATCAACTCATTGAATTTTTTCCATTATTACGCATTAAATGCTCCAATGGCTACTTAAATCAGACTTATTGGTATGCCAACTCTACCAGCATGCCGGCTCTTTGTACTATCAATAAGCCAATAACAAAATACTTTACTGACATAAACACCGACAAGTGAACCGGCATGCCGGCTCCTTTAAGCCAATGAGTGTTTTTTCAGGACTTTATACGTTTAGCTTAGTTCTTCCTTAAGTCGTCAACCTAGTAAGCTAAATATGACTTAAAAATTCTTTTAACACACAACAAACAAATATACTTTGCTATCTAACTTCAAGATCATTTTATCACCATTTAAAAGATTGAATTTCTTATAGAGATAATTGATATATTTATTCTTTAAGCAAATTATTCGATCTTGCTCAATTACCTCAATATAAACAAATAATACTAAGTTTAGTCTTCCACTTGTTTTGTTCTCTTAAAAAACAACATGTTTAGATATATACTTTTTGTTTTGTTTTCATTAAAATCAAATAATGAACCTTAGGATCAACAACAAAGAAATGTGTAAAAGCATATAAAGGGTAATACAAGGTAAGGAAACCTAGTGCAATTAAAAAGCGTAAATGGGACGAAAGACAAGAGGGAATATAGTACAAATTTTAAAAAAAGTTAGGATAGGTAGTGTGTTGTTATTGAATCTATACTGAAGGTAGTGAGGTAGTAGAGGAGAGTTGTTTAGATGCAAGAATGGGTTGGTAGAGAAGGATTTAGAGGTCAAAATCTGGAACCTCGGCACTAGGCAAGTTGGTCGTACTTAGAAGGATTGGGCGCTTGCATTTATGCTAGCAGTGAAGTAAGGTGCATTTAAGCTGACTATGAAAAAGTTCAATAGTAGGACTTCTTAATACTAAAGCTCATCTTAACCAAGCTAAGAAGATTGTATCCTTTTTACAAGACCTTATAGACCCCTAAGGTGAACTTAGATGAGAGGTCTCGAGGTTGATAATCCATCAGCTTTTTTAGGTTGCCGAAGATTTACCCTCAAATATGGTTTTTCTTCCTCCTCAAGTACATATGATATTAGGTTGACGACATTGAATGTTGGCAATACTCCATATCCTTTTAGCAACTCTAACTCATAGGTGTTGTCGTTGATTTACTGAAGGACTTTGAATCGACCATCTAATCTAGGGGATAATTTGTTAGTCCTCTTGGTAAGGAACCTTGTTTTACTAAGGTAGATCTAAACTAGATCTCTAAGGTTGAATGCAATGCTTTTCCAACCTCTATTACCTTGCTCTTATTGTTAAGCTACTATCTTGGTTAATTGCTCGGTGACTTTCTTGTGTAACCTCAAAACTCTTTGGCTTACTACAACCTAGATTTGCTTTCTCCTCAAGAGGTCAGGCTAGTGATCATGTCTAAATGATAATTTGAGTTAAGGCCTTAGACGACCTTGAAGGTTGATTTTCTTATCAAACTATTGGAATTGGGATTATCGGCAAATTCAACAACTGGTAGACATAGAAATCAATTGCATAAGTTCTTTCCAAAAGTAGCTCAAAGCCTATTTCCAACTGTTTTGTTCACAACTTCAGTATAGCCATATATCTAAGGATGACATGAAGTACTGAACATCAGCTTAGTGCCGAGCTTCTTCTACAAGGTCCACCAAAAGAAACTTGTGAACTTTGGATCTCAATTAGAAACAATGCTTCTAAAGACTCCATAAAGCCAAACGATCTCTTGCAAAAATAGGTTAGCAACATATAAAGCATCATCAATCTTATAAAAGGGAATGATGTGGCTCATTTTGCTGAATCAATCAACCATCACCATGATAGAGTCATGTTTCCAAGCTATTCGAGGCAATTCAAGCATGAAATCTATGTTTAGGTTGGCCTAGGGCTACTCAGGTATAGGTAAAGGTGTGTACTCCCTATATGGTTCTTTACTTCCTTTGGCTTGCTTGCATACCTCACAATGTTCTAAAACCTTATGCATGTCCTTCACCATCCTTAGCTATTAGAAATGTTCTTTTACCAGTTCAAGTGTTCTCTTTTCCCCAAAATGATCAACTAAGCCTTCGACATGAGCTTCTCGAACAAATAGTTCCCTGGTTAAGCTATTTAGTACACACCTACATCCACCCTTCACCAAAAACCCTTGGTTCAAATAGAACCCATCTACGACACTTCCATACATGTATTTGACCAATATGGGTCCAAAGTAGCGATCTTACTCATACTAAGCAAGAAGAGTGCCAAATCCCAACACTCGTGCTTATAGGGTTGTAACAAGTACATGTTGACATGATAAAGCATCGACCACATTGTTATAACTCCCCTTCTTATACTTGATTACATAGTAAAGGTTTTTAAGAACTCTACCCATTTGGCATGGCGTCAGGAGAGTTTCTATTGACCTCAAAAGTGTTTAAGGAACTCATGATATGTGTAGATAATGAATTCTCAAGGTAGCAAGTAGTGTTGCCAATTTTGAAGAGCTCAAATAAGAGCATGGAATGCTTTTATCATATAGAGAATAGTTCAAACTAGCACCATTGAGCTTTTCACTAAAGTACACATTAGGTCGGCTCAATTGCATAAGGACGACAATAATGCTAACTCCCAATGTGTCACACTCCAATTCAAAGACCTTATTAAAATCGAGTAGTACAAGCACAGGGGCAAAGGTTAACTTGGACTTTATCTCTTCGAAACTCATCTAAGTTTTGTTCAACCACTTAAACTCTACATTCTCCTTGGTTAGCTTAGCTAAAGGGGATGCTATAGAATTAAAGTTTCGAATAAGCCATAGATAAAATGAAGCTAGACCATAGAAGCTTCTTACGTTTGTTGCGTAGGTCAGCATAGGCTAATCAAGTATTGCTCAGACTTTTTCGTCGTTAACTTGGATACTTCCATTAGATACAACATATCTTAGGAACACTACCTCACTTTGACAAAATATACATTTCTTCAAGTTGCCAAACAAGTGTTTAGCTTAAAGGATATTAAGCATAACTCTCAAGTGTTTGACATGAGACGAGAGGTCGATACTATATATCAAGATGTCATCAAAATATACCACAACGTACTTACTAATTAACGATCTCATGAAATTATTCATAAGTCGTGTAAAAGTGCTAAGTGAATTATTAAGTCCTAAAGGCATTACCATCTACTCAAAGAGACCATCCTTCATTTTGAAAGCTGTCTTCTACTTGTCTCTTGGTCTCATCCTGATCTGGTGGTATGCAATCTTCAAATCTACTTTTGAAAAGATCTGTGCACCATATAGTTCATCCAACATGTCATCCAGTCAAGGTGTTGGATACCTGTATTCGATGGTGATTTTGTTGATAACTCAACTATCAATGTACATTTTCCAAGAGCTATCCTTCTTTGATACTAGAATAGTAGGTATGGTACAAGGGCTCATGCTTTCTCTAACATACCCTCTGTCGATCATCTAATCAACTCATTGCCTAAGCTTCGTTGCTTACTCAAGATTGATCCTATAGGCAAGTTTGTTTAGCAGAGCTACTCCAAGCTATGGATTGATATAGTGCTCAATACCTCTAAATGGGGTAGCCTTCAAGTTAGCTCATCAAGAAATAGGTCAGCGTATTCTTAGAGTCGTCGAGCCGAGAAGTTATTTGAGTGCTACAAGTGCAATAATTGAGCAAAGGTTAAATTGGCTTCCTTATCCTTTGTTGAATATGCAAGTGAGATGCTGAAGGAGAAGAGCCGATTAGAACTTAGAAGCTTATGAAAAGATTAATGAACCAATGCTTTGTGCCGGCTTGTTTCAAGCAGGAGATGCTCCATGCCTTCCAACACCTAAGATAAAAAGGTTAAAATTTTCGAGCCATAGGACCGAACCATTACTAGATTCTTAAGTGGACACCGAGACGACATTACTAACATAGTTAAATTGCTATCGTTCAACTCTTTGGATGAGTTAATTCATTTGGCATTAAGAGTAGTGAGGTAGAGGAGAAGAAGGCATCAAAGGCTAAGTAGCCGACCTCAATAAGCTAGCCTTGAGCTTGAGGGGTATGCTGAGAGAAGGCAAGAAAGGAAGATAAAGAAAGGAGAGTCTAGTTGACTAACTTATGCCAAGAAAATGATTACCGAGAAAGAGAAGGCACCTAGCAACAAGGCTCGAGAAGTGAAGTATTTCAAGTGCTAAGGCTATGAACACATTACGTCCCAATGCCCAAATAAAAAGGTCATGGTCTTAAAGGGCAAAGGGCACGAGGCTCAAATCGAGAGTTAGAGTAACAAGAGCTCAAACGACTAGTTGATGGAAGAAGATGTCTATCCCGAGGACCTTGATAAACACTTGGTTATGGCGACATGAGCTGACTTAAGGGATGATCATGGATGAAGGGAAAATTTATTTCACATGCAGTACCTAGTGAATGGGAAGACCTGTTCCCTAGTAGTAGATGGAGGTAGTTGCACTAATATTGTCTCTATCAAGTTGATAGAAAAGATGAAGTTGCTGACCTACCCATATCCTCGGCCTTATGGATTGAAATGGTTTAATGACAAAGGTATGGTCTATGTGCATAAAAGAGTGCAAATAGCATTCAAGGCTGGACAAAACAAGGACGATATTGATTTTGACGTCATACCTATGAATGCCGCAAATCTACTTCTTGGCCAACCTTGGGAGTATGACCAGAAAGTGATCTATGACGGCTTCCTCAACACTTACACCATTTGGAAGGATGGGAAGAGTTATTGCTTGACCCCCATGAGCGTTGAGAAAATCCAAAGACACTTAGCACCCATGGTGAAGAGAAAAGGGAAGAGAAGTTTATTTAGCATCTTGGCCTGTGCTCAACACTTAATATTAAGGATGAATTCCTTTCAAACTCGGGGTAATGATGGTAATCAACCTCCAACCATATCCAAGCTGAGGCCTATCAATGCTTGCCAAGGCTGAGCTGCAGCCAAATGGATGAGGGGAAGGAAAATAAACACTTGGTATCAACTTTGTCATCAGCCAAGGTGCCGAGAAACCACAAGGTTGAGTACCCGAGACTAAAGAACCACTCGGTATGATCTTGGGAGACTAACGCCGAATAATTCCAAATCTTGGCAATTATGAGCTAACCTCTTTGGTGTCTCAACCAAGCTACACGAGACGTTAGGGATCCCTTCTCGAACTCATACATTTAACAGTTGACCCCATTCGATTCGAATACTACTCCTCCCAAGACATACTAAGTGACTGCATGCTGAGTTCTGTAAAATGCATAGTTTTGTATTATTGTACATATTTTCCCTTTATTTTATTTGTGAGCCCGATTCTTAAGGGTTTAAGGCCTTGTACTTCGTTTACAATTTTGCCACTAAGGTTTAAGACTTGTTATAAATAGCAACATTTGTACTAATATAGATATACATAGACAGATAGTTACAGAGATATATATACAAAGAGTGAAACTTTTTTCTTTTAAGCAAGGCTGTACTTGAGTTAATAAAGCTTGCATTTGTAGGATTATTGAGTATTGATCATCCTCTTTAATCTCTCCCATATTCTTATTAATCTTATTCTTAGGATTGTAGTGAACCCTTTCATTTGAACCAGTTAGTGAGTCATATCAAACCTTCATTTAAAACCCCGAATAACGTTTAGTATTTGTGAGTTATATTGAACTCTATTTCAAGCTCAAACCCGTTGATTGTGTTTGTGTCTTAATGAGTTATATCTGTTCACATTCACCATCAAAACCTTCCTATTCTTCGTACCCATATTTCTTTTGAGTACCCATTCCTATTCGTTTCCAAATTCACTGCTATTTCTTTTTGGATCGTTCCTTTGAATCCTTATCACCTTGGCATCAGAGATTTGATCCTTATTAGACACTATGGTCTCAACACTCCATATAGTTTCACAACTTCTTGCAAAAATAAAGAACTAATGTGCATAGCATCATCAGTCTTCTAGTGCAGGATAAAGTGTACCATTTTAATGAAACTATCTACTACAACCACAATTGAGTCCTTTTTCTTAGGTTGTTCTCACAAACTAAGAAGAAAATCCATGCTAAGCTTGTAACATGGTTTGGTTGAATAGGTAAGGGCAAGTATTGGCCTTATTTAGCTTGGCTCTTGGCTTTCTTGTAGATGGTACATCTCTTTAGTACTACGTACACATCCCTCATCATTCTTAGCTAAAAAAACCTTAACTTCAATAGCTAGTATGTGCACTTCTCTCCAAAATGGCCTAATAAACCTCCACCATGTGCCTTATGTACAATAGTTCTCTTACCGAACAACTTAAGATACAAAGCTTCCCTCCTTGAAGTAAGTATCCATCCTTAAGAAAGTAATCATCAATAGCTTGCCCATCACTGCATTTGATAATAATTGGATTGAAGTATGCGTCCTATGCATAGAAGTCCTTCATCATACAAATTTTCAGTAATCAATCATGGAGGTCAATCAGAAGTGAATGTCTCCTAAAGAGTGCATTTGTGACCACATTAGTCTTCTCTTTCTTATACTTCACCACATAGGATAATCCTTCCGTAAACTCAATCCACTTTACCTATCTTTTCGATAATTTTAGCTAGCTCCTTAAGTACCTCAACAACTCATGGTCTATATAGATGATCATGTCGTTAGGCAACAAGTAATTTTGCCAAACCGTAAAGGCTTGAACAAAGAAATATAACTCCTTGTTGTAGATCAAGTAGTTAAGCACAACTCTTTAGAGCTTCTTGCTAAAGTAGGTAGAAAGTCGACTTTCTTGGATCAATACAACTCTTATTCCAACACTTGGAGAATTTTAATCAAATTTGGAGACCTCTTATAATTTAATAAAGTTAAGACTAAGGCATAGGTCAGCTTCTCCTTCACCTCATCAAACCTTTGGCTCCTTTTCTCCCCATCTAAACTCCACATTTTTCTTCTTAAGCTTGTTCAGGGAAGCTATAATGGTAACGAAACTTGTAATGAAACAATGGTTAAATGAAGTCAATCTACCAAAGCTTCGAACATAAGTAGAATAAGTTGGAATTGGCCATTCCATAATTGCTTGAATCTTCTCCTTTCACTTCTACAAACAATAAAGTACAAAAATACAACCTCATCATAGCAAAAATCACATTTATTCAAGTTCCTAAACAATTTATCAGCTTAAAGCACATTAAAAGTAGCTCAGAGATGCTTACAATGGCTCTCCATAACCTAATTGTACACTGAAATTTCATCAAGGTAGGCAACCATAAATTTATCGATTATATATTGGAGTGCATGGTTCATTAATCTCATGAATATACTCAACATGTTGGACAAACCAAAAACAATCTACTTATATAAGCTACACCATGTTTTGAAAGTAGTCTTCCACTCATCACTTAGTCCTATTCAAATCTAATGGCAACCTAATTTTAGATCAATCTTGAAAATACTTAGGTCCATGGAGTTTATCTAACATATCGTCATGCCTTGGAATAGGGTATCTATATTTGATTGTGATCTTGTTGATAACAAGGCTATTCAAGCACATTCTCCATCTCTTATCCTTCTTTGATACAAATAAGGGGAGTACATCACAGGCTAAATAACTTTCGAACACTCTCAATGATCTTATTTATTTTTCTTTAAAGTATGGCATCTTACTCTTGTAAGCTTGTTAAACTTGCTAATTGCAAGAGGGTCTGTAAAATCGAAACATAAAGTTAAAATATTGAATTATGAGTTTCTGTAACATATGTAAAATAACTTTCAAAAAAGTATAAATATGTTTATAATATCTATAAAACAACTTAAAATATATTATGGAAATAAATAAATGAAAAAATTAAGTTTTTATCTTAAAAAAAATTCTTAATTTATGATCTAACATTTATAGAAAAAGGATAAGTAGAGTCAAAACTATTTTTTCCAATATTTTATTTAAAAAAAAAAGCAATGCATTGAAGAGAACCAAATGTTTTAACTTATTTTGAGTTATTCATGATATAGATTTAATTATATGGTTTTTCTTATAAATTTTTCTATTAAAGATGAAACTTGAATGAAGGCTATGAATATTAAGCAACAAATTAAGAGAGAGAAAGTAGAAAAAAATTGGAATAGAATAAGGAAGATGATTTAATGCATTCATAATCAATGAAATAGTAAAAGCCTATTTACATTTTTTTTAATTTTTTTCCATTCAACTGATATATGTACAATTAATAAACTTATTTAAAAACATAAGTTTCTATTGAATTTGACATATACAATCAGTTAAAAACATAAGCTATTATAAGAAAAACATTTTATACACATTGGAAGAGCATCCTAAAATCATAAACTCGTAAAATCGCATAGATCGAATCATGATTTTGACAACTATATGCTCTGGATTCATTTTATATGAGGGCTTGTTAAGAAGGAAACTTCAAGCTACAAATCTATATAGTGTTCAATGCCATAAAACGGGAATAATCCCTTAAGCAGCTCCTCATGAAACAAGTTCATAAATTCTTCTATCAATTTCTATGCCTCAATAGGTAAGCAGACTTCCATTTATCTAAATTCTAACTATCAGCATAAAATTTAGGGTACTTGACCTCATTTCATTCATCAGTTTTGGTTGAGTCGTCAAAAGACTATTCTTTAAAGCCAATCTTAGCTATTCTTACATATCTCTTACTTGGTTAGGAGTCATTAAGTTTAGTATGGTATCCTATCCTTCATGTTCAAATGTATAAGTGTTTTAAAATCCATTGTAAATAACCCCCTAATCAAACACTTACAGTTGACCTAGTAAGATGTGTGATGCACAAATAAGCAAGGCATTATATAACGCTTTGTCTTGGTAAGCACCAACTGATATAGGTACCAAGACCTATTGAGTGACACGTGAAGCACTCTTTTAATGTAGCTAATGTAACTTATATGACTAAGTGGTTGGTAGCTTTAATTTTTAAATTATAGTTACTAAAGCTACATTCATGTGACTTCCATTATCTATGATAATAGCACACAATCTTCCCTTAACCTTAGATCCAATATGAAATAAATTTTCTCATTGCTCATTCTCTTTTAAAGGGCTTAGACTCATAGCTTTGCATACTACCACAATCAAGAACTTTACTTGCTCCATGTTAACATTAATTCCTTTTTCTTCCTGATAGGGCACACTTTTGTCCTCTTCCTTACGCAATTCGTCCCACAAGGGCACCCCTTCTTCCTTTAATTCCTCTACTTCTTCATCTACTTCAATGGTTATTGCTTCACCCTTAAGACTATAGTCCTTCATAGAATACTAAGAGGCTATGTATCCAAATCCTAGGCACCTAAAGCATTTTATCTCGTTCGTCTTCCAAACCTATAGTTTGGCCTATCTTAAACTTCTTAACTTCTATCATCCTTCCCTTAGGCTTGCTTTTCTTCACTATATCTTCTTTTTTACTTGACCTTGATCTCATCTACTAGATTGAACAAGCCAACTATATTAAGTTCTACTTAGAGGAGCTTGGTAATATCCTTAGCACAGTGATGTTCCACTCATTAAGTAGCTCAGTTGCATTGTTGAAGCTATCCAACCTCTGCTCATCAAGCACTTCTTCAACATCAAACTTCAAGTGTCCCATAAACCTTAAAATAGTCTTGGCTTCTTTCTCCTTGACTTCACAATGGATCATGAGAACTTGAAATTCTTTAGTGTACTCATCTACATTATTACCTCCTTATCTCAACTCTTGCAAGTTCTTAAATGCATCCTACATATACTGTTCTGGAATGAACCTTCTCTACGTGACTCTCCTCACCTCATTCTAGGTGCTGATCTTCCATTCACCTTCTCATCTCCATGTAGCCTGCAAATTCTTCCCCTATAATGCAGCATAGGTTGTAAACGTAAGGGTTTCAAGTTGCACTTAAACATTCTCATCACAAATGTGACACTAAAATATCTTGTTAACCATGCCCTCCCAGTTAAGATAGTTATTGGCATCTCTCATTTGGATTAGGTTGGTATTTATAGCTTTATGTTCTTAGGTCTTTGGGAAGCTAAGGCTTCTTTAAGCAAGTATTCATCAGTATTGTCTCCATCCTCTTCTTCAACATCCTTGAACTCAATCTACCTAGAAGCTTAGATTCCTTGACTTTCTCCATCAACTTGCTCATTCAAACTATAGGAGCTCAATCATCTCTTAAAGGATCTTAAGCATTAAAAGGATAACATTTAGTGGCTTATGCTCCACTAATCTCTCTGTGGTAATAGCTAAGCCAATCACCATAGTAGTCAAATCACAAATTTGTTCATTTATGGACTGCAGTATCTATTGGTTAATCCTTCCATAACCTTTGGCATCGTTCTTTACATCCCCAATACAATTATGGACCCTAAGGTTTGACATCTTTGTCACTAACTAAAGACTTTAATCACAACTTCCATATAATTAACAAAAGTTAAAATCATTACCTAAGATAATGAACGCACTTCAAAAACCACTCAACATGACTCAAAACACACATTAACACTTAACTTAACTTCACAGCAGCTTTGGTACACATAATCAAATACATTAATGATACAAACAGTTGCTTCTTCAAACAGTAAGCACATATACTTCAAAACTACCTAGAACATTACTACATGCCCTAGTATAGCTCATGAATGATAATAACACCACAAGCATAGAACAAATCTATACATGCACTATAACAACATTGACAATAAGAAACATCATTACAAATACTCTAATACTAAGATGATGTGAAAAATGGGTAGACACACACTTACATAAACATGCGAACCAAGGGGCAAGTCGAAACTAAGCTATGGCTTGATATATGAATGGAAGTCAAAAGTTAAGCAAACTTACATACTAGCTATGTAGATATTACATAACATACAACCATGTACAGACCTAATAACTAGCTTGATATGACTCATAAACCAACTACTAGGGTCATTTATTACTAAACTTGCTTAAGGGCTAAATGAAAGTAAGCGCTAGACTTGGAATAGCAAAGGCTACACACAAGAGCAAAGGTTGAAGAAGACCAAGAAGAATATTCTGAATAATGATTCTCGCTTAGTGTACAAGTAGCCTTATATGTAGGGATCCTAAGGTTACATTACAAATGGAAAAATACAAAATGTTTGTACCAAAATTAGTAAACTCAAACTATACAAAAGTGTATAATTGGGTAAATACAAAAAGAACATGCACTTGCGATAAGCACAATGTCAAGCAGTATCAAGGCATACATGTTGGTAACTTTTTTGGTATGTAATAATGAATTCTAATACGAATGGGTTGTCAGTTGGAGGTCTTTAAACAATTTTAATATTGAATGGGCAACTTAGAAAGACCTTGGCTAAGCTAATGGTGTAATTTATTGAGTTTCTTAGGTTAGCTAAGAGGTCGCTATCTTCTACCTAAGAGATGGTGAAGTATTGATAGGAGCTCAGATATATGAATAACATAGACATCTTCAAGATCCAAACCTCTTCTTTAGCGAATTGTTGGAAGAGAGCTCAGTAGACCCAACTGGCTAAACCATAAGCACAAGAATGATCAATGGAACTTGGAGTTGATTCTTATTAGATCTCCTATATCAAAGTTTGCAGTATCTTGTATAAGTCCTATTTATAATACCCTTGTAGAAAGCGATAATACATCAATTTTTTCATCTCTTTCCAAGTAGTGACTTCCTCTTCCCTTGTATACCTCCTATTATTCAAAACATTCTCTTACCACATAGCTACATAACTTGTAAAGTCAATATCAGCTAACTTTACTCTAAATTATTCTTTAAAATTGTGATAGTCAAAAAACTTTTCTACGTTTTCCTCCTACTTGAAATATTTGTCTGGATTTCCACTAGCATCATAAGAAAGGACTTTCAATTTCATAGGCCCCAAATCTTTATTGTGTCTCAACCTCTTAACCTTCAAATCATTTACCTTCTCATCTTCCTCTTCAAACATAGGATTATATATAGCCTCTCTTCTATACCCTACCTAACATGACCAACCTACACTCCATTTGGATATTGATAACCTTGAACTATTTTGCCATCTCTTAATTATCATTGCCTTGATTGTCACCATAGCATTTATGATACCCTCTCACACTACATACCTAATTGCACCTACTATTTGAGCTCACAAATTATGAAAATTTTCATAATGCCTATCTATAAGAGTGTGTATATTATTGCTCAACTCCACTATGTATTCAACATTGGTTTCTAATATAGTAACTCAAGCCCTTCCCTTAGTATTCCTCTCATCAATTATTTATCCTAATTCTAATGATCACCCATTACTACAAATAATTATGTAATCTTCACAAATCTAACAACAATAATTAACTAATGCAAGCCTAAATATACCTTATAAAAACTAAAGCACATGGCACTAAACAACCTATGACAGTCTTCTTCTTTAGCTCTAAATGAAACACTTCATCTATAGCTTTGATACTAAATAGATAATGTGACCTAGATTCTAGGATTGAGATTAAGTCATACAATGATCTATAGTTGATTTTTTTTTTTTTTACATAGAATTTATGAAAAAAATAAAAGAAATGTTCAATTATCGATTGATAATTAATCTAGAATATTGAATCTATTTCAATAACTCGTAAGAATAGAAATCAATAAGGTTATTATCAAACATATCGATGCTCACATATCATTCTTACTATAAAAACAGAACACTCAAGTGTCTTGCAAGATTGCAATAGATCTCTCTAAGAGAAGGAAATTATTTCATTTAATATCAAAGCGTCTAAATTTCTCTATACAATGTAGAAATAAGTCTTTAAATACTAACAATAAGAAACCTAAGTCAAGGACAAAAATTGTAAATAAAATTAATGCCAATGAATTAAGAAATTACATAACCAAAAGTCCATATCGTGAGCATGCCTAGGGTACATGGTTAAAGTATACAGGTATGTACTTCAATTGTTGCTTGATGAGGTTGAGAGTTGATGAGTCTTTCACTAGCATCTTACTTGACAAAAGTGTTAGTATAATTGGTAGCTAAGCTCTTGAAAGCTTGAAATGGAGTTTGGCTTTAGGTTACTAAACTATGTCTGAGTTACCATCTTTAGAGTACCTACAAAAGCTTTGCAAGTGATCGTATTACTATAGCCATATAGACTCATAATGGACTTAAAGTGATTGAAGTAGTATCCCATTGACTATGATCCACAATTGGGGAGGAAACATCTCGTCTTGAAACTCTTGGGGAGATGGAAATCAGCTGAAAGAAGATTGGCCTAAAGGATAACTCTTCTTTGATTCCTTGAGCTCGGGGAGCAACTTAATGAACTCCTCAAGCTCATTAGTGTTCCTATTGGCTAAGTAATAATGGAAATTTTCCTTAGAAAACCTGGGTCGGTTTCTTCGAGTTGGAGCTTAGTTATGTGAACTAATAGGTGAATTAGATTGAATAGCAAAATGGTTGTTATTCTGAATGGTAGGTGAATGGAGGTTGTAGATGTGACTAGGTAGAGATATTATCGGTGTCTTAGTCCACCACTAGTAGGATATTCTACTACTGCTCCAACTCATTTACATGCATGCAAAGCTATATGTTCTCCTCCTTAAGGGTGTTGACAAGTCGCTTCAACCTCATCTAGTGGTTGTAGTGAAGGCAAGGAGGTAGAAGTATTTCTACCTAAGGATTGAGTGTTTACTCAGTTTCAATGGTGTCCTTAGTAGATTATGAGTAGGTCTTTTGAGACTTTTCTACCATTATGGTTATGAGATTGAGTATTTCATTTAAAGATGGCACAAATTGTCGATAAGCGATTCTCGTTTGAAGGTAGGAGGCATATAAAAGGCAAAAAGTGAAACCTATCAGGGTGCTAGAGTTAGATACAACATGGTCACTCTAATACTTAAGATGAATAAGATTAAGGATCGAGGGTGTAAAGAGAGAGAGAGTATGTGTGTTTAGAGTGAAAGAGTTTTGATCCTTTACCAAGGATGGCTAATGCTATATTTATAGAGGGATAGCATGGTTGAATAAGGAATGTAGTAAATGCTTTGAGATCCTTTCTTTGATTTTAGATTCTGTCAAGAGAGTCATAAGGAGTTATGAGCTGTTGACTTACCTTATTCGCTTAATTTCTCACCTACCTTCACTTGCAACATAAGCTAAGCTTAGCCAACCTAGATTTGTGCTAGAAGACTCCAGTCTAGTGATAAGTGTTTAATTTCACTTATTTATTAATGATTTTTGTAGTACTCTTGTTGATTTTATTAGAGTTTTCACTGAAATGTACTTATTTAGGTTCTAATTTGATTTTAGGCCATAGAAAGAAAGTTTAGATTGAAAGGAACAAGAATAAATAAGTTTTCTTGGATTTGAAGCTAAAATAAAGGTGTTAGAGAATCAACTTGATCACCAATACGCTATAATCGGTGTCATATATCTTTTAAAGCTACTTCCTTAAACAACATGCTTATATTAAAGTTGTCTTTATAAGTCAAAATGATGCTCAATACACTTATGTTGAACTTTTTTTGTTATTTGAGAAGAGTTAAAGTCAAAAAGCTATACAGTTAAGGCCATATTGAAGACAATTAAATGCAAAAATTTCAAGATACAATAAGGTTACATGTTTACATATGCATATAAGAGAATTATAGGGTAAAAGAAGATAAAATAAAGCAAATTTCCATAGATTAGAAGCAAGAGTTAAAGATTGAAAAGAGTTTCCTCTTCATGATGTGTTTGGATCTTTGAACCTAATGATCATGGTCTAATTTACTTGTGTACCTAGATTTGATGAACCTTAGCGGAATTTTGTAATCAGCTATTCTTTTAATTCAATTGATTCTTTATTTCATTGAGATTTAGTTATGTATCCTTCAATTATCTTGAATTAATATTACCGATGTATTGATGCAACATTTGATTTTATGCATTATGATTGAGAAATTCTATGTATAAATAGATATGCATGTTTAGAAGGAGTTGCGCAAAATCGTAGAAATAGGATGACATAAATCTTATGAATTTTGGGTAAACCTAATAGTAAAATTCAAGGAAGGGTAATGAAATGTAGGGGTTTTAATTAGGAAGAGATTTCAATAATCAACCTAAGGTTATGAATTAATAATCTTGAGAAAGATATGAATTTAATTAAGGAATTCTTACTATCTAATGAAATATTAATGAAATTGATACATATTTATTGATTGCATGGTATTCCTAGGGGGATTCAAAAATGGGTACTGCATGTTGCATTATTGATTGTTTTCAGTTATTGTTCATTCTACGTTCTAGTTACTTAATTTTATTCATTTGGTTTCAATTTAGTATTTAGTAATTCTTGGTTTTACTTCCACATTCTAATTTGATGGTTAGATAATAAAAAAATGGAAACTTTTAAGCATAGTCTTTGTGACATCGACACTCGTTATTCATATCCATTTCACTATAGTATCAATAGGTATACTTGTCTAATGGTCTTAGGATAGATGGTGGGACTAATATCACTTGGGTTAGCTAAGTAAGGCATAAAGGCCCTCGTTTTGGATAGTGATTATTGTTGATCTAGTAGACTTAGGTTTGGAACACCATGTTGAAAATAGCCTATCAATAAGCCTAAAATCCCACAATAGTGATGATTGATGGAAAACATGCTAAATAAGAGGGGTTAGACTTCTACTTCAAGCCTAATGGTGAGCTTTGATAAAGCTTTGCCTAATAAAGTTTTTGGAATAGGCTTAAACAAGTAAAGAAAGCATATAAAGAATAGAAGGCTAGTTACATAAATACTCGAAAAGTCAAATCTAATATATTTGTGATGTATAGCTACTACCAATAAGTATGATTATTTAGTTACTAGAATCAAGTATTAAATATGTAGATATATACATATATATATTTATATATATGAAGTTTAATAGATGGCTTTTTGGCTACTTTTAAGGTAAAATCTCTACAAAGCTTAAATAATTACAATAAGCACTTTTAAAATCATAGATCATTAGAAAAAGCATATTTATAATAGTAGTAGTGATAATAAGTCGTTGAAGAGAGAGATTAGTAAGGTAAGGTTTAATAATCTCTAAGGCATAACTTAATTTCATCAAGCCACCTTACAATTTCTTACCAATTGGATTTATTTCTAAAGCAATGTTAAGAAATTCTACCATTAGCACTATTTAAAAGCCACATTTTACCAACGATGGGGATGTTGATAAACTTTTATATTTAGGAGGATTATTGAATGAAGAGTAGCTTTATGGTATGCTCACTTAGGAGGAGCCAAATTGATATTCCACCTTTATTCCTTAGTCCCTTCTATTACCATGTTTACTTTCTTAAATCACAATTCCAAAAGATTTGGGATTCTTAAAAACTAAGTGTTGGGATCCTTGAGGCAAATTAAGAATTGCAAGTCCAAGGAAAAAAGAATGACCTTACCCTACCCTTGCTATCTTTTTCATAGTAGACCCACCACTATCATCACCTAGCACCACCATACAACTATCGTCGCTACCTCAAACAAGCACCACTGCTCTTCCTTAGTATTAAGGAGTAAGGCTTCATAATCAAGGGTTTAGTACAAAAAGGGAATGAGAGTAGATCGAGAAAGGGATAGAGAGATAAAGAGAGCAAATCGGGAAGGTGTTAAGGTAAAGGGAGAGAGAGAGAGAGAGAGAGTAAGAAAGTATAGCAAGAAAGTGAGGAGAGAATGAGAAAATAACCTTAAAAGAAAGAGAAAGGAAGAAGAAAAGGAAAAAATCATACTTTAATTTCTATTATGGGTTTATTCTAATTTTTTATTGGGTAAATTACAAAGAAGTAGCATGTGTTTTGAGTCATTAATAAACATATTATTTGTGTTTTATTTTCTGATAAAGAGGTAACTTGTATTATTTAATTTTTGTTAATAATAAAATTAAACACATGTTGATATCTTATTAGTGTAGAAAAAATAATTAAGTATTATAATATTACTAAATATTTTTATTCAAATAATTTAATAAGAAAGTAAAAAAAAAAGTGAAAAAAATTAGAAAATAGAGAAAAAAAAATAACTAGATTGCCATTTGCCTATTGACGCCAAGCTAGAGGATTGCTAGCAACCACGAAGGAGGAGTTACACAACCATTACTCATTTGATCACTCTAATGAGGTCTTCTATGGTCAGAAAATAACCAAAAAGTGCATAAAAAAAAGAAGAAGAAAAGGAAGAATGGATCCTAACTCAATGTTTGAATCAATGCTATTTAGGGTGATAAACCCCATTCTTGTTGGTGTTTATATAAACAAACGAATCTAAGAAATAATAAGAGACAATCAGACCAAAGTAAGAGATCTAAAATCAAATTAATAGTTGAACTTCTCTCTTTAGAAACTAAGAACACAGTGTAGTTTATCTCTCTACAATTTCTATAAACTTATAGAAAAACCAAGAGAAATGAAGTTTGGATTAGTATTTTGGGGTATTAATAGATTAGAAAGAATGGTTCCTTTTGCTTCAAATCATTTAAGAATTTGACAAATTATAAGCTTTAAATTTAGACTATTATTAAGTTTTTCTTTCTTTTGTTTAAGTTCACTATTTTCAAGAGTTTTTGTGTTAGAGTTAACCATCATGATTATGTTCTTTGTCCCTAAAAATATCGGCCCAATACTTCCTCATGTATTTATCATCATTGGTCTAACTTGAGGAATGAAAAGAAGTTGTCTACTTTGATGGCCTTTCTTCTTCTTCTTTTGTAATTTTTTTTATATTTTTCATTAAATTATGTGAATAAAATTGTTTTATAATATTATTTTATTTAATTATTCTTTTCAAGAGTAATGAGATGTCAACATATGTCTAAATCTATAATTAATAAAAGATTAAATAATATAGGTCACCGTTTTGTTAAAAAATAAAGTACATGTAATATATTTATAAATGACCCAAAATACAGGTCATTTCTTTGTAATTTACTCTTTTTTATTCAACTAAATAATGTAATATTCATTCACTCCTCATTTCATTCTAAAAGAATTAACGTTCCATTCTCCTTTATCCCATTTAATGAAATGAAAACTATTTTGGTGTTTTTTAAAATACAGCAAACGTTGATGTCAAAAGATATAGCAACATTATATCATTATATCGTTATAGAAAAATTTACTTTTATTTTCCACCCTTTAATGTAAAAATAAATATATAAACATATCAACTTTTATTTTCCTCTCAATATACATACTAAAAATTAAAAATTGGGATTGTCTAGATTTTGACCCATACTGGATCCAGGATAGCATATTTTAAGGAGCTAAGCTTAGAGTATCTAAATCCATGTCTTTCATTTGGTTTCTTTCTTTTCATTTGTATATACCGTACTTTTTAGCTCTTGGTACGGTGTAGTGTTGCCGACAATAATGTAATGTAGCTCAACCACTTCCGTTCTCTTTACTACTCTCTCCCTAAACTTATTGGCATGAAATGGTAAATGTTAGATCCTAATAATTCTTGATGAGGAGAAATAGAACTCAATAATAATAATTTATTAGACCATCATAGTGCCCTTGCCCCAGCAAAATAAACCAAAATTTTCTATATAAAGTGAAGCCTTGAACTCTCTTCTCAAGATTAGTTGACTCTTACCGATTAATTTTCAATAAAATTTCTGGTTTCACGCCCATATATAATATAATTATGTAACATGGCGGTTCATGGTAAGATGGAGGTAGACTTGGAGATAAGGGCTCTAGCCAAGGAATTCCATGATGTTTTAAGTGGCAGACTACACCACACTACTATTGCTAGCCATAAAAAAATCCAAGATCACAACATTAATAAATTAAATGTATATTACATACAAATATTTATGTCTCATTTTAATCTTTTGAATCTCCTCCATATATATTTAGATATAGATATAAATACATATATATACGGGTGAAGCACATGTCTACAATTTAAAAAAAATTAATTAAATATGAATTAAATGAAAAATATTACATAAGTATAGGCCTTAAATTGCACTTGAAAAATGTGACATTGAAAATAACAAAAGTGTTACATTTATGATATGCAATTTAATATTTAGATTACAGTGGCTATCTCGTATTTAAGATATGCAACATATATTAATTATATGGAAATGGATCTTCTAAATTTTTTTTTTCCTAAAGTTTCTAAAGTTTCAAATCAATAGTTATTGTTATCTAAATATTTGAAAAAAAAAATAATATCATGTGATATTTCAAAAATCAAAATAATAGCAACCGCTGATTTGTAATTTTAGAAAAAAATAACTTTAAATGATCAATACCTGAATTGTATATATGTTGCATATCTTAAATATGATATATATACATATACCTATGTTGTATTTAAAAAATGTGATATTAATGTAATTAAATATATATTGCTTTTTTAAAGTGCAACATAGATATAAATACTTAGGTTGTACTTAAGAGATACGAGATAAGCTTGGTAAATTAGTAATATTGTTATACAATTTGTAAGTATGTAATATTTATTATATATAATAGTAAATAAGTAAAAATCTCATATATATATATATATATAAACCTTTGCATTATGCACGTGGAAACAAAAGCCAAGATGTTTTGTTTCGCTTTTTATAGCAAACGCAAATTTCAGCATTTTAGTTCATAATAATAATGATATGGGCTAGTTTACGTATAACCTCTCTATATTTATATATACTTAACATACGTATTGAAGTATGATTGAAAGTCATTACGAACATTTGGTTCAACAAAATTAAAATATGAGATGTTCAAACTCCTGTTTTATTAGATTTGGTAAGATGCAGTTGGTTTAAAGAGTTCAAATTTATTATATTTAAGTCGAGGAAAAATACGTGATTAAACGCTTGAATCATATCCTTCATCGATACATAGGAATACCTGCTCAACCTTCAATTACCATTTACTCTTCAAGCCATCTCACGGCTTGGACCCACCCTATTGGTTATGCAAGATATTGAGTCTGTATATTCATCCACGGAATTCACATCACTATAGGTAACGAGATAGGTATTGGGATTGCCAATCCTATCTCAAACCTACCCTAATTGCATCCCTAATTCTAGCTAAGACATCAATAAGTATATTATATGAAATACAATGTGAATGATTGCATGGTTATTGCATACCCTTAGACTATTCATTTGAGGTGCAATTACTAATATTTAATTGCTATCCTGCTTTAGATAAGCTTATATTTAGAGCTAAAGCTTCAATTTACTAGCAAATTTACTTGAATTTCCATAGTAAAAGGGATAGGTATAAGGACACAATTTTGTTAATACCACGATGGGTTGTAACCATTGAATTGAAGTTGCTGTTATTTTTATTAAAAGCTTAGCAATTTACATGATACAATGAAATAATTATCATCTTGAGGTGTTTAGTAAATTTGAATACATTTTTCATTTTCAAATACTATTTGTATTTTATATTTGCAACACAGTTGAAAAATGAATTCCTAAAATAGGAAAAAATTGAAATATCCACATACAACTAGAGTATGCTCTTACCAATCCTATAAAACAAAATAGGTAAAAGGTTTACTTGTTGCAATGATGCATCCACATACATGTTCTATGTTGTTGTTGGATAGATTATTTTTTTTTCTTAGTTTATTTTATTGTTAGCCTTCATTAGATTCTTCTAATGTTAGAAGATGCTTCTTCTATCTCAACCTTTCTTAGATTTTATATGTTTGCTATATAAAAGAAATAAATTCAATGGATACACTAGAATTATAACTATCATTTACAATTTTGTATTTCAGAACGGTAAGGTTATGAATTAGGTTGATGATCATCAATTGATAATCCAAATCGTTGCTTTAATTTGGGGTCAAATCTTAACTAAAATATACACATATATGTATGTAAATGAACTTATATGTACGTAGTACTCTAGAAGTATGAAGTTGACCTATTTTCTATATATTTTGTCTTTCATTCTTTTTTCAAGTAATTAGGAACTAACTATTTTACAATTATTCCCAAATACATCTTTCTCAAATAGTATAAATTGAGAATGGTTTATTTTACTAAAAGCAATCTTATGATTTTTTAAATATGTATCCATCCTCTTATATCAAGTTATTCCTTTTAATTTGCTTTTTCCATAAAGGAGAAGCTTTCTATTTTTACTAAAGCTGAACTCCTTCTATTTGCATAAAGATTGACCATCTTTGAGTTCTTAGGAAACAAGATGGTTATTTCATTAAAATCATTATCATAATATTGGCCAGCAACATAAATGCTAGGAAGATGTTTAGATTATTGTTTAATCTTGCCACGGTGAATGTGATGTTACTCCTAGGATGATGAAATCAAATGATAGGTGATTCTTATTTGTATTTGCAAGATAAATATGAAGGATGTCTATAAAACATGTAAATATTAATGAAATGAGTTTTAGCATTAATTCATAATTTTTAGAATACATTTTGTACTCTGATCATCTTGGCTCTATTATATATCATGGGAAAAAATTATGCTTTAAGTTAAATATCATCCATCTTAGATCTTTTTACTCGTGATGTTCAATTTTTGACTACTTTCGCTCGATGCTAAATTTTTGTTATGTAATATTTGAACTTTGTTCATTCACTATGTTTGTTGAATATTTAATGTAAAATTACATTGTTGATTATTTTTACTATTAATGATGGTGTTAATTGACCTTGTCAACATCTAGCATTTGCTTTTATATTTTAATTTTTATCACATAACCTCAAACATTGCAGCTTTTGTGCATATGCACATAAGTGAAGGAAAGGGAGAAATGCAGGTTGATTTGTTCATCCCAGTACAGCACGGTATTATGTAAGAATACCTTATTAAAGTCCAATTCAACTTTATTGGACCTTTTAAATCAATTTAAATTAACATTTTGACTACATTATGTAGGCAGAAATGCTAAAGAAGAAGGTAAAGGATTAGGCTGGAGTACGAGACAAGGGAGGTAAGCCTAAGTCTAATGCCATCTTTATGGCAAAGGTCTTAGACCATAAGTTGGGTTACTATCGAAGATTAGGATATGGATGTCAACCTATGAGGAACAATATGGATCTTCATCGCAAACATCTAGCATACCTACTAGGTAAGATGATGTCTATAATCTAAAATGGAGAAAAAGTATGATGGCTTCATGCAATTTGTACAATCCCAATTTCAACTTGTCATGCCTTATCCATGGCTTGCATTATCTTCAAGGGGCTAATTAGGTAGTCTATCACTACAATAACGTAATATTAGTGCTTTCTCATGGCCTCCTCTGTAGGTAGATCCTCTTCTTAGAATTATGCTTCATATTAGTTTTCCAATCCATAGGGTCAGGGACTATTCATTAAGATACCTATGCAACTTAGGCATAATAATTGTGACATTTCACGTACTATGATGCATTGAGGCAGAGTAAGGAGTATTTACGCTTTGATATGATCAAACCATCAAGTCTTCCTCTTAGAATGTATTTTTTAACTATTTGTTTTCTTCAATTATGGTATATGTTTCAAACTCTCTACTTCTTGTTGAACTAAGCTTCCACAATATTTTTACTTTTGGACCCTTTTTTTATTATTGAACTACATGTATTGTTTTACTTGTGAAATGTTTAATTGTATTATATATGATTGTTAGTCTATGTGTATTGTGTTTAGTTAAATTTTGTCATATTTGTGGTAATTTTTATATTATATTAAATGTTAGATATTTTTTGTCTTATCAACTTCCATTATATTGTTTGTCATATTGCTATAAATTATTGATTAAAGCATCATATATATTATTTAATTAATAAAGAAATATTGACGGTTTTTAATTTATTACTAAAACTATAAAATAATAATAATAAAATAGGTTAAATGACGATTAAACGGGCTATTTATATGATTCTAAGAACAAGCTTGTAGTTTTGGAAAATGATTAAAATATGGCAAGTGGCGAAGAAAGTGGTGAATTTAGTTCGCCACATATGGATAGTTGCAGACAGTGGCAGAGTCATTGGTGAACTAAGTACGTCACTAACAGCTTTTCGGTGAAAAATGTTTGCCACTAAGGTCATTTAAGCCAAAATAAAAAAAGAAAATGGCCTACATTGCCCAATATTTTTCCCCACGGAAAGTAATTATTTTTGTAGTACTAATTTTCGAGCAGTCGATCTTTTATTTATTTGTTTATTGCAGGATAATTATCTTGTGGGTTGGATTCTGTAGTAGCTCCTACGTCAGACGCTTTTATATGGTACTTTTAGCGGTTGATAATATATATATATATATATACATAGATTTGTACGTGCAAGAAGTTGGGAATCGCATGAAACATAGTTTATTTAAATTATATATATATATATATATAGTGATTCTCGACAAAAAACGTAGCTTTCATTATGTGACCCAAATTGTGGACAATCGGTATCCTTATGCACTCTGATTTCGAACGTTACAAGATTTTTTTTAATAATCAGGAGATGTGCGTATCGTAAGTCATAATCAATCTTGGATACAGCACGGCGTGAATCATGTGAACTCAGTACATTATAACATATTTGCACAGTAGGTATGGTGAGACGAACTGCTGCACTACTGCATGTGAAGCGGCATAATATTTTGTTCCTTAAGTCTCTTAATATAACATATCTATAGGCAAGTGTATCAATAACCATAAGATTGGAAATCACATTATATTATTCGGCTCTTAATGATTCACTAATACTTACATTTAATTTATTAAATTTTGCCAATTGCCAACTCTTATCTTATTGGCTTAGAATATAAAGATATAAATAAATCGAGTCGATATAATATAATATCAAACTTAAATTTACTGGAGCTTATTGAATTCAAACTCAACTTGAAATTACATTTGATAAGCTTAAGCTCAAATTCAATATAATTAGGTTTATTTAGACTTAATTTATATAATATATATATATTAATTATTCAATTCAAACTCAACTAATATTTAATTTGAGTTTGATTAAGTTTGTAAACTAGTTGAGCGAATTATTATAAGACTTAAGCACAAATTGATGAACTAGTCAAATAATTTAAGCTCAATTTAATCAAGCTCAAGCTTAATATCAACTTGACATTTTTCAAATTAAGCTTAAGTGAATGCTGAGCTCAATTTAAGTAGCTAATGAATAGCATGACTCATTTACTTCCGTGGTTTCGGGCAAAAAAGTTATACAGAGCATGTAGTGTATGAAAGGAAATGCAAAATTCAAAAAAGCAAGAAGTCGAAAGACAAGTTTATCGGTTAAAAAGAAAAGGAATAAGACAAATGACCAGGGACAAAAAGCAAATCTTTTAATTAAATGATCTAATAGATGTTAAATGGAGTATTCACATGCCTAAGGAGAAGAAAAGAGCGTTTAAATAGATCTAATTTTAAATATATCTTGATTAAATATTTAACACCACGTATAGATCCCATGGTGTTGAAAGACTGTATGGTATATCTATGGATCGGTAAGGCCGATCAAACTGCAAACGTAAAATGTTGGAAAATTTTCAACGTAGCCCTCTGGGAGGGATGGAACTCAGCAACTACTAAAAATTGAAAATTGAATATTTAGCCCCTGAATCGGCAGCCATTGAATTAAGGAGGGGGGGGGGGGGGGGGGGGGGGGAAGCATGGACCATATAACATCCGTTAGATTAGTTTTCAAAATGAGGCAAACTCTGGACGTTAATTACATAACCTTACAGAGTCCTCAAATAGAGATACAACTTGATGGGTTGGATCCGCGGTTATAGAATAATCATATCACTTAATCCTATAGAGTATTATCTTATAAGATTTTTATCGGATTTTGAAAGTAAAAAGAAAAAAAAAAAAAGAAAAACTCAATCCAATAAAAATAATAAATTATTTTATTGACTTTACCTCATGTATTTTTATGAAGAAGATTAACAAGAATATTGAATATTTATGTATAGAAATTCTTTAAAAATATGCTTCCAACAGTTTAACAAAATTAAAAATAAAGTTGAATATTTTATATAATCAAGGCAAGCAAAGTCAATCCAGTATGGCACATAGGATCTACACATGGTATTAAATATTTTTTCAAATTTATAAAAAACTTTCCTTATATATATATATATATATTTTGAGTTGGAATCGACAAATTAAATCTTCGATTCTTTCAACTTTAGCTTGAATCGTCAATTCGGTTAGTCCAACACATTGAACTATGTTAACCCATCAAGCCCAATGAGTTAAGATACGGTTTAAGCCCATGGTTCACAAGTTTGAGCTAATTTCGATCCAATTCATAGGTAAGACTAATACTTCCTCAAGTCTAAGTATGGGATCTATGATATTATAGTGGTACATTTTAATAGTAAGAGGATAAATCCCATAAAGTTTTTACAGGTTCCAAAAGATATTGAATCCTAGAGGTAGAATTCTGTAATAAGAGGAAAAACTCTATAATATAGTGTCTTGTAAAATGCTAAACCTTATAAAAATTGGTTCAATTTATAGAACCTGTCACAAAGCCGCTCCGATTGCCTCCATAGCGTCAAAGGCAAGTGAAATTAATATCCGAAATATGCATAAACTGTCGCACAAATCATCCATATTTTTCATATAATCTCTGTCATTGCACTTTTGCAATATATATAAAAGAAGCGTAAATTCACTGGCAAAGCATATAAATTTTCAATATTGATAATTAAATCCCAGTTCTTATATTGATCATATCTTACCTCTCCATTATATGGCATTGCACCTTCAAATATGTTTCATAAGTGCAGACGTCTTATCAAAGTTTTATTACAAGAAGGAAATCCCATGATAAGTTTCAGAAAACAGGCTCCAAATGTTTTAGGTGGGTGCAAGTGTAACCGAAAGAATGAAGTATATCTATGTAGTTTCTGAAGCTCTAAAAGTAATCTGCATAGTTAACATAAATACAGTCACATAGGCCTCCATTTTCTGAATTGAAGTGCCACTATACATATTTATAATTTAGACCATTCCGTCATGCAAAAAATTAAATAGTCTTATTCAAAGAAACAATATATAAACAAGATCATCACATGATAAATGTAATAATACTTTACCAGATGCATATCTAGCGAATTTGGTTACATTTTAAATCTCGATAAATAATGCTCCAAAATTTCATATTAATTTCCACTATCTAATTGTACACCTAGATCTTAAGTTGGATCATATGCAATTTGTTTACTTTGGACATACTAATTCAATTAACCGTTAATTGAATTAGTATGATCAATAATGAGATGACAGATTATAACCTTAAGGGGATGCTCAACCCTCCCCCATAATGTTGAATTTAGAGTTTATTCTTTGATTTTGATGTGAACAAAAATTTTAAATTAATTGAGTTAAATCAAGATTGAGATTAGATGTCTTAATTGAATCGCATAAAATGTACAATTTCTTCAAAGCATATTAACTTATCATGTAAAGAAGCATATTGTCATGTTGTATTTCATGCAATTTTCTTTCTTTGCTTGCAAGTGGGTGGGTTTGAAATTGAGGATAGTATCCAAAAGCTATGCTTGATGACATCTTAACATTGCACGTCTATGCATTCTTGCTTCTCCTTAGCATCCTAATGTCATGGGGTTTAGCATCAAGACACTAAGCCACTATGACGGAATCATGTTTAGCATCCAGACACTGTGTAGAGACATTTGAACGCCATGCATAAATATAACTATTGGATAGCATTTAAGCTGACTCAAAGCATATTTGTCTCAAATATCCATTTTTCTTGAGAAGGTATACATACAAGTGTTTGGGCATTTGATGCATATTAAATAGAGCTAAAATTTGTGAACATTCCTTTTGTTCTCTATATGCAAATTATCTTGTACTAATTTATTTGCTAAATCTCTTGTAAATCCTAATATAGTGTAAAGTAGTTTATATTTGCAAATACTTTGAGAGAGTACACAATACTTATAATCGAAGGTTATTATGACTGAGAAGCTTATGTATCTGATATTAGGTATAGGCTTTTGAACCATTGAATTTTAAATCAATAAAAGTGGCGTGTGAAGTTTTCAATTAAGGCATTGGGTATTCGTGAAGAGAAGGGAGTAATCTGAGCTTCACGTTAAATCCAAACTTGATTCTCTTTATCCCATTTTTAATTTCTACAATTTATTAATTATTTCTTTACTATTTTAGTTATTGCTTATAATTAATTGAATTAGAAATCACTTAATTGTTGAAACTTGTAAAGAAACTCGATTCTTCACCCCCCTCCCCCTCCTTCTTAAGCTCCTAGTATAGTATTTCATTTGTATTAGAGTTAGGTTTTAATGTTTTGATTGCTTAATCGCCTTATAGAAATTACTACCCCACTGGAAGTGTAGAGTGAAAATCTTCAATAAAGCATAAAATAGAAAGCTTTGGGATGTTATAGAAAAATGACTTATTAAGATAGAAGGTAAAGAAGAGAAGCATTATACAAATTAGATTGAAAAAAGGTTGATTAAATAAAATTGTTATGAATATAACGTATCGTGCTATGAGTGAAAATAATTTTAATAGAATATATACATGCAAAAATGCTAAAGATATATGGGATGAGTTACGAAGTATATATGAAGAAACATCTAGAGTTAGAGATACTAAAATAAGTCTATTGAGCAATAAATTTGAAATTTCAAAATGCTTACTAACGAGACACTTGATGAGTGGACAAGAGATTCATTACATTACAAATCCATTAATGGTGCTTGGAAATAAATTTTTTATCTTAGAAATAAATTTCAAAATTCTTAAGTCTCTTTCAAAAGAATGGAAAGTAAAGAAGATTGCTATCTAAGAGATGCATGACCTAAAAGAATTATCAAATGAGCAATTTTTTGAAACTTTCAAGACTAATGACATGATTAAAATACATGGAAATAAATTCAAGAAGAAAGACATTACTTATAAGGCCACCAAATCCAACACTAGTGATGATGATAATGAGAGAGATGATGATGATTATGATATGACAATGATGGCTAGAACAATAGAAAAGTTTGTGAAATTCAACAAGAAATTAAAGAGGGACAAAATTGGTGGAAACAATACATCAAAGGCAACAAAAGAAAAAAAGGAAGTACTAAAATATTAAAATTGCCACCAATTGAGACACATTAGAGACTATTGCCCCTATCTCTAGAAAAGTGATAAAAATCAAAGAAAGAAAGTCATTGTGGCTACATGGAGCGATAACAACTTAAGTGATTCGAATGAGGATCTTTGCCTTATGACTTTTGATGATGATGTATGCTTTATTTCTCAATTTTCTTATGATAAATTGAAATATATGTATGATGATTTGCTAAAGGAACTGGCTAAAATGAAAAAGAAGAATAAGATCCTAAAGTAAATGATGAATGGAATAGAAAATGACTTTGATGTACTTAAGCATAAGTATAATAGGGTAAATAATGAAAAAGAGAACTTAAAGGAAGAAAATAAATATTTGAAACTACAAAATAAAAAATTGAAAGTTATGCATAAAAATCTAAAAAGGAAAAATGAAGAATTGGGTAAGAGGAATGAGGAAATTACCAATGAGAATAAAGAGTTAATAAAGGAAAATGAAGAAGTAAAATCAAGAATCAATACAATTACAAGTGAAGATGCATACATTAATAAGTTAACAAAGCTAGAAATTGAAAACAATGTTCTGAAATCTAACTTAAATGATTCACGACAAATTATAGCTAAATTCATTATAAGAGAAAATAATTTGGGAAAACATTTAGGATGATAAAGATTTTGTTAAAGCAACTAATAAAACTTATAACTATTGTTGAAGATATGGCTATATTACACATACTTGTGCAATAAGTAGGAATACTAACTTAAAAGGAAAGATGGTTGGGGTCCTTAATATATATATATATATATATATTTGTCAATCCTTTGAAGACCATGAAACTACTAAACCTATCATAACTCTTATCAATATTTAGATTGAATTTGGATTGTATATTAACTAATCTAATAATTAACCTAAACTGTCACAGAGAAAATCACGAGAATATATCTAAAATAAAACAATCAATTGAGACTATGGGAAAAACAAAATCTACCATAGTTATGCAAATCAAATTGTCATCATGTTATATAGATTAGTAGCCATATGGTCATTAAAGTGAAATTATCATGCCTTAAAATTAAGGACTTAACCTCTAATTAATTGTTCAACTCCAGTATCTTCAATTAACAGTAGACTTTAGATTACAATTATACATCTCCCAACACTATGATTGACTAACGCCCTAAATTAATTATCCATTATGTCTTAGCGAATAATTAATTAGAGATATTGCATTAATTTCTAGATAACCTCAAACTAATCTAATTATTGCAGCTTTCGCATTAGCTAATTAGTTTAGTCAAGAATTCTTAACAAACATTATATCAACTTCCGTATCAATAGTGCTTCCAACAATTATAAACACTAGAGAATTATAATAGAAATTATAAAAATTACAATCATGAATTAACCATACATCTATTAATCCTATAATATGACTATAATTATCATCTTAGTTACCTAGTGTTTTATAAAATTTCCCACAATTAAAACCTAGCTAGCCATGGAAAGTAAAATAAAAGCATATATCACAATCAAACTTATAATAGAATCCATTGTTCAAGGTAAGAACAAATTGCAGAATTGCATAAACAATAATAGGATAGGATTCACCAATTTTGTAACATCGATGAAGAGAACTCCAATTGCAAGAACTGAAAAAATTATCTCCACAACAATAGCACGGTCTTCTCAATGATCCACGAAATTACCAAAAAAAGAATTCTTCAAAATATCTCCTAACTTCTTCTAAAACTCTCTAGGTAAAAATAAGATACAAAAGTCCCTACAAATATCAACATAATGTGTATCTATAGAGCAAACAAAGGATGCCTCTCAATTGGCTACTTTCACTGAAGGCCGGCCATAACAGTATTCAATGTAAGCTAGCCTTAAAGGCCGGTAGCTTTTAATTGTAAGCCGGCCCAAGACCAACTACCTTTATTTCTAAGTGCTTTAAATTGATTTGGGCTTCTTTTGATTAAATAAAACTCCTCCAAATTGCTTATATTTCAACTCTAAATCCTTTAAGACTTGAAATATCCAAATGAATATACTTAAGTACCATTTCTTAATGATTTCTATAAAATTAGTAATAATTCAACATAATTCACATAATGGAATATGAGTAAAATATGCCTGTATAACTAACCGAAGAAGACTCAAACTCAAGCGAGTACCAAAAGCTTAATTTCCTACTTCTATAAAGACCTTCAAGGAAGAACAACAAATAGATCTTAAATATCAAAGGCTTTAGTTACATGACGAGAGATGCTACTAAGTTTACAACATTAACCTCAAAGGATAAAGGGAATGTCACATTTGGAAATAATCAAAAATCAACCATCTTGATTAAAGTTAACATTAATCTTATAATTAGGAAAATTTTATTTGTTGATAATTTGAAACATAATTTATTTAGTATTAGTTTATTATATGATTATGGATATAAAGTTACATTCTTAACCAATAAGTGTATCATTGAAAGAATTGGTAATGATTAAAGTAGTTTTTAAGGGTATAGACAATAAAATATTTACAAAGTCAATTTTGACGACATTTTTAGTGCAAGTGAAAATTGTTTATCTATTCAAAATAATGATTGTTGATTATGGCATAGAAGCTTAGTACTTGCTAGCATGGAAGTTATTTCCAAACTTGTAAAAAAGGATTTTGTCAAAGGTTTACCAAAAATCAATTTTCAAAAAAATAAGATATGCCAAGCATGTGAATAAGGAAAGTAAACCAAAAGCTCTTTCAAAATAAAAGATGCTATCTCAACTTCCAAGCCACTACAACTATTACATATAGATTTCTTTCGTCTCACACAAACCATAAGTTTAGATAGGAAAAGATATACTTGGTCATTGTTGATGATTTCTCTAGATATACTTGAACTTTCTTCCTTACAAGTAAAGATAGATCATATCATGTACTCTTGAAATATTGTAAGAAAGTCCAAAATGAAAAATGGTTTTTCACTTGTCTCTATAAGAAATGATCATATGAGAGAAATTGAAAATAATGAAATAAGACAGTTTTGTAATAAAAATAGCATAAAACATACCTTTTTGGCACCTAGAACTCTACAACAAAACAAAGTTGTCGAAAGGAAAAATAAGACTCTTATAGATATGGTAAGAACAATGTTTTGTCAAAACAGTTTATCTAAATACTTTTTAGTTGAAGTGATGAATATTACATATTATATCTTAAACCGTGTTTTCATAAGGCATATCTTAAAGAAAATCCCTTATGAGCTTTGTAGAGGTAAAAAACTGGACTTTTCATATTTTTATCCTTTTGATACTAAATGTTATGTGCATAATAATGGTAAGGAACAATTAAGTAAATTTGATTCTAAAACAAATGAGGCTATTTTCCTTGAATATTCTTTGACATAGCATATATGATATTAAAAGAAAAAAAAACAACTTCAATTGTTGAAGAATCTATACATATTGTGTTTGATGATTCCTTGCCTTTGATGCATGATGAAGCTAATAATGGAATAAATTATACAACTGCTCATTTGGATAGGATGGACTTAAACAATTATCAAAATAAAAGTTCTTGATGAAGATATTTTCAAGGAAGATAATATGAATCAATCTAACTTGGATCACCCTAAAGAATGGCAATTTGTTAAAGATCACCCTAACTAATTAATTATAAGAGAACCATCAAATGAGGTATTAACTAGATCATCCCTTAAAAATATAAGTAACCTAGTACACCTATCTCAAGTTGAACCAAAAAACATTGATGAAGCTTTAAAAAATAAATTTTAGATACAAGTAATGCAAGAAGAGCTTAATCAATTCCCTAGAAAAGAGGTATGGGATTTAGTGTCTAAACTTAGTGATAGACTACTAATTTGAACAAAATAGATATATAGAAAACAAACTTGATGAAATTGGTATAATAGTTTCTAAGGGTTATAATCAAGAAGAAAGGATAGATTTTGATAAGACATTTGCCCTAGATGCTAGATTAGAAGCTATTAGGATACCTTTAGCATTTGTTGCATTTAAAGACTAAGCTATTCCTAATGGACATTGAAAGTGCATTCCCAAATGGATGTTAAAAGTGTATTCCTAAATGGTTACATTAAAGAAGAAGTATATGTAGAGTAATCACTAGGGTTTAAATATAATAAATTCCCCAATCATTTGTTTAAGTTAAATAAAACACTCTACATACTCAAACAAGAACCTATAGCTTAGTATGAAAGGCGTAATAATTTCTTGATAAACAATGGTTTTTGAAGACCCAAATTAGAAATAATATTGTTTATTAAAAACCACAAGTCAAATACATTGACTGTTCAAATCTATATAAATAATATTGTATTTAAAGCTACTAATATGGATCTAGTAGATGAGTTCATAGAGTATATGAAGAAAAAATTTTAAATGAGTATGATAGGGGAACTCAATTACTTTTTAGGTCTCCAAGTTAAGTAAATCAAAAATGGAACATTCATTAATCAAGCTAAATATACAAGAGAACTTTTGAAAAGATTCAAAATGGATAATTGTAAAGTTAAGCCTATCTGTATGAGCATTACTCTAAAACTTGATAAAGATGAACATAGTAAACCAATTTGTAAAATGCTTTATAGAGGCATGATAAAAAGCCTATTGTACTTAACCAATTCTAAACCTGATAACATGTTTATCATGTGCTCATGTGCAAGATTTTAATATTGCACAAAAGAATCTTAATTAAGTGCAAGAAAACACATCTTCAAATATATTACAAACACTGTTACTCAATGGGGTTACATAACCACAGACGAAGCTCTCAAGGTTTGAACGGGTATGGAGAGGAGGAAGTGAAATGAGAGTTTTGATGGTGGATGTGTATAGATATCATGTACTGAGACACAAACATAATTAAGGGCTTGAGCTCAAAATAAGGTTCGCTACAACTCACAAACACTAAATGTTACTCAAGTTTTCAAATGAGAGGTTAGTTGCAACTCACTAACTAGCTCAAATGAAGGGTTCACCACAATTCTATGAATAAGATTGATAAGAATGTAAGAGAGATTAAAGAGTTATTGGACACCCAATAATCCGATAGAAATAAGCTCTAAGAGCTCAAGAGTATCCTTACTCGAAAAAGGAATGTTCAAGTGTAAACAAACTGTTTGAATATTCCTCTTGTTTGTCTGCTACTTACAAATGTTGCTATTTATAACAAGTCTTAAACCTTACTAACAAAACTGTAAATAATGTACAAAGCCTTAAATCCTAAAGAATGGGCCTATAAATAAAATAAAGAAAGTATGTACAACAATACAAAACTGTGCGTTTAATAAAAGAAGTTGGTACGATAGTCATTCAACCTATGCCGAAAGGAGTAAGATCCGAACTGGATGAAGTTGGCAATTGGATGTACAGGTTTAGGTAAGAGTCCCCGAAGTTCGGTAGTACTTGATCAAAACACTTGAAAGGTCGGCTCATAATTGCTGAGTTCTAAGATTGGTCGACACTAATCTCTTAGTGTCATATTGAGTAGATCTTGGGCCTTAACTTTCAGCAATGCTCTCTCTCGACTTCTCAGAGGACGATAGACCTAATGCCAAGCATTTTCCTTTCTACCTCTCAGTTGTCTAGCAACCACTAAGCCTCAACACAAACTATTCGGTCTCATCTTCAAGAGAGTCACAGGCTGATTCCTATCAAACACTATTGAAATCGCCTTGTATTATCCCAAATATATCTCTTTTAATCTTGTAAGATACTCCAATGATGACTTTACTAGGTGTAAAGTTAATTGGAGAAGCATAAGTGGCACATGTTACTTTCTTGGAAACTTACTAGTGTCTCAACATTCAAAGAAACAAAATTCCATAGCACTTTCAATCGTCGAGGCTGAATATATAGCTGTCAATAGTTGTTGTGGTCAAATTCTTTAGATGAAGCAAACCTTGTATGAATATGGCCTTAGCTTCTTTAAAATCTTAATCTACTGTGATTAGGGGTAGGAATAGTTCGATTTGATACGGTTTACCCCCTCCCCTCTTTCTTTTGAACCAAACCTAAAATTAATGGTTTGATTTTTTTTTCTAAATCGAACCTAATTGTACAATTCAATTGGTAAATTTTTCAAACCTAAAATTAAAGGGTTCAATTCTTGGTTCAAGATGTTGTTATTTTTAAGATTAAATCCCAATATTTATGATCATAATTATGGCTGCTGCTGATTCAATTTGGTGTTATGCTTGACCTTAAAGTCTACCAGCCATTCAAGACAAGCTACTAGATGCTATTCATTCAATTGCTCGCTATTCATACAAGGAATGTAGGGGTTTATATACTTGCCCACTAGGGTTATTCTATATGTATGAAAAGACAAAAAGGAGGCATTCTACACTAGGTTACATAAGACATACTAGAAGGGATAAAAGAGATTTAGAATATATAATACGGAAAAGAAAGAATTATTTTAGAATATTATGTCATAAGATAAGTATTGCTTGGTAACTGGACATTTGGGATATGATACAACGTAGGTGGAAACAAGAATGTGTTATAGTTAAGGGTAGACTTCATCTAAGTCAAGTCAAGAGCCAATCAGCCTAGCAAAGGGTCAACTATCTTGAAGTTATATGCTAGTAGGTTAGGACTTTGCTATTAGGAAAGAGCATGTTAGACATACGTGTAGATCTAAGAGACAGGTTTGCAGGTGGTTAGATCGGGATAGGATTCCCCATCTCGGCTATGGCTTAAAGCTAGTATTTTCCACACGAGCCCTTGAAGTCCTCTAACTTAGCTTCTTAAGATTGGTCCAGGAGATTGATTCCTATCATCTGCCTAGGGTTAGAAAGATTTTTCCACAAATCTATAATGGTTTATGCTCGTTCTTCTAGGGCACTTGCAATGTCTTCTATTAGTTTATGGGGAATCAGATTGGACATATTAAAGGTAGAGGAGACACCATAGTCATCAGGCAACTAGATTTGGTAGGCGTTGCGGTTGATTTTCTTTAGGATCTTGAATGGACCATCAGCTCAGGGAGATACTTTGTTCTGTCTCAAGTGCAGGAATCGTTCTTGGTTAACATGTATCCATACTAGGTCTCTTAGTTGGAAAGAAATTGTTTGGCGGCCTCAAGTGCCAATCTCTTATTGGCTCTGATTAAACTTGGTAATCTTCTTTGTGACAAACTGGTGTAGCTCATGTAATTCTTAGACTCGGTCTACTCCGAATTGACTCTCTTTAGTAGCTACTGGGGTACCGATCATATTCAAGGGAATGGTAGGGTTAAGGCCATAGATGACCTTGAATAGGGTCTTCCTAATAGTGCTATGGATGGTCTGGTTGTATGTGAACTCCACAACTAGTAAGCATAGATCATAATCCCTTAAGTTCTTTCCTACAATAGCTCTGAGCAGATTGCCTGGTGTCTCGTTTACCACTTCAGTTTGGCCATCAGTTTGAAGGTGGCTACTAGAGCTGAATACAAGTTTGGTTCCAAGTCTCCTCCAAAGAGTCTTTCAAAAATAGCTCAAAAATTTTGTGTCCTAATCTAAGACAATAGTCTTCAGTACTCCATGTAGTTGGACAATCTCTTGCAAAAACAAATCAGTAATATATAAAGTATCATTAGTTCGATAGCATGGAATGAAGTGTGCCATCTTGCTGAAATGGTCCACTATAACAAAAATGAAATCTTTCCCTAAGGATGTCCAAGGCAACCTTAGGACAAAGTCCATGTTGAAGTCGGCCCAAGATAAGGTTAGCATTAGTAGAGGCATATACTCTCCATGGAGTTCTCTCTTCCCCTTAGCATGCTTACACACTTCATAACTACCAATTGCCTTATGAACATCCTTGGCAAAACCTGGCTAATAAAAGTTTTCCCTCAATAGATTAGTTGTCTTGGTCTCCTCAAAGTGACTTGAAAGTCTACCGCTATGAGCTTCCCAAACCAACAGTTTATGTGTGAAGTAGTTCGGAATAAATAGCCTGCGATCCTTGAATAGATAGCCATCATTGAGATAATATCTCTTGACAACAATTCCTTCCCTACACTGTCCTATGATAGGGCTGAAGTGAGAATAATGAGCATACTGCTTGGTAATTAGTGAGAATCCTAATAATTTTGTCTGTAAAGTAGTCGGCAAGGTTTGCCATCATGACAAAGCATCGCCAACCACATTTATACTTCCCTTCTTGCATTAGATGACATACGAGAAACCCTCCATGAACTCCAACCACTTGTCTTACCCCTTCAAGAGCTTATTCTGACTCCCAAAATGCTTCAAAGATTCATAGTCAGTGTAAATAACAAACTTTCGTAGTAGCAAATAATGTTGCCAAATAATAAGGCCCCGATAAAGAGAGTACAACTCTTTCTCGTATATAGAATAGTTCAAGGTAGGATCATTAAGCTTCTTACTGTGGTAGGCAATGGATTGTCATTCTTGCATTACGATAGCACTAATTCTAATTCCCAATGCATCGTACTCCAATTCAAAGGCCTTGTCAAAATTTGGTAATAAAAGAAAAGAGGCCAAGGTAAGCTTTTCCTTGATCTCCCTAAAGCTTTGCTCAGCTCGATCGCTCTACCTGAACTCTGCATTCTTCTTTGTCAGCTCGGTCAATGGGGCGACTATTGTGTTGAAGTCTTTAATAAATCGCCTATAGAAAGAAGCTAAGCTATGGAAGCTTCAGACTACGGTGACATTCTTTGGCATTAGCCATTCCAAAATAACTCGGATATTCTCCTCATCTGCTCAGATTCCATCCCCTGATACTACAAACCCTAGGAAAATCACCTTACTCTAGCAAAATGTACACTTCATATTCTCATACAACTTCTCAACTCGCAAAACATCAAATACTTCATAAAGATGTCAAACATGGTCATTCAGGTCAGCATTGTATACTAATATACCATCAAAGTACATAACTACACATCTTCCAAGTAAAGGGCCCATCACATAGTTCATTAACCTCATGAATGTGCTCAGTGCATTCATAAGTCTGAATGGCATAACCAACCATTCGTAGAGTCTGTGCCTAGTCTTGAAGGCAGTCTTCTATTCGTTGCCCAACCTTATGCGAATTTGGTAGCAGCCACTTCGCAGATCAATCTTAAAAAATATCTTTATGCCATTAAGCTCATCGAACATGTCATCAAGCTTCAGTATTGGGTATCTGTACTTGATAGTAATTCAATAGATTGCTCAACTATGGATGCACATACACCATGAACTATCTTTCTTTAGAACGAGCAAAGCTGGTAGAGTGCAATGGCTCATGCTTTCCTTCACATATCCTCACTCAATGAGTTTACCCCCTATATCTTCAGTTCGGCAACTTATTTAGGGTTCATCCTGTACGCAAGTTAGTTTAGTAAGGCACACCTGGCTATAGATCAATACAGTGCTCTATGCCTCAAACTGGTAGTAGTCCTTTAAGCAGTTCTTCCATAAACAAGTTAGAGAATTCATTTAGTAATCTTTGGATTTCTTCTAAGACATTTGGCAATTCCCTCATCTCCATCAACCTTTTAACCAATAAGAACATTGGTTCATCAACCTTCTCAGTAGATCGAAGCTCTCTATGACTCAATACTAGGGCTTTCTTCTTACTAGCTCGGGTGAGTTGATTATGAATTTCATTTACTCAGGATAGAGTTATTGTTTGCAACACTATCCTCCTTTTTATCCTTGAATAACATGTCGATCAAACAACTAAGGTTATCTAAGTAGTAGATGTGAGGCTCCCATAAGGACGACATTGCATACTACTTCATCCCTGTACACGTTCCCAATACTGAGTGATATGGTCACTTGTTCAGTTACATGCAAAGCACCCTTATCATGAAACTAATGTAGCCTATGAGGTCGGGGGATGCTTTGAGGTCAGCAGACCCAACCTCTGTACAAAGGACTATACAATGACATTAGTTCAACTTCCTCCATCTATGATGATTGTACATAGTTGGCCTTTGATGTTATACTTGGTATGGAACAGATTCTCTCTCTGGTCCTTCTTAGAGTTCATAAGGAACGTAGGACTCATCTCAGGACTAAGGTCATTACTTCTCCTTGGTTGGCATAACATAAGTCTATTCTTCTTCTCCTACTTTGGGTTCTCTAACATTCTTTTCTTCCCCAAGGTTGCTCTTGTCGTACTATCCACCACGTCTCTTCGAAGTATCATAACACACCAGTTTGGACATTCAACAGCCATATGTCTAAAGGCTAACCATTTAAAACACTTCACCTCGCTAGTCTTCCATCTAGATGGCTAGCCTTGCTCATTGGTTCTCAAGGTCGGCTTGACTGTCCTATTCGGCCATGTTGGTCTGCCCGATGCTCATGAAATCAATCATCCCTTTCCTTGGCTCAGTAAGGCCTCCTTAAGTTGACTTGAATAGGTTAGTGCAATACAAAAGCTCAAGAGAATGTTTGCCTAAGTCAGCTTGAAACATTTCGACTCTGCTTTTCGACCCTCTACACGATTTGATCGTCTCTTCTAAAGTATAAAACCGTTGTACTTCAATGATATTACGAATCTCATACTTCAGTCCAGAAATGAATCTTGATACTGTATGGGCTTCTGGTTCTTCCATGTAGGCTCAAATCATCAACATTTGGAAGTCTTTGACATAGTCATCAATAGATTGGTTTTCTTGGCGAAGCTATTGTAATTTTGCAAACGTATCTTATAGGTATGTCTTAAGCACAAATCTATCCCTTAATAACCTATTCATCTTGTCCTATGTTCTGATACCTCTTTCATCCCTTGCTCAAGCTGCTTTCAGATTTTTCCACCACATTATAGCTTACCCAATAAACTCCAATGCAATAAGTCAGACCTTGACAGTATCCATATATCTATAATAGTCAAACAACTTCTCAACCTTCTCTTCCCACTCTAGGTATTCATCGGCATCTCCACTTGCACTAGAAGGTAGGATTTGAACCCTAAAATTATCTAGCCCCCAAGAAGCTCGGTGTCCTCATCCTAGTAACGAGTAATAGTTAGCTTCCTCTTCTTCCTCCCTATATTCTTCAACATCTAGTTCCTCTTCTTCCTCTTCAATCTCCTCTAACTCCAATCTTCGTCAAGCATCTTGGCCCACTACTCCTCCAGCTCGCTATGGTCAAACTAAGCAATTTTTTCGATTACCTTGGCCATGGGGTCTCTCAAAGGCATTCTCTTATGGGTTAAGCAACTATACACCATAGGGTTATTGCTTGTTTACTTGCATTACCGTGACTAGATTCTCAATAAGGTTTGTGAGCCTGTTAAGTCTATCATCAATGGACCTTAGGGTGTTACTACCATTATAACCACGACCAGGTTGAGTACCACTGCCCTAGTCACCAATAACTCCCTAAACACTTGAATATAACATAGTATAATACTTTTTCAAACAGATTAACAAATTACTAACAACCTTAATATCCAATAATCACTAAATAAAGTAGAAATGAACTTGCTCTGTTTTCTTGATGAAAAACAGAGTAAAACAGAGTAATAATGAAACCACACTTACTATCACTCCAACACACTACATTAGCTATGAAAGGAATACAGCAGCTATAAACAGTAAGGTGAACAAAAACTTCACTATAACTTTACATACTCTCTCCCGGAACCGTTCTCTAATGCCAATAAAGCTAATGCGACTCTGAGGTCATATACATAGAGAGGCACCACAACGAACGAATCAAAAAGAAAATAGAAAAGAAACTAGCAAACCCGAGTAGCTCCCAAATAGATATGACTTACCACTCAATCCTACTCGGCCTACAATTCACCGGATATAACTCACCGGTTCAAACTGAAGGGTTACTCGCCACTACTCCTTGCTAAAGAGAATAGATAAGAGTTAAAGAATAATGAGAACCCTAAGGTTGTTCAAATGAGTAATTTCTGTATTGAAAAGGATTTGTCTCATACAAGGAAAATGGAGGTTTATATACTTGTCCACTAGGGTTATTCTATATGTATGAAAAGACAAAATGGAGGTATTCTACATTAGGTTACATAAGGCATACTAAAAGAGGTAAGAGAGATAAAGAATATGTAGTACGAAAAAGAAAGAATCATTATAGAACATTGTGTTAAAAGATATGTATCACTTGGCGATTGGACATCTAGGATATGATACAATGTAGGTGGATACAGGAATGCATTACAGTCAGGGGCTAACTTCATCGGAGTTAGGTCAAGAGCCAATCAGCCTAGCAAAAGGTCAACTGTCTTGAAGTTAAACGCTAATGGGTCAAGTTGGTAACTCGGCTCGACTTATTCTAGGTTGTCTTCTGGATTAGGACTTTGCTGTTGGGCAAGAGCATGTTAGACACATGTGAAGATCTGAAAGGTAGGTCTACAGGTGGTTGGATCAGGATAGGAGTCCCAATCTCAGCTATGACTTAGAGCTAGTATTTTCTGTACAAACCCTTAAAGTCCTTTAGCTCAGCTTCTTGTGATCAATCCAGGGGGTTGATTCTTATCAATAAATCTATCTACCGTCAACTCATTTCCTCATTTTATTTTCCCAATTTTCACTATAGCATCCAAACTACTCTCTTAAAATCCATAATCCTTACTTTACTTCATAAAAAATCCTCTTAAAGTTTCTCTAACTCTACCATTAATCCATCTCCTTATACATCATAAATACACTTCTACTTCAATTTCAACTCCATTTCCCTACATAATTCCTAAATTCCCAAATTCAAATTTAAAACCCTAATTTCTTAATGTCACAAACTACAACAACACAAAGTAGGTAGGGAGGTCGAGTACAATAAGGAGGATGTAGAAGGGGTAGAAGGAAACCTATTGCATCATTTATTCCCAATCGCATAACGTGCCAAATGGTATGCAATTTTTCAAAAACTCTCCATTAACCTTAGTTAGAAGTTCTATAGAAATTTGCTTAATGAACATGGAATCGTTAAAGCACCCAAGCTTATTAAAAATAAAATATTGACTCTTATGAATCTTCCTCTTAATGTTAATGAAGAGGCAATTATACTATTATATTACAATCTTACTAACTGCCTAGATGAGAATTAAAATATGTGCATAAGCTTTAGATTCTGGAAATGATGTTAGAACTTGTTTATATAGAGAGCTATGTGAGCAACAACTTGAGATTACCCTCTAAGATGTTTGTAATGTGATTGGAGTTGGTGTTAGAGGGGACCAGTTCATGACTAATTTTAACCCCATCACCAATTATGAAAATGTTTTTTATTATGAGTTTATTGGAGACCAATGGAAATAAAAATAGGTATTAAAAGCAAAACTCCTTCCATTAGGGTGTCGAGTTCTCCATTAATACTTATGTCACATGATTAAAATATAGCTATTGGATAGCATTTAATGCAGTTGACTTGAAAGATATTTGTCTCTAATGTCCTTTTTTCTTGAGAAACTATAAATATAAGTGATTAACAATTGAAGAGTATAGAATAGAGCTAAAATCTCTTGCTCAATACTCAAATTTTCTTGTACTTATTTAATTGTTAAATCTCTTATAAATCCTGGTATAGTGCAAAGTGATTTATACTTGCAAATACTTTGAGAGAGTGTACAATACTTATAACTAAGGGTTATTGTGATTGTGAACCTTGTATATTTGATATTAAGTATGGACTCTTAAGCCATCAAATTTGAAATCAGTAAAAGTGCTGTATTAAGTCCTCAATTAAGGTTTTGGGTATTTATGGAAACTAGGCAGCAATCTAAACCCTCGAGCCAATACAAATTGCTAGGAAGGGAATATATGATTATTGATATCACGCAACTAGGGATAGGTCCAAATTGCAAGATGGTTCGAAGAGTAAATAGTAATTGAAAGTTGAGTAGGAGTTCTCGTGCACCAGTAGTAGATATGATGCACCAATGCCTTCACAAGCTCAAGTCACACTTGATATTACATACAAGTGTGACCTAAGGGCACTAATCACTAATCTACTGTTACAATAGACTAAATAAGAGTAAACGAAAGTAAGTAGAAGACACTTAGCTCAAGAAAGGAAATATGTTTTAAAATTCAATGTCACTCTTCTATTGCAACTATTACATTTTACAAGTATTTATATAACCTAATTAGGTAAGTCATAGGTTTACGTAAATTACAAAAAATTCCTATTAGAAAAAGGAAAGATGCATAATTTACAATGGTAAAGTTGTAATCAAACAAAAGGATATTATGTTATAGAAGGATATTTTGTTACAAAAGAATAGTATAGATGTCAGAAAAAGCGGTACGAGTCAATTATCCATTTTGTGGTCCTAATGATGTTGTTTACCCAACATAAAAGGTTTAGAGCATATCATCATTAGTTGCTTGGATGTTCTGAGCTGAGAAGAGATTGGTCCAGTAGGTAGCCTATTGTCTAGTCAACCTTAGGTGGTTGGCTCTGGAATGCATAGCTTGACCTCAGATGCGCTTTAGCTTGGCAATGTATAGATTCAGTGTTTGGCCTTGGCATGGTAATAAGTGGTCGGCTCGGTAATTGGTTAGGCACCTTGGGAATCTTCTTGATGAGATAAAGAGAGTTCAAGATAGAGTATCATAGTAGGTCGAACTAAAGAATGTCTTATTCTTTTGAGCTTAGCTCTATTCGGATAGCTCAGTGACCTATATGAGCAAGCCCTCGAGCTCATGAGTGAGTGATTGGTCTATAATCCTTATCATCCCCTCCGGGCTATTTGAGATTTGGGATCAAATCTAGCTTAGCTACTTATTGCTCTTCTTTAGGAAGATACGGATGGAGGTCGGTAATGTTAAAGAAGTTTAAGATCCCATAACCTTTGGGTAATTCAATCATGTAGGCATAGGATCAATCCTTTCTAGCACTCTAAATGGTCCATTAGCTTTAGAAGATAACTTGCTCTTCCTTAAATTTGGAAATCAGTCCTTACTAAAGTAGATCTAAACCAAAACACCTGGTTGGAATTCTCTATCCTTCCATCCTTAACCTTGTCTCTCAAACTTATTAGGAGCTTGGCTTAGATGTTCTATGACCTTTTGGTGTATTGCCTTGATGACCTCAAATCTTTCTATACATTCTAGCTCAGAAGGGGCATTTAACCTAGGGGGAGCTCAAGGTTGTATCCATAGGGGGCCTCAAATGGCAACATATCTGTGACACTGTAGGTGGTCCTGGTGTAGGCAAACTCAATTATGGGAAAACATAGGTCCCAATCAATCATATTCCAACCAACTGCAACCTGGAGTAAAGTTCCCACAATTATGTTGACACCCTCAGTTTGTCCATCAATCTATAGATGGCAGGACGTACTGAATAACACTTTGGTTCACATTCACTTCCTTAATGTCCTCTAGAAGTGGATCATGAATTTTGGGTTTTAGTTTGAAACAATGGTCCTAAGGACTCTATGAAGTTTGACAACCTCCTGCAAGAAAAGAAAAGATATAGCCAAATCATCATTAGTCTTAGAGCAAGGCATAAAGTGTACCATCGTGCTTAATTAATCCCTAACCACCATGATGCAATCCTTCCTTAAGGACGTCCTTAGCAATCCTAACATAAAGTCCATACTCAGCTCACACCATGGTTTGGCCGAGATCAATAAAGGTAAATATGGCCCTCGCTTAGCTTGACTCTTTGCTCTTCTGCAAGTAGCATACATTTCCAGTATGGTTTGGATATCCTTCATCATCTTTAGCCAAAAGAATCTAGAGGCTAATACCTCATGAGTTTGGTGTTTACCAAAATGTCTAGACAATCCTCCACTATGCACCTCACACACCAATAATTCTTACATGGAACAAGTTAGGATACATAATCTCTTCTTTCTAAACAGGTATCCATCTTCCTTATAGTAATCATTAAGTTTTTGGCCTTCTTCATAGCTGGCATAGAGAGGTCCAAAGCATAGATCCCCAGCATATAAATCCTTGATCATAGAAAATCCAAGTATTTTAGTCTATAGCTCGGTCAAGAGGGAATATTGTCTCGATAAGGCATCAGCCACTACATTGTTCTTAGTGTTCTTACACTTGACATAAGAAAATCCCTCCATAAACTAGATCCATTTGACTTGTCTTCGAGACAACTTAGGTTGGTTTTTTTGATATCTCAAAGATTTATGATTAGTATAAATCACAAATTCTTTGAGTAGTAGATAATGTTGCCATACAATCAAGGCTTGAATTAGGGAGTAAAACTCCTTATCATAAACTAAATAGTTGAGTGTAGCTCCTCTAAGCTTTTCACTGAAGTAAGCAATAGGTCAGCCTTCCTGCATTGGCACAACACCTATGCCTAGTTTAAATGTATCATATTCTACTTCAAATACCTTGTTGAAGTTTGGTAGAGCTAAGATAAGGGCAATAATCAGCTTCTCCTTAACCTCTTCAAAACTCTTTTGCTCCTTCTCTTCCCATGTGAACTCTACATTTTTTCTTTATCAGCTCAGTGAGCAGGGGCACAATTGTACTAAAATTCCTTATAAATCAACAATAAAATGATGACAGGCCATGGAAGCTTCATACATCGGTTGAACAAGTTGGCATAAGCCACTCAGTAACCGCTCTTATCTTCTCATCATTGACTCGTACACCATTACGACTCACAAAAAATCCCAAAAAGAGTACTTTAGGTTGGTAGAAGTCATATTTCTTTAGGTTTGCATGGAGCTTTTCAGCTCAAAGTTTAGAAAAGATTATTTAGAGGTGCTCATAGTAAGTTCCCAAAGTAAGACTATAGACAAGAATGTCATCAAAATATACAACAAAAAACTTTCCAATGAACTCTTAAAGTACATGGTTCATTAGTCTCATGAATGTGCTCAGGACATTTGACAAGCCGAATGGCATCACAAGTAACATGTCTCCAAGGCTGAATAAACGAAGAGGCACCACAACAAAGCGAACTAAAAGGAATAAAAGAAAAGCTAGCAAAATCCGAGTAGCTACCGAATGAATATGATGGATCACTTGATCCTACTTGGCCTGCAATTCGCCGGATATAACACACTAGTCTAAACTGAAGGGTCACTCACCACTACTCCTTACTAAAGGGAATAGATAAGAGTTAAAGAATAATGAGATACTAAGGTTGCTCAAAGAAGATGTGAATAATTTCTATATTAATGAATGAATAATGTTTGCATATAAGTAAGTAGGGCTTTATATACCCATCCACTAAGGTTACTTTATATGTATGAAAAGACAAAAGGGTATTCTTACAATTAAGTTACATAAAACATACTAAAAAGAGTAAAAGAGACAAAGAATATTCACTACGTAAAAGTAAGAATCATTCTAGAATGTTATGTCAAAAGACATGTATCATTTAGTGGTTAGACATTAGAAACATGATACAATGTAGGTGAAACAGAAGTGTTTGTAATCAAGGGCCAACTTGATTTGGATCTAGTCGGGGACCAATCAGTCCCGTAAAGAAGCCAACTTAAATTGAGGTTAGATGTCTATGGTCAACTTGGAAGCTCAACTTGACTAGTCTAGGGCTGTCTTTTAGGATAAAATATCGTTGTTTGGCAAGAACAGGTTTGATACACGTAAGGGTTCGGTAGTCAAATCAATAGGAAATTAGTTTGGGATAAGAATCTCCGTCTTGAATATGGCTTTGAGTTAATATCATCCGAACGAGTCCTTGGAGTCCTCTAGCTTGGCTGCTAGTGATTAATCCAAGGGCTGCGGGTGATTAGTCCAAGGGCTTGTTTTCTATCATTTACTTAGGGCTTGGAGAGATTTGCCCTCAAATCTAATGGGGAATCTATTCCTTCTTTGGGGGCACTTGTAGGGCTTTCTTCTATTAGTTAGTGAAGGATCAAATCAGACATACTAGAGATAGATGAAACACCATAGTCATCAAGTAACTCAATCTAGTAGACAATAAGATTAACTTTCTTTAAAATCTTAAATGACCATCAATTTGAGGAGATAGTTTGCTCTATCTCAAGTGCAGGAATCGTTCTCGACTGAAGTGAATCTATACTAGGTCCCCTGGTTGGAAGGTAATAGTTTGATGGCCTTAGTTACCAATCTCACATTGTTTCTTATTGAACTTAGTGATCCTCCTAGTTATAAACTAATGTAATTAGGCTCGATCAACTCTAGATTAACTCTCTTTAGTAGCTACAAGGGTACCGATGATATCCAAGAGAATAGTGGGATTAAGGTCGTAGACAACCTCAAATGGGGTCTTCTCAGTGGTACTGTGGATGATTCAATTGTATACGAATTCTACAACTAGTAGACACATATCTTAGTCCCTCAAGTTCTTTCCCACAACAGCTTTAAGTAAGTTGCCTAGTGTCCTTGTCACCACTTTAATCTAGCCATCAGTTTGAGGGTGGCTACTAGAACTAAGCATAAGTTTAGTTCCAAGTCTTCTCCAAAGAGTCTTCTAAAAAAAATTGAAGAATTTTGTATCCTAATCTGAAATAATAGTCTTTAGCACTCCATGTAGTTGAATAACTTCTTGCCAAAACAAATCAACAATGTATAAAGCATCATTAGTTTAGTGATATGGGATAAGTGTGTCATTTTGCTGAAACGATCTACTACAACAAATATAGAATCTTTTCCTCTAGATGTTTGGGGCAACCCTAGGACAAAAGCCATGATAAGGTCGGCCCAAGGTAAGGTTGGCATCGGAATGAGCACATATTCTCCATGAAGCTCTCCCTCCCCCTTAGCTTACTTGCACGCTTTACAACTACTAACTACCTTATGGACATGCTTAGCCAAACCAGGCCAATAAAAGTTCTCCTTTAATAAATTGGTTGTTTTAGTCTCTCTAAAATGACCATATAACCCACCACTATGAGTTTCCCTGACTAACAACTCACGTGCGAAACAATTTGGTATACATAACCTTCAATCCTTGAACAAATAGCCTTCCTTAAGATAATATCCCTTAATAGCAATTCCATCCTTATACTGCTCTATTATAGGGCCAAAATGAGGATCATTAGCGTATTGCTCAGTAATGAGTGAGAATTCCAATAATTTTGTCTGCAAACTTGTCAACAAGGTTTATCATCATGACAAAGCGTCAGTGACCACATTTGCTCTTCCTTTCTTATGCCGGATCGTATACGAAAATTCTTCCATGAATTCCAACTACTTAGCTTATCTCTTCAAAAGTTTGCTCTGACTACAAAGATGCTTCGATGATTCATGATCAATGTAGATAACAAACTCTCATGGCAACAGATAGTGTTACCAAATAGTAAGGGCTCGATAGAGAGAGTATAACTCTTTCTCATACACAGAATAGTTCAAGGCAGGGCCACTAAGCTTCTTGCCATAGTAGGTGATGGGTCAACACTTCTACATCAAGACAGCACTAATTCTAACTCCTGATGCATCACATTCTAACTCAAACGCCTTATCAAAATCTAATACTGACAAGACATGCACCGAGGTAAGCTTCCTCTTGATTTCTTGAAAGCTTTGCTTAATTTGGTCATTCCATCTAAATCCTTCACTCTTCCTTACTAGCTCGATTAAGGGGGTAGCTATTATACTGAAGTCCTTAATAAATCACCTATAAAAGGAAGCTAGGCTATGAAAACTTCAGACCTCAATGACATTCTTTGACATCAGCCATTCTAACATGGCTCAAATCTTCTCTTCATTTGCTTGGATTCCTTCCCATAACATTACAAACCTTAGGATGATCACCTCACTCTAGCAAAATATACATTTCTTCACATTCCCATATAGCTTCTCAATCCATAAAATGTCAAATACTTCATGGAGATGTTGAACATGGTTGTTCAAGTTAGTACTATATACTAGTATGTCATTAAAGTATATGACCACACATCTTCTGATTAGAAGTTACATCATATGGTTCATTAACCTCATGAATATGTTCGGCACATTAGTAAGTCCAAACAACATAACCAACCATTCGTAGAGACCATACTTAGTCTTGAAGGTAATTTGATGGGAATCGAGCTACTGAACTTTTGACCCACAGCCGAGCCCAAGGACTAAAGAGGCTGGCACAACAAATCCTTCTATTTCAACAAACCCGTACCGAGGCCGAGTACTTTCTTGTCGAGTCACCATTAATGCTATGCCATATGACTGCCCATTTTTCTATAGTATGCCAAGTTAATGATTACTCTCTTGCGCCAAGCCGACCAATTACTCGACATTTTCCTTACCGAGAAGTCAAGAGAGAGAGTCCAAATTGACTAACCATCCCTACTTGAACAAGCCCATCTGTTCATATTTTTTGTATCTTCTAATGACCTCGCCAATGTAGCATCACCACGTATATAGTATCATGTGTAAAATCCATTACACCAATAATTGTTTTTCTTTTATATTCATTTTTACTATTTTATATCTTGTACATTACTTCCTTAGAAAATGCCATTTTTGTCTTTTCCTTTTTAAACAAGTTGCCCTAACTTATGAGTATAAATATCCTTATACTTTTAACAAAGATGAGATCATTCTTAATACACTCTTTGAGTAATTTTTCTTCCTTACATAAATACTGTTTATTCACTCTTGTCATCACTCTTATCCTTTCCCTTAAGCAAAGTTAGATGGCGAGTAACCTCACCAGACCAATTTATGTATCATATCAAATTGTATCGTAGGTCCTCGAAAGTTCCATTATTGTGTCATATCCTCTGGTGTTGTTTATGGTTTTTGCTTACCATTTCATTCTTCATTTTGCCCATTTGCACTTTACCCATTAATCCTTTTTTAAGCTTTTTGCAAGCTTAGACCCATCTAACGACCAGCCTTATCTGTTCTTAGTCATGATTTGCAATATCCTGGTATCAGAGCGAAGGTTTTGTGTAAATTGTAGTAGTTCTTTCTGAAGTTTTGTTATACTCTATTTTATGTGTGTGAAATGGAGCAAGTTACTATGTTCATTTGACTTCTTTGTTGTTAATTATTAATTTCCCAAAGTGTTTGTTTAAGCTTCAAATCTGTGAGGGAAAAAAAAAAGTGATAAACCTAAGTATGAATGTTGGTACTGGTGATGACAATGGAGTTATCCACCATGGACGGCAATCTCAGGAAACTCCTAAAAGCACTGATGAGAGGCTTGATGAGGTAGTTAACCTCTTAGTAGATCTGACCCGAACTGTTCATGTACTGTCTTACTGACCTACTAAGGTTGTACAAAATGATCCACAAGCTACTCAACTTATTAGAGATTAAAACCCAACTCGACTCATTTGAGGTAAAGGAGTTGGCAAACAAGTAAAGCAAAGGACACACCTGAAAGAGCTTGATGAAGAAGAAGAAGAGTATTTTGAAGAGAAGCATGTATGATTCCCTAGTGCATCCAACCATGTGAAACTTTGGCTTTCGAGTTTCAGTGGATCTAGAAATACAGATGAGTACCTAGAATGGGAAGAGAAGGTGGAGCGTGTACTTGATTACTATCAATTTAAGGATTATGAGAAACTTGGAACCGCTGCTATTGAGTTCTCCAAATATACCACTATATGATGGAAGAATTTTCAAGCCATAAGAAGACGAGAAAACTATCTAGAGATTAATACTTGGCTAGAGATGAAGACGATACTCGAAAACAAATTCATGCTGGAAACCTATCTCCAAGACACTTTCAATCGGCTTCAGGAGTTGAGATAAGGGAGCCAAACAATTGATGAGTATGTTCAAAACTTTCAAATACTTATGATACATTGCGAAGTAGAGGAACCACCAACTCGAATAGTCTCAAGGTTCATTATTGGGTTGAGAGGAGACATTTGAGACGTCATGGAGCTCCAACGATTTGACACCACGGATGAGGCTATTAGGATTGCATAATGAGTAAAGAGGCAAAAAAGGAGCCGAGTACTGGAGAGGATACCGAGTAGCCAATCCGGACAGGCAAGTCATTGAGCTTAGTTAAGTACAAAGCCGAGTAGAAAGGTTGATGTAAGAGCCAAGTAGAAAAACCAACCTGATGGTGAAGTGCCAACCCGAACTTATAAGAAGGGGCAAGGGTCTGGCAAGAAGATGAGCTAGATCAAGTGCTTTAAGTACCAAGGGTTCGGACACATGGCTACACAGTACCTGAATCAACTGACGATGGTCACCAAAGGAGACATCTCGAAGCTCAAAGTAGAGAGTATGGATGAGGAACCTAAGGAGGAGGAGGTTCCTATCGAGAAAGAGCTAATTGAGGAAGACGTGTTTCCTAAGGACTTAAATTGGTTACTCATGGTTGTCCAACATAATATGAACATAAAAGCCTCATAAGAGGAGGAGTAGAGAGAGAATTTGTTCCATACCACCTGTAAGGTGAATGATAAGATATGCACCCTCATCATAGATAGTGGAAGTTGTACCAATGTGACATCAACTGATCTTATTTCAAAACTGAAGTTGCCGACTATTTCACATTTGAGGCCATATAAGTTACATTGGTTGAGTAAGAAAAGAGCATTACATGTCACTCGGCAAATACCACTATCGATCACTATAGGGAATTACTTTAACTAAATTCTTTGCGACGTATTACCTATGTGTGCTTTCCACGTATTGCTAGGTAAGTAGTGGTTATTTGACAAGAGCTTTATACATAACAGCTAAAGGAACATGTATATGTTCGAGAAGGATGATCAGAAGATCATGATGAATCCGATGCTGCCAAAAGAAGTTAATAAGTTACAGAAAAAACTTGCTCATAGATCAAAAAAGGCTCTAGTGATGAGTAAAGCCAAGCTACGAGAGGCCATCAATGCTAATGAGCCAACCCTCATGTTGGTCAGGCAACTACGAGAAATGAAGGAGCGAGGTGAGTTACCCCAGGAGGTTAAGAAGTCGTTAGGTGAATATGCTGACCTGTTCCTAGAGCAGTTACTTAAGGGGTTACCCCCAACTTGAGGCATAGAGCACTCCATTAACTTAATACTCAACATTGCATTGCCAAATAAGCTAGCTTATTGGATGAATCTGGAGCAAGCTTTTAAGTTCCAACGTCAAGTTAATGAGTTGTTGGAGAGATGCTATATAAGAGAGAGTCTCAGCCCTTATGTTGTACCTTACTTCTAATACCAAAGAAGGATGGAAAATGGTGGATGCGTATAGACAACCAAGCCATGAACAAAATCACGATCAAATACAGGTATCAGATCTCTAGGCTAGAAGACATGTTAGATGAACTAAGTGGAGCTAAGATTCTCAATAAGATTAATCTTAAATCTAGCTACCATCAAATCCGCATGAGACCAGGCGATGAATGAAAGACTGTGTTCAAGACTGGATATGGACTTTACGAGTGGATGGTCATACCCTTCAACTTATCAAATGTCCCGAGCACTTTCATAAGACTAATAAACCATACACTGAGACATCTCATAGGGAAGTGTGTCGTGGTATACTTTAATGACATCTTGATCTATAGTACCAATAGGCCGAGTCACTTTGAATACATCAAAGTAGTCCTAGATATCCGAGTCACTATGAACATATCAAAGCAATCTTGGATATCCTCTGTACCGAGAGATTATTTAGCAATTTAAAGAAATGTTGTTTTTGCTAGGAGGAAGTGGTATTCTTGGGCTATGCAGTCAGTAGAGGAGGCTTATGAGTTGATGATGAGAAGATCCAAGGAATTGATGAGTGGCCGACTCCTTCTACTTATGCTGACGTGAGAAGTTTCCACGAACTGGCTTCGTTTTATAGAAAATTTATCAGGAATTTCAAAACCTTCACTACACTACTTACTGAGGTAACAAAGAAGAACACTAACTTCTGAACGGGAGAAAAGGAGGAGAGAAGTTTTACTAAGATAAAAGAAAGATTAACTTCGCCTTAATGTTAGTATTACTCAAGTTTGACAAAAATTTTTAGCTAGAATACAATACATCAGGCATTAAGACAAGCGCTGTCCTAATGTAGGAAGGCCGACCAATTGCCTTCCACAGTAAGAAGCTCCAAGGACCCTAATTGAATTATTCTGTATATGATAAGGAATTTTTGGCATTGCTCCAACAAATGAAAGTATGGCAACATTATTTACTGCTGAGAGAATTTATTATATATACTGACTATGAATCACTGAGATACCTCCAAAGTGAAACCAAGTTATCGAAGTGGTAAGCGAGATAGGTTAAATTCCTTGAAGAACTTAACTTTGTAATAAGAAAGAGCAACATAGTTGTAGATGCTCTTTCGAGGAGACGTGTGCTTTTATCAAAACTGCAGACCTAGCTGTTTAGATTTGCAAATATCAAAGAACAATACTGCAAGGATCTATACTTTGGACCTATAATTTCGCAATGCATCAAGGGAGGATAGTGGATGAATATCATGTGGAGGTTAGCTACTTATTTCGAGGCAGAAAATTATGCATGCTAACTTGTTCACTAAGGGAGCTACTAGTTAGGGAAGCCTACAGTAGAGGTCTCTCAAAACATTTTAGGGAAAGGAGGACCTGTGAATTGATAAATGGCCGATTCTTTTATTTAAGAATGAGAAAAGATGTGCATCAAGTTATCAAAAGTTGTGCCATGTGCAAGAAGGCCAAGTGCCAAGCCAAGTAAGAGAAAGCAATGCCCTTACCTGTTCTGACAAGGTCATGGACTGAATTGAGCATGAACTTTGTTGTCGAACTACTGTGAACTGCTCAAGGCAAAGATTCTATAATGGTTGTCGTAGATCGATTTAGTAAGATGGCATACTTTGTGCCCTGTACCAAGATTAACGACGCTTTAGCTATTGCTTCTTTTTTCTTCCAGGAGATTGTATGGATACAAAGTGTACTAAGAAGTGTAGTTTCCAATAGAGACCCAAAGTTCTTAAGCTATTTTTGGAGAACCTTGTGGCGCCGGTTGGGAACCAAATTATTCTTTAGTACCTTATGTCACCCCCAAACTGATGGCCAAATAGAAGTGGTTAATCATACTTTGGGATCACTGCTCTAAGTTGCAGTAGGCAAGAACTTGGCTGATTATGACGTTTTCCTACCAGTAGTTAAGTTTACCTATAACTAAACAGTACATGATACCACTGAGCAAACTCCCTTCAAGGTAGTCTATGGGTTCAATCCTAAGCTACCCTTCGACCACACCCTTGTACCAATACCTACGCAAGAGGACCCTACACAATCCCTTTAGCACATTTTGATAAGGTCACTCAGTACATCGACCAAGCTACTAGAAGAATGCGAGAAAAGAACAAGGGTAGAACAGCTAAACGATTTCAGTTGGGAGACTCAGTATGGTTACACCTCACTAAGGAGCAGTTCCAAAAAAAGAGGAGAAACAAATTAATTGCAAGAACAGAAGAACCTTTTAGAATCCTCTAGAAAATCAATGACAATGCCTACGAGCTAGAATTGCCCAAGGACTATGGGGTTTCTAATGCCTTTAACATTGCCGACCTTAGTCCATATCACCCTGACAGAGAATTAAGCAAACACCATTCAGATTTAATCCCTAATCCAAAATAACCTGAAGAGAATGATGGGAATCAAATTACCGGAGCTCTAACCCATAGCCAAGCCCGAGGAATAGAAGGACTAGTATGACGAATCCTTTCGTTCCAACCAACCCCTGCTGAAGCCAAGCACTTTCTTACCAAGTCACCATTAATGTCATGTCGTATGACCGCCCATTTTTTTGTAGTATGCTAACTTAATGATTACTCTCTACTACTGAGCTAACCAATTACTTAACATCTTCCCTACCAAAAAGCTAAGAGAGAGAGTTCAGATTGACTAAGCCATCCCTGCTCGGACTAAGCCATCCTTACTCGGACAATCCCATATGTCCGTACTTTTTTTCAGCATCATCTAACGGCCTCACCAATGTAGCATTACCACGTGTACAGTATCATGTGTAAAATCCGTTGCACTAATAATTGTTTTTCTTGTATATTCACTTTTACCCTTTTGTATATCATATATTACTTCCTTAGGAAATACCTTTTTTGTCTTTTCCTTTTTAGGCAAGTTGTCTTAACTTATGGGTATAAATACCCTTGTACTTATAACGGAGATGAGATCATTCTTAATATACTCTTTGAGTACTTTTTCTTCCTTGCGTAAATACTATTTGTTTACTCTCAACATCACTCTTATCCTTTCACTTATGCAAGGTTAGGTGGTGAATAACCTCGCAGGACTAATTCGTACATCATATCGAATTGTACCGTGAGTCATCGGAAGTTTCATCAGTATATCATATCCTCTATAGCTGTTTATGAGTTTTTGCTTACCATTTCATTCATCATTTTGCCCATTCATACTTTCCCCATTAATCCTTTTTCGAGCTTTCTACAAGCTCAGACCCATCTAGCAACCGACCTTGTCTGTTCTTGGTTACGGTTCATAACACAGTCTTCCACTCATCACCTAGTCTCATACAAATTTAGTGGTAGCCACTTCATAGATCAATCTTTGAAAATATTTTGGTACCATGAAGCTCATCAACATGTCATCGAGCCTCGGTATCAGATATCTATACTTAACAATAATTCGATTGATTGCTCGACTATCAATACACATACATCATAAACCATCTTTCTTTGAGACTGGTAGAGCTAGTACTATGCAAGGGCTCATACTCTCCCTCACATACCCTCACTCTATGAGTTTATCTACCTATCTTTTTAACTCAGCAACTTACTTAGGGTTCATTTTATATGCAGGTTGGCAAGACAATGCCTAGCTATAAATCAATACAATGCTCTATACCTCCAACTAGGAGCAGTCCTCTAGGTAATTCTTCGTGGGATACATCAGTGAACTCATCCAGCAGGTTGTGGATTTCATCTAGAACATTCTCTAAGGCTCTTACCTCTAATAATCTCCTAACTAATAAGAAGATAAGCTCGATGACATTCTCAGCAAATCAAAGCTCTCTTTAGCTCATCACTAAGGTTTTCTTTTTGTTGGCTCAGGTAAGCCAATTATAGGTCTCATTCACTTAAGATGGGGTCAATGGCTACAACACGATATTCTTTCCATCCTTAACAAAGGCATATGTATTCTTATAGTCATCATGAGTAACACGTCTATTAACTTGCATCGTTATAACTAAACTCTTAATAAGGTTTATGAATCTATTAGGTTTGTCATCAACCGACCTTGGGATGTTATTACCATTATGACCACGAATAGGTTATGCTCTACTACTCTGGTCACCAACAACACCTTAAACACTCGAATCTAACATGATATGATACTTCTCAAATAGCTTAACAACTTTAATACCCAATAATCACTTAAACAGAACAAAAATAAACTTGCTCTATTTTTCGTAATGAAAAGAGAGTAAGAATAGAGTAATAATGAAACCACATTTACTAACACACAAACATACTACAACAATTATAGAAGGAACATAACAGCCACTAACAGTAAAGTAAACTGAAACTTCACACACTCCTTCTTAGAACTATACTTTGATACCAACGAAGTTGATGCGTCTCCGGGGTCAAACATATGGAGAGGCATCACAACAAAGCGAACTAAAAGGAATGAAAGAAAAGCTAGCAAAATCTGGATAGCTACCGAATGGATATGACTTACCACTCGATCCTACTCAACCTACAATTCACTGGATATGACACATTAGTCTTAACTGAAGGTTCATTCGCCACTACTCCTTCTAAAGGGAATACATAAGAGTTGAAGAATAATGAGAATACTAAGATTGCTCAAAGGAGACATGAATAATTTTTGTATTGATGAATGAATAACATCTGCGTATAAGTAAGTAGGGGTTTATATATCCATCTACTAGAGTTACTTTACATGTATGAAAAGAAAAAAGAGTATTCTTAAAATTAAGTTACATAAAATATATTAAAAGAGGTAAAAGAGATAAAGAATATTAAGTATAGAAAAGTAAGAATCATTATGAAATGCTGTATCAGAAAATATGTATCGTTTAGTGATTAGACATTCGAAGCACGATACAAAGTAGGTGAAATAGAAGTGTTTGCAATCAGGGGTCGACCTGATTTAGATCAGGTCGGGGACTAATTAGTCTTGTAGAGAAGCCAACTTGAATTAGAGTCAAATGTCTATGGTTGGCTTGGGAGCTTGGTTCAATTAGTCCTGGGCTGTCTTCTGAGATAAAATATTGTTGCTAAGCAAAAGTAGGTTTGATACACATAAGATTCCAATAGTCAGATCAGCAAGAAATCAGTTTGGGATAAGAATCTCTATTTCAGTTATGGCCTTAAGTTAATATCCTCCAAGTGAGTCCTTGGAGTCCTTTAGTTCAGCTGTAGGTGATTGGTCCAAGGGCTTGATTCCTATCAACAAGCTATTCATAAAATCCATGGCAGGTTTTAAATGCGGTTTTCCATTCATCTCCTTATTCCATTCGGATCTAATGGTATCTAGATTTGAGATCAACCTTGGAGAATACACTTGCTCCATTCAATTCATCAAGCATGTTGTTAAGCCTTAGTATAAGGTACTTGTACTTAATGGTAATGCGATTGATTGCTTGGTTATCTATACACATCCTCCATGTCCTATCATTCTTTAGCACCAACAGAGCTAATACAATACATGAGCTTAGGGACTCTCACACACACTCTCTCTTAATCAACTCATCTATTTGTCTCTATAACTTGGCAGCTTGCTCAAGATTCAGTTCATAAGCAAGCTTATTTAGTAAGGAGGCTCTTAGCTATAAGTCTATTACATGTTCAATGCTTCAGATCGAGGGTAAAACCTTTGGTAATTCACTTGGGAACAGGTCAACAAACTCACTCAGTAAGCTTTTCACCTTGGTAGGTAAAAATTCCTCTTATGATCCCCTCGCCTCAAGCAACCTTTTAACCAGTAGATAAGTTGACTCCTTAAGCTCCATTTCCCTCTTCAACTCAACTCGAGCCATTACTAAAGCCTCTTTTTTCAAAACTTAGCTCAATTGAGTCTACATGCTTTTAACTTGTTCGATAGTCATAGGGCTTAACTTCACCTTTCAACCCCCATACTATAGGGATCATGTGTTCTTCTTTCCATCATATCTCATACTTTAGTCAAACATCCAGGTTGCCTTAGAAGAATATGGGATACACTTATGGGTAATATATCATAAAGCACTTCATCTCAATAGTTTTCAATACCAATCAACATAATCACTTTTTTTCATTTACTTGTAGGTCTCCTTTGTCACTGAGCTAGTGTAGTTTATAAGGCTTAAGGTAAGGCTTAGTTAAGAGGTTCAATAGTTGGACCATACAAGCAAATGCAGCATTGGTGCAGTTACCACTATCAACAATTAATGCATATAAGTAACCATTTACCTTACAACCTATATAGAATAAATTTTCTTGCTACTCATCCTCAGGCATAGGACTCATAGTCAGTGTTCTCCTCAACAATAAGGTTATAGAAATAAAATTACCGTCTTCACTATATATGACTTCCTCCTCCTTGGACAGTTCGGTTTGTCTAGCTTGTTTCAACTCTTGCACTTCCCCATCAATACTGTCTACCTCAATGGTTGACGCTTCTCCTCGGATCACCACAGTTCTTTTATTCGAACACTGAGCAACCATGTGTCTAAACCTTTGACACTTGAAGCAATTAATTTCACTCGTTTTCTTCTTAAGCTCTAGGTTTTCTTCTTAAGCTCTAGCTTTTCTCAAATTTCCTCAAGATCTCCTTCTCCTCTAGTTACATAGTTTGAGTAAGTTGGACTTTAGTAACTTTACTAGGTTCCAACCACACAAGTTTGCTTGAAACAAGTTAGCTAATAGTAGGTTAGCTGACAGGAGCTCGAATTCTTCATGTTCGGCGCCTCTCAATTCTTTAGGCAACTTAGATAGCTTTATCAAGTGAACCAATATCCATAGTTTCCAAAATATCTCTAATCTCATACTTCAACCTACCAATGAATCAGGAAACAATTCGATCTTTAGGCTTGACAACTTCACAAGGAATCAACATCTAAAACTCCTTCATGTAAGCGTCAACGCTTAATCCTCCTTACCTTAACTCCTATAACCTTTTGAATGCATCCTACAGATAATAACTTGAAACAAATCTTCGTCTCATGACTCTCTTCATTTCATCCAAATGCCTAACTTTACAGTTTCCTTCTACTCTTCAGGTGGCTTTAAAATTAGTCACATAGTGATCCCATTTTCATAATGGAAGTGGTACTATACATATTCGTGTTTTAGACCATGTCTTCAAATTGCCAAAAGAAAAGACACATAATTTATATAGGTAAAGTTGCAATCAAATAAAAGGATATTCTGTTGTAAAAGGACAGTATAGATGTCAAAAAATTAGGTATGTATCAATTGCCCATTATGTGGTCCCAATGATAATGTTTGTCAAGTAGAAAAGGTTCACAGCAAATCGACATCGACTACTCAGATGTTCTGGGCTGAAGAGGGATTGGTCTAGTAAGTTCATTTTCTAGTCAGCCTCGGGTAGACAGCTAGGGAGTAAGCAACCCGACCTTGGATGCACTTCAACTCAACAATGTGTAGATTCATCATTTGGCCTTAGCATGACAATAAGTGGTCAATTAGGTAATTGGTTAGGCACCTCGAGAATCTTCTCAATGAGTTAAAGAGAGGTCAAGGCAGAGTATCTTCGTAAGTTGGATCAAAGAATGTCTTATTCTTCTAAGCTTAGCTCCACTTAGATAGCTTGGTGAGCCATATGAGCTCAAAAGCGAATGATAGGTCCATAATCCTTATCAACCCCACCAAAACTTGCATACCCACTAACCACCCTACCCCCTACCCCTAACTTTCTTAAGTTCCCAGTATAGTATCTCAAATAAATAGCTATTAGCTACCTATTGAAAAAAAAAATGAGTTGTGATCCACTCATACCTACTAGGGGTTTTGGGTGATTGCACATAACCTTAAGAAACTCATGCAATCATCTTAAGTCCATGAGCAGCCACCCCACTAGTTTATTATGTTGATTGGACTATCGAGATAAATAATAGAAGGAATAAACGGTGATTATTAATTCTTCAATTGCATGTATAATTAAATAAATTTAAACTTTAGGTATATAATTACAAAAAGTGATGAATTTAAGATATAAACTACGACTTAATTCCCTTTTTTAATTTCTAACAACTCCTCGTATCAAAGTCAATGAAATCTAAGCTAAATAACATAGCAACAAACCCATATAAGGTTGTAAATTGGCAAAAAGATCCTTCATATTTCTGAATTCTATCCCAATATGTTGAGAAAACGTGATTACAAAAGATCTGATAAACCATCGCATTGGATATAAATTAAATATTAGTAAATGAATTACGTTTTACTTATGTTGAACAAAACATTTGTCACTCGTGGTGATATGCTGGCTATCGTGGTTTTGATCACATGGTAAAAACAACCGGCCAAAAACACCATGGTCATCCAAGGTGAAAGTGCCAATGAAGGACAGGGAGAAGAAAGAGGAACCACCAGCTTATACTTCTTTCCAAAAGAAAAGCAAAAGGAAAAAGAGAAAGTACTGGAAGCAACCATAGAAGAAGGGGTAGGGTGGTTGAAAGCTCGACTAAATGATACCATTGAACATTATCCACCATCTCCAATATCTTCTATCCTCTAATCTTGTATAGACTACGGTTTACTCACTTAAGCACCTTTTGTGATAGGTTCTACTTAATTTGAACACTGAATAAACATGTTAGAAAATATTATTTACATTTTGTTATTAAAACATTTTTAGAAAAATCCTAGCATCATTCCTTTATTTTTTTTATAATAACAAAATCTTCCTAAAAAATTGTTTGATTCTAGATCTGGAAAACTCAATGCAAGAGTTAACTCGATTTTAATTCTAGATCCTTCAACACATCCAGATCTTGATATTATGTTAGTTCAAATCATAGGAAACTCAATAACATTTAAATCTTTGATCTTATCCTATTCCATATAAGATTTACAAACTTTAATATTATAACATGACAGACTAGCTTACTTCAAAATTTAAACAATTTTTATTGCTCTATTTTCTCCCTTTTTTTATTATAATGATCAAATCAAAGCTCTCCCAAATATAAAAAAATGAAATAGAAAACAAACGTGCTTTAGTAAAAGGATGGAAAGGAGTATATCTTATTAGGAAATATATATAACTAGAACTAGACTCAGACGATAGAACATACTAGAGCATTGGAGGGTGAAAGTGCTTTTTAATTGGACCTTTCATGAATATTTACATTTTTAAACGCAGAGCTTCTTTTTATTTAATCGTCAAATAACTATTTTTAGTGTCTTATTTAAATGTTAATGTCATACCAAAAAACAAAAATCTAGGAATCCAATAGTTAAATCAACTGAAATCAAACCGAGATATGATGCAACTGTGGATTCAACACTCTAAACTTCAACTCCACTTCGTAAATTATAGAGAATTTGTTATTGCCTTAAACAATCCTCTTAATTTTTGTTTTCAAAAACCTTAAAATATATATTTAAAAAAAAAAACAATTTCCCAATGCTTAAATCCTCAATCCTTTTCTACAACTCTAATTTTTATCCTTTTTTCCCACTAATTTCCAAAATTCATTCATTAAATTAAGCATAGCATTGAAAGGGAAAAAAAAAAAAAAGGACCTAGGTTATTTTAAGAATAGTGGGATGAAATATTAAGTATAGTCGGGATGAAATGTAGGAATAATATAACATTAACAGGTAGTTATAAATAATTTATTCAATTGAATATAAGTAACATATATCTTAATATGAATGGTTTGAGTGCATCAACTACTAATTATTAATAATGTCAGAGAATTATAATGGAAGTAATTAATATTTTCAACTAAGTTCAATTGAGGAATGAATGTTTTAAAAAATTAGCAATGTTTCACAAAATGATTTAAATAAAGGATCCATTTATTATATAATTATAATTTAATATTCATTATATAAAATTATTTAAACTACTTTATGACGTACTGATTCCTTATTTAAAACTTTGAAATGTTAATTCCCTATTTCAATAAATATTAATTTTCAATTTATACTTACCTTCAAATTTTAATTCCCTTGATTATAATCTCCCTTAATAATTTAACATCTATCTTGTGATTGTATACATTCAATTTTTATAATTAGCGACACAACTCGGCAGGAAACTTCGATCAAGTGGAATCGGCTAGTAACATGAGTATTAATTTAATTGAAAATGTAGACGAACTACAAATGACAAAGTTTTCATCATGTCGCCAAATTTTTTTATAACTATTTGCCAAATATGCGGATAATTACAATCACAGTGAAGAACATGCCATTGATTCTTGTAATCGAGTGTCGATTCTGTCCTTTTCATGAATTTTTCAGGCAATTATATCTCAAACATCGGGATAATTACATACAACTGTAAAGAACTTATGTTTTAGGTTAGTGACGGAGGTGTCAATTCTGTCCTTCTCAGAAATTATTTCTAAAACGTTTGGATAATTACGTACACAGCGGAGAAACTTGTAGTTTATTTTTCTAAGGAGCGTCAGTCGGGCCATTTTCAGAAAAATTTCCGGGGTGTTTCTGGGTAAACTGGGACATCTATTAGATTTTATCCGGTGGTTGATCATACTAAAGCAATACCTTCATCGTTAAGTAAGAAACACATACAATAAATAATAAATCATTATAATTTAATGGTAAAAATATGAGTTTTTTTAATGGGATGGATCAAATTGAAATTTTTCTTATCCCAAGTTGTAATACAGTTGTAAAATAAAAAAAAATAAAAAAAGGGATTCTCGGGCCGGATTTAGAATGATATTTTCTCCTACTGATAGCAAATATACTAGTCCAAGCTCAACAGTGAATTAGGATAAAAGATAAATTAATAAAAGATTTTGTAAAAATTTTATTAATGAACAATCACCTAAATGTTATAAAATGAAATTGCAGGTGGATAACTTTCAATAATATTAAATGACTTTTACTTTTTCTAAACATATTGCGATTCTTTGAAAACTTTGCAAGATTATCTCATTCATAATGCTGTAAAAAATGTCCTCTTCCATGTGGGGGACAAGACGAGTACTTATCGATAAGAGTTCCTGTTATGTCGTGTGTAATCATGATTCATGTGTAGAGTGGAGTGGCTTGAAAAGAAAAATGAAAAGAAAAGAAAGATAGAAGTGGCAGCTGGTATTACCAAAGCCGACTTCACAAGTAGATATAGTGGAGAAACGATGTTTCTCCTTGCCTCAACCATACGTCCGGAAAGTAACCAAGTGGCGCTCTTTGTATTTATACGTCTCTAAGGCCATATTGCAAATCTAGTGAATGAGTACAAGACATAAGATCGTACAAAATATTTTAGGTTTCCGAATTTCGAAATTCAAACTTATACTATGACATACAAGAACTCTACTAAAACCTATATGTGAAATTTTTTATTACAATTATGTAATATGAATGTTGAGATAATTTACCTAATTACCTATCAATTTTTCCATATGTTTATATCTGATACATTCATATACTCGATAGTCTAAGAAAGTTAATAAATCAATTTCAATTATATATTTTTCATGAAGTCAAGCATCAAGAATCTAGCAGTTTAACTCCAAGCATTTTATCATGAACTTGATAATAGGACACTTAGAAGAAAATAAAAGTTAGTAAAGCATAGATGATATAATATACTTTAAGGTTTTTACTTTGTACAATATGCAAAGGTTGTGCCTTGAGCATTTGTTGTGTTAAACATATTGTATTCCATTATTTTCAATATTATTATTAAGAATTTTTATAAAATAAGTACATTCATGAAACTTATATACCTTGTAATATACATTCTAAGACATATATAAAATATCAATATGTTATACTTATATCATATCTTATGCAAGTAGGTTTTACAAAATTAGAATCGTAACTTATTTGGTGACCTTTAATACCCCATCTGGAATTTAAGGTTTAGGGATTATGATTTATATAGGGTAGAGCAAGTTTGAGGATCCATGTTATCCTATTTCTATTATCGTTTGTAGTTATTAGTATTTTCTAATTAACTATTAGAAAAAGATACTAAACTTTGTACATAAGGGAATTCAATTCAAGTAGTAACATACAGTGTAAGTCTTGTGCTTCCTATGGCCTTACAAGTGTAACGTGAATTGATACGTAGAGATGACTTCAAGAGAAAAGCAATAAGACATAGATAGTTTCATAAGGCTCAAATGTACAAATAACAAGTGGAGCAGCTACAAAAGTATTAACCTCATTATTCTTAAGTAAAAATAGTGTGCTTTGCACTTTGACATTTACTTGATCTATTAGAAACAATGGTTTGATACAATGGCACAATTTCTGCTATTTCTAAATTATATCTAATGAGGAGCCATTAAATATTTATAGAATTTAGCTATTAATAATGATTATTGTACTGCATTATAACTAATGTCAACAATCAAGATGGGTCCCCTCTTAAAGGTCCATAATCTCATGAAGCAAACACACCACTCCAAACACTCAAACCAAACACAAATGGTAAACGTGTTTGTTATATTATACTAACTTAGGTAAAGAATTTGCTCCAACATCATTTCTAATGTTTTAAATAAAAAATAATAAATAATTAAATCAATAAATATTAATAGACTTTTTTTAATTATTTAATATAAAAAAATTATTAATATTAATAAAATATTCACCATTATAACTTAATAAATTAATTCTAATTTTCTTTCACGTAGGAGATGCACCATCACAACATTTCAGCTTATTATTACCACTATACACGGAGATATATATTGATATTCTAACCCTTGGATATGTTTTATGAGTCCTAGGGAAGATTGCTATAACAGTAAAGACCCATCTTCCTCTAATTTTTGAGAAATCCATCTTCTATTTATTTATTTATTACTGGATAATTATCATGAAAGCTGGATTCTGTAGTAGCTCCTATGTCAGATGCTTTTACATATGGTACTTTTAGCGGTTGATATGGATATATATGATAGATTTGTACGTTCTAGTGCGTTGCATAAAAACTAGTTTATTTCTCGTGTATATGTAGTGAAACTCGACAAAAACGTAACTTTCACCATGTGACCCAAATGGTGGACAAACGGCATCCGAGTGTACTCTGATTTCAAAAGTTCTAAGGATTTTTTAATAATCAGGAGATGTGCGCATCGTAAGTCGTAATCAATCTTGGATACAGCGTGAATCATGTGAACTCAGTACATATAACATATTTGCACAGTAGGTATAGTGAGACGAACTGCTGCACTACTGCATGCGAAGCGGCATAATATTTTGTTCCGTAATGTAATATATCTATGGGCAAGTGTATCAATTACCGTAAGATTGGAAATCGCATTATATTATTCCGTTCTTAATGATTCACTAGTGCTTATATTTAATTTATTAAATTTGCCAACTGCCAAAGCTTACCTTCTGAAGTTGAGTATAGGGCTACAAATAATTCGAATTGAAACTCTGGATCTTAACATTCACGCTCGATGGAGCTTAAAATTTTGAATTTAAATTCAACTTGAAATTGCATCTAACAAGCTCTAATTCAACTAAATTAGGTTTATATAAACTTATATGAATATATACATATATATGTAATAGTGATAATAATATTAATGTCTAATTTCTACTCGAACTTCACTAATACTTATATTTGATTCGAACCTGGCTTATAAGTTAATCTAGTTAAATATTACGAAACTTGAGCTCGACTTAATATTATTCAAGACAAATTCGAATAAATATTAATATAAACTTAAATAACTCATGAGTAATATGGTTCATTTAAACCCCACTTGACCACCTAATGATATATTGCGGTCTCGAGCAAGGGAGTTATAAGCTATAGTCTATGGAAGGGATTGCAAAATTCTAAAAAGCAAGAAATCTAAAGAAAATTTTATCGTTTGAAAAAAAAAAAAAAAGTCTAAAACAAGTGAAAAGAGATAAAAAGCAAATCTGGGAATCAAATAGTCTAAGGTTAAATGGAGTACTCAGATAACTGAGGAGAAAATACGTGCAATTAAATACATCTAATTTTAAACATATCTTCGATTAAATACTTAAGACGGCATATATCTCTTTTCTTATATGGAAAAAATTCAATAGGAGCTATTTTTCAACCATGTTCTAAAGGAGAGCTAAATCCAGCAGGAATTGCCTAGTGTTGAAAGAATGTATAGTATATTTATTCATCTGTAAGTTCGATCAAATATTGCAAATCCAAAAACCTAGGAAATTTTCAACATAGCCCTCTGGGAGGGATGAAAATCAGTAGCTATAAAATACTTAACTTAGCCCCTAAAATGGCAAATTGATGGATAGGAGATGGAATGGACTTGTATAAGTTTCGTAAGATTACTTTTCAAAATTAGTCAAATTCTAGACATTAATCACTACGTAACCTTACAGAAGCCTGGAAGGCAAGTAAAATTAAGATCCTCAATTTGCATAATCTGTCACGATAACTTATACATATTTCGTATAAATTCTCTGTCATTGAAAAATTTTCAATATATAAAATTAGCGTAAATTAACTGTCCTATCTTATATAAATTTTCAATATTGTAACGATATCCCAATTCTTTTTAATATTACATATCTAAATTTTCACTCTTTGGTACTTTAACCCGGTTTTTGATATTTTGCATATTTGTGTTTTGTGTTTATGCATCACTATCAATTAACGGACACATGTCAATTTTTTTATTGATCTATAACAATTAAGTAAATAAAATAGTGTTATTAATTGTTTTAATAATATGGAAAAAAAAATCACGTATATAATTAATATATTAACAATTTACAAAAAAAAGAAATTAGGAAAAAAGGGAACCCCCGCCAAGCTTGTCTCTGGAAATATACTTTCTTCACCAACTAGATCGAACGCTGTGATAGTCCATTTCGACGGCTATGCAACCTAATCCTCTTCACTACTACCACCACCACATTCTAGATCACCGATCCGACAGGAGTTGCTCCACCATCACCACTGCTAAGCAACTTCCATCACTCTCGTAACAAGCTCGACGCATCATTTTATGCTAGCAACACGGCAACCTGACAATGCTACCACAACGCATCCACTGAAAGATGACCAGACTAGGACCCAATACATCTTTCAGTTTCACAACATCATAACGAAGCCTTCAAAAATTATACTAATGTATTTCATCATAAGAACCTCTACGACTACGATGGAAAGGAAATCCGATGTGAAATTACGCACCAAAGATGATGAAAAGGCTCACTATGGTGGAGGGAAAACATTGATTATCCTCGAACAAAAATATTCAAACCCACACAGGGAAAGTAAAAGTAAAAACCCATCGTCTTCCAATTTCTCAACAATATCAACGCAAAATCAAGCGAATAGTCATATGGCCAGAAAACAATATTCCATAACCTAAAGTCATCTTTAGAATTATTCTACTTAAAATTCACCTTCTTTTTTTTTTTTTTTTTCCCTCTTCGAACTTTGACGAATGAATACCCCCAAACGCCAAAACAAAATGATTAACAATTCAAGTTTTGGCTTTTATGCTCGACTAATTCACTAAACACAATTAGCAAAAGAAAAATATTAGCCAGAACAAGCTTCGCATAGAATCCAAGTATTCAACGGAGAATGCCGATGATCGGAGGGCTGATTGTTGGACTTGGTGCGTGGAACTTCTTTTGTGAGTGGTGTAAGTTGTAAAGGTAGTCGTCGGGAGTTGCGATCGAAAATGTGGTGGTGGTGGCGGTAGTGAAGATCACAGGTTGTGTCACCGTCGAGATGAAGGTCACGGTGTCCGATTTTGTTGCCGGTGAGGGAAGGATAGTTCGGATGGCAGGCTCGATGAAGCAACTTTCTGTTTTCTTTTCTTTTAATATTTTTCCCAATTTTTTAAAAATTTTCATTATATTATTCAATTAAATATAATTATTAACTTAATAATAATAATTACTATAGCTCAATTAGAAATTAGCATGTGCCCATTAATTAATAATGACTGCTAAAAATAAAATATAGGCATGCAAAATATCAAAAATGAAAATATAGGTATATAAAGTATCAAATGGTGAAAACTCATATATTAAGTGAAATTTACCCTTTTAATTATATACTTAACTCTGTATTAATTTTTTGTAACCTAAAATTAATCACATAGTGATCCCGTTTTCGTAATGGAAGTGGTACTATACATATTCGTGTTTTAGACCATGTCTTCAAATTGCCAAAAAAAAAACTAAACAGACTTATTCAAAGAGACAGTAAATCAGATCATCATCACTCCATAAATGTAGTAATAGATCTCTACCGACGCATATCTAGCTGATGCTGTTGCATTTTAAATTTGGATAGACAATGCTTGAACATTTCATAATCATCCCCTCTACTATTTAATGAGAAAAAATTTATTGGGTTACTATATATATATAATATATAACTATTAATCGTATTGAAATAGGTAAAAGTATCAACTAATAACTTAAAAATTCGTTATCTTTATTATATTAATAGTATATCATCAATTGAATTTTTTTTCTATTTGATTGTGTGCCTAGATACTAGGTTGAATCCTATGTAATTTGTTGATTTTTGACGTATCCTTATAACGACTGGCAAGTGACAGCTCCTCGTCGGATGTGTATCAAAGTCAACGAAATCTAGATTAAATAATTTAGCAACAAACCCATGCAAGCTTGTAAACCGTCAAAAATATCATTTAAATTTCTTAATTCTATCCCAATTTGTTAAGGAAGTGTAATTACAAAAGATTCGATAAAAACCATGTCGTTGGATAAAAAAAGAAAAAAAAAATGGATGATACACTTTTTACTTATGTTGAACCTGCAAGCCTTATTGGTCATGGTGATATGCTGGCTATCCTACTTTGATTACATGGTTTAATCAATCGGCGGAAAACATCGTAGTTATTTAAGATGAAACGGAGCCAATGGAGGACGGGAAGAATAAAGATGAACCAACAGCCGGTACTTTATATTCACAAAGAAAATTTTTTTAAAAAAATAAAGAAGAAGATGAGGTAATGATGAACAAGGACGAACCATAGAAGATGAGGGTGGAGTGGCGGCTGAAGAGTTAAGCTACTGCCATCCCAAGGGTTTCCACCTACATCTAAGCTTTGGAAAGTTGGTAAAAGAAGCACATCATAGAGAGAAAATGAAACACATATGCACTTCTGCTTATCATTTGATACATAGAAGACGCTACTATTAATTAAAAAGATAATCCAAATCGCCCTATGATTTTCAAATCGTGTGGGAAAAATTACGAAAATATTTCTTGTTTGTTTGGCGTGTTTGCAAACGAGTTACCTATGTTTTCCTTTTTGATAAAATATAACTTGTTTTTCTTCATCACTTGTTAATGTTAAATGGGAGTACCTATCAGTTAATTGGTTCACAATATGACAATAATTAATATAAGAAAATAGTATTGTTAAATATATTTGGGTAAAAGTATATGCTTGAAACTATTAGGTATGAAAACCTTCTACTTTATTTCTATATTATCTTATGAGCAAAATAGTAAAGTCGAAGGTCCTTCCGTTTATATGTTCCAAAGCTATCATCTTGAAACAACTTCTGCATTAGGGTTCTACATAAGTCTTTCAAAACTTACGAATTAGGAGCATCTTTTACTTTGCCTTCTATGTCTTTGTGAATGAAGTATTTAACCAAATCACCTTCTATTTTAACTTCTATGCTCAAATCCTAACTTAATTATTGATCTAAGTTAACTTCTATATTAGTTTCAGTGCTATTTTAACCAGTAATCCTTTGCTTGCAGAACCTACTGCTTTACCTCCGACAGAATCAATAAATGATGTCATTGATCATATCAACCTGCTATAATACCTTTTATTTTCTCAATCTTGCATAAGCACCTTCTATAACAAGTTCTATTTAATCTAAACATTGAATGAACATGTTATTTACATTTTGTTACCATCAAAATTCTTTTACAGAGCACCCAACTTCCTCCATTCTTTTTTAAGATAATAAAATTAAAAAAAAAAAAAAGATTTTAGATATGAAAAATTTAATGCAAGTGCAATTTTGACTTTACTTGTAGCTCTTCAACACAATCCAAATCTTGATATTGTATTAGTTCAAATCATAAGAAACTCAACAAGATTTTATCAAATTGCTTATAAGAAACTTACAAAATCATTAATTTTATAACATGGTAGATTAACTTACTTCAAATTTTAGATACTTTCTCTTTCTCTACCTTCTCTCCCTTTTATTATAACCATTTAATAGAAGCTACACCTAAGAATATGACATAAAAATAATATGGAAAACAAATATGCTTCATTTGACGAATGGAAAGAAGAGTTCATCAAATCAACAAAAAAGAAAACATAAAAACTAGAATTAAGCCCAATAGATGGGACATATTAAAGTATTACTCTAATTTATAATAGACAACAAAAAAAAAAAAAAACTGACTAAAAACAAAAAAAAAAAAAGATCATTGGAAATTTTATTGGAAAATATTTGTCGTGGAAGGTAAACATGCTCCCTAGTTGAACCTTTCTTGAATCTTGTTAAGTAAGAAGATGAACTTGTCCTTGATTAAACATGCATCAAATAAAGTTGCTACATGTGGTGGTTGATGTAGCTAAAGTGGTTATGGTATTGAAGTGATGCAATGTGTCATGTGATAAACTCATAATATAGAGGAATAAACTTGTATTATTGAGAAAAAATTGAAAATACAATTGATCATATGGTATTTATAATCTTATAAACCTAGAATTAATAAGTGAATAAAATCCGTATCCCCTATAATTAGAAAATGAAATAAAACAAGATAGACTTTCTAAAACTACCAAGATAATACTTTCTAGCGAAATTCAACTTCCTTAATAATCCAAAAGGTAAAGCGGTTTGGCTCATGCTAAAGTAGACTCAAATTAGTTTTTCTTAACATGCTATGAGCCCCATAACACATCACATGTGAAAAATAATGGCCTCCTAAAGTTGATTAATGTAAACTAAGGAAAATTGGAACTAAAGATTATAGGCTTGAGCTTCTAGCCTCTTATGGCTCTAATCAAAGATACTTTTGAACATTTTGCAGTTGTCTTCTGGATTGAGCTAGCAAACTTCTAGCTTCTTCTTTGCCTTCTTCTGACGATCTAATTGGTCCTTCATATGCAACTTTATTTTTTCTGAATCATGGAGTTCGATGTGTTGTTGATGTAGGTTGGAACTAAAGGAGTAGCTTCATTAGGATTTCTACTAGTCTAAAAGTAAGGGGAATGGATTTGGCATAATTAAGGTAGAGATCTAAAAAGCTTCTCAAACTCTCTTTCTAAAAACTTATAGGCTTGACTGATAGCAACTTTATACTCAAACAATTAAAGAGCATAAGCCATTATGTTATCCATTATGCCCTTCAACAAAAAGTTAAGAAGTCTTAATCTAGTATTTAGAATTTCTAATTCATCCTTAGCACTAGTTAGAGCTCCATTAAAATTAAAATTGTCTTCAAATCACTAAAGCAATATTTAATTTACACTCCCAAATCTTCACATATTTGCTTTACTTGAATTCATAGATCCTTAAAAATATCCTCAAAGATATGAACAAATATTTCACTTTGAGTCTTATAAGACTTTAGTTTCTATTCTAACAACTTTTTAACATGCTTCTAAATCTTCCCTAAATGTTTGATCTAAGATATTTTTTTAATCTTCTTTTAAAATTTGATTCACAATAATGTATGCATTAGATGGTTCATTTACAAGGTCAATAAGAACAAAACTTTCTATACAAGGTTCCATATTCACTTCATAGTTTATTTAAATCTCATCTTCTTACTTTGCTACAAGCTCTTTTGATTCATGAGATTCAAATTTTATGATGTTTCTCAAATGTGATGATGTTGATCAGCAACATTTGACAACTTTTAGTCTCCACTTCCATTCCTTAGACATTGTGGCCTTCCACTCCTAAAATTAGTGTTGTCATATCCAAATGCTAGTCTTAGTGCCAAGATTGCTAGCTACTCCTTTCGTATTCTACTTTGACAATTATATGAAGTATGATCAAACTGATCACAATGACAAAACTTCACATCCTTGGGGTGCTAACACTATTGGCCATATGCCCACTTTTACCACATCAATGACATTTACCATATAACTAAAGGTACTCATTCACCCTATGATTTCCTATATAATCCCAATAGGTAATCACATGAACTAGTATCTACGGTTTCTAATTATAGGCTTATAGGGTCTCTTACCTTTTAATTTGTTCCAATTCTATCCAAAACTTCATTCCCCCTTTCTCATATGGTATTTGTTTTTCATTCACTTCATTTCTTGTACGTACAAACTTCATTCACAAAATCCACATATCTTACAAAATTCCCTTCTTCAACTTTTCTTGGAAATATTTTCCATGCCCCATCTTGAACTTTTGAACCTTAACTTCATCATTTTGGTAGGATAGAGAGCGAACTTAAGTGGTCTACTAAATTCTCTTTCGGACATCTCAATACTCTTACCTTTCTGCTTCAGTGGATAAAATTCCTCCCTCATCTTGTTTTAAACATAGGTGGAAAAATGTTGATTTATGAATTCCTCCTTACAGTTTCCTCCATTGACCTTTTTTGGTGAAACCTACCAATCATTATATTTACCATTTGTGGTAGTGAGCGATAGTTCGATATATAGAAATTATTTTAGTCGAGTCTATTAAATACTAGGGTTTGTATTCATCTTGCATAGTCTTGTATGATACATTGTAATGAACTCTTGTTTTTCAATAATACACGCAACTATTTTATTGTAGAAAGAAAGCATATAAAGAACAAATGACTGGTTATTAGGTGGATGCTTAAAGGTCAAATCTAGCATATCTGTTGTGAGGAATAACACTTGTATTTATTCACATGAGTGGGAGTTAGCTAGACACGTGAGAGTTGGTTAAGATAGTTAGATAGTATAAATAGCTTGCTGCCTCTGCATATTTATTAGCTCTTGGAAAAACAGAACAGAGAGTTCTTTTCGAAAAGCAGTGCGATAGTTTTCCGTGTTCGCATCATTCATGGCTACCCTAATAATTCCACATCTGAGTTATATGGCTACTATCCAACAAGATTATTTCATACTCTAAAAATATGATTATTTTGTGACAAAAATGGAGTATTGAGGGATTAGTTGGGTGGGTGTTAAAAATCTCCGAGGCCCAAACTTAATTTGGTCTAGCCACCACAATCTCAAATAATTGGGCCTATTTTTATAAGAATGTGGAGAAATTCTACCATTGACAACGTTCACAAGCCATATTTGACCAAGGGCTGGGACATTTATGGCTTAACTTGTTAAACTTTTGCTTTTCAAAAGATTGTTGAACGAAGAGAAGCTTTAGTGTTTTAAAAAATACAGTGTTATCACTATAAAAAAATTTGCATTTATTTTTCACCCATTAATATCAAAATAAATAAATGAATATAAAAACTTCTAGCTTTCTCCCAACTTTTTTTTTTCCTTAATTTACAAATCAATTATTAATATTGTTAAATTTTTTAATTGGCCCGTGATTTCAGCATGACATCAATTTTTTTCTCTGTGATCTTAAGGATTAATTACATATGATAATATATTTTAAGGAAATAAAATGAAAAAATTTAAAAGTGAATGGAGCGGATCCAAAATCTACCCATTCCCATCGATTTCTCTCTTCTCATTTGTATTTACTGTACTTTTTAGGTCGCGGCGTGTAGTTTTGCGGACAATGTAGCTCAACCACTATGTTGTCGTTTCTATACTCTCTCTAAATTATTGGCGTGATGTGGCCAGAAAAAACTTAATAGCATGAAATGGTAACGTTAGATCCTAATAGGTCTTGGTGAGGAGACTCCGAAATAGAACTCAATAATAATGATTTATTAGACCATCAAAATGCCCTTGCTTCAACAATATAAACCAAATATTTTCTATATAAGGATAAGCCCTGAACTCTCCTCTCAAGATTAGTCCGTTCTTGCTGACTAATTCTCAATATATCTCCGGTTTTACGTTCATATATATAATTGATTAACATGGTGGTTCATGGTAAGATGGAGGTGGATTTGGAGATAAGGGCTCCAGCCAACAAATTCCATGAGGTTTTCAGCTGCAGACCACACCACACCACTATTGCCAGTCCTCAAAAAATCCAAGGCTGTGAATTGCACCAAGGTGACTGGGGAAAACCTGGCTCAGTCCTTAACTGGACTTATTTCCATGGTGAGCGATTATGTATGCATAAACTTTTGCATGTTGCTTGTGGAAAATATTATTATTTCTCTCTTCTTCTTTTTTTTTAATCAAATGCACATTTCAGTGCTTTAGTTCATAATAATGACATTAGCTAAGTCTATGTAAGTATCGTGAAACTTCTTTCCCACTTCTAAATCTATATAACCTCTTAATGTTCATATATCCTTAACATATATAGTAGATTAAAAATAGGATGGATACTAATTACGAACATTTGATTTAACGAAATTGAAATACGAGACATTCAAAATCGTATTTTGATAGATTAAGTAACACCCAGTTGGTTTAAGAGTTTAAATTTATTATTTTTAAGTTGGGCAAAAATATGTTATCAAATGCTTTAATCGACAATATATTCAGATTGGCATTACAGTTATATTCTTCAACTCTCTCTACATATATATATATATATATATATATATCCTCTTTTTCTTTCAGTACTTTTTATCTTCACTTTTAAAATATATATATCTATACATACATATAAATTTATATATTAGGGATCCAAATTATTTTACAAAGGCCCCACACACAAGGTTCTTTTAATAAGATAAGTGTAATAAAATGCTTGATGATTGTGTCTACACTTAATTAAATCTTTTTTTTCCTTTATTCTAATTTTCTGTATCTATATTAAAATTCAATTAAGTCCCATATATAATAAGTGAGTTATAATACTGAATGTTTTTATCATACGTGATAAGTTCTTTATTTGTACACAACCATGGATCATATAAATGACTATTTTAATGATTTAATAGGTCAAAAGAATGAACATAAAAGTTTAAATTCCTCGCTTAAATTATATAGAACTCTTGGAAAAAATGAAAATTATATAGAACTCAATTAAACTTGATATATAATTAAATGTTCCTCTTCCAATGTTATTACTTCTTATATTTGATTATTGCTTCAACGATGAAAAGTTTGACATGAATTTGTGAAAAAAGAAAAAATAATTACTCTATTACTAACTCAAGAATCTTTTGTACCAGAGTTATGTAGGAAATTTGACCATACTCAGCTTAACAACAAATTAAAATTGTGGACTTTTCATTTCCCTCATACAGCCATGTATTACAACATGTGGAAGAAGAGAATTAAACATAATCCATTCTATTGAAAAATCAATTATGGTAGTCTTAGCAAATTATGGATCATTTAGCTGGAACGAAACTAGAAGCAAGTATATAACCATGGCTATTGGAAATACATCTCTAAATTATTCTAAGTAAAATTATAAATCTATGGTTAAAATTATCTAAATTCTTAAATATCTTATATTATTATAATAACGTCAGTTTCATTCTTTTAATTTCAATAACTGATTGAATTATATGTGATGATATTAAGGAGATAATTCTAAAAAACTTTAGAGAAAGTAACTTTAGAGATCTAAATCTATACCTAGTTGGGCTATTAATTTTCATAAATACATTCCTAACTGAAAAACAGAATGTTAAAAATTGAGAGAAAAAAATTGAAAGGAAATGAGTAGAATAATAGATTTACGTATCTAAAGTGGAAGCAAAAATAAAAGGTTTTCCACATTTAAACTTAAACGGCTTCTTGGGAAAGGAAAGAAAAACAGAACCACAAAATTATTAAGGTCCACAAAATGGAAAATGAATGAAAGATAGTATGAAATTATAATTTTTGCCACAAAATGTAAAGTTAAAATAAAAAGAAAAATGTAAGATTATCTTCTTTTTTATGTCGACCAAACATGGGAAAAGAATTTTTCTTTGATTACCAGCAATTTTCTTTCCACATACTTAAACAAAGCATAAAAAGTACTTGTCCTTTTGTTTTCCTTTTCTATCTTTCTATTTTTACTCATTTCTTATATTGCCAAATATAGGATAAAGACAACATGTAATAGATAATGGGTAGTATCAATTCCAAATCTTGGTTTTGTAAAATTTAAGTCATAATATTATATTCTAACAACTTAAAATTCCATTGTATATTCTACTTCATTGTCTATAAGTGTGTAAGTAGATCTCGTAAAAAAGGGTTATTTATCCTAACCCGAGCCTCAAGAGCGCTACCCATATAACACACCCGGAGCTTGTAGCATGCTATTCTCTTCGCACTCCTAAGCTTTGTTATGTGAGCCCAGGCACGCGAAGTAACTTCCCAGCTCCAATATCATTCTTTCTTCCTTTTCCTTCTAATGTTATGTATTTTGAGTGGCCAATGTTACGATGCGACTTACCGGCATAGCCCCCTCTTTCAACCAAGTATGGATGTTGAAGGCCAATTAGCTCTGTGTGTGACAAAAGGCCAACGTTGGCATGTTCCACGCCAATGATCCACGTTAGCATTGGCCCTAATGTGAACTTTGGGGACAACGTCCCTTGTTATATTTACCCATAAAAAGGATCACTTCCCTCCAACAGTTTCACCATAACCTCTTATCATTCCGTTCTGTATATTGGACTTCAGTCGGACTAATCAAGAAGCCATTGTTTCACAAAATGCAAGTCAGTCCTAATTTTATGGAGTGGACTACATAACTAAGTTAAAATATGAAGAATAAATTTAATAATCACGTAAATTTTCCTAGTTCGCTGGACAGTAGAGAGCCATAACAGTCAACATTTCTTTTTCCTGGGTATTTATTATATATAGAGAGAGAGATATTTAGTTACTATAAGAAATGCGGGCTCCAATATCCAAATCTGGTAAATTCGAAACAGAAGCAGCTTAGTCCGGGACGTGAAAATTAGATACTCCTTGCACAAGCATGCTTGAATGCAACATTATATATGATGGCATTGCAGATGGAGAGTCCAAGACAGCGAAGGAGATCATTGATAATATAGACGACGAGAAAATGTCGAGAACATTCAGAGTAATCGAAGGAGATCTTATGAAATCGTACAAGAACTTCCTTGCGACAGTTCAAGCTACTCCAAAAGGAGACGGAAGTGTGGTGAAGTGGACACTGCAGTACGAGAAGCAGAGTGAGGAAACTCCTGAGCCCTTTTCATTGCTTGAGTTTTGTGCCCACCTCAGCAAAGACATTGATGCTCACCTTATTAATCCGGCTCAAGCTCAGTAGTTCGTTCGCCTACACTTGAGTGGCCAAGGATCCATCGTTTCGTATGTGAAATTTACCTGGGAAATGTAATGGTAATGAATAATAAATGTGTACCTTTGTGCTTGGTGTGTGCTTTTTATGAAGATAAAAGTGTGTCAAGGATATGTCCTTTATTAATGAATGGTATTTCTCTTTCCATAGTTAATGTTTCTAAGATCAGTTAAATAGGCCTCAAATCTTTTAGATAGGTGCAAGTGAACCGACAAATTTAATATATCAATATAATTTCTAAAGTTTTCAAAGTGATGCATATAGCTAACCTTAAAACAACCACATAGTTGTCCCATTTTCTTAATTGAAGTGCTACCATACATATTTGCGCTTTAAACCATTTCTTGATTGAAGTGCTACTATAGCTTAATTGTTAGACATTTCCAGAAATAGGGAAACAAAGACCACTTAGAGGCATGTAATAAATGTTTTTCTTAAAGAGCTTTACATGTCCTACATGGAGTTTGCTAAGGATAGATATATCTTTTTCTTGATACAACTAAGTGTGTATAAGAACAATATTAGCGGTTTACTATTCTTATTTACTACATTGAAATTTTGTAGGAAATTTCAAAGTTGTTTAAGAGGAGTTGTTTCTTGAGAGAGAAGAAACAGTGTAAGAAAGAATCAAAAAAACTTCATGCAAAGAAAATAAAAGGAAGCAAAAGTAAGTATGATATATATCATCACTTTTCATTAATTCCATAAGTTATAACTCTTCTAAAGGTTGTGGCTACTTGGAGCACTTCAGTTTTGATCATTGGATTGAGTTTAGGTAGTTACCAACTCATCCAAACCATTCATTTAGAAGAACACAACTCAAAAGAATTGAAATAGCATATTGGTTCAACCAATCGAAACAATACTTCAACAACACATTAGTTGAAACAACTTTTACTCTCCTATCCACTTGAACTCGTTTAGAAATTTCACACTTTAATTAGGTTTTAGTATTTCTAAGCCATTGTTCATATTCTTTAAAGTCCATTTACATAATTTGAAATATGTTTAACATTTCCTCACTAGATTGTCAATTATATGAAGTTCCTTTGAATTTATGAAATGCATAAAAATGTTAACCATAGATTTGACTCATTTTATTAGTGTAAGTCTCTTAAAGTTGCAACAGGGTTTTAAGTGGCTTTTTGCCTAAACCAATACTATTTGTGTTACAATAAAAAAAAAAAAAAAAAAACCACACGCATAATTATATGGATTTTCTAGTAGACCTTCTTATGGCTTTATGCTCTTCTTGGATTCATGAATATTTACAAAAGATACACCTGCTAACTCTTACTAAAAGCAACATTACTTCTATATTTAAATAGACGAACATCATTTAAGATTAATTTAAACTTCGAATACACCATTGGTCTACTAAGAGATATTTTAATATCCCATCCTTTGATTTACTAATTAATAGGGTCAGAGTTCATAGTAACTTGTTATTACCCCTTGAACATTGAACCTTTATACTGGTAATCTACTAAAAAGAAGTATGGTTTCCACTACTATCACTATAGGATTTATGATAAGAATCAGGCTACTAGACCATTGACCTACAACTGAGCTCAAGAACTGGAAGGGTTGATAAGGTGGATCCTCCTACTCCAACCGATTCCTATTGTATCTAAGTATCTCTTTGCCGAGTTACTCTGTATGCTAAACCGAATGACTACCCATCTCTCTGAAGTATGCTGAATGGTAGATTGCTAGGATAATAGCCAAGCTATTCTCGAGTACTCATTCACGTCCAAGCCAACTAACTACTCGACCTCACCCTTGCCAAGGTGGCAAGAGAGAGACCCTAAACTGATCTTTAGTCACCTTTGCCCAAACCAGCAATCTAATCATACTCTTTTGCTTACATCCCCCAACCGCCTCACCAATGTATCGCTGCCACATATATATGACTATGTGTAGAATCTACTACACTAATCATTGTTTTTTTTTTAAATATCATTTTTACCCTTTTGCATTTTTGTAGATTGCTGGGATAATAGCCAAGCTATTCTCGAGTACTCATTCACGTCCAAGCCAACTAACTACTCGACCTCACCCTTGCCAAGGTGGCAAGAGAGAGACCCTGAACTGATCTTTAATCACCTTTGCCCAGACCAGCAATCTAATCATACTCTTTTGCTTACATCCTCCAACAGCCTCACCAATATATCGCTGCCACATATATATGACTATGTGTAGAATCTACAACACTAATCATTGTTTTTTTTTAAATATTCATTTTTACCCTTTTTCATTTTTGTACATTACTTATTTAGGGTAACACCCATTTTATCTTTTTCTTTTTAGGCATGTTGCCTTAAATTCTTGGACATAAATACCCCTTGTATTTGTAACTATAAACATCATATTAAACATTAATGTACTTGACATTTCCCTCCCACAAACATTGCTTGGTTTACATTCATCTTACTCTCATCCAAACCCTTAAGGAAAAATAGATAGCGAGTAACCTCACCAGACTAATTCATGCGTCATATCGAATTGCGTAATGAGTCCTCAGAAGTTCCATTAGTGTATCATATCCATCAGAACCGTTTGTAGTTTTGCTTACTTTTCATTTGTTTTTGTTCTTTTCACACATTCCTTATCACTTCCCTCCAAGCTTTCAGCAAGCTTAGACCCATTCAACAACTGGCCTTTTATATTCTTAGTCACAGTTTGCATCATCTTAGTATCAGAATAGAGGTTTCACTTGAGTTGCAGTTTGTTTCTAAAGTTCTATTTATACTCTGTTTTGTGTATGTGAAAAAGAGTAAGTTATTGTGTTCATTTTAGATGTTGTGTTCGCTGGTTATTTATTTTCTAGTTTGGAGAAATGACTAACCCAAGTGTGAACATTGGTGTTGGAGACAACAACAGTAGAGTTGTCCACCATTGCCAACAGTCTTAAGGAACCCTAAGAAGCACTAATGAGAGACCTAATGAGGAGCCTAACCTCTTAGTAGACCTAACCTAAGCTATTCATGTATTGACTTACCGACCAACCGAAGCCACAAATAAAACCCCACAAGCTACTTAACTTGTAAAAGGTTAGAACCTAGCTTAACAAGTTCGAGGTGGAGGAGTAAATGAACGAATAAGAAGGAGAATTAGTTTAGGAAATTTGGATGAAGAGGATGAGGAAGAGGAAGAGTATTATGAAGAAAAGGAGTGAATCCAAGTACCTAGATCCTCTAACCATGTGAAACTTCAGATTTTGAGTTTCAATGGGTATGGAAGTACCGATGAATACTTAGAATGGGAAGAGAAAGTAGAGCATGCTTTTTACTATTATTAATACGAAGATTATAAGAAAGCGAGAACTGCTACTACTGAGTTTTCTAACTATGCCACTATGTGGTGGAAGAATTTCCAAGCTATGAGGAGGCGAGAAAGGTACTAAGAGATTAATACTTGGCCTAAAATGAAAAGAATATTGAGAAATATATTCACACTGGAAACTTATCTACAAAATACTTTTACTCAAATTCAAGAGCTAAGACAAGAAGGTTGAACAGTTGATAAGTATGTTTAGGAATTCTAAATACTCATGATTCAATGTGAAGTGGAAGAGCCACCAGCACAAATAATCTCTAAGTTTCTTACTGGATTGAGAGGTGACATTCGAGATATTATGAAGCTCTAATGATTTATTGCAATGGATGAAGCCATTAGAATAACCCAATGAATAAAAAGGCAAAGAAGAAGTTAAGTACCGATCAGAATGCTAACTAGCTGACTTGGATAGGGAAGTCATTGAGCTCAGTCAAGTACCGAGACAAGTCAAAAGGTAGATGTCTAAACTGAGCTGAAAGGCCAACCTAATAGTGACACACCGACCCATACTTATGATAAAGGGTAAGGATCTGGTAGGAAGATAACTTAAATCAAGTGCTTCAAGTACCAAGTGTTCAGACATATGGCTATTTAATACCCGAACCGAAGGATAATGGTTATCAAAGTAGACACCCCGAAGGTAGAAGTAGAAAATATTGATGAGGAACCTGAAGAGGAAGAGAGCACTGCCGAGAGAGAAGCTGCCGAGAAAGAATTGATTGAAGGGGATGTGTTCACTAAGGACTTAAACCAATTGGCCTTACTTGCCCGATGAGTAATGAACATCAAACCTTTGCAAGATGAGGAGTAGAGGGGGAACTTATTTCGTATCACCTGTAGGTTAAATAATTAGGTAAGTGTATTAATTGTTGATAATGGAAGTTGTACCAATGTAGCATCAATCAATCTAATCATGAGGTTAAAACTACCGACTATTGTATACCTAAGGCCATACAAACTACATTAGCTGAGTGAGAAAAGAGCACTACATGTCACCTAGCAAGTACTACTGCCGATTACTCTCGAACATTACTTTGACAAAATTCTCTGTGATGTACTACCTATATGTGCTTTACAAGTGCAACTTAGTCGACCATAACTGTTTGATAGGAGGGTTATCTATAACAGGTACAAAAACATGTATATATTCAAGAAGGATGATCGAAAGATTACACTAAACCCAATGCCGTCGAGAGAAGTTAACAAACCGCAAACTAAACTTGCTCACAAACCGAAGAAAGCTCTAGTCATGAATAGAGTCAAACTCCAAAAGGCCATCAATGCTGAAAAGCTGACCCTTATGTTAGTCAAGCGCCTAAGATAAGAGAGTAAGGTTAACTACCCTAGGAAATGAGAGTATTACTAGACGAATATGCTAATCTGTTCCTAGAAAAGTTACCTAAGGGGTTACCCCCACTATAAGGCATAGAATACTGCATTGACTTAATACTTGGCACTACCATACCAAATAAGTTTGTCTATCGAATGAGTCCCAAGCAAGCTTCTAAGCTCTAACGTCAAGTCAATGATTTTCTAGAGAGAGGGTATGTTAGGGAAAGTCTCAATCCTTATGCTGTGCCAACATTTCTAGCGCCGAAAAAAGATGGAATCTGGTAGATGTATGTAGACAACTAAGCCGTGAATAAGATTACGATCAAATAAAGATATCCTATTCTGAGGTTAGAAGATATGTTGAATGAATTAAGTGAAGCCAAGATCTTTAGCAAAATTGATCTTAAGTTTAGCTACCATCAAATCCGCATGAGGCCAAGAAATGAGTAAAAACTACGTTCAAGACTCGACATGGACTTTATGAGTAAATAGTCATGCCCTTTGGCTTTTCAAATGCCTTGAGAACTTTCATGAGACTAATGAACCATGTACTAAGACATCTAATAGGAAAGTTTGTGGTGGTGTACTTTGACGACATCCTAGTTTACGGTGTCGACATATCGAGTCACTAAGAACATCTTCAAGTCATACCGTATGTCCTCCGTGCCAAGAGATTATTTAGCAACCTTAAGAAGTGTTGTTTTTGCCAAGAAGAAGTGATATTCTTAGGTTTCATAGTAAGTGGAGGAAACTTACAAGTAGATAACGAAAAGATCCAAGCAATCATTAAGTGGCCGACCCCTACTACCTGTGTTAAAGTAAGAAGTTTCTATGGACTAACTTCCTTCTATAAAAGATTCATTAGAAATTTTAGCACCCTAACCACACCCTTTATTAAACTGCAAAGAAGAATATCAACTTCCAATGAGGAGAAAAGGAAGAGAGAAGTTTCACCGAGGTGAAGGAAAGACCAACCTCCACCCCTGTACTAATTCTGCCCGACTTCAAGAAAATATTTGAGCTTGAGTGTAATGCATCAAGTATTGGGATCAGTGTTGTCTTAATGTAGGAAGGCTGATCAATTGCCTTCCATAGTGAGAAGTTTAGAGGAACTCAACTCAACTACTCTATATATGAGAAGAACTCTTAGCACTAATCTAAGCACTATAATTTTAGCAACATTATCTATTGCCAAGAGAGTTTGTCATCTATACTGACCATGAGTCCTTAAAGTACCTCCAAAGTCAGACCAAGTTATCGAAGAAATAGGTGAAATAGGTTGAATTCCTTAAAGGATTCAATTTTGTAATAAAATACAAATAAGAAAAGAGTAACGTAGTTGCAGATACTCTCTTAAGGAGGCATGCACTCCTGACTGAACTACAAATCAGATTGTTTAGATTTGCCAACATTAAGGAGTAGTATTTTAGGGATCCATACTTTGGACCCATATTTTTGCGTTGTGTTGATGAAAGGATAATGGATGAGTATCATGTAGAGGAACGATACATGTTCTGAGAAGGGAAATTGTACATGCCAGCTTGTTCACTTCAGGAGCTGCTGATTAAGGAAGTCTACAATAGAAGATTGTCCAGAAATTTTGGGGAGAAAAGAACAAATGAATTGCTGAATGGTTGATTCTTTTGGCAAAAAATGAAGCAAGATGTGCACTGAGTTATTGAAAGCTATACCATGTGCAAGAAGACTAAGTGCCAAGCTGAACAAAGAAAAGTAATTCCTTTACCTATTCCGATGAAACCATGGTCCAAATTGAGTATAGACTTTGTTCTTAAACTACCACGAACTGCCCGAGACAAAAATTCTATGATGCCTGTAGTAGATAGGTTCAATAAGATGGAACACTTCATGCCCTATTCTAAGACTAACGACGCTTCGACTATTGCTTCTCTTTTCTTACAGGAGATTGTATGGTTACACGGCATATTGAAGAGTGTAGTCTCCAATAGAGACTCGAAATTCTTGAGCCATTTTTGGAGGACCTTATAGCACCAAATGGGGACCAAGCTACTATTCAATACTTCCTGTCACTCCCAAACTAATAGCCAAACAGAGGTGGTTAATCACATTTTAAGATCACTACTCCGAGCTACAGTAGGCAAGAACTTAGCTGACTAGGACACTTGCTTATCAATGGTCAAATTCACTTGCAACTAAACAGTACATGACACTACTAAGCAACCCCCCCCCCCCTCCGAAGTAGTCTATGGTTTTAATCCAAAATTGCCCATCGATTATACCCTTGTACCTGTGCCCACACAAGAGGACCCTGACACAAGAACTAGAGCACAATCGCTTTAATACTTCTACAACAAAATTACTCAACACATCGACAAAGCCGCCAAATTAATATGGGAGAAGAACAAGGGCCGGATGGCCAAATATTCTTAGCCAGAAAACTTGGTGTGGCTACACCTCAATAAAGAGAGGTTTCTAAGCAAAAGGAGAAATAAACTAACCCCAAGGGATTTCTGACACCTTCAACATTGCTGACCTAACCAAACATGTTTTAACCCAATGTGTTTAGGCTTTTCAATGTATATTTTACTATAAGCACTTGACATGATAAATTATCACTAAATTGATCGAAATAGCTAACTTTAGTTGTCACCATAAAACTTTCATAAAGACAACTTTGCACCATTTGTTCTTTCCTTTGCAAAATAATTGCAATAGATATTAGTGTAACTTATATGAGTAATCAAACTTGTTGATTTATATCCCTTTATCTTCATTGCATCTCTATACCGTTCACATTAAGTTTCATCAACTTAATTTAGATTTTCATGTCAAACATTAAGTTATATAAACCTTAATTTATCAAACTTCAACATTCTCGTTAAACTAGAATAAACTCTCTTAGCAATATTACTAAGAGTATTTGACACCATAGCTCCAATCAAATTTAATCTTATTGTTGAGGGATTTTAGTTCTACCTCAAGACAACTTAATAAATGCAAACTATCCTTATTTTCCATATTCATCCCACTTTCTGCAATTGCATAGTCATCAAGACATTTTACATAAATTCTCATACTAAACAAATTTCATTTTCGCTAATGGGAGACACCAAGTCATTGCTAAATTAAATCTTTCACCTCTTGTATTTTAGGACTCTAATTACATTAGTGTTTAAAGTACATCTATACAAGTACACTTTACTTGTCTATGCATTATAATTTTGTCTACCCCAACACCTTAGGCATTTCCCTAAATTAATTTTCTTCTTAAGATTTACATGGGAAAAACCATGAACTTTCTAGAAAAGACTCCAAAAATAGCAAAACACACCAACAACAAAACATAGCCAATTTAATACAACTAATTGATTCCATATAACATATATTATAAATTATGCATAACACACATTTTCTCTAGTAACACAAACACAAATCTATGTAATGCGCAATTCCATAAATAAAACATTTTATAATTTATACAAAGCATGTAACCCAATATTATCACATGGAATGACTTATAAAATGTAATATCTTGTGGAAGATAAATTAGTATATTGTAGGTCACATGAATCAAAAGAGATATATGTATTGTAAACATAAAACTTTTATAATAGAGATTTCATTGAACAAGTATATGATCACATTATGTTGATATTGGTGATTTTTATTATCATATATTTTCACAAAAGATAACACAATGCTTCTAAAGAACATAAATGTCAAAGTGTCTTCTTATTTCACATATAGACAATTCATGATCATATGTAATTTATTACACACTAACAAAAGAATTCACATGATCAAATATTGAGTTGATTCTATCCAAATAAGGTAGATATAAAACCTCATTATAATTCCAATTAATTATATCACATGTACTCAATAAGACATCAAAATAGAGAGATCACTTACATTGCAATTTCACTTGTATATTCACAAATTAAATAATCACTTCGAATTGCTTAAATAAAAAAATATTTTGGCCATAAGAAATTCAACAATGCATCTTATATTAGTCAATTGTGAGTTATTTCCAATCTCTTTAATTTTTATAGTGGCCACAAATTAACACTATGCACAAGACTATAAAGAATTAATTACAAAATCAATTACAACTTCCAAAGAATGTACTTACCATATAATTTAATTTTCTAAACAAACAATATCATATAGAAATTCTTTGGAATATTGTAGGTCACATTACAAAACAACTATACATAATTGATTGAAATTATTTTTATTTACAATATAGATAATTCAAGGAAACAAATTTGTTGATAGCATATTCCTCTCAAGTTTGTATCACCTCAATTTTTCATCTATCAATTTCTCTCAATTTACCAATCAAAGATTGAGATTACCTAAATTTTTAAAATACATTATGACATCTTCTTCCATATAATCAAAATTATTACATGTGATAATATGCTAAGAAGATAAATTAAGGAAAATTTAAAAAAATATTAAAATTGAGAGGATCCATTTTTAATCCTCACAATAATGCATCATATAACCCATAGGTAATACCAGAACATATAAACAACATTTACCATATGACCACAACTATGCTCCGGAGGTCACAATCTCCATGTAAAATGATACCTTAAACCCATTTCGTTATGATTTGCAAAAGTAATGCATTAACTTAATTTTCATTTGGACAAATAAAAGACTTATATCACTTCACACATGAGATGTGCATGAAAATAACACAACCTCTTATAGTTGCAATGCATATAGATTCTATTTCAATTATTAAAGTATATTGTCTTATGTATCGTGATTTTCTCCTATGTACAACTATAATAACGTTCCAACAATTTCAAACCAAACAACATTATGCTACAGACCCGATTGCCACATTAAACCACATAAATGATTTGGCTACACATGAAGGATTATAACTCCGTCCTTGGTGCAAAATTATTTTCTACGGGCATAGGACACGTCCTTATATTGCACGTGATCCTTGGAGCACCCATTTTGCATATTATCTCTTCTTTAATTTGAATGAAGTACGATTTTTTAGAATTTTCCTAAAGTTTCATTTTGATAAGATTCCTTCATAATTATATATTTATTGGATTTGAATCGTTCAATTAATTGTTTTTTTAATAATCCAAATCTAATTAATTAAAACTAATGATAAAATAGAGGAATGCATGTTAAAATAGGAGGTGGGATTGTAAATGCTCTAGACACCATTAAGACACATATGCTTAATATATTTTATTTATAATAAGGATTTTTCTATAGTCTTGTTCATTAATTTTATAAGACTGATAATATCTTCTATCATATCATTAATTTAATATTTATTAAATCTGAACCACTAAATTGATTATATTATTAACCGTCTAAATTGAATAAATAGTAAATAAATAATTAGATCAAGGTTAGACTGATCTCTTAAAATAATAATGAATGGAACCATAAAAGATCCTAACTCTTAGTGGTATGACAAAGTTTAAAGTATTGAAAGACAGATCCTTTCAAATGAGTCTTGAAGCCAACAAAATTATCACTAAGTTAAAAATTCCAGCCTTCCGAATTTCATAAAAGACGGTATTGATTCTTTTCTTTATTATTTTTTTTTTAACAGTCGTTTAATATGCAAATACTAACAAAGATTGAACGACGCGTACTATACTTTGCGGTTGAATGTTTCATAATTCCTTATTCCTCCTTCAATTCGCTCCATATTCACAAGAAAACGGTTCACATATATAGCATGTAAATTATCCCCTTCATTTTCAACTTTTATATAATTTGAGGACATTAGATGATTCGTAACAAAAGTACAAATGGGCTTGGAAATTCAAACAATAAAATATCTTCTAACCTTCTCTAACTTAGGAAACCTCTTCGTCAATAACTTTTTATTTTATTTAACGAAGCTTCTCCAATCCCATTCCTTATTTTGATGGGATTAATAAAGTTCTTCACTCACCATTAACTTAGATTCATTCAAATTTAAATTATTGAATTCAAAATTAGTTTAATCGTCTAGTTTTAAAATATTGTAACTAAAGGATAAGATAGAGAACATGATCAATTTCCTAAAAACTAAGGATAGAAACATATGAAAAAATTCTTTATTTTATTTCATTTTTTTATAATGTAGAGAAATTTGTTCTATCCTCCATTTTGACTTATTTAACTTTTTTTTAAATCTAAATCATTAAACTCACAATTTATTCAATGCTTTAAATCTAAAAATATACAAATAAAAAATGAGATAGAAGATGAGACCGATCCTATAAAAAATAAACATGGAATCATAGAAAAATCCAATTTTACATTTATTAACATAAGATGAAATTTTCTTAAACAAAGTTAAGATATTATTCCAAAAGTTGCAATTCAGACACTTTGAAGTGCGGCAACAATTTAAAGATAAATTTATGCTTAACTATGATGTATAAATTATCATATTAAGAGTTGCTGCTTCTTCGATCTTTTAACTTCTCTTAATTTCCATCATGAACTTCACAAAATCACGATAATTTTTCACATAAAATTGGGTTTCAACTGCTCACTCGAAACGAATTTCATTATTCTAATTTTAACTTTCGGTATGATTACTTCCTTTTTAATAATTCTATCTATTTGGTATAATCACTTTTCCCGTCTCTTTCCGTTGCCATCACTAATACATTATGGACCATACAGTGGCACATTTTCAGCAAACTCATTAAGACAACATGTGTTTAAAACTTTTTAAGATTGTTAAGACATTTTCATGATAATGGTGGAAACAAATGCACTTAGAGGTATATAAAATGCTTTTCTTAAAGAGTTTTATACATTTTATATAGAATTTGCTAAAGATAGGGATATCTCTTCCATGATACCACTAAGTGTGCATAAAAACAACACCGCACTAGAAGAAATTTTAAAAGCTTTTCAAGAGTTGTTGTCTTTTAAGAGAAAAGAATGAGCGCAAGAAAAATCATAAAAGTTCGTGCAAAGGAAATGTTGCAGATATAAATACTATATACATCAGTACCTTTTTATTAATTGCATGCCTTATAACTCTTCCAAAGGTTATGACTATTAAAAGCAACTTAACTTTATCATTGGATTGAGTTTGGAAAATTAATAACTCATTCAAACCATCCATTTGAAAGAACAAAACTTAAAAGAATTGAAATAATACATTAGTTCAACCAATTGATACAACATAACAGAACGTAATACATTAGTTGAAACAATTTTCTCTCTCCCATTCAATTGAACTTGTTCAGAAATTTCACACTTTAATTAATTTTCAATTTTTTAAAACCATTATTCGTATTTTTTAAAATCCATTTACATAATTAGAAATCTATTTAATATTAGTTACCCATACCTACATAAACTTACTCATGCTTTAATTATTAATTCCTAACATATGCTCTCGTAGTACTTTGTAATGATCTAAAACCCTATAAACCATGGTGTTGTCCGTTTTAGCTTACACACCTCAGGTTATGCTATCAAGCCACTTCTTAAGAGGCTCCCAAGAGACTATTCATTCTAGGAATTCTCCCCATTATGCATACTTAATCTTGGAGTTCTAATCAACTCCAAGCTACTACAATAAAAACTATCAAGATGATTAAAGTTTTGTCACACTATATTTGTGATGCATTCCTGGCTAATACATGCTTGTAAAAACATAAATATATATATATATATATATATATAATCATAATTAAAACCTAGAATATCATATCTAAAAGTATCATACATCAAAGTGCTATAATAAATACGATAAATGGCTGAAGATTTTAATTAATAGATGTCACTAAAATCCAAGAAAGACCAATACTCATTACAAAAATTCTAATTTTCAAAGCATGAACTACTACTTTTTGGCTAATTCAATTTAGCAAGATATAGTTCTACAGGTACACAATTTCGCTAAGAAGAACGTGTTTGCTGCAATGCGATGATTAAAAAGATGTATACGGTACGCATGAATTCTGGTGAAATTCATTCCGAAGGGAAGAAATAATGTGGGATGATTTTGAAATGGATGGACTCATTTTCTGGTAGGCCCAAAAGCCTACAAAGCTTCAATAATTACAAGAAAGCATTTTTTAGAATCGTAGATCGTTAGAAGCATATTCGCAATAGTAGTAGTAGATCATTGAAGATAGGGATTAGTCGCGTAGGGATTAATAATCTCCAAGGCCCAACTTAGTTTGATCTAGCCACCTGGGGATCACCTCTACGACAACCTCAAATTGAGTTTGTTTGTTTTTTGTGTTCTTTTTTTTTTCTTTTTTTTTTTTAATTTCCTTTTAATTCTCCCTTTCCAACCCTCAAATTCAGTTTATTTTTAAAAGAATGTTGAAAAATCCTACTACTGGCACTATCCACAAGTCACAAGGTTGGGATTTATGGCTTAAATTGTTAAATGCTTTAGTTTTTCAAAAGATTGTTAAATTGAGAGCACCTTTAGTGCTATTAAAAAAAAAATAAGACAGAAAAAAAAAACGCATAGTGACATTTTATTACTATCAATGTTATTGGACTTAAACCAAGAGGTTGACTTGAGAATGGAAAGAGGTCAAGAGTGGAAAAGGTTAAATCAATAATGAACTAGGATTAGTAAAAGTATTAGTATATAATTCATATTTATTTGTAAGTAATGAATTTACCTATATTTTTTAGAGTGAAAATTAAGGGCTTTTCACAATTTATTTTTCGTTTTTCTTCAATCTATATTTATCTTTTAATAAATTGTTATATTTTCTAAATAAGAAAAGATAAAATTATATATTCTAATCCATCAGATTTCATAATAACTGAATTGAACCCGCTAAATCAACCAAATCAAATTAGGGCCATTGTCCATAAAAATCATACAGACGATAAAAACCCATTTATAAAGAAGTCAAGTAGAATACAAATTACTAAAAAAAAAAAAAAAAAGTTTCCTTTAGTTTCCACCCTCACTATCCAAAATAAATAAAATAAATAGACCAATTTCCATCAATAATGTAGCTCAACCACTTTCATTGTCGTTTCTATTCTCTCTCTTCACTTATTGAATGAAATAAATGGTATTGCCGTATCCTAACAGCTCTTGTGGTGAGGAGACTTGGAATACAATCACTGATAATAATTTACTAGATCATGATAATGGCCTTTCCTTAATGAAATATAAACCAAATATTTTCTATATAAGGGTGAGCCCTGAACTCTCCTCTCAAGATTATTTCTTTCTTGCAAATTAATTCTCAATATATCTCCGGTTTTACGTTCATATATATAATTGAATAACATGGTGGCTCATGGTAAGATGGAGGTGGACTTGGAGATGAGGGCTTCAGCCAAAGAATTCCATGATGTTTTCAGCGGCAGACCACACCACACCACCATTGCAAGCCCTCAAAAAATCCAAGGTTGTGCATTGCACGAAGGTGACTGGGGAAGACCTGGCTCAGTTCTAAACTGGACTTATTTCCATGGTGAGCTATCCCGTTTTAATCTTCTAAATCTCCCCTTATATTTTATATAATATATATGGATATAGATATAGATATATACATAAACTTTTGCTTGTATGTGCAAATATTAGCGAAGATCTTTTGTTTTGCCTTTTTGAGCAAATGCAAATTTCAGTGCGTTAGTTCATAATGATATGGGTTAGACTATGTAAGTATCACAAAAGTCCTTTTGAACTTCTAAATCCGTAGTGTCTTTATTTTATACTTTATACTCAATATCTTAGTAGGTTGAGAGTATGATTGGAGCTCATTATGAACATTTTGATTGAATAAAAGTGAAATATGAGATTTTATTTTGGTAGATTTAGTAACACACAACTAGTTGGTTTTGAGAGTTTAAATATGTTATATTCCAACTTGAATCTACATATCCAGATAGGTAGGCATTATGGTTATATCCTCCTCAATCTCTCCTTACATAAGCATGCATTCACACACACACATATATATATATACACGTCCTCTTCTTTCTTCCAATATTTTGATCCTGATTTATTGTCCTTCTTAAGAAATTTCCGACATCTATGTATATATGTATGTATTAGGGATCCATCATAGATATATAAAGGCCCATGTAGTCATATATAAAGTTCATTTAACAAGATAAGTATATTGAAATAGAATTATAAACAAGTTGAGTTGAGATAATACAGTATTAAACTTGATCTCAAGCTCGATTCGAAATTCTAAAGTTCAAACTCAACTCGAGCTTGATCAAGCAAGTTTAGAATTTTAAGCTCGAGCTCAATTTAAAGTAATACTAAACAAGTTTAAACTGATTTCGATTATTCTCATTTAAACTTAATTTTTTAAAAAAACACTTCTTTTTTTTTTCTATTTTTCATAATATTGGTGTTCGAACTCGACTTATATATATACTTAACTCGAGTTTAATTAAGTTCGTAAATTAGTCAAGCTAAGTATTATGAAGTTCGAACTCATCTTGATAAATTACTGGAATAGCTCGAGCTCAAGTTCAAGTTTGACTCAACTAAAGTCAAACTCAAGTAAATATCAAGATAAATTCAAGTAGTTCACAAGTAATTTGATTTATTTATATTTTTTATTTTAATACAATTATAAAAATATTTTTTATAATTATATCAAAAATTAATTAAATCTTTTTTCCTAGAAGTAAAATAATTCTATTTTTCTATTTTCATATTAAAATTTAATTATATCCTCGTATATTTTAAGTGAATGCTCAATATTTATTTCATGACACTTGATAAGCTCTTTATTTGTGTTAATTAGGTAAGAAAATACAAACATAAAAGTCTAAATTACTTACTTAAGTTACATAGAAGTTTATCAAATTTTCATATTAATACATTTTCATATAAATACAGTATAATTAAATTTTCCTCTTTCATTGTTTGCTGCTGTTTATACTTGATAATTCCTTCAACGATGAAAAGTTACTCTATGTAGGGACATAAATTTGTGGGGACCAAAAACAAAAAAAAAAAGGGAAAAGAAAAGAAATTGCGTGTCTATCTCTGTCTCAAGAGAAAATAAAAGAATCTCTTCGTACCCGAGCTATGCAGGAAGTTTGACCATGTTCAGCTTATCGATCAAATTTTGGACATTTTTTTAAATTATTCATAACATGACAGTGATTTTTAGAACGAAACTCGAAACTAGAAATTGCAGGAATTGCAAATAAATGGGTAATACAAGCACCACAGGTGAAACTAGAACAATAAAAGACACTAGCAACTAGCACGGCAAGTAAGGCACAGTACAGCTGTTTAGGCACAAGGGGACATAATCCTGTTCTAGTTGATGTAAAACATTTAAACACTTGCGAGATTCATCTATTTATCTTAATAATACTCTCCATTAAAAATATAATAAATCTCATTATTCTTATAAATTATACCATCAATAAAAGATATTGCTAAAAAATATAAACCGATAATCTATCTACGTTTTTTCCATTATATGACCCTTTGTGAGCAATCATTCATTGGTCCAAGAATGAATTATTAGAAGCTGTATAAAGAATTTTTTAATATTCTTTTTTTTTTTTTGAGTATTAGCAAAGGTTTTGGAATACCGATTAATATTTTACATAGCGTAGTGACAGTCAACTATTTATGTGAACACCAGAATTCAGTACCCCTTTGTTTTCGAAATTTTCGTTCCTTTCGCTTTGCTTTCCGGGAAAATGTAGAATAAACTCTTAACAAATATTTTAGCTAACATGTCCAGTTTACAGATTGAAGTGTTTGATTTTTATATTTCACATTTTTGGTGAAACCTATTTATGTTTTTCACAAAATACAAGATATATAAGGATGTTACATCGGATTTTAAAAAATCTGCCTTAGCTCCCAAAATTTTCATTCCTGATAGTAGAAAATTTATGTATCTTGCAGTTTTGTTGTCATCCATATTATTTTTAAAAGGCCAAAGCTCCAGATTTTAAAGTTAAATTTGAAAGAAAACCAGCGAGTGCATGACCTAAAAATTCAATGTTCCTAGCACTCAAAATAGTTAAATGCAATATTATATATGATGGCATTGCAGATGGAGAGTCTAAGACAGCGAAGGAGATCGTTGAGAATATAGATGACGAGAAACTGTCGACAACATTCAGAGTAATCGAAGGAGATCTTATGAAATCGTACAAGAACTTCGTTGCGACAGTTCAAGCTACTCCAAAAGGAGACGGCAGTGTGGTGAAGTGGACACTGCAGTACGAGAAGCAGAGTGAGGAAACTCCTGAGCCCTTCTCATTGCTTGAGTTTTGTGCCCATCTCAGCAAAGACATTGATGCTCACCTTATTAATCCCGCTCGAGCTCAGTAGTTCGCTTGCCTACACTTGAATGGCCGAGGATCCATCATATCGTATGTGAAAATTTACGTGGGTAATGTAATGGTAATGAATAAATGTGTACCTTTGTGCTTAGTGTGGCTTTATTGTCTCCCTTTCATGAAGACAAAAGTGTGTAAAAGGATATGTCCTTTGTCAATGAATGTTATGTCTCTTTCCTAAGCTAAAATTTTCTACGTTTAGTCAAATGGACAGAATATATGTCAGAGGCATCAGAAGTATGTAAGATAAAATCTACAAAGTGATTAAAGATAAATCCTTTTCTAATTTTCCGACAATTTCAAACTAATTAATCCAATATTGTTCATTCTCCCAAATGTAGGAATGCATTTCTTGACATGGTGCTTTCCCAGGATACCTTTTTATTATTTTTAAGAATGGTGACTCTTTTTAAAGGGTACATCTATAATACTTAAGAATCTTAACTAAAATAAAACTTGACATAATTGAATAAATAAAGAAGGTACATAAAAAATAAGTTAAAAAATATAATAAAGATACATTTTGTAGAGAGTTGAAAATTGTCATATTAATTATCATGATAAGTCCATTATCTATTTAGGTTTAACTCCTGAAATTAGGTAGTAGAGCTCAGGAATTTAGTCTATATTTAGGATAATTCATAGAAAATTGGCTTCATAGGTTCGAAATAGGAATCGTTGGACTAATTTGTCCATCTTTAATTTTTCTAAGGAGGCTTACGCATTCATAAGGAATACTACTAGTCTTGAGCTCATTTGCAAGCTCATTTAGGATAAGCATGTATCTTGTTGATTACCTAGATAATCTTATCAATAGTATCTTGTTCAAGAGCTTATAAATATTCATTATTTTCTTCTCATTTGAAACTCTTAGAGAGAATTGAGAAACAGCATTACTTTACAAAATCTTTACTCTTAAGATCAAATAAATAATTTAGGTGAGGAGTTAATCTCATTCGCTCAAATTACAAGATGAATGTCTAAAATCTCATAAGGCTGCCTTACATATCAATTATACATTTGAAACATTGAAATTGCATATTTCTCTTCATTGTCTTATCCTCACCTAATTATCCATTTAGGTGTCATTCCAGTTTCACTTCTCTAAAGTTACATGTAACACATCAATCATACAGCACTTGCTCTAATAAAAAATTTCTTACTATAATAAGGAGAGAGAGAATGGAGGAAAGCACTCAACAATAAGTTCCTAAACCTAATTTCCTTTTCATAAGCAACGGAACTAAAAAGTAAATCTAAAATAAGAAGAAAAAAAACTTAGAAACACAATTTATAAAGGAAGTTATTACAACATAAGAATTAAGATTTTTGTTATAAAAAAAGGGAAAAATAAAACATTGACAGTTAGATGTTAAGGTTAGTACAATAGATTACTAGCTTAGAAACAACTTACAAATCGTGAACAAAGATTTAAAATGATTAAGGATGACAAATTATGAAAACTAAATCCAAAGAATTAGTAACAATGGAAACCCTTCAATGACTAAGGTTCTTACAATGAAATCAAATCTTAAAGAGAGCCATAGATTTAAAAATTAGGGATTACAATATAATCAAATATTAAGAACTCTTGAGATTGGCCAAGTCATAGATTAAATCTAAGAATCAATTTGAAATAACAACTGATAAAACTAATACCTAAAAATTTTTATTTAAAAAGAAATATGATAAATTCAAAAGATTATGGTTTTATAACAAAATACAATTTACACTTACAACTAAATAGGTATAACCCTAAAATCATAATATGTAATAAATTGTAACCAATAAAAAAAGGTATTAAAAAATAAGAAAAACCTAATTAGAGCTAGCAAATTAATCCCTTGTTTTACAAGATCAATTACCCTTTAAGTCAACATTCTTGGTTTTGATCAATAAGTTTCCAAAGTTAATAGCTAGATTTGAATTGATTACTTAATCTAAATAAAAATTAGGCAAAACCCATAAAAAAAAACAATAAACTAAAATAATCATTATTTTATTTTTTTTATTTGTTATTATTAGGTAACGTGCAGATGAGGATCGAAGGAAGGTTTTCCATAAAAATAAGGGAAAAGTACATACATAGTCCTCAATGTTTCACTATTTTTTCAATTCAGTCCTAAACCTATTTTTTCCTTTTTCTTTTTATTTGAATCATTAATACCTGTAAAAATTTACAAGTCCTTTTTTTAATACCGTTACTTTTTCCATTAAGAAAAGACACATGGCACAATCTCATTAGTCTAAATTATTAAATAAATTAAGCAATATAATAAAATAAATATTAATAAAATAAATAAATTGAAAATCAAAAAAATGAAAAAGATTATCAAAAATTATACAAATTGACATGACCTAATCGAATTTATGCTTGAAAAATGTTTTTTTAAAAAAAAAAAATCTATGTTGGAGTCTCAACTTTAAATAGTAGGTTGAAACCCACCTTATTTTTTTGCTCGTACCCACCCTAACCATGGTCAAAGTAGCAACCTACAGGCATGTAGGGTTGCAAACGCTGAAGTAGTTAGAGTAGCCCTTTTTTTAATGTTTACATATTTTTTTAAAAAATTTTTATAACATTCTTTTATTTTTTTATCTTTTATTTATTTATTTAGTTTATTTATTTTATTATATTACTTATTTTATTTTTAATATGTAAAATTATTTTTTAAATTTTCATGTAATTATTTTCTTTTTCATTTATTTAATTTATATTTATTTTATTTAATAATTCAAACTAATGTAATTATGCCATGTATCTTCTCTTAACAGAAAAAGTAACAATTAAAAAAGGGATTCATTTGCAAATGCTAACATCTAAATAGAAAAAAAAAATTAAATCTAAATTAGAATATTAGTGAAACATGGAAGACTAAATATGTAACCTTCCTTAAAAACAAAAATGAGTAGCTAGATCTCTCTACTGGTTGGTTTATTGTGTCTCAACAATCATTATGCATTTATGAATATTCAATTTATTTATATATGTATGGAAGATTGTAACTTAAATTGAATAAGCTTAGAGTAATTGATACGTAGAAACCTAGGATTGAATAGGGCTTCGCTTTCAAAACCTAATACTAAGGACTTGCCCTATACTTTCAAAACCGACCCTAGAGTTCCAATCAACACTTTTAAAGCTATTCGAAGAACTAACTCTACGAACTTAGAGGATCTAATTGATACTTTTAAAATTGACTCCAAGGTTTTAAGGATTTACATTTTCAAAACCAAATCTAAGGAGTATATCAAGACCCACAAGGGACCCTAATAGAAATGCTTAAAATTTCCATATTATATATGTACCCATGATATAAAAACCACTTTACAAGTCAGAGATTACAATACTTTAATTAATTACTCATTAGGGCTTTCAATTTCAAATTATTACCCTAGCGTAAAATAGAAGTAACTATGGATACCCAACATTACACAAACCATCAAAACTGCAAAGAATTAGTATCCCCTACCAGATAATAAGATAGGGTAAATCAATTTTATAATTTACAAGAATTATTAAATGATACAGAACCTTAACATATAAATACTTCTTAGAATGTTTCTATACTAGCTCTGCATTTCCCGTTAACTCTAACATTCTCTTACATATCTTATATGTATACTTTGCACTCGAAACTTATACTAGTCTCAGCATAGATGAACTTACAAAATAAACTATTGGGAAATAAGCTACATGAGCTTAGTAAGATATCCCTCCTATTATATTGGTAAGCAGGTTATCAAACAATTAATTAAGAGATATATGAATACATAAACGAACAATAGACCAATCAATATATGCAATTAACCAAGTGCTGCATACAACTTCGAATTTAATGCCCTTCAAAGTCAATAGCACTTAGGTTTCTAACCATATACTAAGATTCTGTATTTCATAAAATATATTTCTATTTCCAAAATGCAGTAGTTCACACATTCCCAAGTCTAGCGGTAAGGTAGCCCCTATAGTCCATGCTTACACTCTACCACAAAGGTCTCTAAACTCAATCCTCAATTAAGCAGTTGGCATCTCCAATACCTAATAAGCCCACAAGACAAGGTAAGGTCATGTTTTATGAGTACATCATACTAAAACACATTAATTTAATATATAGAAACAACCCCCGCATAGCCTCTCTTTACCTCTACATGAGGTGATGACTGGAATAAGTAATGCAATGCATGGTTAATGTATGATCCATTTAATTTAAGGTAAGCCTAACATAATTAAATCAAATTATTAAGCAATCAATCAATATTAGCAAACCATCCAAATTATACAACCATCAATTATACAACTAACTCTTCAATTGCCATATTTAATAACATTTTACACAACAAACAAGCAATATTAAACTACATGCATATCCCAAACCTTAAGTATCAATCTATTAATATATGAAATTTAAGTGCATTAACTATAAGCACAAAACAAGTATAAAGTCATCAAAAGTACTCACTAGACAAAAGCTGCTATGAGTTATAATAATCAACGAGTAGCTTGCCCTCCCGATCAGCATCTCTTAGTAGATAACAATAAAAAAAACCTAATAAGTATCTAGACAAAGTGTTAAATAGCCTAATTAGCTAACTATCTAACTTATAATTCCTATTTCCATGTAGACTTCATATCATACGTAACATTTTTGTTTTATCTTTTATTTTTACATTCTTATAGTCAATTCTTATTAGGTTTGAATGTATTTCTTTAATGATATAATTTAATTGGAACGTTAAACAATGTTCCTCATTGCTTATCTTATTTATTGTAGTAATTAGAAAGTATTATTTTATCATATAAGTAATAATATATACAACTTAATAAATATCATACAAGTTCAGATTTGTCTCACTCTTTATAAATTTCGTATTAGTATACTATTATGCTATTATTTAATTGTATTACCTGTGTATAGTGAGATAAATAGTGGTATGACTTTACAAGTTAAACAAAGTACTAGAGCTAGGTGAAAAATATTGAAATCGTACATTTAATTAATTGAAAATCTTTAGCTCAATAATATTGTAGTATCATCTTAAGATCATATTATGAATGTGTGCATACATATAGTCAATTTACTTCTTGTAAGTATGTGATCCTATATATTGGTCTCTTCATTATTGACATCATTATTATTGTGATTGATATTTTTATTGTTATTAGTATTATCATTATTGCTGCTACTGCTGCTGCTGCTACTGCTGCTGCTGCTATTATTATTATTATTATCATTATTATTATTATTGTTGTTGTTGTTGTTGTTATTATTTTTTCATATTACTATATTATAGTTATTAAATTTTATATATTAATTTATTTCTTTTCTTGGTATAGTTGTTATTTAACCTTATTATATTTGTATACATGTTTATAGAATATTTTTGAGTAAGCATTCATTTATAAGTGAAAAGGTAATGTATTTATTCATTATAGGGGATACAATCATTATCTATTTATGAGTATTAAAATTTTTACTATATTTTTAAGACAAGAAAGATTTGTAACTCATGTAGAATTAATATTGCATATGTACATACTATATGCATTTTACTAGGGTTGTTGTTTTCACTCTTAATATTTCTAATACTATATGTAGTTCATGATTATATTTCTATAAGGGAAATGGTTTGTCGTTAGCTAAAATAAAAAAGTAAATAAATAAATTTCAAATCCAATTTATAACATAGAAAAGCTTACACCATACCTAAAGTCAACTTCGATCAAATTAGAGCCGTTGGACAACACATATCTTTAGTTCTAATATGTATTGACTCTAAGATTATGTAATAAGCAACTTAGAACATCTAATTTAAGATCCTGATAAACATTTTTTTTTTTTTTTTGCAACTTGTAACTTGCAATGGGGCACGATTTTGTAATAAGCAATACATGAATATACGAAATATTCAAGTTCAGTTGGAAAAGTAGTTCTCACTGTTAGTTCTTAAAGGATGTTGTGAGCAAGTACTTCACATCAAACAAGTTTACAAGTGAAGGAAGGAAAAACAAAAAGAAGAAAATGTAAGTTAACGTAGTAGTGTAAATGCAAGATATAATTCACAACAAATATGTAAAGTTACCTTCAAGCTGTTTGGGTAGTAATGTTTCCTTGTCACCAAGTTTGTTGAGTTTCCTTGTCAGAGTCTTACCCTCACAAATTAGGGACTGCCAACAAAAAAGAAAAAAAAAAGGTTGAAATGTTAGTTTAGTGGTGTAAATCAATGTGGAGTCTTAACGAGGTAAGGAACCTAACTTAGTCTAGTGTCGGTGGTTGTAGCCTCTTAATTACGCTCGTCAATGTTCATGTTGTTGACCCAACAAGCTACCCTATTTTTACTTTTGTAAATAGGGGATGATGTAAGCGAGGTAAAGGGGGAAAGAAAATAAGAGGCCAAGAGAAAGGAAACACAAGCTAGTTGGGGCTCCAGCATAATTCAAGGCTGGAGTTTCATTCAGTCACATAAAAGGAGGGAGAGTATCAAGTACGAAAGACCAAATCATGACCATCATTGCACATACACACGCTCAATAAGATTAGAAGAGGAGTGTTGGTGCTATAGAGAGTAAAACCAAGCAACAACTAAGTTTTACCCACATCAATCCAAAAGAGACAATAACAAGAGGGAGAGAGAAAGTGAATAGCGAAAGGGAGGTAAGGGAAAGAGAGCATGATAGAGAAATCAATAAGGAAGGAAAAGATAAGAGAAATAAGAAAGCAAAATGTAATGAGTTTTCTTCTTACCTAGTAGATGTTGCCATAGGGAAGAAAGTGTGATGAAAAGGAGTAAGAGATTAGCAAGAGGGAGGAAATAGTGATGATGAGAAATGGTGAGAAGACTAGAAGCAGATATGAGATAGAGAGTGATTGATTTGCCACAAAAGAGAGAGAGTATGTTGTATCTTTAAAGAAATGGGGGTAGGATTATGTCCTATCATATTGGACTTTAGTAGGGTTTGATTAGTGTAATGGAAGGGTTTTAGTGTAGTTACTTCAAAGTTTAGTTAGGTAAATAGTGTGATACTTAGATAGTGTATTTAGTTAAACAAAATACATATGCGTATTATATAGTATAATATATCATATTATTTAGTGATAATATATATACACACATTAAGAAAAGAAGAAATAATAATAATAATGGATATACATATACATGCATGGCGCTACAAGTACAATATATATAGGATTTATTTGCAATTAATTAATTTAATTAGTTGAAATTAATTAATAGTCATTGTTTGAAATTATCTTCGATTGTTTATTAGTGATTTTATGTGGTTTCACATATCTAGCGATAATTTTATCGAACTAGTGCTTTATTAATATGGTGGTAAATTTTTAGAGTTTTACAATCTTAGGGTTTTGGATTTAGGATTTTCTTACGTGATTGAGGTTTTCGAGTCATATATTATGATTTTTCATGTTCGTTTTCGGTTTCAAATTTAAATTTAATCGATTTTTAGATTTATGTATTTTTGTTAACTCAAGGAAATATCTATGATATTTGAGTTCGACATTATATCTAAAAAGCTAAATTTACGGGATTTATAATCTTCCCCCTTACAAAAAGTTTCATCCCTAAAACTTGTCTATAGATACTTTATTTTCCAAACATCATTTATAATACTTTTCAACTTTCACTTGCAATCTAAATATATAGTTAAGGATTCCATATGTCTTCATTAAGTTCTCCATCAAAATGTAATAAATAGTTGTCAAGACAAATTTTTCTACTTGAAATACTCCAAGGTATTCATACGTTCCTCTCAAATTATATTGCACATGTACACAAATTTTAGAAAAGTTAATGTCTAAGTAGTTTTCTTTTGACAAAACCTAAGTGACCTAATCACTCTATTAGAGGTGTTGAATAATTCACAAATATATATGTATGGCATCTTGCTTCGTGAAGGGACTTCTTTGAAAACTGCATTGATCCCAGGCAATTCAAAATAATACTTTACTAGTTAGTTAATCAATCCTTCACATTTTCACTTCCAATAACTTGACAAAAGACATTATCTTCTTCTATCACCTTCTATAAGAACATTCTTGGTAAATCGTATCACCATTTTATGGTCCCTTACCTATCGGGAAAAGAGGTAAAGATATGTCCATGATAGCCATAATTGTAACATGCCTCACTTTTTATGGATTATTATTGGATCTTATAATGGGAAACAAGCTACTAGGCCTTTGACTTATAGCTAAGCCCGAAGACTGGAGGGGCTAAGGGGGTAGATCCTTCTGCTCTAACCAACTCCTGCCGAAGCCAAGTAATATCTCTTTACTGAGCCATTCTACATGTAGAGACGAATGACTGCCCAACTCTCAAAAGCTTTATGCTGAATAGTAGACTGCCCAGACAATAACCAAGCCTTGTACACTCACTCACTTATGTCTAAGCCAGCCAATTGCTTAGTATCACCCTTGCTAAGAGGATAAGAGATAGACCTTGAACTAATCTTCAATCACCCCTACTCGAATAAGCAACCTAATCGTACTCTTTTGTCTACATCATCCAACAGCATCACCAATGCATCTCTACCACATGTACAGGACCACGTGTAAAGTTTGTTACACTAATAATTGTTTTTCTTGAATAATCATTTTAACCCTTTTATATTCTTATACATTATTTCTTTAAGGTAATACCCTTTTTTTCTTTTCCCTTTTAGGCAAGTTATCCTAAATTCTTGAGTATAAATATCCTTTGTACATGTAGCCACAAATGATCAGATTACCATTAATACACTGAACACTCTTCCTCTCATAAACACTAATTGTTTATTTTCATTTCACTCTTATCTTAACCCTTAAATAAGGCTAGGTACCAAGTAACCTCATGGACCAATTCGTGCGTCATATTGAGTTATGATGTGAGTTTTTGAAAGTTCCATTAATATATCATATCCTTTAGAACTATTCATGGGTTTACTTACTTTCTTCTCATTTATGTTCTTTCCTGTGTTTTCCCATCACTCTTTCAAGCTTTTGGAAAACTTAGACCTATCCTTGCAACCGACCTTACCTTTTCTTAGCTATGGTGTACATTATCTTGGTATCAAAGTAGAGGTTTTCATTTAGATTGTAGTAGTTTGTTCTCAAAGTACCTTATTCATACTCTATTTTAAGGAAAATAACCAACTCAAGTGTTAATGCTGGTGTTGGAGATGACAACGCTAGTGTTGGAGATGACAACTATGGTGTTGTCAACTCTAAGAAGTACAAATGAGAGACTTGATAAGATGGCTAATCTTCTTATAGACTTAACTTAAGCTGTTCATGCATTGACTTATCGACCTACTGAAACTGTGCATAATAACCCACAAGCTACTTGACCCATTAAAGGATAAAACCCAACTCGACAGGTTTAAGGCGAAGGAGTAGGTAGACAAGTTAGAAAAAAGATTGACTTAAGATATTTGGATGAAGAAGACGAGGAAGAGTACTATGAGAAAGAAGAACGAGTGCGAGCACCTCAAGCATTCGACCATGTGAAGCTTAAGATTTCGAACTTCAATGGGTTTGTAAGTGAGGATGAATATTTGGATTAAGAGGAGAAAGTGGAACGCGTTTTTTACTATTACCATTATAAAGGTTACGAGAAAGTGATAACTACTGCTATTGAGTTCTCTAAGTATGCTGCCATATGGTAGAATAATTTTTAGGCTATAAGGAGGTAGGAAGGATATAGAGAGATTAATACTTAGCTTAGATGAAGAGAATACTCAAAAATAGATTTATGACAAATACTTATCTACAAGACACTTTTACTCGGCTTCAGGAGCTAAGATAAGGAAGCCGAATAATTAATGAGTATATTCAAGAATTCTAAATACTTATGATCCGCTGTGAAGTGGAGGAACCACTAGTACGAACAACCTCTAGGTTCCTTACTGGATTGAGAAGTGACATTCAAGATATTGTGGAACTCCAACAATTCAGCATAATGGATGAGGCCATACGGATTGCTGAACATGTTGAAAGGCAGAGAAGGAGCCAAATACCGATCTGGCAACCGACTAGCTAACTTATTCAATCAGGCCAACTTATTTAGGGAAACTACCGAGGTCCACCGAGTGCTAACCCGATCTAAAAGGTAGATGTTTGAACCGAACAGAAGGGCCAACCTAACAATGACCTACTAACTCGAACTTATGAGAAAGGATAAGGATCTAAGAAGAAGATAAGCCGAATCTAAGAAGAAGATAAGCCAGATCAAGTGCTTCAAATACTAAGGATTTAGACATATGGCTGCTTAGTACCCAAACCGAAGGACTACGGTTATCAAGGGACAGATCTCAAAGCTAGAAATGGAAAGTATTGATGAGGAACCTAAAGAGGAGGAAAGCGCTACTAAGAAAGAAGCTACTAAGGAGAATGAATTGATCGAAGATGACGTATTTGCTGAGGACCTAGATTAGTTGATCTTAGTAGTCCGATGGGAAATGAACTTGGAACCCTCACATAAGGAAGAGTAGAAGGAGAACTTGTTTCATATCACCTGTAGGACCAATGATTAGGTGAGCGTATTAATTGTTGATAGTGGAAGTTGTACTAATATAACATCAATCGATTTAATCACAAGGTTAAAGTTGTCGACTATCGCATACCCAAAGCTATATAAGTGGCATTAACTAAGTTAGAAGGGAGCACTACGTGTCACTCAGCAAGTACCACTACCAATCACTATCGAAAATTACTTCGATGAGATTCTCTATGACATGTTGCTTATGTGTATTTTATGCATGTTGCTTGGCCAACCATGGCTATTTGATAGAAGAGTTATTCATGATGAATACAAAAACACGTATGTATTTGAAAAGAATAGCAGGAAGATCACACTGAACCCGATGTCGCTGAGAGGAGTTAACAAACTGCAGACAAAACTTGCTCATTATTCAAAGAAGACTGTAATGATGAGTAAAGCTGAGCTCCAAGAGGTTATCAATGCCAATAAGCCAACCCTTATATCGGTCAGATGTCTATTAGAGTTGAAGGAGTAGGGTGAACTACCCTTAGAAGTAAAAAAGTTACTGGACAAATATGCCGATCTATTCCCAGAGCAATTACCCTAGGGGTTGCCTCCAATCAAAGGCATAAAATACTGCATTAACTTAATACCCTGTACTTCGCTGCTAAATAAGCCAGCCTATCGAATGAGTCCCGACCAGGCTTCTGAACTCTAACAACAAGTCAATGAGCTCCTAAAGAGATGCTATGTTAGGGAAAGTCTTAGCCCTTATGCTATTCCAGTACTCTTAGTGCCGAAAAAGGATTGTACCTAGAGAATGGATGTTGACAACCAAGTAATAAACCAGATAACAACCAAATATAGGTATACAATCCCCAAGTTAGAAGATATGCTGGATGAATTGAGTGAAGCTAAGATCTTCAACAAGATTGATTTGGAATCTAGCTACCATCAAATCCAAATGAGGCCAAGAGATGAGTGGAAGACTACATTTAAAACTTAGCATGGACTTTAGGATGGATGGCCACGCCATTTGGCTTATCAAATTCTCTGAACACTTTTAAGTGACTAATGAATCACGTGCTAAGAAGTCTAATGGGGAAGTGTGTCATGGTGTACTTTGACAACATCCTGGTCTTCGGTACCAATATACCAAGTCAGTGTGAACATCTTTATAACATAATGAATATCCTCCGTGCCAAGAGATTATTCAGCAACCTTAAGAAATGTTTTTTCTAAGAGGAAGTAGTATTCTTAGGCTTTGTTGTGAGTGGGGGGGAGGGGGGGCTTACAAGTGGATGACGAGAAGATTTGAGCAATCGTTGAGTGGCTGACTCTTACTATTTGGGCCGAAGTGAGAAGTTTCCATGGACTTGCTTTCTTCTATAGAAGATTCACCAGGAATTTCATTACCCTCGCTACACCACTTACTAAGCTAAGAAAGAAGAACACCAACTTTTGATGGGGAGAAAAGGAGGAGAGAAGCTATGTAAAGGTGAAAGAAAGATTGACCTCCGCACATGTGTTGTCTTTGCCTGACTTCAAGAAAGAATTTGAGCCGAAATGTAACATGTCAAGCATTGAAATAGGTGTTGTCCTAATGTAGGAAAGCTGACTAATTGCCTACCACAGTGAGAAGCATAGAGGACCATAGCTAAATTACTCTGTGTATGACAAAAAACTCTTAGTGTTGATCCAAGCACTATAAGTATGGCAGCATTATCTACTATCAAGAGAATTTATCATCTATGCTAATCATAAGTCCTTGAGGTACCTCTAAAGTTAAACAAGGTTATCAAAGTAGAAAGCGAGATGGGTTGAATTCCTTGAAGGGTTTAATTTTGTAATAAAATACAAACAAGGAAAGCGCGACATGGTTGCAGATGCTTTCTTAAGAAGACATGCGCTCCTTATCGAACTACAAATGAGATTATATGGGTTTGCAAGCATTAAGAAATAGTACATTAAGGATCCACACTTTGGACCCATACTTACGCATTGTGTCAACAACAGGATAGTGGATGAATATCATATAGAGGACGGATACTTATTCTGAAAAGGGAAATTGTGCATGCTAACCTATTTACTAAGGGAATTATTGACCAAGGAAGTTTACAGTGGAGGACTCTCCGAATATTTTAGGGGAAGAAGGACCTATGAACTATTGAATGGTCATTTCTTCTAGCCGAGAATGAGGCATGATATACATTAAGTTGTTAAAGCCTATGTTGTATGCAAGTAGATAAAGTGCCGAGCCAAGCAAGGGAAAGCAATCTCTTTACCTATTCCGATAAAACCATGGACTGCGTTGAGCATAGACTTTGTCCTCGAATTACCACAAACTACCCGAGGCAAAGATTCTGTAATGGTTATCATAGATAAGTTCAGCAAGATGGTGCACTTTGTGCCTACTCCAATATTAACGATGCTTCAACTATCGCTTCTCTTTTCTTACAAAAAATTGTTAAGTTACACAACGTGTCAAGAAGCGTAGTATTAAATAGAGATCCAAAGTTCTAAAGCCATTTATGGAGAATTTTATGGCAACAGATGGGGACCAAATTGCTATTTAGTACTTCCTGTCAGCCCTAAATGGATGGTCAAACAAAGTTAGTCAATTGTTCTTTGGGATCATTGCTCCAAGCTATAGTAGGAAAAAACTTGCTGATTAGGATGTCTACTTACCAGTGGTCAAATTTACTTACAACTAAATAATACATGACACCACCAAGTAGGCCCCATTTGAGGTTAGCTATGGTTTCAATCCTGAGTTGCCCTTAAATCATACCCCTATACCTGAATCCGAGCAAGAAGAGCCTTATGCGAGAGCTTAAACACAGTCCCTTCAACACATCTACAATAAGGTCACTCAGCAGATCGACCAAGCCACCCGAAGAATGCAAGATAGGACCAAAGATAAGACTACTGTATAATTTCAACCAAGAGACTTGGTGTGGTTACACCTTAGAAAGGAAAGGTTTTCAAGCAAGAGAAGGAACAAGCTATCTGCAAAAGCTAAATGACCTTTTAGAATTCTCTAGAAGGTCAATGACAATGCCTATAGATTGGAGCTGCCCGAAGATTATGGGGTTTCTAACACTTTTTACATTGCCGACCTCAATCCATATCGCCCTGACGGATAGCTAATCAAAGACCATTCGAATTTGATTCCAAATACAAATCAATCCGAAGGGAATTATAGGAATTAGGCTACTAGGCCTTTAACCCACAGTCAAGCTTGAAGACTAGAGGAGCTAACAAGGTGGATTCTCCTACTCTAGCCAACTCTTACCAAAGCCAAGTATCTTTTTGCCAAGCCATTCTACATGCCGACTGAATGACTGCTTATCTCTCAGAAGCTTGGTGTCAAATAGTAGACTATCGAGACAACAACCAGGCTTTGCATACTCACTTACTCATGTCCAAGCTGACCAATTGCTTAGCATCACCCTTTCCGAGAGGATGAAATATAAACCTTAGACTAATCCTTAGTCACCCCTGCTTAAACAAGCAACTTGATTGTACACTTTTGTCTACATCCTCTAATAGTATCACCAATGCATCTTTACCATGTATATAAGACCATGTGTAAAATCTGCTACATTAATCATTGTTTTTCTTAAGTATTCATTTTTACCCTTTTATATTCTTGTACATTACTTCTTTGAGGTAATACCCTTTTTGTCCTTTCACTTTTAGGCTAGTTGCCCTAAATTCTTAAGTATAGATACCCCTTATATATGTAGCCACAAATCATCAAACTACCATTAATACACTCAATATTCTTCCTCTCATAAACACTTATTGTTTACTTTTATTTCACTTTTATCCTAACTCTTAAGCAATGATAGGTAGCAAGTAACCTCACCAGACTAATTTATACGTCATGTCGAGTTGTTCCATGAGTCCTCGAAAGTTCCATTATTGTATCATATCCTTTGAAGTTATTCGTAGGTTTGCTTACTGCTTTTCATTTCTACTCTTTCGTACAGTTCCTAGTCACTCTTTCAAGCTTTCGTAAGCTTAGACCAATCTCTACGATCGACCTTATATGTTCTTAGCTATAGCACACATTATCCTATGTTGTTCTTTCTCCCCACAAATGAAACGCTTATTTTGCAATCATAGGCAATTCCTTAGGTAATGCCATGAACTATACTTTCAACATCTTATTTTAATTGTCTTTTCTACCATTGACTTATCTATATGTTACCTTGGTATTTCAATTGGGCTCTTTCTTTTAGGGTTCAGATCATCTTCCTCTTAAATTTCTTACTTGAATTCGCTATGGGTGATAGGTGGAGGGCAAAGCCCTTTTCTTAAAGTCTTACTAGGTTTTTGGTACTGTCTTGTAATGTAAAAGTCTCATATATTAGCTTTAGGCCAGTTCAAATGATAGCTTAATTCGAGCTAACCAATCTTTTACTTCATGGGGATCATTCGTCTTACCTACAAAAGGACTAATTTACTTTGACAAAATCAAAAAATGCCTCCTTAGGCAATTCCAATTCTCTTGGGTTGTTATTTAGATAGTCCTAACTACTTTGGTCTCTTAGGGTCGAGCAGGTGCCATGATCCTTTCTTTCATCCATAGTCCTATTAAGATAACATTTCCACATATCAGTATCATTTAACAATCCATATATTCAAATTATCATTCATGATATTTAATCATTCTAACATAAATCAACACTTTCACCTTATCAATCACCATCGTTCTTTCATCAAAAGTTGATTTCATGATTCATAATTTTTAAGCTACTCCATAGATAACTCTAAGTTATCAAGCAACTATTACCCTTAAGCCTTGTCTATTGTATTAAGCTTACATAAAGTATACATCTTGCACATAAATTCTAAGCATTACAACTAAGGACAAGTTATTCTTTAGGATTTTATTTAATTGTCCTTAGTCTCTTATTATTTCACAATTATCTCGTATGTAGAGCTTACTCTCACATTAGGTACTAATTCTATAGACTTTCATCATATGGTTTAAGTATTTGGAGTTCTTGCTTACAACTTTTATATACTCTCCTTCATCCTATTGCACTTAGGTGTGATACTTCCCTATTTCCTATTTTCATTCAAGGCTTTTACATTACCCTCCTTTTTTAGTTGTTTCAAAACCTGGATTCTTACTAGATATTATCTTCTTTCATGATAACTCATTCTTATCTCGCCACTACTCAAATATTCCAATCCACAACAGTTTTGCAACTATTATGCTTCGCCTTATTCCATACTTAGCTACATGGTACATTTTATATGATCCTTTCTTCTTACTATACATATTTATCCGTATGTCTTGTCTTAACCTACTCATTTTATCTAAGAGTCCTACATTGCTTTATTATATCCATAATTGTGCTATGATGTTTAATCTTACATTCCTTTTGGCCACCGTATGATTGGAATTTGTATTTAAATAGTCATTAACTTGTAGAATCTCTTGACTTGGTAAATAAGCTTTTGAAGGTTCAAAATTTGCAAAGTAGAATTAAATCTTGAATCCACTAGAATACATTTAATAACCAAAATATATTTAATAACACTACAATCATCTAAAATACTGAATAAAATTTACATCCTTGTAATGTCACCTTATGATTCAAACTCATCAAGTTGTTCAATTACTAAATTAGATTTGAAATCATCTATTATAACACCTTTTTCAATTTCCACCTACTCCATTAAATTTCCAATTTGAACTTTTTTCAAGGATCATCAAAACTAACAAACCTCTAATCAAGGTATTTGAAATCTTGAATCCAAAATTGAGATATCCCTACATTCCCATCTTTAAATCATATATTTCTTCTTGATTCAACACAATGGGAAACATTTCTTTATGTTCCATTTCAACACTTACTCTTTATATCCATGGTTAGACACTTAGAATTTACATTGATATGCTTTTAGGGGGTAATCTCATCAACAACATCTTGGTTAAGGAGGGGTTCAACAATTAGCAAGCATACATACATATAAACGGGGAGATAATACATATAGGTGATACTACATATAGTATATAATCCACAAGGCTAAGTCTTTTAATCTTTAATGTTGATTTCTATCCAAGTTTTACTCCATCTCATTATTTGGTAGGTTTTTCTATCTCTGACAATCTATATCTCTGATATCACTTCTATCAGAACCTTAAAGGGGGCTTAGTAGGAATGCCTAAAATTTTCATACCACATGTGCATCCATAATATAAAAACTACCTTACAAATTAGAGATTACAAGACTGTAATTAACTAATTAATTACTTACTAAGGCTTTCGATTTTAAATTGCTAACTTAAAGTAAAATATAAGTGACTATGAATGCTCAATATTCTACAGTCTATCAAAACCATAAAGAATCGGTATTTCCTACCAAATAATAAGATAGGGTAAATCAATTTTATAATTTACAAGAATTATTAAATGATATAGAACCTTAATATATAAATACTTCCAATATAGGACGTTTCTATACTAACTATATGTTTCCCAATTAACTCTAACATTCTCTTACATGTCTTGAATTTGCACTTTATACTTGAAACTTATCACAGTCTCAACCTAGATGAACCTGCAAGATAAACTATTAGAGAATAAGTTACACAATCTTAGTGAGATATCCCCCTTACTATACTAACAAGCAGGTTATCAAATAATTAAGTAATGGACATATTAATGCATGAACAAGCAATATGTCAATCAATATGTCAATCAATATATGTAGTTGACCAAATGCTACATACAATTTTGAATTTAATGCCCTTCGAAGTCAAAGTTAGAGATTCATCAACACAAATCACAACGAGGTTCTAGTATTTGGTTTTTTACCATATATTGAAATTTTATATTTCGCAAAAATATATTTCCATTTTAAAAATGCAGTAGTTCATATATTCCTAAGTCTAGTAGTAAGGTAGCCTTTACAGTCTACGCTCACACCCTACAATGGAAATCTCTAGACTTGACCCTCAATCAAGCGATTGGCGTTTCTAATGCCTAGTAAGGTTGCAAGCCAAGGTAAGATCATATTATATGAGTGCACTAAACTAAAATATATTAATACAATATATAGAAACAACCCACACATGACCTCTTTTTACCTTCGTATGAGGTGACAGCTGGAATAAGTAATATAATGCATGGTTGACGCATCATTCATTTAATTTAAGGTAAGCCTAATATAATTAAATCAAATTATTAGGTGATCAATTAATAGCAGCAAACTATTCAAATCATGTAGCCATCAATTATACAACCGATTATGTAATTACCATATTAGAACAATATTTTGCATAACAAACAAACAATATTTTGCATAACAAACAAGCAATATTCAACCACAGGCATAACCAGAACCCTAAGCATCAATCTATTAATATATGTAATTTAGGTACACTAACAAAACAAAACAAGAACAAAGTCATTAGTAGTACTAACTGAACAGAAGTTGCTATGAGTTGCAACAATCAATGGGTAGCTCACCCTTCTAATCGGTATCTCTTGATAAATAACAATAAAAGAAACCTAATCAGTATCGATATGAAATGCAAAATAGCCTAATTGGTTAACTATCTAACTTATGATTCTCATTTCCATTTAGACTTTGTATCACATGAAACCTTGTTATTTTACCTTTTACTTTTATATTCTTATAGTCGATTCTTATCAGGTTTGGATATATTTCTTTAATGATATAATTTAATTAGAACTTTGAATGATGTTCCTCATTGCTTATCTTATTTATTACAATAATTAGAAAGTACTATTTTATCATGTAAATAATAATATATACAACTTAATAAATATTACACGAGTTCGAATTTTTCTCACTTTTTATAAATTTTGTATTAGTATAATACTATGTTATGATTTAACTATACTACCCGTGCATAGTGAGATAAATAGTAGTATGATAGTATAAATTAGACAAAGTCCTAGAGTTGAGTGAAAAATATTGAAATCTTATACTCAATTAATTGAAATTGTTTAGCTCAATCATATTATTGTATCATTCTCAGATCATATTACGCATGTGTACATACATTTACTCAATTTACTTCTTGTAAGTATATGATTCCATATATTGTTTTATCATTATTATTGTGATTGTTATATTTATTGTTGTTAGTATTATCACTATTGCTACTACTTTTATTACTACTACTATTATTGTTATTATTATTAAAAGTAGTAGTAATAGTAGTAGTTATTATTGTTGTTATTCCGTGTTACTATATTATAGTTAGTGCATTTTATATATTTATTTATTTATTTTTTCTAGATATAATTGTTATTTAACCTTATTGTATATGTATATACATTTATAAAAATATTTTCAAGTAAGCGTTCATTGATAAGTGAAAAGGTAATGTATTTATCCATTGTAGGGGTTAGAATCATTATCTATTTATGAGTGTTAAAATTTTTATTGTATTTTTATGACAAGAAAGATTTGCAACACGTATAGAATTAATATTACATATGTTCATACTATATGCGTTTTAATAGGGTTATTGTTTTCACTCTTAATATTTTTTATATTATATGTAGGTCATGATTATATTTCTATAAGTGAAATGGTTTGTCATTAGCTAAAATAAATAAATAAATTTCTAAGCCAAATTAGAACATAAAAAAGCTTACACCGTACCTAAAGTCAACTTCGTTCAAATCCTCTCTAGTTCTAATATGTACTGACTCTAAGATAATGTAATAAGCAACTTAGGACATCCAATTTAGGATCCTAATCATTTATTTTTGCAACTTGTAACTTGCAAGGGGGGTACAATTTTGTAATTAAATATTCAAGTTCTATTGGAGTACCGGCTCTCATTGTTTGGTCTCAAAGGATGTTGCGAGCAAATACTCCACATCGGATAAGTTTGCAAGTAAAGGAAGGAAAAACGAAAAGAAGAAAATGTAGGTTAACATAGTGGTATAAATGTAAGATATAGTAACAATAGATATGTAGAGTTATCTTCAAGCTATCTGAGTAGTAATGTTTTCTTGTCACCAAGCTCATTGGGATTCCTCATCAAAGTCTTCCCCTTACGAATTAGGGACAACCAACATAAAAATAAAAAATAAAAAAAAAAGTGGTTGAAATGTTAGTTTAATGGTGCAAATCCATGTGAAGGGAGTCTTAACGAGGTAAGGAACCTACCTCAGTGTAGTGTTGGTGGTTGTAGCCTCTTAACCTTACTTTTTGGCATTCAGCATTCACGTTGTTAACCCAACAAGTTACCCTATTTTTACTTTTGTAAACAAGGGATGACATGAGCGAGGTAATGGGGGAAAGGAAATTAGAGGCCAGGAGGAAGGAAACAAGGGCTAGCCAAGGCTCTTACATATTTTACGGTCAAAGTTTCATTCAATCGCATGAAGGAAGGAGAGTTTTGAGTGCAAAGAACCAAATCACAATCACCATTCTACGTACATGCACTCGATAAGATTAGAGGAGTGTTGGTGCTACTAAAAGTAAAACCAATCAATGATGAAGTTTTGCCCACATCAATCTAAGAGAGAGAGAAAGCAAATAGCAAGAGGAAGGTAAGGGAAAGAGAGCATAATAGAGAAGTCAACAAGGAAGGAAAAGATGAGAGAAATAAGAAAGGAAAATGGAATGAGTTATCTCCTTACTTAGTAGATGTTACGGGGGAGAGAGTGTGACAAGATGGAGTAAGAGAGAGGAAAGAGAGATGATGAGAGGTAATGAGAACAAATGACTTGACTAAAAGCAGATACGAGACAAAGAGAGATTGATTTGCCATGAAAGAGAGAGTGTATGTCATGTCTTTAAAGATATGGGGTAGGATTGTGTCTTATTATAGTAGACTTTAGTAAGATTTGATTAATGTAATGGAAGGTTTTTAGTGTAGTTACATTAAGGTTTAGTCAGGTAATTAGTAAAATACTTGGATAGTACATTTAGTTAAACAAAATATGTATGCATTTTAGTATAATATATCGTATTATTTAGTAATAATAAATATATCGACATTAAGAAGGGAAGAAATAATAATAATAATAATAATAATAATAATAGTAATAATAGATATACATGCATGGTACTACAAGTAGGATATATATAGGATTTGTTTGAAATTAATTAATTTAATTAGTTGAAATTAATTAATTGTTATTGTTTAAAATTACCTTCAATCATTCATTAGCGATTTCATGCGATTTTGTGTATCTACTAATAATTTTACCAAACCAGGACTTTATTAATATCATGGTAAATTTTTAGAGTTTTACAATCTTAGGGTTTTGGGTTTTGTGTTTTCTTATGTGATTGAGATTTTTGAATCGTATATTAGGATTTTTTATGCTGATTTCATTTTTTGAATTTAAATTTAATCAATTTTTAAATTTATGCAATTTCGTTAACTCAAAGAAATATCTACAACATTCAAGTTCAATATTATATATAAAAAGCTAAATTTATAGGGTCTATAGAATACAATGGATCCATACTTTCATAATTAACTCTAAGGAATATGATCAATCACATTTTTAGAACCGACTCTAAAAAGTGGTATAGATTCATACTTACGAAACTGATTCTGGGGTACATAGAAGTTCTACACTATGAAAAACGACTCTAGAGGTTTAATTCCACATGATCATTTGGTAGTTCTTTGTAGCTAGACTATGATTAAGTATATTAAATGAATGTGAATGTGTATTTCTTAAATGTTAATTGTTGTATTTGGTTATCTTAGGCCATATGTGGTTTGATATATCTATATATATATATATGCACGCTTATCTAGAGGTTTAATTCCACATGATCATTTGGTAGTTCTTCATAGCTAGACTATGATTAAGTATATTAAATAAATGGTATGCGTAGTTCTTAAATGTTAATTGTTGCATTTGGTTATAAGTGCTTCTTAGGCTTTACCCATTTGGAGAACTTTTTTTTTTTTTTCCTTTTTTTAGGTAATTACAAAAAAGACACGATAAAATGGAAAGGATAGGATTGGGTCTTGCATGCCCTATGTGGGCATTGCATTAGACTGCCATGCCCTTACAGATTGAGGCCTTAAAATATCTTAATGATTTATAATATTTTATTCACATATTTTGTTGGGGTAATTTTTCTAGAAGTGTGTAATTGCTATTGTTCTTTTAATTTTTACAATAAAAGTAATGAGTATTTTTATTTTGAGATCTCAACTAAGCAGAGCGAGTTAAGAAGTTGTCTTTACAACTCCGACTCTAGCGAGAGTTACATTTTGCCTAAAGGCAATAGCAAATACATTTTAAAAATTATTTATTAAATATAAATTCCCTTCCTAAACTCTTAAAATGTAATTTTATCTTTATGAGAATTTTTTATATATGCACGATATTTCCCAAACAATTGATAAGACCCTGAAATCATTGCTATATCTAATTCTTTTATTGATAATATTAGAGACTCTTCCGAGCCCCACCTTAACAACGGAACCACGACAATTTGACTAGAATTTTGAGATAAACATGAATAAATTTTTCCTAAGAGCTTTCATTATTTGAAATTATAAATTATTTTTGATAAATAATTTAATATTGATTTGTAAATAATATTTTCAACTGGTATTAAATTTTTAAAAGCTTCATTATATGTATATGGGCACAATTAAAGTTGTATGTGGAAAATGGGAGTTTATTATTAGGTTGAAATATTATTCATATAACCGTATTGAAAAATTATAATTTGGAAATGCATTGGCAATGTAGTTTCATTGACAAATTATGAAAACACTTATGTGGCTGAGAAATAAACGCGTAATTTTGTTTTGTTCATATGTCACATTGAATTCATCCATGTCTTTATGCATCCTCTAGCCCGATTTTTAGTTTTGACTCGCCGCCATTTGGTGTTTTTGTAGGTAAAAACACAAAAGAAATCGTGGCAAGCCCAAGTACAAGGAACATAAAGCATCATTGGCGAAAATTATGATGAAGAAATACGGAAGAAAAGAAGACCAATTTGGTTAAATGAAGATTCAAAATCAAACAATCTCTAAAGCAATAGGCTTGATTCGAACCAAACTTTCGACCAGGCCCATAAATAATTCTCTTGATTTAGATAACACATCTATTTATACCTAATTTCTCTTTTTTCTTTGGAGCTGAGGTGTATGTATTCCTAGTTTATATTATTTTTCCACTTATAATTAAATTTAGGGTCGACATCTATCTGATAATCGGGCATACCATTAAAAAGAAACACAGATTAATTATGGATATATATATATATATATCCTGTAGATTGATGGGAATATTACAGCTATAAGATAGATATGGATGTAGTCGAATTACTAGTACAACCGTCAGCATGGAACTTACGGACTAGTTACCTTATTCAACATAAAGCGGGAAACGCATTCTCTAAATTAAAAAAGTCCCTTTGCTCCAGGAAGATCGATCCACTCAAGTTGAAGTTCAACTTCCCCGCATTCTACATTTTTCAATCGAAGGATCATATCTTGGACGACCTTACCATTGATCCAGAGGACAGGGCTTTCACCAGCAAGGCAATTGTTCTTGCTTGGTTGAATCCTGCAGACGGTGGTTGGTGTAGGGAGGTTTTCCAGACGCATCTTAATGCAATCTAGGTATGGCCTGATCTCTATCTCTGCCTCCCCCATTTTGTCATCCGCAGTTATTATGTCTTTATCATACACAGTCTGCTCAATAAAAAAGCAAACAGTTTATATCCTTGGAATGCCAAGGTTGTCTTGGCAAGAACCTTGAAGTTCGCAGTAATCTTCAGATATATATATGGATATATGGGAGCTATAGAGTCCGTAGCACAATATTCGGGATAAAATTCCCTAAAATATCTTTGATTCTGTTGGAAACATAGAACAGAGCATGTCCCCACAACATTTCACTCTACATAAACATTCAAACCTAGAAGTCAGAGAAGTAGTTCCTGCTGGTTCTTAAAAAGTAATGTTGAGATTACATTACATTGAATCCTATTAAATGGAATAAGCAAGACAGGCTACGAGTAATATCAAATTGTATATGATTTTGTCTTGATGAAAGATCCATGAATACACAGATAGCTTATGCTGAGGTCCCTTTTAGTCTGTTTTTAATCCAACAGAAATTCGTCTAAACCGAAAGTATAAGGGGATCCCTAGCCTAGATAATCTAGTCATTGTCATGCAATAAGCAAAATGTTTGGGTGTACTCACCAGATGGATCGGCATGCTGGGATCTGAGATTGAAAGAGTAAGCTCGTCCTTCCATTCTGGATTGCAATTATTTTTCACAACACAGGTCTTCAATTTCTGCAATTATTAAAACGCTTACACTATTTGTAATATCCAAAGAGACATGGAAGTGGATAACAGTGGTGGTTAATCCAACATAGATTGCGAGAGAAAACCAATAGAGACTTATAAGAACAGTAATGAATATTAAGTTTAACATTAGCAAATATCTTTTGGTTAAGTGCATAACAAGAGCCAGCATCAATTTTTTTTTTTTCTTTTTTGTGTGTACATGATCACTTTGTTTTTATACATTGAATTCCTTTTCCCCTTCTTTACTCCATGATTTGTATTATTTATCGGTTATGTTAAATCTTTTCTATGCAAACTACTTTTATTATTTGAAGCACCCCTGATGCAGGTGCATCGTCATCTCACTATATAACATATGGTAATGCAACTGTAAGTGAACAGACATATGCCAAATGTGTATATTGTGAATTTTGCAATGGATGTTAACTGTTAATGCATTGTTGTATCTACTAGTACTGCCATGAGATGTATAAATATGCATTACTAGCATCTGTATTTGATTCCAAATTCCAAATTTCTTTAGCCCAATCGTGAATTCCGCACCCCCCCCCCCCCCCCCCCCCCCCCCCCCCAATTCATTATGGTATTTAAGTGTTATCGAAATTCTACTACCACAATGCCACCTTACTCTAGAGGATTTTTACTTCTTTTCAACTGAAGAAAAATTAAGTTCATCTAATGAAGTTCGAGTATAAATAAACAACGTATTCTACTGAAACGGAAATGTCTTTTGTGCTAAACAGTTTCATAAAAATTCGGCACTAAAAGCTAACCAAATTTATACAAATGAAGGCTCAGAAAATGTGGTATTAATTATGATGACTAGACAAAATTAAGGCTACATTTAGTTCATCTTTTTATATCCATTTGAATCTTACATTTGGTAACAATAAAACACCAAAAATATAAAAATATAATCACATATATACCTCTCTTCTATAATTAAATACCCAATAAAATTAAATTAATTTACCATTTATTTATATTTACAAAAATACCAATTAAAATAAACATTTCAATGCTCAAAAACTATTTTGTCAAATATTTTCTCTTAAAAAGCATATAAATTTTTATTTTTCAATCTTGACACTTTAGTCACCGCATTTATTATAATTACAAAACTGAAACTCAAACAGACAAGATATAAATAAAATAATTTTCTAAATACCAAATTTCGAACAAATATAGATAAAATATAGATTCAAAAAATCCTAAGGGGACCTAAAGCTATAGTACTGATACAAAACCAAACACAAACTATTCCAATATGTTTGTCAACTTTTTATAAAAGGGAAATGGACAGTAATGAGTGCAAAAGAGGAGAAATGCATGAAAATGGAATAAAGTATAATTTTTATTTTATAATTGCTAACATATGAAGAAAATTGAAGGAAATATTTCAGCGTCCTTTCGTAATTAGGATTGGATAAAATTATCCTCACTTCCATGGTGACGAATATTATTATTAAAGATAATCTTGTAAGTATGTTACATTTCCATCGATTTCCACTCATTTCTCTCCAATTTTGAAGAGAAAAAAAGTGAACTAAATAGTGAAAATATTTCCACTACATTCCTTCCATTACTATCAATTTTCACTCTTTGCTTAAGTTGCCAAACATCTCCTTTCCTTCCCTTTCATTTGAAACGATTTCTACCGATTCACATAGTATATCATTGAAGTTTTTCTCTTCCAGAAGAGCACAAAACTAAACGTTTAGAATAACATGGTGCAGAATCAAAAGAAACTCAAGAAAATCGTTGTAAGCCCTTCCTAAGAAAAAGAAATTGGAAAACGAAAAGATTGAAAGTGTGGAAATGGGTGGACAACTAACTAATTGCCTATTGCAATCGACTCCCTACCAGTCGCCATATCGATCTGCCAATCGGCAAAACAAAGCGGCGATTAACCAAATCCAATACCAAGTCACTCATCCACCCAACACATAACCTAAATATAGCCAAACAACCGCCTAGATTTGACCAAACCCTAGCCAAACCAAACCTCGCGGTCGTCTTCTTTAGCCAAACAAGCTCCACCGTGCACTATGAGAGAAAGGAGAAAAACATTTGCGGGTTGGCGGGGTGTTGGGGGAGGTCTGTACGGGCTCCAAGATCACCGTCAAAATTAACAGGTTAAACTGTGCACCTCATTGAAGGGTTCAACATGTCGGAAAAAGGATAAAGGCAAAACATTGAATAGAATTTGCTTCTAGCAGAACCGATTTCTCAGCCAGATCCACACGAACAAGAAAACAAAACGGTATGCAAACAACAATTCCAGGGCTGTAACATGATTACCTAAGAAGGTGTGGCAAAAGAACGATGAAGAACAAGGACTAGAACTAGTAAAACATTGTACGTTTACCTGATTGCCCATGGTGAGGACAACATAAGGATCGCTAGTGCGTATATCACGCTTAGCCAGATTAATTCCTCTCTTCACTCGAACTCGGAGAAGACCCAACACATCATCCATTTTTTTGTCGGATGAATTGAATTGGAACCCACAGAAATGAAACGACTATACTTCCTTATTTATGGTCTAGTGAGTATCTGTCGTACGAGCTTTTGTTGTGTTCCCAAATCAGCCACACGATAATTTCGTACGAGCTTTTATTGTGTTACAATGATTTCGATATTCCTGCTTTTACAGGGCAAAATTGTCCGGCCCAAAGCGCCACCGTCCAATATGTTACACGTGAAGGATAAAGCATAATTAATGGGCTATATAAGGGTAGGTATAGTACATTTAATTTTTTAGGACATCTACTTATTGAATACATCAAATGGCTATCGTGGTATTTTTAGTAATAATAAGGTTAATGGAACAATAAATATGGACGATTGCTGAAAATAAATTCAATAAGTAAACAGGGATTATTGAGATTCCTTGGTCAATATAACTTGCAATCTTAGATTTCATTGGGTTTTAATTAAAAATACTTTACTCACGAGTAAGTTTGACTAAAAATAACCATTATAATTAATAATAAATATTCAATTGATGAGATTTAAAGGAAATTACCAATATAGTTAGGGTTTTGATCTCCAAAGAAAGTATAATATTGATTATTCAATAAAAAATAAAGGATAATAATAGATGTCCCATAATAATAAGATGGAAGAGCTTCAATAATCACTTAACCTTAGTTAAAAAATGGTAGATAATCGGAAATGGGGAATAAAAATCAAAATAAAAATAAATAAGTTTGTGCATCCATAGGATAACTAACCAATTAGTAGTGTGAACTCGTTGTTAGGCATTCTATGGACCTTAGCATTTAGATGGTTGGCATCTTATCGAACGCTAGGTGAAAAACCTTTTGTACTCTTTTCTGTTGTTGCTGACTAGACGAAACCAAGCTTAACTCCACTTCTAATCCTCTCACCAACCCTTCACTCAACCTTTGGCATTAACTCTTTCCTTGGCATGAACCAAACTTAGTTGAACCTTGATTCATTATTGTTTGCTCGCGATTGACAAAGTTCACCCTCGAATTTCAGCAATTTTTTGGCTTACAAAAATTGGTATCTAGCTTTTCTATGAAAAGACTTCTTGGTCTTTTCTTTAGTTTGCATGGTACTATCTAATTCTTCTTAATATCTTTTAGAATCATAGGAATCAAGATAATTTACTATCTATCTTTGGCAAATGTAAAAAGTGTTTTAAAATACATCATAAACTACCTTCTCATCAGACATAAGGTTGGCTAAGTAAGATACGTGCCACATCCATAACAACATCACATAGCAACTCATCCTTATACTTTCTAATTCACAATGGAATTTTGACTTACATGCTAACATAAATTTTACCTTTTTCTCTAAACCAATGGAAGGCATATAGCTAGGGATGCAACGTCATCTTTAATCCTTAAGCATGAACAAATGTTGCAAATGTAACATTTTTACAACTCCCATTATTGATCACTAAAGAAAATGTTCTTCCCTTCACCAGACAATGGGTCATAAAGAGCAAATTGTCATTAGCTGGCCACTTCTAGAATAAAGTCCGTCTAATGACAAGGGGAATAAGTTGTGTGTTAAGTCTTCCTTTTTTGTATTACATAAGTATCTTCATCTTATTCATTAGCCTGTAATTGTTACTCAATGTCTATAATTGGGTCTTTCGAGTTTTCTTCACTAATTTCTTCAATCTTTGGTGATTTTGTTTAATCACCATTACCCACTGGTTTGGATACTCGGAAGCTAAATGTTCCAAGCCCTAAATTTTAAAATATTTAATCTAGCTTGATCTTCCTTTGTATTGATACTGTTCATTTTTTTATGCTTCATATGGAGGATAAGTATTACGCCCCGAAGTCACAGAGTCGTAACAGTCCCACTGTGTAAACATTTCTATGATAGTAACTGGCTTCATAGTACCTACCATAGACATAATTTACACAAGGCATCAACGGCTCCTCTCTTTAAAGTAAACAATCAAATTAAATGTTTAACTACAATTATAGTAAATTTCACAAATTTTGAATAAATCTATATAATTATATGTAAAGTCCACAGAACTTCTCAGAAAATTCTACATATACACAATAATTCACTAATTTACATAATAATTATTAGTCTTTCATCCTCAAACTACAAAAGAAATTCTCACTACATACCACTACTAAGTAAATTAATCCTCACACCCCTAACTTCAAAAGAACTAACTTCTAGATAATTGTAAGGCGGCATAATACTTGAAGTATTCAGAGATCAGGACCTGCAAAAGAATCTATAGAGGTATAAGCAACTACAACTCAGTAAGTTAAATTGGAGGCTCATGAGAGTATACAAACACAAACAAGATTATCAAGCAATTATTTTAATGCAATGCAACAATCAAGTGACATCACACAACGTAATCCAATCCATTGCAAAATCAGAGAAATTTCACTCGTTCTAACCCGGGTTGAGGAGTTTTCATGTTATGCAGCAGCTCATAACCAAACCTAGGCTTATGCAATGGAGACCTCACTCCTCCCGCGACTACCTTCGAACCATTAACTTCACTCTCGCCATGATCTCTTCTCCTATCACTTAATTCGACTAAGGATGAAGAAGGGACCATTATGCAATCCTGCGCTATCCCTTTCGAAGGAGTCAATAGTTGGTTGGAGAATCCTATGATCCCCTAACGGGTTACAATGCATGACATTTTTTGGTTATTAGAGTCGAAGAAGATTAAATTTCATTTAGGGTGTTCAAACAATTTCACACCAATTCAATCAATCACAAAATCAATTACATTACAAATTTCAACACGCATTCTGATACATCAACCACATGCATAAACTACTTATAATCACAACCATATACAATCCTAAGTCTTCGAGTACCATAAAATAGCACTCTAATACAATAAGTAATAACCCAACTTACTTGGAACTTCTCAATCGTTTGATCACTCGATTACAAGCCGATTCGTCTCTAGATATCCTATAATACGAATAGGTCTTTTTTAGTTCTTATACTATAATGATTCACATTCTAAGTTATGATTTAGCTTCTTCTTTTTTTCCATAGATAACTATTATTTACTAATAAATCATTCTACCCTATTTCGGGGTTTAGTTCCTAAATTAGATTCTAATTTTGATTCTGAAATGTTAAATATGCTCGAATCCTAATGTGAAATTAATCACATTAAGCTCGAGTATTCTAATATCCTATTGGGTCTTAATTTAGTATTCTAAACTATTCGGTATACGCTAATCCTAATTGGGGTACTAAATTTATTTCCGATGTGAGAAAATCTTACAATTTTTTATACAATTACTTAAAATTAAATTTTATTTTAGATTTATTATATTCTGATTTCTATTATTATATTATATTCCTAACTTTCTATAATTAGCACGTAATGCTTTCATTACTTATACTTAACACTCTAAAGGCTAAGATTAGATTTTCACATCAGAGATTAATATTCCTAAACATCTAATTACTATCTAATTCAGTAATTAGTGTCTTAATCACCTAATTAACCCAAAATTACTCAATTTTTCTATCATTTTAGGGCTAAAAATTAACTTAAAAATTTCAAAAATTAATTTAAAAAAATGGCTTCATAACACTGTTCTATATCCCTTAAGCATTCTACAAAAAAAAATTGAACTCCAAACTACACTCCTAAGCCTATTTATTTTTAATTCTAATTATGCTCGGTTTTGCTTAATTTGTTAAGAACCCTATATTTTCAGACATGATTAAACTAAATCACTATTTTTCCCTAAATATACATACAATAAAACCTTAGAATAACAAGATTCATAATTTTATGGGAAAAATAACTAATTTTAAGAAATTATATGAAATCGGAGTAAATTAGAGACTCATTCGGTCTGATGGCTTTTGGCCTTCTAATACCGGTCCAGGTGTGTCGGTCGGTCTAGGCAATGGGTCTGGAGTAGGGTAGTGGTGGTGGTGGCTCGATCCTAGATGGTGGTGGTGGTGGTGACGACTCGGTCCCAGATAGTAGTGGTGTGTGGGTTTGACTCACTAACCTTAATTGCACAGTTTTTCTTTTCTTTTCTTTTTTCTCTGGTTTTTCTCTTGAATTTTCGAAACTCTCTATTTTTCTCTAATTCCTAACTGTCCAAAGGAGTTCTCTGAATTTTTTCCCTATTTATAGAAGTTTTTGGTGATTAATATGCATTAAATTAGACATGATATTACCCAATTCCCTTGATTTTTGGCTTTTATGTTGCTTAATTCTAATTGGATAATTTTTCTTCTTCAGCTTTTGACTTGCCACGACCAGATTTTCATCATTCCCTATCCCTCTAATTTTCTCTCAATTAATTAATAATTTTCTTTAATTATTTACAAAGTTTTTTACCAATTTAAGTAATTTCGCATATATTTACCTACACATAAATACACGTAGGATACATGTGAACATTCCTAATTATTATTTAGGTCGTTCTATGATTTTTAGTATACATATAATCTATCTCTAGTAATTTATCAGTTATTAGATTACACTTTTCGCCTTTTCGATAATTAACAATTATTATGCTTAAAATTTAAAAATTTTATAGTCTCCTATTTTATTACTTATTTTCTTAAATTCAAGTTTACAGAGTTGTTTTTACTAATTTTTCTATCAATAGTTTATAATTTGGATTTGATTAAATCCTTTAACCGATCGTCCTAATCTTTGTGTTTTAAATTCAATCCTACAGTCGCTTGACTTAACTTTAGAGCTTACAATGAGCATTCGTAATAGTGGTACCTCTTTCATAACTCTTGATTTCTTTGTGTTAGAGATATGAATCTCTAGGCTTTGACTCTTCTTTAGGCCTTTTTTTGGCATGTTAGTCTTTAGGTTTAGAGTAAGAGCCTTACATCTTAGTTCTACCCCTTTGCTTCTATCTCTCAGCCCATAAACCTAGTTTGATGACATTATCAAGGTCTTGTATGATTGAATCTCAACAACTTTTGCTATTTGATATTTAAAACCAAATACAAATCTGTATATAGTTTGATGAATTGGCTCATTAACAACTCATGTAATGAGCAGTATCTCATACTCTTGAGCATATTCACTAAAACTCATCTTTCATGTTTCAAAATGCTATCCTGGAGAAAATAACTACTATTTATAATACCAGGTCACAAATTTCTTCCTCATCGGTCATTTCATAATATTCTAAGTAGATATCTCAACTTCATCATTTTCTCTCCACTATAAGGTGGCATTACTTGTAAACTCTAAAGAAGCCAACTTGACTTTATTCATTCATCATACTTGTAGTAGTCAAATAACCTCTCTACATGGCTCTCTTAATCTAAGTAATGATTCGATACATTATGCCCATCAAATTTTAGAATAGATAGTTTGACATTTTCTAAGCCCCCCATTTAAAGCTTTCTATCATACATATGAACTCCATCAAAATTATCTCCTTCCCTTTCATTTGGACTATCATCTCCATTGAGCCTTGTACCTATATTTTGTCTATAGTTTTCATTTGGAGCATTCAACTACTAAGTCATGTTCTTAGTCATAGTCTACATCAAGTTCATTTGCATAGTTATAAAGCTGTAGAACATTCCTGTAAAAGTAGAACATTTGTTGCTATAGCCTAGTCTCTTGACTTCCCCCATCATCTTCATCACCCCTTTCCCCAACAAAACTAGCATGCATACTCTTATTAGTCTTTCTCAATCAACAAATAATAAAATTATTGTAGACATCTTATTTTTGCTCCCTCCTTATAGTTTAGTATTTTCTAAATTAAAAAAAATTGAAAAATAAAAAATACAAAAAATAATAGAATTTTTAGAAAAATAAAAGCTCTAAGTCATTTTTAGTATCATTAAATAAGTCATCTTATTTCTTAAGTTTATAGCACACACATGTAATTTAGCGGTTTTGAGTCATATTAAAATTTTTATGAAATAATTGGACCCATTTAGGCTTAAATTAGTTTTTGAATTAAAGGTCTTAAATTTGTAAATTAGGTTTAGTTTTAAAATCAAATTATTTTTTACATTTGTATGTAACATTTTAGAGTCAACAAAATTTAGGTTGGAATTAGGTTTAGTTAAGTGTATTTTCTTTATTTATTTATTTTTATTTTTATTAAAAGAAGAATAATTTAAAATAAGACCAAAGGCCCTAGAATGCAGAACCATGTCCACAATGCAAGTGCAAAGCGTTTGTATGTTTTTATTTTCACTAGGCACATGTTGTACACGTACTAGCCTAAGTACATCCATACATACCAAGTGTGACTTTCTCACCCCTTCATGCAATTTCCATCGAGTTCTCAGACTTTGCCCTGCCAAACTTCTCCATTTTTCTATCTCATTGGCTCATGTTTGAGCCACTTTTCTTACATTTTACATATGATTCCACTTAAATTAGTTGAGGAATCATATACTAGACATAGCCTAGTTTTAATTCAATCTAAAGACACATCTAGACTCAAAGGTTTGATTGGTCAAATTCAAAATAAAAAATTATGAAAAACTTCACACCCTTAACCTTAGCTTAATCGAAGCTCCAATAATCAAAATCAAAGCTTATATTCAATCCTAATAACAGTTTCGAGCTTCAATAAACTTGTTTTGACTAACAATTACAAGCTTTTCCATTTTAAATTCATACATTCAAGAAAGTCAGAGCACCACATTCAAGCTCCATATTTGTGGTGTTTGATAACCTTTCACATTTGATTCGAACTCCAACACTATAAATTTAAGCTCCAACAAGTAGTTAGGACATCAATCTCCTCATTCTCTATTCACTACAAGTACATCCAAAAATTTTCTCTTTCTAAAGTGTAGCTCTCTTTCTCTTTAGCTTATATCACTTCACCACCATTGTCGAAGAAAACCAACACCGTAGTAGAGTTTATGGAGCTCTAAGCTTCAAGTATCCATTATCCACTTCCTTTACTGTACGCCATCACTTTAAACCCTAAGCACCACTACTCACCACCACCAACCACCACTCTAAAAGCGAAAACAATCGCTCTACATCACCCCTTAACCTTCAAAACCTATAGCCACACCCTCTTCTTAGTTTAATACAACTCGATCGCAACCCACTATGTACTACCGCCACCTCTTATGATTTGAAACCACCAAAGAGGCTACCATTCATCAAGACATTGTGGCCAAATTAGTTTTTATCAATTCATGAAATTATGATTACCTGCTAAAAAAAATGCTTAGAATTACGTCATTGCTTGATTATTACTATTAGGCATTATTAAAGATTCATTTGACCCGCTTATAAACCAAAAAGACCATGACCTAACCCAAACAATCCAAATCGACCTAGTTGACCCATACCCCTTTTCTAGGTTAGTTACTATTTTTTTTCCCTTTGTTTTTGTTATTAGAAATAATAATAATAATAATAATAACTTTTAAACCAACTTTTTAAGCTTCCTTTTTGTTTTCATTTTTTATTATTATTATTATTATTATTATTATTATTATTATTATTATTATTATTATTATTATTATTATTATTATTATTATTATTATTATTATTATTATTATTATTATTATTATTTCTCTTTCTTAATTTTCCTTTTTTGATTTTTTTCTGATATTAAAGAAAGGGAAAAAAATAGAAAGAAAGATTATCTCCTATCTTATCTTAAAACTTTCAATTTTATTTATTTTTTATTTTAATTTCTTTTTCCCATAAATTTTTTCAAAAAAAAAATTTCAAATAAAAAAGACTTTTAGAAAGAAAAAAAAATTCTAACTTTGAAAAATGTATTTTCTAAAATAAGAAAATAACAAGTCCTTGTTTCCAAAATTAGGACCCATTAGAGTTTTTCAAAAATCACAACCTCAAATTAGAAACCTTTTTCTATAGAAATTTTCTTAGAGTTAAATAAACTAATTAAAACCTAAACTCGACCATTTCGAAGTATAAAATAAACCAACCCACTTAAGAATTTTCATAAATGAATTACAAAAGTTTAATCTTAAATAGTGAGTACAAAGACACTTATACGTAATTAAAGGTGACTTATAATATGAGAAAATTTATTTTTTTCCTCTTCTATAAATAATTAGTTTTTTTTTATCCTTTCATAAATAAATATAATTTGTTATTTCTATACTTGTAAAATAGAAATCATTCTTTCAATTTAGATGGGTATATTGAAAAATAAATTTAAATTTGAAAAATTAATATGGTACCATTAGGGTTTAATAGGATAGTCTCATAATCTAAAAATCTTTTATTTTCAATTTTTTTTTATTTTCTTGTAAACCAATGGCTAGGTTAGAATCAATCCATTTAATTAATCCTAACTTACCCCTTTTCTGACTCCTATCATGTGGCAACTCTAAAAGGTTTCAAAATTAAAATAAGCATATTTTCCTTAATTATTAATCGATGGTTTATATTAAATAGGCATAAGGCTCAATATAAATTGGATTAAGGAAAATAAACGAAAATCGAAAATTCAAGCTCGATAGCTTAGCAACTCCACTTAGGACCGTTAAGAAGGGTAGCCACTTAAACCTTCCAAAAATTAAATTTATCTTTTAAAATACTCATGTTAATTCATAATTCTTTTATTGTAAATATTCTTTTTTTTAGTTAATATATATTCATTTTTACATACGATACATTAGAATATGGGGGTTTATTTATTGCATCACAAATGTAAGGTAGATATGATCAAACTTAGGTCATCGTAGAACCCTAAAAGGGGAGCCATTATGTAAGCTTTGGGCATAGTGGTGTAGTCACCACTTAGGATTGATTAGGCCATTCCACTTAAGCTTCAATTTGACCAATAAAGTATTTCTTTGAAAGTGTGTAAGGTCACAAAGTTTAAGGTCCTTTATAACCTACAATTCAACCTATAATAATTGTATTCACAAATCCTTTCTCAAAATTACCAAATAAACATGATGTAGTAAGACGTAAAAATAAAAATTGTAATTATGAAGTTTCCTAATCTATTCCTTGTAAATATTTTCTTTATAAATTTTTCTTTTCTTTGTAAAATATCAATGTCATTCCCATGTAAATAAGATAGTTTTGATATAATTTTTTTTTTCATCTTTTTTATCGAAAATGGCTAGTTCTTTTCTCACACCAACCCTTCTCAAGGAAATCCGTACCTATGAGCCTTTAAAACCCAAATGAATACTTGAAAGGTGGTTTCGGTTTTTCAATCCAAACCATCAAAAGGTAATACAAGATAAGATTGGGTTCCTTCTTTCATCACCTAAGGTTTATATCAATATTACCATGGTGCGGGCTTTAGTCTATTTTTAGGATTTAAAAATGTCAGCTTTTTGTTTTGACTCGCTCTAATTGAGAACAATTGTCAATAGTACTCTCATCTGTTAAGAATCTCTTTTATTGAAAAATGGTATGTTCCAAATACTACGGCAAGGCCTATGAAGATTTTTAATAGATTAATAGGCCATTGTAAAACCAAAATATGTAAAATATAGGTGGATCCCCAAAGAAGAATCATTGGGGTAGATGATCTCTTCATTTGGTTCACAACCCCATCCAACTATAATAAAAAACTCTTTTGTATTAGCGTTGAGTTTTGGTAATAACATAGAATCAATACCTACGTCTTTATAGTATTTAGGACTATCTTGTTCCTTAATAGGATATTTCACATACATTACAGGATTGCAGAGCTCGTAACCCGATTTTTAGAAGGAAAGTCTTATATCCCATTACTACTAGTTGAATAGGCTCAGTTACTCAATCATCTTAGAGAAGAGAAGAATGAAGAATTAAATACCAATATGGCTTTATGCTTGGTTTAGTTTATCAACCATCCCCGAAGCCACAAACTTAACTTCTCCTATAGGAAATACATCCAAACAATGAGTCTCATCGATGCGTTTGCTACCGTCATTAAACTCCCTAAAGATATTGCTACCTATTTAGGGGTTAGAGCTTTCTAAAAATTTTGTATCGAAGATATCTCCTAGGTTGCCAAATAGATCAAGGCAGCTGAACTGAAGAAGAAGAAGAGGATAAAAAAAGGAGCTAAGACACCATAAGAAAAAAAAGGATCTAGACTTTAGGGATTGTTTGTAATAAATTTTAAATAAGGTATCAAAAACTTCAAAAATGCAATAAAAATCCATTTCTTGCTACATCATAGTCAATATGCTAACTCCCCTCTCTGCATCGATGCACCCTCATATTGCATTTCCGATTTCTCTTATCTTTATGTGTAAATATTCATTGTTGGTTTTGTTAAGATTATGTTTCAATAATTTAAAAGTGAAGTGAGAATAAAAAGGAAAAATTTGCTAAGTAGATTTCTCAAACTCATGTAAGTGGTGTCCTTAGGCTTCCAATTATAAATATTTGATTTCTTTTACAAGTCCTTTTTCTTAGTTCCTTCTGTTTCAACTCTTTTTCTTTTATCAATCCTCACTTATACATCCTCTTCAATGATCAAATTTTTCAAGGATTATACTCCAATAATTGATTATAAATATTTAGTCTTTAGGCTCCTGTTCCCTTAGAAATGTTTTACCACTTTAAGAAATTTTTGCTCCTTTCTCGCGACCTCTAAGCTATGTAAAAAGGCCCTCTCCTCATATCCCATTACTTATTTTCTTTTTATTCATTCTTGAATAAGTCCTTTTCTCTCTCTAAAAAAAATGAGAGACTTTCAAAATGATTAAAAAAACAGAGAAAGAAAATCCATAGAATTGCTAACAGGTATAGATTCTTACCAAGAGTACTGGCCGATAGTGACTGAACAATTAAACTTCATGGTCAATAAATATAGCAGCAACATGGGAAGAAAACTAAAGATAGCCTTAAAGAATGAGAAAGAAAGTTGACCCAACAAATTAATGAGAAGATGAAGACACTTAAAAGTTATGATGAATTTTAGTAAGTTGACATCACCCACTTTTCTACATATGATATTGAGGCTTATCCTTAAAAATTCAAAGTATAAGAGTTTGAGAAATATGATGAGACCAAATGCCCTAAGCTCCCCATCAAGCTATATTTATGTAAGATCGCTTCCTATATTAAAAACAAGCAACTATTTGTCCAAACATTTCAAGATAACATCACTAGGCTAGCTTTATCTTGGTACGCTTGGTTAGATTTAAGGCAAGTTGATACATAGGATAAGTTAGCTTGAGTATTCTTTAAATATTACAAATTCAATGTGAAGATAGTACCATCTATTCAAGACTTGAGCAATATGAGGAAAATTGACAAAGAGTCCTTCAAATAATATGCCCAAAGATAGAGAGGCATGGCAACTAAAATCACCTCCCCTTTATTAAAGAAGGAATCGACTAGGGCATTTATCCAAACACTGAATGGGCCGTATTTTAATTGTCTCATGAGGCAATTAATCGCTAGTTTTACAAATGTAGTTTTAACCAGCAGTCACATAAAGGAGGCAATAAGGACAGAAAAGTTAGTTGAAGACCAAATTATCTCAACAAGTCTTGAAATGGCTATAATTTCAATGAACTTTCAAACAAAGACACTCAAAAGGCATCTTAGTCCAATTTCAATCCTAATAACTCAACTCCTTCATCGATTAAGAGAAGTAAGAATGCTAAGTCGTATACCTCCTACACCCAAACATAAGCTCTAAAAGCCGGATCTTAGCCCACCATGTGAATGTCTCATGTATCCGATAGGTCATTCTACAAAAGAGTGTTGGAAACAGAAACACAAGATTTAAGACATAATTAAGGTTGGGCTACTTCAAATAAACTTTACCAACATTAATGGACTAGAGGTTAAGATAAATATTCCTTCGCAATACGCTAGGTTATGCATCAACATGATAGGAACATCTTAATGGAAGAAGGGTATGAGTTTAAATAAAGGGAAATAAGGATACTTTGATAGAAGCCAGAGAATGAGTGGCAATTATTAAGGAAGTCCAAGTACTTTGTGATTTGTAATTTCCTAAATAAAAGTTCTTCGTTTTTTAAATATATCCTAGTAAAAATTTCTATTATTGAGGCAAATGAAAGAACATTTTTAGTTTCTCAATTTGAAAAATTTCAAATGAAAAGAGGTAAACCAAATTCTAAACACTAACCCTAAAACGCACTTTAAGAGTAGAGTGATACTATAGTTGGGCTACTTGACTCATTCCTTAAAAGAGGATTATCTTGAATTTGATACACAAATTAAAATGACGTTGGGCATTTATTTTTTAATATCCTGTACACAAAATCTATTGCCAACCTCGTTGAGCCTTTAAATGGAGTATTTTAAAAATTAAGCCTTATTAAGAACTACTCCACAATGGGTTAATTTAGAGGTTAGGGTCATTAAAAAGGAGAAATGGTTAAAACTAATTTATGCTTACTCTCGTCACCTCAATTCAACTATAATTATTACTTCTAGATACTTATTTCTTTTAAGATAAAGAAGAGCTTCTATTCTAAACACTATACACAAATAGAAGGGATGATCACCTTTATTTTGTAGTAAATTAAAAAGAAGAAGAAGAAGAAGAAAAAAAAAGAAAGAAAGAAAAGAAAAAAGGGAAGCATCTACTCCTCTTACAAACTAAAGCTCGCCTTACATTCCTACCCCGTCTTAAAGGCCCTTATGATTAGAGAAAATAATTTATCCTTGGTGATAAGGATCAATCTAGAAACGGCAGTGAACCTTCGAACAAATAGGAAGAGGTATTCAAAAGAAAATGGGTATGAAGAGCACTAAGGTTTTGATGATGAATGTGACGCATCAAGACACAAACACAATCAGGGGTTTGAACTTGAAATTGAGTTCAGTATGACTCACGAACATTAAATGTTGCACAAGGTTTCAAATGAGAGATTAGATGTGATTCACTAACTAGTTCAAATGAAGGGGTTCACCACAATCTTAAGATCAAGATTGATAAGAACACGAGGATAATTAAAGAGTCTAATCAATACTCGATAATCCAACAAATGTTAATTCAAGTATAGCCTTGCTCAAAAGAGGAAAGATTCACTTTGTATGGGAATATAATTTCCGTATTCTTCTCTATATGTCTATATCTCTATTTTTCTATTTTAGTACAAATGTTACTATTTATAGCAAGTACTAAATCCTAGTGGCAAAACTGTAAATAATGTATAAGGTCTTAAACCCTAAAGAATCGGGTCCATAAATAAAATGAAGGAAAACATATACAAGAATACAAAACTGTGCATTTTATAGAACTCGGCTTGCAGTTATGCAGCATGTCCTAGAAGGAGTAGGATCCAAATTAAGCGAGATCAACAATTAGATGTCCAGGTCCAAGGGAGAGCTCTTAATGTCTTCCAATGCCTAGCTGAGACACCAAAGAAGTTGGCCCACAATTGTCGATTTCTAAATTCAATCGTCACTAGTTTATTAGGATAATGACAAGTGATTCTTTAGTCCATAATCCTTGGCTGTACGATCTCTTGTTTTCTCTATAAATGACAGACTTGTTGCTAAGTGGCTCCTTTTCTTCCCCTTGGTCTTCTCTCATTTGTAAACGCTCGATGAAAGCTATTTGACCTCGAGTTAGAACAGGTTGACATCTTCTTCTAGAGGGTTAGCATCACCTTCAAATAGGTCAGCTTCGACTTGAACGTAGTCGAAGGCTAATTCCCATCATTACCGTAGGTCTAAAAGGAAGTCGTCCTCGATGTTAAGTATTGAGCATGGGCTCGGACACCGAATAAACATCTCTTCCCTTTTCTCTTCACCATGGGTATCGAGTCTCTCTAGATTTTCTTAACGCTTATGGGAGTCAAGCAATAACTCTTTCTATCCTTTCAAATTGTATAAGTGTTAAGGAAGCCATCATAGGTCACTTTCTGATCATACTCCCAAGGTTGGCCAAGAAGTAAATTTGTAGCATTCATAGGGACCACATCGAATTTAACCTCATCCTCATATTGTCTTGTCGTGAATGTTATTCGAGTTCTTTTATTCACATAGACCATACTCTTGTTATTAAACCACCTCAATCCATAAGGTTGAGAGCATAAGTAGGTCGGTAATTTCATCTTTTCTACTAACTTGACAAAGACAATGTTGGTATAGCTTCCTTTATCTACTACTAAGGAACAGGTCTTCCTACTCATTAGGCATTGCATATGAAATAAATTTTCCATTTGTCTAAGATCTACCCTTAGGTCAAGTCGAGTGGCTATAGCTAGGAGTTTATCCAGGTCTTTGGGATAGATATCTTCTTCTACCAACTGGTCATCCGAGCTCTTGTCACTCTGATTCTCAATTTGAGCCTCGAGTCCCTCACCATCTAAGATTATGACCCTTTTATTTAGGCATTGGGACGCAACGTGTTCGTAAACTAAGCACTTGAAGCACTTCACTTCTCGAGCCTTGTTGCCAGGTGACTTCTCTTTCTCGGCAATCTTTTTCTCGATATGGACAGGTCGACTAGACTCTCCTTTCTCTATCTTCTTTTCTTGCCTTCTCTCAGCATACCTCTTAAGCTTAAGGCTACCTTGTTACGGTTGGTTACTCGACCTCTGATGCTTTCTTCTCCTCTGCCTTTCTACTCTTAATGTCAAATTAATTAGCTTGTCCAGAGAGTTGAACGGTTGCAATTCAATTATGTCAGCAATGTTGTCTCGAAGTCTACTTAGGAATTGGGCAATGGTACGATCCTGTGGCTCGGCAATCTCACATCTCGTCATCAAGGCCTCAAACTCTTGTAAATACTTTTTAATAGTATTTTGACCTTGTCTCAAGTGCTAAAAAGCATGGGGCATCTCTTACTTGAAATAAGTCAGCACAAAGCGTTGGTGCATCAATCTTTTCATGAGCCTCTAAGTTCTGATTGGCTCCACTCCTTTGATATCTCACTTAGCCACTAGCTTATCCCACCAAAGACTCGCATATCCAACAAGGGATAGTGAAGCTAGCTTAACCTTTGCTCAATCATCACCCTCGAATAACTTCTTGACTCAGGGAACCCAATCAAGGAACTCTTCAGGTTGGCTACTTCCACAAAAGGTTAGTAGTTCCAGCTTGACATTGTTAAGTCCTTGGCCAGGTACTTGAGGTTCATCCTTTGCATCTCAAGCTGATTAATTCACCTCGATTCGGCCACTTCTGTTAGAGCTCTGCTCGTCCATGTTCCTTCTCAGCCTCGACTCTCATCTCCAAGTTCCGTGGTTCAACTCGGAGTAAATACTCCTATCATTGCCTCTTCTTGGCATTGGTGGGTTATCTCTTCTTCTTGGTTCAGCAGTTCTTTTCGGCTATCTCGCATCATTACAAAGTTAGAGCCACTCTTACTAGTAGGTGTCTGTTTCCTCATTTCTTCTTGACCATCATGTCTGTAGCCTTTAACTAACCCAGTAAGCTCCTAAATAGAGTCAGTGAGATTCTGAATTTGGTATTCCAGGTTGTCAACAAGTCTCCTCAAGCTTCCAAGAGGACTGTCTTCAGTGTTGTTGATACTATCATTCGACATTCTTGTTCATTCAATAATTTACCGTAAAATTGAACAAACATGTTTTACAACAAAAACTGTAGTAACTTAGAAATGACTACTACTTAATTTTTGTAGTTACCTACAACCAACAAACACTTTTATAACAACGAGAATCAAACTTTGAAGAATACTATCATGCATGTTTCCCCATAGCTCTAATACCAATATGATAAGGATCAATCTAAAAATGGTAACGGACCTTCAAACAAACAGGAATGGGTATTCAAAAGAAAATAGGTACGAAGAACATGAGGGTTTTAATGGTGAATGTAACACACTAAGACACAAACACAATCAAGGGTTTGAGCTCGAAATCGAGTTCGATATGACTCATGAATACTAAATGTCGCTCAGGGTTTCAAATGAGAGGTTAGACGTGACTTACTAACCCATTCAAATGAAGGGGTTCACTATAATCTTAGGGTTAAGATTAATAAGAACACGAAGATGATTAAAAAGTCTAATCAATACTCGATAATTTGGTAAATGATAATTTAAGTATAGCCTTGTTCAAAAGAAGAAAGATTCACTATGTATATTTCTGTATTCTTCTCTATATGTCTATATCTCTACTTATCTGTTTTATTACAAATGTTGCTATTTATAATAAGTCCTAAACTCTAGCGGCAAAACTGTAAATAATGTACAAGGCCTTAACCCCTAAAGAATCGAGCCTATAAATAAAATAAAGGAAAACATATACTAGATTACAAAATTGTGTGTTTTATAGAACTTAGCATGTCAAAGAAGGAGTAGGATTCGAATTGGGCGGCGTTGGCAGTTGGATGTCCGGGTCCGAGGGAGAGCTCCCAACGTCTTGTAATGCCTGGCCAAGATACCAGAGAGGTCGGCCTACAATTGTCGTGTTCTAAAGTCAGTCGTCACTAGTCTATCAGGATAGTGATGAGTGGTTCTTTAGCCCTTAATTATCGGCTATGTGATCTCTTGTCTTCTCGGCAAACAACAAACTTGTTGCTGAGTGGCTACTTTTCTTTCCCTCAGTCTTCTGTCATTTGTTCACCCTTGGCAAAAGCTGTTCAGCCTTGGGTTAGAACAGGTCGGCATCTTCTTTGGCTGGTGTCAACTTCAGACAGATCGACCTTAGCTTGGACGTAGTCAGAGGCTAATTCCCATCACTTGGTAAGTACAATTTTAGTTTCACCTATAAGATTCTTAACTTATAAATCCGGGTTTAAAAGTAATTATCTAAAAAATGCCATGTAATTAATATCCATTTTTGAAACTAAGGACCAAAAGCCTATTTTACATTACAATCTGAAAAAGACCTAACAGATTGATTAAAGTGTATCACTTGTAAGATAGATAATAATTTTTAGAATTATAGTTAAGAGTGGAAATTTGAACTGAGAGAAGGTAAGGAAGCCCTTGTAGACTAAAGTAATCAATTGTGAGATATCATTCATATGAATGAGAGACATTTGAAAGGTCTTTAAGTAGAATTATTGTCGTTATGAACACCTTAAGCGACATCAAAAGATCACTTACCTTAAGATTGAAAGCTTAAGCATCAAAGAAGAAAGTAGCCTAAGAAAACATGGCTGTCAAGTGATTTGAGTAAGAGCAATTTTCCAAAGCGTACACTCATTAGATCCCATACTTGTTAGCAAATCTCAAAAAAATAAAAAATAAAACAAAGGAAAAAAAAAACAAAGAAAGAAAGAGAAGAGGAAAGGATAAGTTTTCTTTAAGTTAATTCCTGATTGATTTTCTTATCAAGTTTTGTTACTTTTGAGCATTTTTCCCGTATGAGTCCTACCCTCATTTTAAAGTTATTCTTTCCACCTAATCTAAGTAAATATTTTTATTTACCCAAATTCAAATAAAGGGACCATATCTAAGATCTCCTTTTATCAATTTAAGTAGCCTTACCCCTAACAACCAGTTCAGGTAACCCCAGTGGTTCAGTCTCTTTCTTAAATCGACCCTTAAAGTAAATTCTATCAAGAAAATTGCACAATAGAGAAAGTTATTTTTAAAGGAAATTTGATTCCATCAATCTAAGATGGTGATAAAGCTTTCAATTCTATCAATTTAAGATGGTTATAAATATTTTTTTTTGCTATCCATCAATCAAAGATAGTGTCAAATTTCAAATCCATCAGTCCAAGATGGTGAATAGAAAGCCTATCAATCCAAGATGGCGATAGAATTTTCAAGCCTATCAATCTAAAATGATGATAGATTTCAAAGTCCATCAATCTAAGATGGTGATAAAGTCTTGCTATCTATCAGTCTAAGATGGTGAATCAAAAGTCTCATCAATCTAAGGTAGCGTTAGACCCATCAATCTAAAAGATGTTTAAATTTTCAAGATCTATTAATCCAAGATAGTGCTCACATTCTTGTTATCTATCCTTTTAAAATAGTGATAAATTTGATGATTTGAAAAAATCATCCATCTAAGATGGTCACTTAAGATTTACTTTATTAGAAATTTCTATCCATTCTAAAGTAGCTTCATTATTGTTCATTTAAGATGGTATCTTCAAGGTTCAACTTATTTTAGGGGTACCCCTATTTTCTTTCCATCTATTCTCTTCCCTAGGCAGCAATTTCCTTCTTTCATCTTTGAAATCTCCAGTAGATCAAGTTTAGGATAGTTAGCTGACTGTAGCGCTTCCTGATATAGTTTATCCTAGGACAAAAATAGTGTCTCTTTTATTTTTATGGTAAAATTTTATTCAAATTTCACTACGAAGAGGGCAATTGTAGATACTTATTTTTACCTCTCATATAGTTTAGTATTTCCTAAATTAAAAAAAATTGAAAAAGGAAAAATATAAAAAATAATAGAAGTTTTAGGAAAATAAAAGCTTTAGGTCATTTTTAGTGTCGTTGAACAAGTCATCTTATTTCTTAGGGTTAAAATGCACACATGTAATTTAGCAGTTTTTGATCATATTAAAATTTTTATTAAATAATTAGACCCTATTGAGGCTTAAATTAGTCTTTGAATTAAAGGTGTTAAATTTGTAAATTAGGTTTAGTTTGAAAATCAAATTATTTTTTACATTTGTATGTGACCTTTTAAGGTCAATCAAATTTAGGTTGGAATTAGGTTTAATATATGTGTATTTTCTTTCTTTATTTATTTTTATTAAAATAATAATTATTTTTCAAAAAGGGGGAAGGGGATCCAACCATACTTAGTCCATGAAACTTATGTTAGGCTTATAATGTAGAACCAAGTCTACAAAATAAGCATAAAGTGCCTGACGTTTTTATTTTCGCCATATGCGTTGACATGTGCTGGGCATGATTGTCTCATCCCTTCATGTAGTTTCCATTGAGTTCTCAAACTTTCCTTAGCTAAAATCCTCAATTTTCTAGCTCCGTGGCTCATGTTTAAGCCACTTTTTGTGCATTTTACACAAAATTCCATCCAAATTAATGGTGGAATCGTGTATTAAGTATAGCTTAGTTTTAATCCCATCCCAAAACACATTTAGATTCAAAGGTTTGATGCATCAAATTCGGGGATAAAAAATCGAAAAAAGCGTAAATGCGCACTATTGACCTAAGCTTAATTTAAGCTTCGATAATGAAAATCAAAGGTTCTATTCAATTTAAATAGCAATTTCAAGCTTCAATAAACTCGTTTTGACAAACAATTACAAGCTTTTCCATTTTGAATTCACATATTCAAGACGATCAAAGCACAACATTCAAGCTAGGTTTTATGGTGTTTGATGACCTTCCATGTTTAATTCAAGCTCCAACACTATAAATTAAAGCTCAAACGAGCAATTGGAACATCAATCTCCTCATTCTCTACTCCCTGCAAGCATACCCAAACATTTTCTCTTTCTAGAGTGTAGCTCTCTCTCTCTCTCAAGCTTATATCACTCCACCACCATTGTCAAAGAAAACCAATACCTAAGTGGAGTTTCTAGAGCTCCAAGCTTCAAGTATCCATTACCTACTCCCTTTGCCATGCGCCATAGCTTCCTCACTAAGTATTACTACTTCAAACCATAACCACTATTGCTCATAACCAACAACCACTACTCCATGAGCGAAAACAACCACTCTACATCATTCCTTGACCTTCAAAACCTATAGCTACACCCTCTTGTTAATTCGAAACAACCTGACTGTGACCCACTGTATGTCATCGACACCTCCCATAATTTGAAACCACTAAAGAGGCCACCATTCATTAAGAACCAATTAAAATCACATGAAAGTGTAATTATCCACTCAAGAAAGTGCCTAGAATATGCTAGACGTCATTGATTGATCGTTGTTGTTGGAAATTGGTGAAGATCCATTTGACCTACTTGCGACCTAAAAAGACCGTAACCCTACCCAACTTGAACCACCTAAACTAACCCAATCTGACCCGTGCCTCTTCTTTAGGTTTGTTACTATATATTTTTTTTTCTCCCTTTTCTAATTATCATGAATAATAATAACAAAATAAAACTTTTGAACCAACTTTTTTACCTTTCCTTTTTTTTCATTTATTATTATTATTTTTCTCTTTCTTAATTTTCCTTTTTAAAAAATTTTTTTCCCTATATTAAAAAAAGTAAAAATAAAAAAATAAAAATAAAAGAAAAGAGATTTATCTCCTACCTTATCTTATGACTTTCAATTTTATTTATTTATGTTATTTATTTTACTTTCTTTTCTTAACAAATTTCTTGAATTTTTTTTTTCAAAAATATACTCTTAAAAAGAAAAAACAAACTTTCTCACTTAGAAAAATGTATTTTCTAAAATAAGAAAATGATAAGTCCTTTTTCCAAAATTAGGATCCTTTAGAGTTTTTCAAAAATCACAATCCCAAATTATGAGCCCTTTTTTTAGAAATTTTCTTAAAGTTAAATAAACAGATTAAAATGTAAACTTGAACATTTTCAAGTCTAAAATAAACAACCCAATTAAAAATTTTTAGAAATGAACTATAATAATTTGATCATAAATAGTGAGTATATAGAATAATTAGTTTTGTTTTTCTTCTCCTTTTGTAAATAATTAGTTTTTTTTTTATCCTTTTGTAAATAAATACGACTTGTTACTTTTATACTTGTAAAATAGAAATTGTTCTTTCAATCCAAATGGGTATATTGAAAAATAAATTTAAGTTTATAAGATTAATGTGGTACTATTAGGGTTTAATAGAGTGATCTCCAAATCTAAAAAATCTTTTTTTTTTTTTTTTACTTTCTTATGACCAATGGCTAGGTTAGACTCAATTTATCCAATTTATCCTAAACTACTCATTTTTCAACTTTAGTTGGGTAGCAATTCCAAAAAACTTTTAAAATTAAAAGAACCATATTTGCTTAATTCTTAGTTAAGGATTTATTTCTACTAGTTATAGGGTTCGATATAAATTGAATTAAAAAAAATAAACGAAAACTAAAAATTCAAACTTGACAATTATATAATGTTATCATTTCATCAGGTCATAGAACAACACATACACAACAAAAATAAGCAACATTATCAAACTCTCACTACAATTTCGATTCATTATAATTAAGCTAAAGGGGTGTGAGCATAAGTGTAAGTGAGACATGAAAGGAAGGAAATCATTGTCTTTAGAAGCTTGTTATAACCAACCTTTAAGAGGAGAGAGAGAGATAAGTGTACATAGAGGCGATTAGAGACAATTTTTCCTCGGTAATAATTATGTTTTATATCGACATTGAATTGCCATCGCTATTTGTTTGGAACTGGACGAGTGAGGATAATTCTATAGATTACTCAAACTCCTTAGAATTGTAGCACACAAAGAAGGCACAAATGGGCCTGATTTATTCAAAGTTTAACCCTTTTAAATGCAATCTAATGGAACATGACTAAGGCAACCATAAGAAAATTGTCTCCAGCACTTGTTGTTGTGAATATCAATAATCTACATTCCCCTCTTAAATGGTTTGTAGACATCTATACAAACTCTAACACATTTTTAACAAATGATTCAATGTTTATAAACTGAGTGAATTTTACATTTTAGATAGAAAGCCAAACTCAAATATCAATAGATAATCTCTAGGGTCGAAGAGACCAAAGAAATCAAAACTAATAAAAGTTTTAAGAAAAAACCTTAATACAAACTCGAAAGTGTCAATATAAAATTTGAAAACCTTAATCATGTTAAAAAAAGAAACTAAACCCTATAAATGTGTAACCACAAATCAAAACCCTGAGTATAAAGAAAGCCCTATTTTAGCAATTTAACCCCGAATTATGTATAAACATGCAATTTAGTATTGAACAATTAGAGATATTCCAAATAATAATAATTAGCTAAATTAAAATAGTTTAGGAAATAACATTAATAAAATCATAAGTTTACCCCTTTGTATATGTATTGCACGCTACATGTATGTATATATATATATATATAATTTTCTTTGATGTACATTATCTATATAATATACCATATAATATCAATTAAGCCAATAAAAATTCTAAATTAATAATATTGTTACATTTTTGCCCCAACCCACTTGTAGTGCCATGCTTATATATATGTATCTATGTGAACATTTCGAGTATATTATATTATGTAACATAGACAATTTTGCACCATTATATTTTATAAAGTATTACGTAAGTACAATATATCCAATTGATGTGGTTTAATCCACCATATTCCTAGTTGGCTAAACTCTTATAATTATTTCTTCGGTCTAGCTAAACAAGACTCAAGAAAGAAAAATTCTCTTCTTTTGCTCTCCGATGTCGGCTAAAGACACCCCACCTCTTATCGCCAACTGGAGTACTGACGGATCAATTCTCTCTCTCTCTCTCTCTCTCTCTATATATATATATATATATTCTAATGAATCTCTCACAGGTTGCTCTCGCTGGAATATGTCATGTCGCACTGCCTCTCTCTCTTCCTCCAAACCTCTTGCAAATGGACACATCACCATTCACTTAGTATAGCTTCGCACAACCGTCTTCCATTTGCTTCCTTTTTCTCCCGTCTTCAATCACTAGGGTGAACAAAAGGCTCACAGCTCTGAATGACAGCAATACCATATCGTCAGCCGACAAAAAAGAAAAGCTAGAAAAAAAAAAAAAAAAACTCTTCCTATCTCCATTTCCAAACACCCATTCTGTAGAAAAAAAATTGCTAGTTATAGGTTTTTCTTTTATGTGTACTTAGGATTAAGGATAAAATCCATCTACAAGATTTAGTAAGAGCAACTGCCAATTGCGTTGAATTTTGATTTTCATAGAATGGTGTTTCAAACTTATTCTCGAATCTCAGTTTCGTCGCGGTCACCATTATCAACAGCTATGACACTTACCCTTTGTTGACAAACCTCATCACCACCCTTCCAAGACTTTTCTTGCCAACATTTCGACAGGATGCCGAAACCCAGATATTAAATGAATCACATCTCTATGCTGCGAAACGTAAGACTTCAGCTCCGTTAATTCTATTAAGCGCAAGCTCCTGGACAAAAATCATATATATATATACATGTTTACTTCTTGATGCAAAATATGGTATGCAGATGATTTTATTTTTTTGACCTACGACATACAAAAATACTATGAATCAACTAGTTAGAGATAAAACAAAATCAATAAATAATACATGTAGAAGTATGTAAATACACGCTGGGCCAAGAGTCCTTAAGCAGTGATTTATTCTAATAATAAATAATGCTTGTAATCATAGTCATTCCTGGAAGTCTAATTAGGAGAAAGTGTATAAATATAGATAAGAAAGGGAGATGCTGAGGGTCGCAAAATGAAAAGATTGTCTAGTGATTTTAGCAAAGTTAAGAAAAGAGCGAATTATCAAAGACCGATATATATTGATAGTGTTATTGGTAATAGTATTATTGGTAGTGTTAAGTCATAAAGAACCTAAACTGTAAGTTTTAAAAATATAAAAAATAAAAAGAGAGAAAAAGGATATGTTTTCTTTAAATCGATTTTAGATTGGTTTTTCTATCTAAATTTTTGTCCTTAGTCCCTAGTTTTGTCACTTTTAAGCATTTTATCTTAACATGAGTCCTACCTTCATCTGTAAATTTTCTTCTTCCTACTTAGTCTTAGTGATCATTTTCATCAATTTTAGGAGTTTTACTCAAGTTCAAATAAAGTAACTTGGTCCCTAATGTCCAATCCAAAATCTTTTTTTTTTTTTTTGTCAATTTAGGGAGGGTCTTGACCCTTAGCAACTAGATTAAGTGACCACAATAACTCAATCTTTCTCTTAAGTCAACCTTTAAGGTTACATTTTTCAATTCCAAGTAAATTGCACAATTAAGAAAACTTTTCAAGAAACCTAATTAATTTTTCAGTAACCACCAATCCAAGATAGTGCTATACCTATCAATTTGAGATGGTATTTAAATTTTAAAGGCTCGTCAATCCAAGATAGTGTTTAAGTTTTTTTAAAGCTCATTAATCCAAGATGGTGCTATGGTGTTCAAGTTTTGCTATGCTTATCAATCCAAGATGGTGTTTAAGTTTTTTTTGCTAAAGCCTATGAATTCAAGATGGTGCTATGCTCATCAATCCAAGATAAGATGGTGTTCAAGTTTTTCTACTAAAGCCCATCAATCCAAAATGGTGCTAAATCCATCAATCTATGGTATCTAAGTTTTTCTTCAAGCCTATCAATCCAAGATGGTCTTTTAAGATGTAATTTGTTTTCTCTAAAACAACCAGATTGTTATTGTCCATCTAAGACAGTATTTATAAGGTTTTAGCCAACTCATAAGGGCGCTACCCTTCTTTTTAGAATCATTTTAGGGCTTTTTACCTACTCTTAGTGCACTACCCTTTACTCAATGTCACTTTTAGTGTCTTCATAACTTTAAAAACACTTTCCTTTCTTCGGGTCATAGCCAGCTTATAAGGTACCATATCCTTCTAAAAAAACTTACATTTTGGCAAGCTCTTAGAGTGCCACCCATCTTTTCAAAAATATCTTTAAGCAAACCTCCAGTAGATCAAGTCTAGGAGAGCTAACTTTTTGTAGCGCTATTCGGAACGTATCATTCCTATGGCAAAAATAAGTATCTTTTTTGTTTTTTTGGTAAAGTTTTACTTAAACTTCTTTACAAAGAGGAGCAACTATCAGTACCTTATTTTTGCCCCCTCCCCTTTTATAGTTTAGTATTTCGTTAAAAAAATTAAAAAATACAAAATTTTTAAGGAACAATTGAATTTTAAGAAAATAACATTTATAAGTCTTTTTAGGGTCATTAGATCACTTAAAAAGGCTCATCTCATTGGGGATACTTTCAAAATTATTTATTTTATTTATAATGTGTTTATTTAATGCGTATGTATATGATTTCATTTTAACTTTAGTCAAGTGGGGTTTTTTCTTTGTTAGAATTATGTCTAGTATAGTTTTTTATTTTATTTTATTTTATTTATTCTTTTTTCACTTCTTTATGTTTTCTTTCTAAAAATAAAGAGAAAGGAGGGAGTTGGACTAGGTAAAGGACCTAGTCCATGCGATAGCATATTAGGCCAAAGGCCTTGAATGAGGAGTAAGGCCTACTCATGCATACGTGAAGAAGTGCCTGCTTCTTTTTTTTTTTTTTTTTTGCTAATGCATGAAATACATTCGTAGGCAGGGCATGTAGTCTTGTACAACGTAACTATGCCTACTTTCCATCAAATTCCTCCTCTTCATTCAATTCCCCAAAGTTTCTTTCCTTTTCTCAAGCTTAGTGGCTCATGTCTAAGCCACTTTTTAATATGATTTCCATATGATTCCACCCAAATTAATGGTGGAATCATATACTAGGCATAGCCTAGTTTTAATTCCATCCATAAACGTATCTAAGATCATTCATTTATTAGGTCAATTTTGAGTCCAAAAATCGGGAAAAATGAACTTCATAACTCAAGCTCCATGTTGACATAAGTAATTTTTTGAAATTTTAGAAATAGACGGGTTTTATTTATTCACAAATCTACCCTAAGGACTTTTATTATTTTTCTTGTTAAAATATTTACATAATTATTTACAAACTTAGGTAATTTGATTTTTATTATCCCTATTTTGTTTTATTTTCAAAAAATAAGAAAGACAAGAATATTTACAAATAAAATAAGAAGTGAAAAAATATAATGTGAAGACATGCAAATGCAAGGGATCGATAAATAAGTGATAGTGTGACAATTTTAAAAGATTAGAATTGTAGCTTTCTCATAATTCCATTGCATGGCTATTGAAAATTATATGGAAATTCAACATTTTTGCAACTAAAAGACCATACAAGGAACTATTGAAATTTATAGGGAATACTAAGTAAATTATAGGGAAACTATAACAATTGGATAGTATAGGAAATTAATTTACAATACTAGCATATTGAAATTATGAGAAAGCTACAAATTTATGGTATGGCACGCTACCATTTATTCGCTAGTTCATTTTTGGGATTGCAAATAAAATGAGTTCTAAAAGTTTTCAAATCTCAAAAGACCTCACTTGAATCATTAACCCATAGCATAGTTGGCTAACTTGGTCTCAAGCAATCGTTATACTACATCACTCAAGACTTACACAATAGCTCTCTTTATAGGTTCCTAGAACGGTCCAAGTTCAATTGTATCTAAGCACATATTATAATGATATAAATAAAAACTACCCTAAAGCTTACTAGGTTATGCCCCAATTTCCCCCCTGCCCCCTTCTTTCTTATTATTATTTTTTTCATGGATCATTGATACACAAATTAATATAACTATATACATGAAAATTAAACATTGAAAAAGAAAGACCAAAACTCAATTATTATCACTATTATTATTTATTTACAAAACAAAGACCTAACTGATTAATTCATGGACTTCTTTTATGGCTAACTCGCAAATCATTCCTAATAGAGTTGCTAAATTGTTGAGCCGAAAATTCGGTTTCTCTCTTTTCATAGCTCAATTTATATTAAGCATAACCCACTTAATATAAACCTTTAATTAAACAAAGAAAATGTTTTTTTTTTTAATTTTTTTAAATGGAATCGCTACTTGATCAAAATTAAGAAAAAACAAAAATTAGGGGTTATGGATGGATCTTAATTTCGGTTATTGGCCCATGGGTTTTCAAGGAAAAAAAAATTTCTAGAAAAATAGAAACCAAAAACTTAGGTTTAGATGCTAACTCATTAAAATTTAAGTAGTTTCCATAAAAGAAGTCTATGAAATTGCTTAATGAGCCTTATATATGTTTTCAAATAAATTGTTTTTTTTTTATTTTTTTTAAAGAAAAGAAAAGGGAGAAAACAAAAAATTTTATTATTTTAGACTGCTCACAGTGCATACGTATACGCAAAGTGGGATTAAGCCCATGTATTTCTTAATTAATGAAAATTTTAATATGTTAGTTTATTTTATTTTTGAAAAATTATTATCACTTTAAGGTCATTAAATTTTATTAATTTTAAAAAATAAGTTTTTTAGTCCACTTTTAAAAAATCTTTGAAAAATCTTAAATTTTGGAAAATACCAATTTATTTTTTATTTATGAAAAAAAATTATTTTTGGAAAAAAAAAATTGGGAGAGAGCCCATCTTTATTTGTAAACAATCTTAGTGGCCATAAGAGAATCAAAATTTAAAACCTAACATACTACAAATTTTCAATATTCACAAGACTATATTATTCAAATCATAGTCATTCATGTCACTAAATGATTTATTATGTGAACCATGCTAATTAACTCAAGTCAACATAAACATATTAATAATTAAGCTAACAATAACATATTAAAGCACTCATGTAAAATAATATTATTAACATAATATAAACATATTAATAATTAAAATCTACTAAGCTAACACTAGTATGTTAATTTTATTAAAACAACAACTATTATCAATATAAATGATATAAACAAAACATGTTGATTTTATTTAATTAGAGCAACAATTATCACTAAAATAACATTAAAAGTAATTATTATAAATGCATTGTGATTATGAAAACAAATCAAAACAAGCTCATCAACATTTTTTTATTTTTTGGAATTTTCTTTTTCTTTTTAATTATTTCAAACGAAGTATAAACATACACAACAAAGAAGAAAAATTTACCTCACATAGCGATTGAAAGGTAGCTACTTTAAAGGAATTGCAACTAGTTCTTAACATAAGTCCAATGGCTTTCAACCCTTGAGACAACAATCTTCAAAACCAAAACTTAGTTCCTAGAAAACTAATGCTTTTGCCCTTTAATTTCCTTAAAAAATTTAAGCTAGTGAAAGATAAGCCTTAACAGTATTTCTCCAACTTTTTCCTCTAAATTGATCAATTTCCCACAAAATTGGATGAAATGAAAGCTCGGGCTTTGTTCATAAACACAAGTAGGATGTTCTCAAAAAATTTCTCTAATCAATTTTTTTTCTATTAAGAGAAATCAACGAAAGAGAATGAGTTGTACACTTAGAATACTCTAGATGAGAAACTAGCATTTTGTGGACTTGTAATTGATTTGTAGTGAATATGATACCTTGAATGCATGGAGGAGGCCTCTATTTATAATGTAATGTTGTAAGGTGTGGTCAAGAAACTTCCATTTAGGAGAAAAATCAAATCTTTTGAGTATTGTTGGAGCTTAAGTATATTTTGCATGCTCTTCCTATTTAAGCTCAAATTGATCACAAATTTATGGAAATAATGTGGACATAATGGATCGCATTACTCGTAGGAGATGTGGTTGCTTGTTTCGTATCGAGTTATGAAAAATTATTGCAATGAAATAACTCGAATTTACTTAATTTGTTCATAGTGCATTAAATGAGTATTTAATGGATACCCAATTTTTTTATTTTTACTTCTCTCAATTTCCTTAATAATAATTAAAAGTCTAAACCTTCCCAAATAGAAAACTTCCTGAGCTTTCGTTTACATATTATTCTAGAATTTTTTCATGACAGAAAAAAGTAAAATTGGATAAAAAATACCCAGGCACATTCCATGTGTTGCCACTTTTTTTCCCCTCTTCTTTTTCCCTTTTTTGCCCTTATTCTCCTCTTGATTTTTCTTCATCAATTTGATTTTCTCCTTTTTTATTTTTTAACACATGAAGTTACACTTAAATAAAATACCTAACCTCCAAAAGTGTACTACTTACTTAAAGCAAATGTGGAGCCAAATAAATATATATTCAAAATTTCCTAATTTAATTAAATTAGGATCTTGATTTCTACCTATGTTCGGTTTTTATTTGAAACTTTAAATGGCTATAAAATATTCATTTAACTCCAATTGAGGTGTATTTTGAGGCCATGCTCCTAAAAATATGAATTTTTAAAGTATTTCAAAATGAGTTAACCAAACTCGAGTAAAAAAAATTGAATTTCAATAAATCTCCATTTTTATCCAAAATTCTTAAGTCAATCAAATTGCATATATTTATTTTGGCTTCATGAATCGTTTTTTACCTTGAAAAATTATTTCTATCATGAATTAGCTTAAATGGACCATTACGAGATACTTTTATGATTTTTTAAATTTTTTGGATTTTTTGGGTTTTCTTTTTATTTTTAAACTTTTTTTATTTGTTATTTTTTCCTTTTTCAATTTTTTGGTACTTTCTACTTTTTTTGCCTTTTCCAAAAATTAAGGAATTCTAAATTAGAGATGGACTTACAGATGACAAAAATGGGGTGTCTACACCTCTAAATGGACTTTAATGTAAAATTCATGTACAATGTAGGTTCTGAATCATGTTCTAATCTACTTACACATCTTATAATCTTAGTAAATCCTTATAATTATGTTTCCATTTTTATTAATGCTAATAGAATATATCATATACTTATATAGGATTAAGAAGAGGCTACATATATGTGAGTGTATCTAAACTGATTTGAGGATTGGCTTTGAATTGTGAAATAGCTTGGAAGGCTTTTGAACTAGTCATATAAGGCTGGGCCTAAACCAATTGACAAATCATCGGGCCTTTGAACTGATAAGCTGACCCGTTAGTTGATCCAATGTTTAGGCTACCTACTCGGATTTACTCGAACTTCAATTTTGTTTTTTTTTTTTTGTTTTAAAAAAAAAGACAAAACAAATATCATCATGTTCATGCAGTTCAATTCAATTATTTTGAAACGGAAAAAAAATTCAATCAAAAATAAAAATGAAGCATTTATACGTTATTATATGTCCATATAAAGTATCAAAATTATTTGGGAAAGAAAATAGAAATACATGAGTAGACAACAAATTAATAATAGTAATTAACGAAAAATGTAGAAAATTAAATTTGAAAAAAAAAAAAAGAGGCACAGTTCAAGGGCCTTCCAATTGGCCCTTAAACCACCGGTTTACATGAAGTAACCTAGGCTTATAACCTTAAGGATCGAGTCCAATTCTACTAATCACTAACCATGAATAAGTGGCTTAAGACTGATTTTGAGCAAGTTCTTATATATATATATATATATATATATATGTGTGTGTATTTACATATATACATACACATATTATTTACTAGCATAAAAGGTATATTGATAGAGGTTTTTTGAAAACACATTCATATACTTTATATGAAGCTATATATATAATTCACTAACATACTCTAATGCGACATCATAATATTACATCATTCTATAATGTTATACTAATGTGTGAACATAAGTAACTATATATATTATGAACATATCGTAGAGTAGTATGCATATATGTGTGTATGGTTATATATAATATTCAAATATGTAAAGATCAAACCAATTATCTAAAAAGAAAAAAAAATACTATAGAAATTTGTTTCTCATAAATTGCCCCTTTTATTTCTAATTTCCAAGTACCACATTTTAGTAATTTTGATACATGAATTTAATTTCAGATTTATCGAGGCGTTAAAGATATCGTCTTAGCATTTTTTTTTTTTTTTTACCTTAGAATAGTAGCAAAACCATCCAAAAACCAAATCAACCCTCCCTACCCCCCTTCCCCTCCTTAACTAAGCACTAGGCCACCATTTGATTACAAGCGTTAACCCGACACTTACTTAGACTTGATGTTTGCTTCAACTAAGGTTCAAAGACAATATAATATTCAAGTTGTATTACCTAAACACCAGCATTTAATTTTCATATTAACAACATTATAGCTTTTAATTGCATAGAAAAACTAGATTTAAGCTTGATATCTTACGCAATGTACCAGTTAGCTATAATTCCAACTTCCAACATACCTTGCATTTTAGCTTATATAACTAAATCGGGCAACTTTTTAAATATTTGTTAAGTGTAATCATAATTTTAAACATAAATATTGCAGCTCATCGCCTTAAATTATATAAGGAAAACTGACCTTGCTCTTGTTCCTTGCCAAAATGAAGGAGGGTGCTTCAATGAGCTTGATGTGTCGCAAGAAGTAACGGATGATGGTGCTATCTTCCTTCTCTCCACCCCCCCCCCCCCCCCCCTCTCTCTCTCTCTCTCTCTCTCTTCCATTTCACCTTTTAGTTTTCCTTAAGCTGATGTAGATTGTTCCTTTTATATCCTATCTTTGATAAGTTGAGAAGAAGAGGAAGATGAGCCAATCCTTCTATGTACACTAAAGGTAGTGGTGGAGTGCATTCAATTGTTTTGTTTTCTTTAGCTACTTTGGTGGAGAAGGAACCTAAGCCTCTAATTTCCCTACACTTTTCCTTAATTTTTCTATGCTTAAGAGGACATTCTTTTGGATCCAATATTGTTATTTTATCCAAAGTGCTTAACCGAATGCAAGGTGAAAGTTTCTAAATGCTTAAGTCAGTCGGCAATGTATGTAAAGTATAATTGTCCTTACTTTGTAATTTTAGTGATTTATTTCTCCAAATGTTTTTCCTTAATCATTTGATACAACAAGATTGGTCACCCCCTATTTGCTTATGTCTTGACATGCTTAGCTTAGGGAGATATATGAATTTGGACCACTTTGATTCTTTCTTTGTTAGTTATCTATTTAAGTTGAACGTAATATGTATATTAATTTGTATTTCATATTTATGTTAATTTATTTATATATATTTCACATAGTTGTATTTTTAGTGATTGCATGCTGTCTTTAAATATTATTTCATTTCACACTATTAATTTTATTATGTAAATAAGTTATTTTATAGGTTTTATTAATTTTTGGAGCTCTAGTTTCGTAAAAAATAACATGTAATATCACTTTATTTAACTTTTTTTTCTTATTAATATTTTACTATTCCATTTCCGAATTCCAAACTCAAAGTCATCAAGACTAAGCTTTTCTTTATTATCTTACTGTAATTTCTTTAACTTACCTATTTGTTAAATATTTGATTAAGTTAGGCAAATTTTATATCTATCTATCTATATATATAAATACTCCTACACACATTTCTAATCAGAGTTGACATTATTTCATGTGTGTATGGATGTATGTATGTGTGTATATATACTTTTCATATTAATTACATTTAGTGTGTAGATTTTCTTTAAACACAGTTTCACATTTATATGAAACATTGCTCTAAATTTTAGCTAGTTGCTTAAAGACTGTTGTCTCTTAAGAAATGAAGAAAAAAGATTTAATAATACTAATAAACTACGTTAATTGATAAGTAGCGTATAAATATCAATTATATTTAAACATGTGATAAAGAAGATAAGTACTTAAAAAAAAAAAAACTATGCTTTTACGTATTAAAGAAGATAGGGATTAGGGCATGAGAAAAACTGAAAAATCTTCAAGAAAATACAAATATACAACAATTTTGAATAAGTCATTCGTCTATTTAACATATAAATTCGTTTTTCTTAAAGAAGATGTCGTAAAAACCATAAAGACTTTTTTTTTTATAGCTCCACGCATTTATAATTCGAATTTAAGGTATTTCTTATCGAGAATTATACATAAGTATTGTTCTTACCCTTTTTTTTTTAAGTAATTCTTAGTTTTGTGGTTTTGGTGTATATTTAATGAAAGTGGTTAATGAGATAGATGAGAATGATGGTGATATAGTTACGGCATAAATTGCATATTGTTGATGTTGGCAAGTTGAAGTTAGAGTGTATGGTATAGGGGTATGCGGTACGGTAGTGTATGTGCATCGTACGTGAGTGTACCGTGTGTTTGTTGTATGGCCATGTCTTTATATGTATCGTGTGGGGGTGTATATCGGTACTGGGTATAGGTGTATAAGTGATTGTGGGTGTATCGAGTATGTGCTATAGGTGTGTGTAGGCTAGTGTTGATGTGTGTAGATTATGAGATGCCGAAAAGTAAATAAGAGATTAAGAAAGGACATATAAAGAGTGGTTTGAAAGCTCAAAGGATAAGGTAGATAGTTGAGTTAAAGGAGAAGAGGTGTTGAGTCGAATTGTGAAGAATTTAATAAATGCTAAACTTATATTTAATATTTTTGCATAGGTGCTAAAAGTTACGAGTAATCAAATCTTATTAAGATAAGAATACTAAGTACCGGATACATGTTTATTAATTGTGTGCTATATTAGTATATATTAATTGGACTTAAATAAAACTCGTACTTAACTATTGGTTGGGTCCAGTAGTGTTAGTGAGGCATCTAGTGATCTTTGATCTTTGTGTGATGCTGTCCCTGATAGAGTCCCGTACTAAAAGGACTCGGATAGATCTAGGATGGTTTTAGCATTTAGGTGATTAGGGAGGACCCAACACCAATACCTATGTAGTATTTATATATTGTGTGTGAAGAAGTTGCAAGTAATCCTAAGTCTTAAGATGTTAGGACTGTGCTGTTTGTGGACTTAAATGACGGGATTTAAAACCAGTTGTTTATTTCATTTTTGTTGATACTCATGTGTGTGCTTGTTTTGTTACATGTATGTTTTTGTACATGTGTGTGGTATCTTGTAGTAAGAGTCAGCTTACCTTAGGGATTACTGTTTTTTAGCTATATGTTACGATGATATTACTAAAAAATATGATAGCACCAATAGAGTTCATAATTAAGAAGAGAACAGAGATTACTACTCTAGGATGGATAAGGTATAAATAGAATAGATGATTAGCATAGACAAGAGCTAGGATTTAATTTTTTTATTACCAACTGTGAGATAGAGTTGCCATGACTCCTATTGGATATATGTTTTACGTTACTTGTAGAGTTGTGAGAATTTTAATCAAGTTGTTATATTTTTATTATTTAGGCAAGTAATATAACATTTTAGTATAGGATAAATTAAATGAGTATTTATGTTACTTTTTATTAATGATTGAGGAGTTGGTATTGGTGAATTAATATATTATTATTTGTGAATTGGAAGATTTTATGTAATTATTTTGTGGATTTTAAATAGGTAGGTTTTCAAAAGCTTAATATGTAAGTAAAAGTTAAAAACACGTGATGGGCTATAGTATATTGGAATCTAGGGCGTTACATCTGGACTCTGATTTCGGTGACTATTTGCTTTATTATCCCAATGCTAAAGCAATGGTAATAATTTCCGACTTTTTTATTTTTCTCTCTTCGATCTTTTTACGCGTTTATCCGTGTTTTAGTTCTGTTAGGATTGCATGTGTTCAGTCGTTATTTTCTATGCGAATCGGTTTTAATCCATTGATTCGCTTCAAGCGATAACAGTATGTTAGGAGGAATATTAGAGGAAGAGATGATACGCGAGAATTTTGAAAGCGGAAGTCAGATAATCTTCTCATTCAGATTGTAGTGTTAGAAACCGTATTAAGACTCAACAGAAAGCAAGGGTTCGACGATATTTTCACATTAGAATCATTTCAGTACGTGTCCTGGATTATACAACCATTGTTGCCCATAAGTTAATTGCATCAAAGTGACTTTCTTCTTCTTCTTCTTCTTCTTCTTCTTCTTCTTCTTCTTCTTCTTCTTCTTCTTCTTCTTCTTCCTCTTCTCCTTATTTTTTATTTTTGTTGTGTTGGTAAAGGTTGCAACTCTTTCAAGAGCTGTGCATCCAAGGTGTTGAATTATGTCTCTTGAGCGACTTCCAAGTTTACTACCTTGTCGAACGCTTGTTTCTTCATAGCTTTAAATTAAATAATAAAAGGGGGGTTGCTTTTGATTTATTTCAATCTCGACTTTTTCTTCCTTTACTGACGTTGCCAAAATGATTGCACTTATTTTCTCTAGAAACACCAATAATGTTTTACTCATGTAGCTTGTGTAGTTTGGCAATCTAGTGTTAGCATTGTATGTCTCTTTATTTTTTAATTAAGGGAATATCATCCTTCAAGTTCTGTGCACACTGCAACTACAATGTTTCATGTTGTTGCAGCTTTGACTCCATGAGAGATGATTGGATCACATGGAGTTAGGAAGTTCATGCTTTGCAAGATGCTAAGAACAAATGAGTTATTGGAGGATACCATTGACTACAAGATCCCCTACGACTATGACCGGAAAGGAAAATGGTAGCTGGAACTCATGGATTAACAAGTCCCTTAATCTCAAGATTTCCTCACATTAATTTGATATAATTATATGGTATTGAGACTCTTCGAGGTCAGTGTTTGCCAGGTAGCTGATACTGCCTTAGGATGATGGAATTCAACCTCAACATTAAGTCAATCTTCGCCCAGTTCTATTTACTTTGAAATGAGTTGCTACTTTGCTTCTTGTGTGCGTGAATTTAGCAAAGGTTATATGTCTGTATTGAAGGTGAATAGAAAACATCATCATGTTCCATTGTTCATGAAAAGAGAGATTCATATTAACTTCAGACTCCAACAAATTATATAAATTTGGGCGCAAATTAGTGAGATATTGTTTAGGAAATTTCATGAAATATACCTGCTAATTATCTTGCGTATGAATTTCAGCGCTTAATCTACTGTCTAGTACTGCAATTAAAATGCTTTCTATGAAGCCACCGGAAGAGAATGAGAAGGAGAGTTATGCATCTGTTAAGGAAATAACATAAAAACATGAGGAATGCCTTAAATTATGAGAATTTGTCATGTGTCATTCATTGCCTTAAATTATGATGTCCTCTAAGATGATACAGGAAGCTCATGAATCATTCCTTTCTTTGCCACGCCTAGTATATTATTGAGGTACCATTTTCTATGGTCTCAATTATTTATTGCCCAAGGAACATCCAGTTTTGCCATAATTGCAACAAAATGGAGATTGCTAAAGATGAAAAATGTAGACATTAGGTGGTGAGACTTTCATGTTTTTATACATTGATTCAGTGTCCAAATTACAACTAGTTGGTAAGAAAAATGTTTTCATATCTACGTTCCCAGTTTTAGAGTACCATGTTATTTCTCTCACACCAAATTTCCTAAATTAACTAGGAGAAAAACGCAGCTCCAAGGTGCCTAGTGTTTGGTTCAGCTGGGCATGGTTGCAGTTGACTTTCTTCATATCCATTTTATATTAATTTCTGCAATATAGTGTATAAGTGCTTCCATTGAAATCCTACAACTTTGCAAAGATGTAAAATTATTTTGTTTTGTTTTTTTTTTCTTTTTTCTTTTTTTAACTCACTAGTAAGTGAGAGATCTTATTATTGATATCCATCTCTACATTTAAGGTCTTGTTTAACGAACATTATATGATCTAGTCCCATCTGATGGCATCAACTTTGTCGAAAGTCTTCATTATAGATAGTAGATTCGGGTGTCAAGTTGATTGTCCTTTTGGCCATTACAGTCTAATTATCACACTAGACATAAAAATGTTGTGAATAATTACTTATATTCTCTCACTGACAAGTAATTTTATCTTTGATTCTTTGATATGTCAAGAGAAATCTTTTTCCTTCATCCATTTGAGCACATTATGGGCCAGTCGTCTAATATTTTGTATCAAAATATGGTGACAAAACCTTCTTATCCATATTCTCATCTCTTAGTACTGCTTTGCTATTAAGCCTACATTATGACTTAAGATGATCTAAATGAATCAACCCTAGATTACCTTTTCTCATCCGTTTACCTACCAATTCCCAACCTACCCATGTTTTCTCCTCTATGTTTAAAAAATCCATGCCTCCCTAATGGCTACTCCGACATACCATTGTTCACTACGTCACTCCATGTATCATACATAGAGCAATCAACCAATTAGAAGGGTATCCAACTATCCTGGGTGGATGGTTGATTGCTCCGATCAACCAACCATCCTTAAGAGGTAGTGAACTACCACCTTGTTATTTAACCTAAGCTTTCTATTTTTTTCCATAAAATATCTGCCATAATTAAAAAAAATAATATTACTTAATAGATTATAACCATTAAAGTGGACCAAAGAGCATCAAGGATTCCAAGCTATGTTTGTTTTCTAACTTTTCAAGTTTTTTTGTGATTTTCGCATAGAATGGAACCGATTAATGTTTATGATAAATGATCAATAAATCTTAGTTGTAGTGAATATTTTTACTAGACCCCGAGCTTCATTGCCTATACAACTAGGTGGAACATAAGCTAGTTCGTTTGTATAGGTCATGTGATTTTTTTTTATATGATTTTTAGTCTTATGTACTAAAGTCACAAATGTGGGTAAGTGGATTTTTGATATATCAGATGTATAATTAGTATAGGTTAGGAAATTTACTAAAAAGCTATTAATTGGGCATAGTTATTGAATATGAGGTAATTATATACAATAAAAGTGGAGTGAATTATTGATGGTCGGGTATGACTATTGGGTTCATGTTTCAACTCTTATGCTTAGGCTTTTGTACTTGTGAACTCATGAATTCTAATTCACTATTATTTCGTTGATTAACTAGAATTAAAGATAATAAATGGGATTCGTTAGTTGATTTTTATTTTCATACAAATTAATTTAGTATGTATGCTCTCTTTGCACTACATGTGTTTTTTAGTAGCAATTGTTCTTACTGAGCTTTATTGCTCACCGAATTCAAGGCTTATTTTAAAACAAATCAAGTTTTGATTTTATGGATTAATGAAGTAAAGGAGAGCAATAGTGTTCAAGAGACGTGCATTGCTTTTCAAACAATAAAGATATGTGGCTTGTCCAAGCACTCTATTTAGGGTGGGACATGATAATAACTCTAAAAGTGGTAGTAAGAACAAGAATCATTCATTATTGAATTCATCAATCTAGGTATTTAAGAAAAATTCTCAAACCAAATTGTGTCTAGTATTGTCATATTGTGTTAGGAATATGGGGATAAACATGATACTAGTTAATATGGATTGCCCATTTCATTTGTTGTGCTTTCTAAAATTGTATACCTATACAAGTGTTCAAGTTTCAATTGACAATTGTTGAATCAGAACACTAGCCCCTCTATAGTAGCAAGAAAGAGAATAAATTACTTGTAATTGTTTGTGGATGATAAAATAGTTAATTAACAATATTTATTATGTTGAATGATCAATAATTGTTGTTAGACAAGAGACTTTGTGATGTGCCAAGTTTATTTACTATCTCCAAGACTAGATACCTGGAAAATTGCATATATTAGCATGCTAATTTAGAAGTATGTAGTAACTAATAGTCACATATATTGCCATGTTAATTTAGAAATACGTAGTAATTAAAAATTAAGTTAAGGAATTGAATAAATATTTATTTGAAGTTAAAACTAATAATAATGATAATTTATTTGAATTGTTGGTTCTTGTTGGAGAATTAGTAAATATTGTGACATCAAATCTATAGTTATTTAGGAATATGTTTAATTAGGAGGTTAGTTTACTCTAAACTAATGGTTAAAGGTTATTGGATTTATGTGATCCCAAGGTCTAAGTTATTTGGGCTTAGATCATGGTCATCTAAGCTAATTTAACTCGCATTAATTAATTAGTAGGTAAAATCCTTGAATGTATGATATCCTTCAAGCACTAAAGAAAAAATAATGTTCATTACAAGATTTAAGTTGGATTACTCTTAAGACATCAATTAAATACCATTAACATATGCTAAGGACTAGATGTGCATAATACCTAAAACTCAAGACACCACAACCCACCACGTGATACTACTATCTAATGTCATGCTATGGCTCTATTTACAACTCTACATTCTCCCAAAGTACGTATATTAACTATAAACAATAGATTCATGACAAGTCTCTACAATTTAATGAAATAGTGAATGACTTACAAGCAACTTACTCCAACATCATACATAAAGGAAAGATCAACTGGAGTCTAGCTCCTACAACTACAGAACCTACAATTCATCCGAATATCAACCACAAGAGTCCAACTCTGGTGTGCAATACTAATAGAAAAAAAAAACATAGACTTATTAGAGTCTAATACCCAGCACAATATATGTATAAAACATAACAAGTGTATCTAGTAATATCAATCTATCAACATTAATCATCCTCATAGCAATAGTAGTAATTGTCACTCCTTCGTCTCAATAATATTAATATACTTTCTATACTCATCATAGTCAGCTATCTCATCATATTGACATGCAGTTGTAAAAGATAAGGAATAAGTCTAAACTCAGTATGTAACACCACACACACATCTGCATATCATACAATGAGAGAAACAGAAGCATTTAATGTAGTAGGTAAACAATAAATCATTTTAATTATCTTTGGTTTAAATGGGTGCTCATGACCTTGATTACGCTTATAGTAATGTATGTGTATATATATAGACAAATATAAATACATACATACATACATACATATATATAAGAATGTATGTATATTGTCTTAGGTTAGGCACTATCTACCTTCGACCTTAACTTTCTAAAATTATATTAGGAATTGCTACCATTAGCCCTAATGTCCCCAAAATCTACCCCATATCCTTTCAATACATGATACAACTAAGAATAGCATCACATTATGATCATTGGGGTACCCCATAAGATTCTACTACCTTTGGTTTTTAGTCCAAGTTAAACACAAGCAATAAATTTTAAGTTGAGTAGTCATTAGGTTCACTTTGACTTTACCCTAACATATACATTAAGCACACACAAACTATGTACCTAAAAGATTAAGTTTGTATTCTAGAACGTAAGTCTCACCACCTAACATTTAATGCAAAGAAAATTGCTCAACAATCTACATGAACTAACTCATCATAAACACCAAAGACAACTCATCTCCTCTATCTACACTTAGTATGTAAAGGATCAAATCAAGATAGACATCTAGAATACTAGTTTAATGGATAAGAGTTCTATTTTGAAGAGAAAAAGATAAATCACATTTGATTAGGATACATTGATAGAATCCTAAGGAAAACAAATTGATTATAATATGTGAATTGCGTCTAAATGCTAAAGGGGTACATTATGTATAAAAGTAGCCCCAATGCAATCTGAACACGAGATGATAGGGATTGCGGACCAATCATGTGCTCCTAGGCCCGAGGACTCAATCATATGGTTCGTTAAGCTGTCTGAGGGGAGTTAAACTTAAAAGTGCAATGCATTCTTCAATTCAACCTAAGGAGTTACTTCGCTATCCACCTCATCTAAAAGACTACCGAGGTAACTGACCTATTGTTGAGTCGACCCCTCTATGATACATCAATCTAAGACCTAGCAACAAACTTGCATACTACCACCATGCAACATTGTTGAGGCTAAGATGACCTCGATTCGAAGTTGACCAACCTAAGCCAACCTAACAATAGACCACCTATTGAATCAACCCCTCCTCAATCCAGGACGTCTAATCTACCAAGCACCCAACCTAGACTTGATCTGCTTAGAGCCTATTCTGCTCAACAAACCGCATCATTGGGACCACAGAATGGACAGCTGACGCATACCTTACTTGTTTGACATTCGTACTGTCTTTTGTAACCGAATATCCCTCTTTTTATCTAATTACAACTCCACCCTTATAAATTATTCCTTTTCCTATTCCAAATAGGAATCTTTTTTTTTTTCTGTAATTTACACTAACTTAGGATTTACCCTAATTGGGGTCATATAAATACATGTGAATTGTAATAGTAGCAACATTAATATGATTGACATTGAGACATTCTCTTCTTACGTAAGCTAAGTATACCTTACTTACTTTTGATTACTTTTATCTAGCCCATTGAGCATAGACTAGTGGTAAGTGACCTTTAGCTATACTTGTGTGCCATTCAAGTGTGACTGAGCTCGTATAAGGCATTAGTGCGTCATATCCACTATTGGTACATAAGGACCTTTGCTCAATCTTCAACTGTCATTTATCTTTCAGATCGTCTTAAGGTTCGCACCTATCCCCTTGGTTCATGCGATACCAGTCATCATGTGTTCATCCATGTCAAACTCATATCATCTTGTTATCAGAGCTTAGCTACGTTTGAGTAAGTTTCTATTACTTTGTACTTTGAGAGATTTATTACTATGTGTTTTAGAAGTTTTGTTATGGTTGTGATTGTTCGAAGAATGTTTAGTGTTGAATAAATTTCGTGCTCTGTTTTCCCCTATTTCTTGTATAAAGAATAGAATGTTAGTGTTTATTTGTTTATTGTATGTAGTTGACATAGCAGTGAGAGTGTTAGGTATTGTTCTATTGTTGTTATTTGTGGAGAGAACTTTTAGAGGTGTTTTCAGTTGTTAATCTCTTGTGATAGTCTACAATGTTTGATTCTAGTGTTCAAAGAACTTTAAGTAACCAAGAAAGTGACGTTCAAAATAGCCAAGGTTAGCAAGGAAGCTTCACACCCCAATCAGTGGCTACTTTGGTGATTGTCATAAATGAAGATAGACAGCAAGGTTGAAATGGTCTATATAGAGGACGAGCTAATGAATTGCCAGAGAGAAGCAATGGTCAGTATAGTCGAGCTAATATCCCAATTTGACCTCCTCGAGTTGAGGAGTAGATAAAGATGCTAGGTATAGGCTAGCACTTGATGATATTGAAGAAGTAGATGAAGAAGAAGGTGATAAAGCAGAAAAGTATTATAAACTAGAGTAGTGGAATATTCGAGCTCCTAGAGTTGAAGGGTTGATGATGTGTATTCTAAATTTTTCTAGAAGTGGTGATGTAGAGGACTACTTGGACTAGGTAGATAAAATTGAGAAGTAATTTGAATGCCATGAGTTGCTTGAAAATACTAAGGTTAGACTTACCATGAGAGAGTTTACTAGTTATGCCACCTTGTAGTGGAAGAACATATAGCCTATACGTAAAAGAGAAGGAGAACATGAAGTTAGGAGTTAGGATGAAATGAAGAGAGTCATAAGGAGAAGATTTGTTTTAAGCTATTATTTATAGGATGCGTTCAAGAAATTACAAGAGTTTAGGCAAAGTGGCTTGGGTATTGATGCCTACATAAAGGAATTCCAAATGTTGAGGATCCAATGTGAAGTTGTTGAACCAAAAGACTGAACTGTGTATCTATTCATTAGTGGATTGAGGTACGATATTAGAGATATGCTGGAGACTGTGGACATTGGATCACTTGATGAAGCTATCTAAACTGCCTAGAGAATCAAAAGATGTCGATCAGGAAGATTCCGAGCTCCTATTAGTTGGCCTACCCCTAGCCAACCTGTTTCGAACATACTTGTGCAATTGGAACTAAGTAAGGTTGCTGAAACTCAACTTACTTAAGCTACCCAAGTAGAGGAAAAGGACATCTTGAGGAAGTTTGAGAAAGGCCAGAGCTCAGGAAGGAAGACAAGTGAGATAAAGTGCTTCAAGTGTTAAGGATTTGGACATATGGCTACTTAGTGTCTGAATAGAGGAACTATGGTGATCCAAGGTGAAACGCCAACTATTGAGGTAGATAGTAGTAATGAGGAAGTGGAAGAGCTAAAAGAGACTAGATAGATAGAGCTATTTGAGGAGGGAAAGATCATCTATAGTGAGGAAGGTAACTTTATGGCTACCATCCTAGTGTTGAGGAGAACAATAAGTATAAGTCCTATGCCTGAGGATGAGCAACGAGAGAATTTGTTCCACATTGGATGTAGGGTGAATGGATCATTGTATGCAATGATCATTGATAATGGTAATTGCACTAATGCAACATCTACTTTCATGTTCTAGCGGTTGAAGTTATAGACCAAAACCCATCCCAAGCTTTATAAGTTGCACTAATTTAGTAACAAAGGAGCCCTACATACAAACAAAAAATGTTAGTGTTGATCAGTATAGGAAACTATCGAGATGAAGTGCTCTGTGATGTGTTACTTATGAGTATATCCTATGTTTTGCTTAGATAACCATAGATGTTTAACCAAAGTGCGATATATGATGGGAGGAAGAATATATGTTCGTTAGAGCATGAGGGCAAAAAAGTGAAGTTGAGCCCTATAACTGTTAAACAAGTTAAAAGCGTGTAGGCTTAGTTAAGCAGAGTTTTGAAGAAGGAGGCTTTAGTGATGACCTGAGCTGAGCTGAAGAGAAAGATGGAGCTTGAAGAGCCAACCTATCTGCTAATTGAAAGGTTACTTGAGATGAGAGGATCCGAGTAAGAGATACTACCTGTCAAGGTGAAAGCCCTATTGGATGAGTTTGCTGACTTATTCTAAGTCTGCCTCCCCTCCAAGGTATTGAACATGCAATTGACTTGCAATTAAGAGCTATACTGCCAAATAAGCCTACCTATAGGTTGAACCTTGAACAAGCCGCCAAGCTATAGAGATAAGTAGCTAAGCTATAGAGGAAAGTTTACATGATAGAATTCCTGAGCCTATGTGTTATACCAGCCTTGTTGGTACCAAAGAAAGATGAGACATGGAGGATATGTGTAGATAACTAAGCAATCAATTGCATCATCATTAAGTATATGAATCTATACTAAGGCTTGATGATATGCTAGATGAGTTGAATGGAGCAAGAGTATTCTCCAATATTGATCTTAAATTAGGATATTATCAAATCTAAATGCAAGAGGGAGATGAATGGAAGACCGCATCTAAGACCCACCATGGATTATATGAATGGCTTATGATGCCATTCAAACTATCAAATGCGCCGAGTACGTTCATGTAACTAATGAACCATGTGCTCTAAGAACTAATAGGAAAGTTTGTGGTGGTATATTTCAATGACAACTTAGTCTATAGCCCTGATCTAAAGACTCACCAAGAGCATCTCTAAGTAGTCTTTTTGAAGCTCTAAGTTGAAAAGCTCTATACCAATCTACAGAAATGTGACTTTTACAGACTTAAAGTGATCTTCTTAAGGTTTGTTGTCAATGGTAGTGGTGGCATCCGAGTCGATGATGAGAAGATAAGAGCGATTACTAACTAGCTTGTGCTAACCTGTTCAGCCAACATACAAAGCTTCCATGGCCTAGAATCATTCTATTGCTGATTTATAAGAAATTTCAATACGGATGTGGTACCGCTCACCAAATTATTGAACACCAATGTTGAATTTAGGTAGAGAGAGAAGAAGCAATAGAGTTTCGAAGAAGTAAAGGGGAAGCTAACTACAGCCCCTATCTTAACTCTACTAAGCTTTAACAACGTATTTGAAGTGGAGTATGATGCATCCAAACTAGGAATAAGTAATTTGCTAATATAGGAGGGTTAACCTATTGCCTACTTCAGCGAAAAGCTTAGAAGAGCTATGCTCAACTATTCTAATTATGATAAGAAGTTTTACTCCATAATTTATGCCCTAATTGTATGGTAACATTATTTGTTACCTAAAGAATTTATTATCTACATTGATCATAAATCTTTCAGATATGTAAAGAGCCAACCTAAGTTGTCTCGAAGATAAGCCAAATGACTCGAGTTCATGAAGAGATTCTCATTGCCATAAAGTATAAGACTGGGAAGAGAAATGTAGTGGTCAATGCGCTATTAAGATAGCATTCCCTCTTAACTGAGTTGTAGACTAGGTTGCTTAGTTTTTCAATGATAAAAAATATATATGTTGAGGATCCATATTTTGGCCCGATCTATGCCATATGTGAAGAGAGTCGAACACTAGATGACTATCATAGGGAGGATAGATACTTATTTAGGAAGAAGAGATTATGTATCCTGACTTATTCCATGAGAGAACTATTAGTGCTTGAGGCATGTGGGGGAGGATTGCCTGGACACTTTGGCAAGCATCAAACTCATGAGGTACTATCCTCAAGATTCTTTTAGCTAAGGATGATAAAGGATGTCTAACTTGTGTTGGAAAGGTGTGTTGCCTATAGAAAGGCAAAAAGTTAGGCTAAGCAAGGGAAATATTTACCATTGCCAATCCCAACCAAACCATGGTTCAAATTGAGTATGCACTTTATGTTAGGTCTGTTGAGGACATCTCCAGGGAAGGACTCCATCATGGTGGTTGTGAACCGTTTTAGCAAGATGGTACACTTCATGCCTTACTCAAGGACTAATGATGCTTTAACTATCTCTTTTCTTTTCATACAAGAGGTTATCAAGCTTCATGGAGTGCTTAGGACCATCATTTTAGATAGAGAGCCAAAGTTCATCAGCCACTTGTGGAGAATGTTAGGGAAATGAATGGGAACCAAACTATTGTACAGCACGTACTATCATCTACAAAATGGATGGACAGGCCAAGGTTGTCAATAGGATAATGAGAACTTTACTCCAAGTTACTGTTGGTCTAAACATAGCCGACTGGTATCTATGCCTACCTATAATTGAGTTCACCTACAACAGGACCGCCTATAGTGTCACAAACATATTACCATTTGAGGTTACCTATGGGTTCAACCCTTAGTTCCCATTGGACTAGGCACCCCTTCTAAGCCCAAATGATAATCAATCAGCTGTAGGGAGAATTGAGGCTATCAAAGCAATGCACCAAAAGGTCGTCAAACATCTAAACCAAGCTCAAGAGACGAAGCCGAGAATGGAAGAATAAAGAGTTTTAGCTAATCGATTTGGTATGGATCCATCTTAGTAAGGAACGATTCCCAAGTCTAAGGAAGAGCAAGTTATCTCCTAAAGCCGATGGAGTCTAAGCCTATAGGATTGAACTACTAAAGAGTATAAAGTCTTTGACTACTTTAACATTTCCAACCTCCATTTGTATACTCCTAAAGACAAGCAACGTAAAGCTAAGACAAATTTGATCCTAAATCTTAAATAGCCTAAATGGGATGATAAAGATGACAGATTAATCACATGCTTTTAAGCCTAAGTACTCGCTCATATGGTTCGCCAAGTTATCCAAGAGGAGTTAAACTCAAAAGAGTAATGCATTCTCTAGTCTGACCAAAGAAGTCACTTTGCTCTCTACCTCATCCAAGAGACTGCTGAGGTGACCGACGTATTGCTAAGTTGACCCCTCCACAATACATTAGTCTAAGACCTAACACTAAACCTACGAATTGCTAACCTGCAACATTACTAAAGCCAAACTAACCCCAATTTGGAGCTAACTAGTCGAGGCCGACTTGACAATAGACTAACTCTTGAATCAGCCCATCCTCAATCTAGGACATCCAAGCTGTCGAGCACCCGAAGCTGACCTGATCTGCTCATAGCCTATTTTTCTCAGCAAATTGTATCACTAGGACCACATAATGGACATCTGATATGCGCCTTATTTGTCTTACATCCATACTGTCCTTTGTAACCAAATATCCTTCTTTTTTGTCTAATTATGATTCTACCCTTGTAAATTATTCCTTTTCCCTTTCTTGATAGGAATCCTTTTTTGTGATTTACGCTAATCTTGGATTTATCGTAATTAGGATCATATAAATACTTTTAAATTGTAGTAACAGCAACAATTAATATGACTGACATTGAGACATTCTCTTCTTGCGTGAGCTAAGTGTACCTTGCTAACTCTTGACTACTCTTATCTAGCCCATTGAGCATAGATTAGTGGTGAGTGACCTTCAGCCACATTTATGCGTAATATTAAGTTTGACCTAAGCTCGTATGAGGCGCTAGTGTGTCATATCTACCTTCGGTACATAAGGAATCTAGCTCAACCTTTGACTATCATTTATCTTTTGAATCATCTCAAGGTTCGGACCTATCCCTTTGGTTCGTGCAATACTAGTCTTCGTGTATTCATCATTGTCGAGCCCATGTCACTAGCTATGATATCTAGACCCTACTTGCTATTTGGAACTTTCAATAAAACAACCCCTCTTTAAAATACACACATTTAACCCTCCTTTGAACTACAACTTCATACCAACTTTCAACTTGATCTAAACTCAAAAAATTCTTTTCCAAACATAGTTCCTACTACTAACAACAGATTAAGGACAAAGAGTCACTTAAGGCCTTCATAACTCCCGCTCTCCATCACAAAACCAGGATTCTTTGAATCACCATTTGCTCAAATTGCCCCTCTTCTTAGAGCTCTCGATACATAAAAGCTCAATTCATGATTAGTAAAACAATAGGACAATTTGTTCATGAACATTGATAAGCTTTTAATTGTCTATATTTTATATAGTGATTTTTAGTAATTTTTCCTTGAAATTTGGGTTTACTTTAATAAAATGATACTTAGTTGAGTAAAATCTTGATTTCTAGGTTTTAGAATGTTCTATGGTAGAAAATGAGAAAATACAAACAAGTTTTCATTTAAAATGAAGAAAAGTTATGAAGTTTTGAAGTGACATTATCAAATGACATGATTATGTTGATTCCCATGAAGATTTTGAGTAAAAAGGTGCATTTTATAGTTAGTGACACAACTTAGGAAACACCACCATGTTCTAAGTTATGTCACTACCAAATTTAGTGAAGATTTATTGAGATTTGACGTATCTTAAGAGATATGACCAAGTGACATGGTCGTGTCACTAGGTCATGATGTTTCTAGCTACATGCTAAATTATACATCTCCTATATAAAGCTTCCTTAGGGATTTTTGTAAAGACTTTTTGGATGAATTTTTGAGTGACTCAAAGGAGCCAAGTACCTCAAGAGAGCAATGTGCTTCAGGTGTCAAGATTCAAGATTCTTCATTGATTTCATGGCTTGTTTTTCTATTTCTTCTTTAGATTTTGATCAAGATTATTACTTTACCATGAATAACGAATAGATCCATTGTATATAGGTCTTATGGAATCTAAAATTACTCTGTAACATTAGGTATTCTTACATTTAATAAATATTTTTATTTTCTTGGGTTAATTATGCGTATTTGATTATTTTAGATTAATATTTCTTAAGGTGTTAGTCTAAAATCTAATATTGTGCAAGAGAATCAAAAGATTTCTTATATGACCGGTTCTAGGCATAATTAATGAAGATTCTTTCAAGTTTAGAGACAAATTGTAAAGTCTTACTAGATCTTGATTTATATTGTTAGAGAATTTGTTGTTTGTTAATGTGATCTTTGCTTATGTTAAGAGATTCTAATAAGTGATCTAAAGATTATGGTTAATAGACTTAAGAAAGTTAGTAACTTCAATGGGGATTTCTCTTGGTCAAAGAATTTAGAGATTGAGTTAGAGTATCTTTAGTAAAAGTCACATAACTAATTATAGGGAAAGCAAGACCTAGGTATAACATTGAATCTTGAATTAATTTCTAATTGAATTGCTTTCTCGTTAATTTCTTGAATTAATTCTTAGTTAATCTTTAAATTAGTTTTAGTAATAACTTATATTTGCTTCTTTAAGTTCTTGAATTAAAGTTTATTGGTTAGATAATAAGGAGACAGTTAGTATTAGTACTTGTAGTCTTTATGGGAAAGACATTTGTTCTTTAAACTATACTACTATATGATAAGTGTACTTGCCTTATACTAAGTGTTTAGCGCTGTTGTCAAGCACTTGTGATATTAAGAATGCTAACCATTTTATTAATCTAGCCATTATTTCCTTTTTTTTGTCTTGACTTTATTGCTTTCTTGTTTTTGTTTACTTTATTGGTTTGATCTTGAACTAATTCCTCATTTCCTTTTATGTAGTACATGACTAAAAGTCATTTGCAAGACTAAATCGAAATTGACCCCAAGATTGAGAGGATGGCTTTGAGAAATTTGAGGCAACTAATAGTGAAGGAGATAGTAGAGGTGATCAATCAAGGTCTTCAATTAGAATTAAGGACAAGACTAAATTGAACGAAGGTAAAGTAAAAGAGCAAGTAGACAATCAAAAATCCGATCACAATAGCATACCTAATGACAACATGGCCAACAATGGAGAACAAAATAGAACCATGTCAAACTTCTCTTAGGTGTCTTTGACTGACACCTAATCAAGTATAAATGGGCTAGCTACTATAGCCAACAATTTTGAGATCAAGCCAAACATCATATAGATGGTGCAATAGTTTGTACAGTTTGACAACCTACAAGATGAAGACCCTCATGCACATATTTCCAGCTTTTGGGAAATATGTGACACTTTTAAAATTAATGGGGCATCTATTTCCCTTCTCATTATGTAGTCGAGCTAAGTAGTGGTTGAATTCCTTGTTAACGAATTCAATCACAACTTAGAATGAACTACTGTGACAAGTTCTTGGAAAAGTAATTTCCGCTCTCAAAATCTACTAAGCTTAGACCCGACATCTCTTCTTTTGCCCATATAGAGGGTAAAACCCTATATGATACATGGGAACAATTTGAGGACCTACTAAGGCAGTGTCCACACAATGGCCTCCCCCTTTGGATGGTAATCCAAACTTTCTATAATGGTCTTAACCCCTCTACAAGGCAAACGATAGATGCTATAGCCGAAGGTACACTCAATATAAAGATACCTGAGCTAGTTTAGAACATGATAGAAGGGATGGCCATGAACAACTACTAGTAGGAAAATTCTAAAAGAAGGCAAAGAGTTGTAAGGGTGTTTGAGCTAGACATAATGCATTCTTTGGGCACTAAGGAGGAATTGTTAACCAAAAAGTTCGACTTACTTTTAGTTTGTCCACAACAACCCTAATTTACCACCAAATTCTACCAAGAGAGGTTTATAGGTAATGAAAAAATGGAACAAAGAGCTCAAGAATGTCCTTACTTGCTGAAGGAACATTCAAGTGTAAATTTACTGTATGAATATTCTCACTGTCTGTGTTTTTTGATAATTACAACTGTTGCTATTTATAGTAAGTCCTAGTAACAAAATTGTAAATAATATATAAGGCCTTAAACCCTAAAGAATGACCCATAATCAAAATAAGGAAAATATTTACAAAGTATACAAAATTGTGCACTTAACAGAGTGGTCAGCGTGCAGTCATCTAAGCTATTTGTAGGCTTGAGTAGGGGCTGGTTAGCAGTCAAGTGTCTATGTAAGGGTGAGATGTTTGGAAGTATTATTATGCTTGGCCAAGCTCCTAGTGAGCTCAACCCACAGTTACTGTACTCGTAGATTGCTTGGCACAAGCTCTCCTACGCTGTATCGAGCTATTCTTTGGCTTCGAGTGCTCGCCCTTATAGTTTCTCGGCTTCTCGGCAGACGATAGATTTGAGGCCAAGTAGCTCCTTTTCTTCCCCTCGATCTTCTAGTATTAGCTTGGCCTCAACAAAAACTATTCGGCCTTGGATTTGAACAATTTGGCCTCAGGTTAAGACAGGTCAGTGTTAGATTAGGATAGGTTGGCCTCGGCTTAGAGATCATCGTAGACTAATTCCTATCATCATCGTGGGGTTGAAAAGAAGTTATCCTCGACTTTAGATTGTAAGCATGGGCTTGGATGCTAAGCAAACTTCTCTTCCCTTTTCTCTTCACCATGGGTATTGAGTTTCTTTAGATTTCCTCAACATTCATAGGGGTCAAGTAATAGCTTTTCCCATCCTTCCAAATAGTGTAAGTGTTGAGAAAGCCATCATGGATCGCTTTCCGATCTTATTCCCATGGTCGGCCTAGAAGTAAATTTTCGGTATTCATAAGCATAATGTCAAAGTCAATCTCATCCTCATACTGTCCAACCTTGAATGTTATCCGAGCTCTTTTATGTGCATGGACCATACCCTCATCATTGAACCACTTTAGTCCAATGGTCAAGGGTGCGGGTAGGTCAATAATCTCATCTTCTCTACTAGCTCGATAGAAACGATGTTGGTGCAACTACTTCCATCAACTACTAGGGAACAGGTCTTCCTATTCACCAAACATCGGATATGAAATAAATTCTCCCTTTGACTTAGGTCTTCCTTAATGTCGACTCGTCTACTTGTCAAGGCTACAGGTTCTCCCATCTCAGAATAGACATTAATTGTTTCCTCACTCTCTGAGCTCTTATCACTATGGCTCTCCTCTTGAGCGTTGGGTCCATTACCTTTCAAAACCATGACCCTCTTGTTTAGGCACTGTAAGGCAATATGTCCAAAGCCCAAATATTTGAAGTACTTAACTTCTCGAGCTTTAGTATTGGGCACTTTCTCCATCTCCACTTTCTTAGTCTTAGCCTGGTTAGGTTAGTTAGGTTCTCCTTTCTCCATCCTTCTCTCTGGCTTTTTCTTCTCTTCATACCTCTTAGGTTCAAGGCTGCCTTGTTGAGGTCGAATGGTCGGCCTCTGATGCATCCTCCTCCTCTTCTGTCTCTCTACCCTTAACGCCAAATTGATTGGCTCATCTAGAGAGTTGAATGGCTGCAATTCAACTATGTCGGCAATATCATCTCAGAGTCCACTCAAGAACTTAGCAATGGTATAATCTTGTGACTCAATAATCTTACATCTCGTCGTTAGAGTTTCAAAACCCTACAAGTATTCTTCAACAGTATTTCTTCCTTGCCTCAAGTGCTGGAAAGCATGGAGCATCTCCTGCTTAATGTAGGTCGACACAAAGCGCTAATTCATCAACCTCTTCATAAGCCTCCAAGTTTTGATCGACTCTTCTCCTTCGACGTATCGCTTAGCAACCAATTTATCCTACCAAAGACTTGCATATTCAACAAGCGCTAATGAAGCTAGCTTGACCTTGGTTTTGTCATTATACCGTAGCACTCAAACAACTTCTCGACTTGAGGAACCTAGTCAATGAACTCTTTAAGTCGGATACTACCACTGAAGGTCGGCAGCTTAAGCTTGATGTTGTCAAGTCCTCGGCTATGTGTTTGGGGTTCATCCTGTACATTCTTAGTAGGTAAGTTCTCCTTGGATTGGCTACTTCTATTTGAGCTCTGCTTGGCCTTGTCTCCCTTCTTCAAACTCCTTGGTTTACCTTGGAGTCAATGCTCCTGTCATTGTTTCTCTTCGACTCAGGTTATTTTTCTCTTCTCTTCAACTCAGCAACTCTTCTTTGTCACCCTACATCATTATCAAGCTAATTGGAGCCACTTCTACTAGGGGGTGCTCGTTCCCTCCTTTCACTTCAGCCAGCATGTCTACAGCCTCTGACTAATCCTAAGTTCATGGATAAAATTAGTGAGATTCTAAATTTGATATTCTATGTTATTAATCTGCGAGGACTGTCTCCACTATTATTGACACTATCTTCCAACATTGTGGACCGTACAATAAATTCTAGAGAGAGAAAATTTAACAAATACGTAACACACTCAAACTATACTTTACTTGGAACTATTACTAAGATGATTCCATAAATACCACTGTAAGAAAATACAACTAACGGTAACCCAGAAATTATTGGTACTCGATTTCTGCAACTACCTATGGCTAACAAACACTACAGCATCTAAAATTAACTACTACTACGAACATGAACAACAAACTTTACTAAAGAACTTATTAACAGAAATGTTCAAACCATGAGTCAAACTTTGAAAAACACTAACATGCGTATCTCTTAAAAGCTTTGATACCAGCAAAGTTGATGCATAATCTACGCAGCGGATCTCTGATGCTAATGGGGCTCGAATGAGAACAAGGAACGGGAAGTGAAAATGGGGTTTTTACTACAAATGTGTATGGATATCACACACCAAGGCACAAACACAATTAAGGGTTAAGCTTGAAATAGGGTCTGATACAATTCATAAACACTAAATGTTACTTGGGTTTCAAATGAGAGGTTAGAGGCGACTCACTAACTTGCTCAAATGAAGGGTTCACTATAATCTTAAAGGCAATATTGATAAGAACACGAGAGATTAAGGAGTACATCACACTCAATAATCCGAAACGACAGCTCAAAGGGCTCAAGAATGTCCTTACTTCTAGAAGGACTGTTTAAGTGTAAATTCACTGTATGAATATTCTTCACTATCTATGTTTTTTGATAATTACAAATGTTGCTATTTATAGCAAGTTTTAAAGCCCTAGTGGCAAAACTATAAATAATATACAAGGCCTTAAACCTTAAAAAATGACCCATAATCAAAATAAGGTAAATATTTACAAAGTATACAATCATCTAAGCTATCTGTAAGCCCGAGCAGGGGCTGGTTGGTAGTCGGGTGTTTGAGTAGAGGTAGGATGTTTGGAAGTCTTATTGTACTTGATCGAGCTCCTAGTGAGGTCAACCCATAGTTGCTGTACTCGTGGATTGCTTAATATAAACTCTCCTGTGCTACATTGAGCTGTTCTTTGGCCTCAAATGTTCGGCCTTATGATTTCTTAGCTTCTTGACGAACGACAGACTTGAGGTCGAGTAGCTCCTTTTCTTCCCTTTGGTCTTCTGGTATTTGCTTGGCCTTGGCAAAAGCTATTCGTCCTTAGCTTTGAACAAATTAGCCTCAAGTTAAGACAAGTTGGTTTTTACTTATGGTAGGTTAGCATTAGCTTGGGACAAGTTAGCCTCAGCTTAGAGATCATTGTGGATTGATTCCTGTCAGGGGACCTTAAGGTACCTTTATACTATCATGGTCCTTTTTAGCTACTGTAAGGGCTATTATCGATGTTAGTGAAGGGAAACTAATATTCCAAGCTTTATGAGGTTATGAATAAGTTTGCTAAGTTAGATGATATTTGTTATCATTTAGATGCCACTAACTAAGTGGTTTCTAATTATATGTAAGAGATTCTGACAAAGGATTCGTTGGAGTTATGTTTGTCTAACAGTGAAGAAGGATTACACAACCTCGAGTGCAATAAGTTAGTTACATAATTGGATGTAAATAAACCCATTAGGGATGATACAGGGTTTAAACTAATAAAGCGGGTATAAGAGACAAGGTTGAAACTCCCAATCAAAGACCTACTAATATTGATGTATCTTTGGGGTCATATACACAGAGGTTGCACCACAACGAACAAAAATAAAAAAATAAAAAAAGGTTTTAGCAAATTTGTAAACTACCTAGTTAGATATAGCATACTAACTAGATCTTACACAGCCTACAACTCGCCGAATGTGACTCACTAGTTTGAGTTATAGGGTTGCTTATTACAACCCTTGCTAAGGGAATTGATAAAAGCAGGTAGAGACAAGACTCAAGGGTGTATCATTAATATGCCAAAATCTATCTAAAACCTTATACAAGTGTCCTATTTCTACATAGTAACAAACTTGTGAATAAAATGACTAAAAGAATGTACTAGTAGCATATCTGTAAATATAAAAATAAACATAAGGGTAATTTAGGAATAATACAAGAAGTAAGAAGTCTAAATAACATAGGTAAAAATAGATAGTCAAACGAGCTATTTGGGTAAAGAGTTGATGAGCTATTGAAGACCCTAAAGACCTAATCTAGGCATACTTGAAATTCTACCCAACCTAATTAAGTAAACCAATTGAGTAAAGCAAACTTAGCCAAGATGAGCAAACTTAGCCGAACCGAGCAAACCTGACTATCTTTGGTGATTTTATCTGTGAAGAGCTCATGTACAGGTCATCTATACATGTAGAGCTTCCGAATAAGTCTTTAGCACATATATAACTCATGAACAGGTTTTCACTACATCCTGAAACTTGACATTTGGTTAGGTCGGTACCCTGAATCCTATCATTGTCCCCTTGTCTCCTTATTGGAAATGTTTCGACCCAAAACATAGAAATTGACTACTTTAATTTCTACTTGGATAAAAAAAAAAATCTATAAAAGCAAAGCAAAAATAAGCTATGATAGCTCAACTCAATGATCAAGGCGAATACATTCTGGCTCTCTTTCCACTCATCATGAGCTCAATCAGCGAAGCTCTTTGTTAAGCATCCTTCTTTCTACTCATCATGTATCTTGTCAATTACCCCTAAGAAGTTCCAGCAACTATCAATCGCTGAATAATACAACTTCAAGCTCAAATATGACATGAGCTTGGGGATTTGGACTTTTAAGACCTCAGACTCTTACTTAACCTCATGTACTCTTAGAGCTTCATGCTCTCCCAAGGTTGGCCCCTTAACTTCATTTTTTGTAGTTATCACCTCCCTTACATCCTTACAACTCATTTCTTCTTAGGTTACCATGGAGGGTGTAATAACTCATTCATTGACTTCCTCTTCCTCTTTGATAGCCTCTTCATAGGTTTTTCTTTCAGCCCTCCACCTTTTTGTTGAAGTCCTAACAATTCTTAAATTGTCTTCAAGATTAGCTAGGGAGATAAGATGGAGCACAACTTGCTCTTTGTCATAGAAGGAATAAGTATTCTTTAAAGGTGCATGGCCCATGTTATGACTCGTCTTCCACTGGGTTCTTAAACACATATGACAATCTTTAATGTCAACAACATCAAATAAAACTTCATCTCGAAATTTGCCAATGGAAAAGCCTATTTTTGCTTGCATCAAACAATCCCATATGAATTTGGGTGGTCTATAGTTTCTTAACCTAATCTTCTAACAACAATTTCAAAGATAAAGTTCATAGGATAGTAACTAACCCAAATTACTATAATACCCTGTTCATGTTTGCCCTTAATGTAAAATTTATTTGATGCCACATTGCATAAATTGAGCTCCTTTGCCATATTGTGAAATTCTGAATTTTAAATAAGTTAACTGCTTTAAGCAACACACAGCACCAACACAACCAATCACTAGAAATTTCGTAATGGCTCTAGTCACTACTTAACTCTAGCAATTGTCAACAAGACAAACTTGTAGACACCTTATTTTTGCTCCCTTTATAGTTTAATATTTCTTAAATAAGAAAAAAAGAGAAAATTTTCTTTTTTAAAAATAGCCAAAAAAATCTTTAGAATAATAGAATTTTTAGGAAAATAAAAACCCTAATTCTTTTCAATCGAACGAGTCATTTGTTTTTAGGGTCTTTAGATAAAGTAAAAAAAAATGAACACACATACATAAATTAGGCTTAAATAAAACTTAAGTTAGCATTGGTCTTTTTTTTTAAATAAGGTTTAGTATTTTTTTTTTCTTTCTTTCCTTTTTATTTGTTATTTTTACTTATTAAAAAAAAAGGAAAAGAAGATGTTGAACCAAGTTACACCTAGTCCATCCAATTTTAGAACATAGCCGAAGGCCCTCATCAAAAGGTAAGCCCACACAATGCAAGTGCATTGCACCTGTTGTTTATTTTCTTTAAGCACATGCATTTTATGTGCTCGCTTGGGTACATCCACACATAAAAATGCATGTACCCAGGCTCCACTATCTCCTTCCTTTTTGCATTTTTCATAGAAGTCTCGACAACCTTCCATATGAAGCTAGCTTCATAGCTCATGTTCGAGCTACCTTTTCGTATGGATAATACACTATTCCGCTCAAATTCTTGGTGGAATAATGTAGTAGGCATAGCCTTCTTTGAATTAAACTCCAAAACTAGTTTAGATTCAAGATTTCGTGAGGTCAAATCTACCTTCAAAAATTGATAAAAATTAGACCTATGATATTAGCTTCTTTTTTAATTAAGCTTAATTCGCACATCCTAATAAAAATTGAAACTTATAAAGTATGCATTTAGTAAGATTGGTACCTCATAAACACATTTTGATCATTAACAACAACAAATTTCTTAAAATCGGAAGAGAATTAAGTCAAAAACCCATTTAATTATATTTGCAAATTAATGGCCATTGAACAATATAAATAACAACTCTTAAGAGTTGTTCAGTGCTTGATCATAAGAAAAACAAGTCCTAAGAGTTGTTATTTACGTAAATTTAGCCTTTTTTTTTAGAAATTAAAAGGACTCAACATACCTAAATTTTTTGAATGAATTACGAAAAGTTTGATCCATATTAAATGATACGTCAACACATATATAATGGTTTAAAATATGTAAAAAAAAAAAATATTTCCCCTTTTTTTGTAAGTAATTTTTCTAATTTCTTTATTTTCATAATTAGATATATTTTTGTTTGTTTATTTATTTGTTTCTCTTAAATGGGTAATTAGAAAAAATAAAGTTAAATTTGAAAGGATAAAGTAGTACTCAAAAAAGCTTAATAGGATAGTTCATGAATTCACGAATCTAGTTTCTTGAAAGAATTTTTAAAAAAATTTAAAAACGAGGCTAAATTACAATCAATTCACTTAATCGATTCCAAGCTAATCATTTTTTCCTTGTTCTATCGTGGCAACTCCATTTTAAAAAAAAAAAAAAATCAGGTTTTTTCTTAATTTTGGTTGAGAGTTTAAATTGAATAGATATAGAGTTTATTAAGTCAAATTAAAGAAAAAGAATAAAAACTGAAAGTTAAAGCTCGGCAAAATTAATATGTCAACCTCGACAACTCCTACACGATACTTTGGCACAGAACACCACAAATTTGAGATACCAATATCACCACTGTTCAGGCAGCCCGGTCCCATGCAACTTGTCAAAGATAAGCAAGCACAACTCGGTACTAGAAATGAAAAAGGGACAGCAGCTCGCATATCTTTCAGTTCCAGCTCGGCAATTGGAAAGCCGATCAACCACGTTTAGCTCGGTTTAGAGGAATAACAAGAATCTCTGCAGCTCAGTTGAAGTTCCACAACTCGACAATGGAACACCACCATATTTTATCCACACGTATACATGAAAAGAAGGCAAACGGGTCGGCAACTTTAGTCCACAGGGACAGCAGCTCGGAAATCAGCTCAAAGTACAAACCAGCTCGACACTCAATGTTACCCACACAAGAAAGCTCGGCAACTCGCTTGAGTAGACAAGATGGCGCAATCAACTTGCCATATACACCACTTCGGCCTCTCCTCAAAACAGCTCACACACGTACTTCAAGTCACACGTGACAGCACCCTTGACACTAAAGCTCGGCAATGGTTCTCGTCACACAGTTCAGCAATTTACTGCAGCTTGGCAATTTCACCCACAACAGCTATCTCGGTCTGTCTACTACCAACACGACAGCTCGGTATGGCCGTTCTTCGCAGCAGCTCGGAAGCTTTATAGTTGGTCAGCACGGATGGAATTGTTTACAGCTCGGTAACCTTTAAAGTAAAAGTGGTCAGCACTACTTCGAAATTCAGCTCAGCAATATTGCAAGCTCGGCAATTTCTTGAAAGGACAGAACGGTGTAGTCACAAGATTCTGCAGCACCTGCACCTCTCGAAAACAATCTATTTCACGACTGCTCGGCAAATATTGGAAGACAGCACGGCAAGTACACGCACACGTCTGCAACTTCAATCGCAAGTACACAGCAGCTCAGACACGCTATGTTAGCTGCTCGGCAAGGCAATAAAAACAATAGCTCAGCTCGAGTTATACACACGAACTCGACGCCGACTAAATATTCAAGAGTTCGTCACCGACCAAGCGTTTCAACAACAATTCACCAGCTGAAGAGCAGTTAGGTGGATTATATTTGCCCAACAACTCAGCAATTCAATCTTAAGCATACACACGTTCGACTCGGCAAGGATTCAATAGCACTCATCACAACACAACTGCAGCTGCACTATCAAGCTTGGCAAAACAATCATTTTGTCTCAGCAGCTCCACACGACCTCCGCACACAGCTAAGCACAACCACACCTGCTTCACGCTCCATGCGCTACTGAACACAAAATAGCTCAGCGCTGGTTTCACACATACTTTAGGAGAACACTTTCGAAGGGAACAGTTCGACCCGAATAAGCTAGGACAGCTCGGTAACTGTGGAAGTATAACAGTTCGGATGGGAATCACCTACAGCTCGGTAGCTTCTTGAATTGTAGCAGCTCGGATCCTCAAGCTTCATTCGAAAACTCGGCAGTTCTGAAGATGAACAATTATGCAACTCAGCTCAGCAGATTATTTTTGTGGTGCGAATCAGATCGAAAATTGACTCGCACGCAACAGCACAGCACGTGCACGGCACAAACACTACTTCCGAACACAGCTCTGTTCAACTCAGATTCACACAACACTATTACATACGACACTGCAGCACACAACAGCAATTACTCGACAGCTAACAAGCACGACTACACATGTGCTCAATTTAACAGTAGCTCGGTTTACGCTCGACAGCATACTCAACCACGTAGTCCTTTACATCTCTCCACCACAGTCAATCACTGTTTCACGCAACCAGTGGCTGTTCGCACCGTTATAAACACAAATTTTACCACAGAAATCAACCAAAGCTCCATCAAACCCAACCACACCACTGTCCACCGTCCACGACAGCACATGACACTATTACACAATCTCGACCACCAACATTGCAACCCAAATGCAAGCTCACAGCTATTACAGCACGACTAGTACACACACTACTATTTATCCCTTTCTCACGACAAGAGCGCACACACGCACAAGACAATGCCTTTTAACCACTGTGCACCCACACACGACAATGTCTCCGAAGTACTACACCACCAAAATAACCAAATGCACGCATGGTCATCCACTCCTAGTGTGTACATCAGCTGCAGTGCACGAACACTATGCAGTCTTCTTCTATCTCACTCACATTAAGAACCCAATCATGCACATGACCCAGTAGCCTACACGACAATCTACGCCAACCCACTGGAACTCCGCCTACGCTCCGACGTGATTCGAATACCCAAATCAGAAATTGGAACACGTAAGGAAATCGAACACCCACTTCTCAATTTAAGCACCCAATTCGAATCCCTGACAATTTCTCAAAGCTTTCAAGCGCAATCATAAACCTTAAGTCACGGTCCTCGTTGCCTCAGAATATTAGGTGCAATTTCTCCACGCACAGTTACTAAGATAAAAGGAAAAGACTCAGATTAAATAATCCCCTTTCGGTGTTTCTCACGATACAGCGTATGAAAATCACGAATATACTATACAATCATCAAAACAAAATACTCTGTTTCAGCATTTTCTTTTCTTTTATTTATATAGCTATCTTCTTGGGTGGAGAACCACAGAAGACACAAATGGGTGATTCAACAATGACACCTGAAACAATCGTATCGTCGGAACCTATGCTTTCAAACTCAACACATTCACTATAGTAACCACAAAAGAAACACAATAGTACACATATAAAAACTTCGCTGAATCTCATACATTCACACGTAGAAACCTTATTCTGATACCAGCAAAGTTGATGCATTTCAAAATTGTACATACGGAGATCGCACCATAACAAACAAAAACAAAAGAATAAAAAGAGGTTTTAGCAAATTCGTAAGCTACCTAACTAGATATGACGTACCGACTAGATCTTGCACAACATAAAACTCATTGAATGTGGCTTATCAGTCCAAGTTATAAGGTTACATGATACAACCCTTACTAAAGGAATTAATAAAAGTAAATAGAGAAAAGTTTTCCAAAAGAAAATAGTCAAAGCTTTATTATTAATATGCCAAAATCTGTCTAAAACTCTATACAAGCATCATATTTATATATAGTGGCAAACTTGTGAATAAAATGACTAAAAGAATACTCTAATAGCATATCCATAAATACAAAAGTAAACATAAGAATAATTTAAGAATAATACAAGAAATAGGAAGTCAAAATAACGCAAGGAAAAAATAAATAGTCAAATGAGCTATTTAAGTAAAGAGTCGATGAGTTAGGTTGATGAGTTATTAGAGACCTTGGAGACTTGATCTAGGTAGACTTGAAAGTTCAGCCAACCGATTGAGTAGACCCGGCCAAAATGAGCAGACTTATTTGTCCTTAATGATTTTATCCACGAAGAACTTGTGTACAAATCTTCTACACATGTAGAGTTTTCGAATAAGTCTTTAGTACATATATAGCTCATGAACAAGTCTCTACTACAACTTGAAAGTTAGCATTTGGTTGTATCGATACCCCGAAGCCTATCAAGTACACAAGTTGAAGCAATTCCCTAGCTACTTAAAATAAGCCTTCTTAGAGAAAGATTCTAAGCTACTAGTGATAACTGCTTCCAACTTAGAGAAAGATCAGAAGGATAGGTTGTTGGAAGTTCTCAAGAAGCACAAGACGGTGTTGGCATAGAAAATTTCTAACATGAAAGGGATAAGTCCTTTTTGCACCCACAGGATACTTCTAAAAGAGAATCGTAAACCAGTAGCAATGACGACTTAACCCGAACATGAAGGAGGTGGTAAAAGTGGAAGTGATTAAGTTATTGGATGCTGGGATGATATATCCCACATCTAATAGTACATAGGTGAGCCCACTACAAGTTGCCCCAAAGAATGGAGGCATGACCATTGTGCCAAACAAAAAGAATGAGTTAATTCCAATGAGAATAGTGATGGGGTAGCGTATGTACATTAATTATCGGAAATTGAACGATGCCACATATAAAGACTACTTCCCCCTTCCCTTCGTGAACTAGACGTTGGAGAGACGAGCTAGGCACATGTATTACTACTTCCTAGATGGCTTATCAAGGTACTTTCAAATATCGATAGCACTAGAAGAGCAAGAAAAGACCACCTTTACTTGCTTATATGGCACATTCGCTTACAGGCAAATGCCATTTGCCCTTTTCAATGCATTAACCACCTAATAAAGGTGTATGATGGCCATATTTAAAAACTTGGTGGAGGATATTGTGGAAGTCTTTATGGACAACTTTTCAACATTTGGGGATTTGTTTGAACATTGTTTAACCAATTTAGAGAAGGTCCCAATAAGGTGTAAAGAAATCAATTTGATTCTTAACTGGGGAAAATGCCACTTTATGGTTTAGGAGGGCATTATTTTAAGGCATAAGGTCTATAGAAGGGACATCGAGGTGGTTAATGCCAAGATTGATACAATGGCTAAGTTGCTACCCTTGACTTCAATGAAAGCAATTTAAAGCTTTCTTGGACACATAGGTTTTACAGGTGATTCATTAAGGACTTTCTTAAGATTGCTAACCCTTGACACGAATGCTTGAGAAAGATATTACCTTTGATATTTCCCAAGAATGCATGGATGCATGCATCACTCTTAAGGACAAGCTCACTAATGCTCCCATAATGACAACTTCTGATTAAAGCTTGCCATTTAAGTTGATGTGTGATGTAAGCAATTATGTTATGGGCACCATCTTAAGGCAAAGAAGGAACAAACATTTCTAACCTATATACTATGCTAGCAAAACACTAACTAATGCCTAAGAGAATTATATAATAACAGAAAAGAGCTACTAGCTATTATTTTTACTTTCGATAAATTTCGCTTTTACTCGATTTTATCTAAAGTAATAGTGTATGCTAATCATTATACTCTCAAATACTTGCTAACCAAGATGGATGTTAAGCTACGCTTAATCGGGGTTAGATTTTACTCCTTCAAGAGTTTGACATAAAGATTCAAGACAAGAAAGGCATGGAAAATCTAGATATTGATCACTTGTCAAGACTAGAAAACCCAAATCTAGAAAGATTAGAAGAGCATGAGATTGACAACAAGTTTCCCGAGGAGCGTCTATATGCTATTAACAAGGTAATTGATCTGGAAATTCCATGGTTTGTAGATTTTGCTAATTATCTCATTGCTAAAATCCTTCCTAAGGGACTTTCACATTGACACAACAACAAATTCTTCTCTAATTTGAAATACTACTTTTGGGAAAAGCCTTATCTTTTTCAATTTTATGTAAATCATATGATCATAAGGTACGTCTTATAACTTGAAGGTTGGCAAATTCTTGCCCATTTCCATTCAAGACCAGTTAGAGGACATCATAATGCCAATCGTACGACTCATAGGGTCTTAGAGGTAGGTTTTTATTAGCTTACGCTCTTCAAGGATGCGTAGAAGTTTGTAGAGCTCTATAAAAGCTGTTAAAAGTTAGGTAATATCTCTCAAAAGGATGAAATGCCCCAAAATCCTATTTTAGTATGTGAGGTATTTGATGTATGGGGTATAGATTTTATGAGCCCATTCTTGAAATCAAATGGGAACAAATATATTTTGGTGGTTGTTGATTATGTTTCTAAGTAGGTTGAGGCTCAGGTGTTACTTACTAATGACCCTAGGGTAGTCATTAAATTTTTGAAAAAGCTTTTCTCTTGTTTTGGTGCTCTAAGAGCTAAAATTAGTGATAGGGGCATGTACTTTTGCAATAATTAGTCTAAAATAGTCCTAAACTGTTATGGTGTGACTCATAAGATAGAAACCCTTATCATTTACAAACGAGTGGCCAAGTAGAAGTAACCAATAAGGACTTAAAAGCAAATTTAGGAAAAGAAGGTAAAGCATCACTACAAAGATTGGTTTGATAAGTGAAATGATACTCTCTAAGCCCATGGGACAAATTACAAAACACATATAGGAACCATTCTATATAGACTTCTGTACAAAAAGGCTTATCATCTCTCAGTAGAGATTGAACACAAAGCCTTTTGAACTATTAAAATTGCTAACTTAGATTTTGAGCTTATAGATAATCACAAGAGACTCTAGTTGAATGAGCTTAATGAACAACAGGACTTGCCTATGAGAATTCCCAAATTTATAAGGAAAGGATTAAGAAATATCATGACTAACAGATAAGACAAGGAAGAAACTTTCAAGAAGGGGATCATATCCTCTTATACAACTTCAAACTCTGGGTGTTTCTCGAAAAGCTCAAGTCCAGGTGGTGTAGTCCTTTTATGGTTACTAAGGTCTTTCCACATGGAGCAATTGAAGTCATGCATCCAAAAAAAGATACATTTCAGGTTAATGGTCAGTGGTTGAAATTGGTGGTGTAGTCCTTTTATGGTTACTAAGGTCTTTCTACATGGAGCAATTGAAGTCATGCATCCAAAAAAAGGTACATTTCAGGTTAATGGTCAGTGGTTGAAATTGTATGCAGGTGAAGAGATTGAAAGCCATGAACTCGAGGATTTGTGATTCCTTGATGCTATTAAGGGGTAAGTTAATTTAACATTTTGCTGAGCTATCAACATTAAACATAGCGCTCTTAGGAGACAACCTAAGCTGATAAGTTATTTTAGTAATTTTCATTATTTATTTTAGCCTTTAGTACTTTTAATTCTTTTTAATTATTTGTTTCATCTTTATGATTAAGTTCATGCATTAGGATAGGTATTTCTTTTCAAGTGCACCATGAACAAAGAAGTACATGATCGTATCTCCCAATCGTATCGTTCCTAAGCACCCTCCGCCCTAAGCATGCAATTACAGTGGAGTACATAACTTAGGAGACATGGTCATGTCTCCCAGTCATGTTGTTTCCAAGCTTGTAACTCATCGTAACTACAGTGAAGTACATGACTTAGTAGATATGATCATATCTCTCAATCACGTCATATGCCTTATTTACAAAGTGAACCTAACCTCTTTCTCTCACTTCCTTATTTCGAGTACACTATGAACAAAGAACATACACTACACTCTCCTCTTTCTTACTATTCCCATGCCTACACACTTGAACAACACACATACATGCTTTTACTTAGACTTTCTTATGTCAAAAAGGGACTCCACTCTCATCAAATCACACTTGTGACTACTTGAAAAGCATGGTATGTACTTGATCTTCACTTCTTCTTTTTTTATTTTTATGTGAATTAATGATAAAGAAATTATTTTTTAAGGATGATTTTTGCTTATAATTTAAGGCTTTCACTTTATTTGCACTTCTTAGTAATATCAAGTATGTGCATGCATGATATTGTGTATTTGAGTTGTTGATCATTGTTGAGATGATCATGTCATTTAAATTTGGCACCAACTGTTAGGTTTGAAAGAAACGAGTAATGATACAATCGTGTCACTTATACTGCATTATACTAAGCATGATTCTTAAATATTGAATGGAAGTGTTGGGTTTTCTTTTGTTTATTTGTTTTATTCTTTATACTAACACTTATATCTCATTCACTTAGGAGGAATATATTCTTCATTCCCTCTTCATTCCATATAAAGCCTCTATTACTACGTTTGGTTGACTAGTGCTACACCAAATTAGCAATCAATGAAAATCCTATTACAACAAATTATGGAATTCCTATTCCCACCTGAAAACACTGCATACCAATTTAACAATTGTTCTCTATTTTATTTCCCTTACTGCCCCTACATAATTATAAAAATGACAATAACAACCCCTACTTAACAAAACACAATCCAAATCTAAGATTGAGTTAGACCCCCTTTCTACATTAATGATGGCTGTGGAACCCTAAATTGAAGGTAGAACAAAATCGGTCTCCATGGAAGAACCCATTTGAACGCCTCAAGAACATCGACTATCTCAACTCCTTATTGTGTCAGCCTTTGTGGAAGAATAAGATCCATATTTGCATACCTCCCTTGTGTGTTAGAAAACGAATCAACCCCTTGATTAAGGTATGCTTATGTCTTTGCCTATTCTTGTTCTCACTTTTAACAAAGTTCAAACGTTTGTGCAGTATGTGGTATGTAGTTTTCTTTTGTTATGCTACCCTTTACAGTGTGTGTTTTGTTATGTGGTTTATAACTTTATGTTTAGGTTTCTATTTGTGATTGAGTTTATCTGTTGAACATATGGTGAAATGGGAAATTCGGTTTGACATGTAATCATATTCGATTTTTCTTTAAAGGGATGTTTTGAGCTTTGTGCTGATTATTGCTATCTATTGTGTTGTTTTGGTGTATTACATTTAAAGGCAATGTTGAAGAAGATGCTGTGTGTAAGAAGTTAGTTACTTTAATGAAGAGAAGGTAGCATCAAAGATCAAGTTCTGTTAATTGTTCCTATTTAATGAATATATTGCCCTAGTAAAGCAATCAACGAATTGAGAATCTTATGAACGTTCACATCCATAAGTCAGCCAAAACAAAAACTAAGGGCCTCTTCCTTTTTAGTAAAATTATCAACCAAAAAAATAGAAGCTGATTTTCATAAGACTCAAATACAGATATTTCAAAGACCCATATATGATATAGAATTGTATATATTGTTCTTCATACAAGCACCAATAGATGATAATATCACATGTTTCATTCTCCATCTTATAAGCAATCATTTTCATAGAGATATATCTTCTATCCTGAAATGTTAGCCCAAAGCATCCTGTTGTCGCCACCATTATAAGAGGACAGAATGTAACCGATCCATCTATCTAAAGAAGTGACAAGAGTAAAAAATACAAGTAATCCCACACAGCCAAACAGGACAGTTTTTGTCCATTCACAGCAGAGTAAAATGTGTTGTACACTTTCAATGGTATCACATAACTTACAAGTACCAAGATGACAACTTTCCTTTTGAACAAATTCTCCCTGGAAGGTAAAATATTAAGGCAAGCCTTCCATATAAAGTGTTTAGTCTTAGGAATACACTTAATATCATTGTTTAATCTATATCCAAATTGAGATTTTCCATTATTGGTTTGTCATTGTTAATTCAAATAAAAATATATACCACAAATAGGAATATTAAATCACTAAGCGTATGGAAAGCATACTTTTCCATACTAATAGAAGATGATGTTTTCTTTTATATTGTTCATACAATGGGGAGATGGGTGTTTGGACTTAAATTTACTATAATGGATTCTAAATAGATATGCAATTACTATTTGAGAGGGATAAATGCAAGAAAGGGGTAAATATATTCTCCATTGTGAATAAAGTTACAAATTTGTTTGTACTTTTATGAATAATGTCGTGTATCATGTTTAATTTAGGATGAGCTCATTTGGTAAAATTTGTATGTTAAGCCTGTTAAAATCAAATTATAACTACAAGTCTTAAAAGTTGGTTAATGATGATGGCCATTTGCTTCTCAAATCCAGATCGGCTAATGAAATTATAACTATTATTAGTTTGAAATCAACAATCTCTGTTCTAATATTTTTGAAATTTGATGTTATAAAATATTGTAGTGATATAATAATCAAAATTTTATATGTTAAAATTTACACTAAATAGTTCAAATTGCTTAATGTAAAATTTTGTTGAATTTTTTTTATTGTCAAATTTCCCAAGTCATCTCTACATATGTTATAAATGCTCTTTGATTATAAAATGAAAGAATAATCAATAAAAGATGAGATATTAAAATATTTATTAACCATGAATGGTTGTACAAGAGATCCTTGTCCTTGGCTTTTTTAGGGGTAAGAATAATTTTTATTAATCTCTCTTATGCCAAAAACTAAGGAAGCATTTTTTTTTCCCTTTTTCACCTTGTCGACGATCAAATGTTTTTTGTTATATGAATTCTATTTAACAAAAGTAATAGCTTCACTTCTATCTAGTTGCTTATGGTAAGAATATCAAGATGCATGTCCTCATCTGTTTATTTTAGTAGTTGTAGTTATGGAGACCAAGATTATTTTAGCCTTTCTATAGTGATGGTCCAATTGAACTTGAATGGATTGGAATCATAGAAAAGAAAGAAATTCGCTTGCTTACTACTAGTTTTGTGGGCACAATATGCCAATCTTACATATGGTTTGTTGTTTATTCTACATTCCTTGATCCTTCATACTTATAGACCATCAGTGCGATTATACGAGTTAAATTTCTACCAACATAGATACTACATTAGAAGACTTGTTGAGAGTGATGATGTCATTTGTATCAAACAATTGAGAGTAGGCAAGAATGCATTCTATAAACTTTTTCAAATGTTCGAGAGTATAATGGGATTGAAGGCATCGAGAAACATGTTGGTTGATGAGCAAGTTGTGATGTTCTTACATATTCTCACATGTCACATAAAGAATAGGGCAGTAAAACATAATTTCAAGAGATCTAAAGCAACAGTTAGTAAGTATTTCCACAATGTTCTAAAGGCCACTCTACGTCTTAGCAACCATTTTTTAAAGAAGCCCAAATCCATTTCAGACAACTATACTGACGATCATTGAAAATATTTTAAGGTATAAAAACATGTATTTCTAATGATAGAGTAATACCTGAAAGTAATACTACTTTGAAGTTTAGGTTAATATTGACTTTGCACTTTTGTGTATAATTATCTGAGTACATTAGATGGAACTCACATCCCAATTAGAGTTCCATTGAAAGACAAACCGAGATATAGGACTAGAAAAAATAAGATTGCTACTAATGTTTTGAGTGTTTGCACACCAAACATGCATTTTTTCTACGTTTTGCTTAACTGGGAGGGTTTGCTTGCAGACAGTAGAGTGCTATGTAATGCAATAACTAGGAGAAATGGTCTAAAAATTATGCAAGGTATACTTGATATGTATATGTATTCTTTCTTATCTGTTTAATTTAATTCCTTTTTTGATTTAAAACATGACCTAAGTTGCTTCCCTTTCGTGCAGGTTGCTATTACCTAGTCGATGTGAGCTATCCTAACTGTTAGGGTTTCTTCGTACCCTTCAGGGGTTAAAGATACCACTAGAACAAATGGCGTTAGCGACACCAACCAAGAACTTAGGAGGAATTGTTTAACTTTAAGCATGCATTTGCTTGTAATGTTATTGAGCAATGTTTTAGATTATTGAAGATGAGGTGGAGAATACTTAGGAGCCCTCCATTTTATCTAGTTCGAATCCATAATCACATCATACTTGCATGTTGCTTGTTACATAACTTTATTAAGAATGAAATTTCTACCAACCCATTAGAAGATCATGTTGATGACGTGGAGGAAAACATTGCCCATTCAATTAAGAATGTCATAATGATAATCACGATTTGTAAAAAGAGGTCTAATTGGAGATGAGAACTAGCCACTCATATGTTTGTTGATTGGAATGGAAGTAGACCAACGCATAGCTGAGTTATCACAATTGAACATTAGATTATAATGTTGTAATGCTTAAGTATATGTTGCTTGGTTAGAACATCATTTGTCACTTCTTGTACTAGATTAGTCATATTTTATACTGTTTCGTTGTTGTTGTTTGTGCTATTTATACTATGGATTTGGGTTTGACATGCAGTATCTTATGTTAAAGCTTCATTACGTACTATATAATTTTCTTTTTCTGTACTTCATGAATGTTTTTCCCATTATGTAATGAAGGAGTGACGACTATGGAAGAAGTTTAATCTTTATAGTAGGATGGCAAGTTCACTAATCAAGTGAAGAGGAAGTGGAAATATTCTAAGGATTATGCATTAGTCTAATGCATGGTAGAGATACACGCCAGGGGCACCCATAATGCTGACACTTGTCTTAAAAGTAGATATCTACTTGAGCTGAAGAAAATGCTAGATGAGAAGATTCCAAATAATGGTATGAAGCTAAAACCGAACATAGAGTAACACATTTGTACATTAAAAAAAGGATTGGAGTATTATGTACGATATGGTTTATGGTAAGCATACAAGTAGCTTTGGACGGGATTCAACACGAAACATGGTCACCGTGGAGAAGAGTGTATGGGAGGCTTATATACAAGTATAAGTCACACGAAACATGGTTACCACGGAGAAGAGTGTATGGGAGGCTTATATACAAGTATAAGTCATGTATCACTTTATTTTCTATAATATGTATGTCATATAATTTGTATACAAATTGTTGTGACCTTTTTTTAACCATCTTTACATAAACACTTGAAGAGGCTGCCTAATTCATGAACAAAAGTTTTCCTTTTCTTCATGATCTGTCTATAGTCTATGTAAAAGATTGTACAATCAGGTAAGACACACAAACAACTGACGATGTACTTGAGGAAGTAGATAATGAGGAAGAGCAACAAGAGCAACGGAAAGAGGAGGGCCAGTCACAAGACATTAATGAGGAGTTTCAAAATGACAAGGATGTAAAGGAGATATCAGTTTGTCCTAATGCAGTTCAATCAAAAGGTAAGCGAAAGAGAGGGATGATTAGTGATGAAATAATATCTAAACTAACATCCACCTATAGAGAAGTTCAAACACATTTGCAAGAAATAAAGTACAGTATAGACAATGCAGTCGAGCACCTGACGTCAAATAAGGCAGGAATAGACTTACATGAGCTGAAAGTGTTCCTTTTGGGAATAGAAGTGTTATCCGAAACAGAGGTGTATCAAGTATTAGCTAAGATATTTAGGATTCTTGAAAATGTTGCCGTCTTACATGATCTTCTACTTGAGCACCGTCTTCCTTTTGTTAGAGTGCTGCCAAACGAGCCTTGATAGAATTTGAAACTAAGTAGATGGCATTTTTTTGTTGGTTGACAATTCACGTAGTTATAAGGTGTAGTCAGTTTATGTTATCGTAGGTAAACATCACCATATTGATGTTAACTTAACCTTTTGTCCAGTCATTGTTTTTTATAAGAATGTTTTTCATCAGTGGGTGTTAAGTTAAGGTCTGGACATATTTGCTGGATGGATATATGTTTATAATCAACCATTGACTATTGGCACATTGTATATTTAAACAACTCCATGATTTTCTACATGATGAAGTGGTGTTGGTCCATTTTATTTTATTTTTATTTTTTTAACTTCTAGATAAAAAAAGAAAGATTCACTCCTATACATTACTGAATGTTTATAACAGCTCCATGTTTGTCTCATTCTATTTGGTTTGCCTGTTACCCTTAATTACTTCTTAAGGAGTTGAGCTTTAGATTTGACCCTATGGAGCTAAAGAATCCATTCCTTAACAACAAAGGATCAATTTACCTATAGCATGGTCATGTTGAGTTCCAAAGATATATAGTAAAGAAGTTACCATGGATAAACTACTGTGAAATTCCTGATGGCAAGCATTTGTTGGTCCATGAAGACTAACTTTGCTAAGCCATGTTGAAGGAGCTTTTATTTAGAGAAGAACCACCTTTCCTTCATTTCGAGTGTTATAAGATATGAATGAACGCCCATTTACAAAGTTGAGTCGAGGACTTATGAATAAACAAATGGCTGTATTTATGTAAGAACTCTTAGCCAGTTGATTTGGCATTTGACCTATTTAGATGATGGTTACTTATACCACATCTACCTAAGCATTCTTATAATGTATAACCCATCATTGTACTATTGGATCCTATATAGTTAGATAAATAAAATGAAGACAACATATAACATCAAACCCGTGAAAATTGTTTCATGTTAAATTGTCTCCTGAAAATTTTTACTTCCAATACCAAGTTGATTGAGGGTATGTCACGAATTTCTAGCAAGATATATTGTAGTTTGAAATCTTCGATCTTCACATGGATCTAATACCATTTGGTCCTATAGTATATAACATTAACATGTCCTAATTATCATTAGCACTAGTCAAAGCTTAAAAATTATCTATATTAACAATCTATTTAATATTCTCTCATAGATCACTCATATTCATAATCTGAATACCTTATTGATATATGGGATGTACTAGATAGATATGCTAGCAATATGAGACCCTAATATACTATGGTTGCAATGATGTGAATAATCTAAGATTAATTTAACCCATTTCCTCACTTAATCTATATTGCAAGATTCATGCTATAATCCTCTTAGAGGATTTTCATACAATATCAACATAGAAAATGTTGTGAAAAATGCTATTAAGTATAATGAAAAGACATAGAATTTGGACATTAACTAGAAAGTTAGTGTGCAAATTGTTAAGAACTTAGTTAAAATTTGTCCAAGCATGATTAAAAGAAAATAGGAAAAGAAAAAGATTTGTCTTGCAATTTGTTTAAAAAAGAAACAAGACAATTAATAAAATTTAAGAATTATCATAGAAAACATTGGATAAAAGGGTTTTATAGTTAATATGCCAAGACCCTAAAAAATTGGTAAAAAATTATCTAATAGTCAATATGCAAAAAATGTGCACAAAAAGAGCCCCTACTCATTCAAGGAGAAATTCTTCTTCCCAAAAACCGATCAACATTACTTAAGCATAAATTTGCTTTAAGGTTATCGGTCATTACATTAAAGTCCTCAACCACTATTAACGAGATATATGTGGTTTTAACACTAATCTACAATTTCATCATGCTAAGCACTGGTATGGTATCCAAGACATGGTTATTGTGTGGCTGACAGCATAACTTATAAGCATTGTAAACATAACCATCCATATTACACACAAAATTACTCCTAATTTCCTATCCTTACTTTTAAGTCATTCGCACATCGAATGTAGCTTGTTCTTCCTTACATGAGATAAATTCAAATCATGTTGAAGCTTTATTATTGATTCAATGTGTTTAGTTTACTCGGTCTCTAATTGTTGTTCAAATTGCTAACATCTTCGTTGGACCTTATTACCGAAGCTCAATCCGTATATGCATGTTGGAGGATCTACTTATTCAAAGAACTTACAAGCATCTCCGTCCTACACATTGATAGATGTTAATCTTTTATTGCAAGGCGACTTATGAAAAATGGTCATAATCTAGTTATCTAATCACTATACCCAATATTTTGAGAACCCACGAAACCTTCTTCTAAACGCTCTCGGTTGCCAAGATAATACGACTACTGATTATTTCCCACAATAACAAACTATCGTCTTCTCTTTCGAATTCACAAAAGATGATGAATCTAACATGCGAACATGTTATCGTACTAACAATGAATAGCAAAACAAATTAGTCATTTGTAAAGAAAACTTTGTTTGGTTACATATAAAAACTGCAAAGAACATGCAAATGCTTGCAATGTGATTTATCCAATTTATCTTATGATTAGTACACATGGTGTCACATTTCAATAATTGAAGATTGTGGTGGTTTTATGATATGCTTGCTTTGTAGAAAATATTTTCCATAGATTCAGGGGAGTTAGGGTTAGCAACACCTTAGGTTAAAAAAATTTTCAAAAATTCCACGTAGTACAGTTGTGAAATGCTAAAAGAACTTTATTTACTCATGAAACATGCAATCAATGTTGAAATGGAAAGTTTTCTTTTTCTTGAGCTAGTAAGGGCACTCATGAGCATGAGTCTTGAAGCTAAAATGCCTTCACAAATTATTCTTGCAAAGCACAAGCTCCAGTGAAATCTTAGATATGTCACTACTATGGAAGGAAAATGATAACAAATGTACATTAGGCCAAAGGAAGAAAATTTTTTATTGTTTCACATATTTAATTTGTTTGTCAAATGTGTAATCAACATGGTAAAGGTTACACGACATGATATTGCAACAAAGAATTGGCCCTTTGGGTATTGCACATAAGAAACAAATCTTGCAAAGCATTTATAAGGAATTAATCAACATCTATTGACATATAAAAGGAACTGTAAGCTCACGTACATCTAAAATGAGTAGACAATCAAAGACCTATGTATGCAAGGAGAGACATACAAATATATATACCTATTAGCCATGCTGCTATTGACACAATAACCAATATCACGATGTTGTTTAATCAATTCAATAGATTACTTATTTTGCTTGAAAGGTAACAAAGTTGAAATGGAACTAAAATGGTTCCTTTGAAAATGATTAGCAAATAGACTTTCATAGAGTACATTGGTTTCATTTCATCCAAAGATAGATCTATCAGTTTGTGCTTCACAAAAAATAAAACAAGAGATGAGTTGGAAACTGGTAATATGTAGAAAGAGTACGAAATCAAGGTAAAAGACATACTTTCATGGAATTTCTTGCAAGATAGCGAAATTCATTGAAATTCCATTATTACTTCAAAAAAAAAAAGGCGAAGTTCATATATGAATGAATCTACATGTTTGTGACTTCACATTTCTTTATAGAACATAACACCCTATTACGTAAGGAGCTAAGAAATTTCAAGCTATGTAACATGTCAGTTAAAAGGAACAATAAAATAAAAGCAATTCATAACCCTATCATTACAGATTAGTTCCAAAAAGCAACAAGGAGTTTGATTTTTCAATACCGCATAGATTAGTAGGCTTACGTTCTTAAAGTATTATTCATGCTTCTGTTATTAAGTATATTGTTTTTTAACGTAAGTAGTTATGTAGTTTGGCAACGGAGTATTATATCAATTATTACTTTATCAAGTTTCTTAGATCTAATTTGAAGGATAGTAAAGGCATACTAGAGTCAAAGTTGGTAGCATATACAATTGCCTTGGAAGTTGAGCTAATACTAGAACTACTAAATAAGGGAAAAAAAAAAAGAAGCAGCAGCATTGTTAATATGAAGGCAACTTGATTTAGTGCATAAGATCATCGTCTTTTTATACATCGTGAGATCGTTGTATTATAGTAAGAATTAGTAGATAGTCTAATGGTGATATGAAATGCAAACTCAATGTAATTACTTACAGTGTCATGTTGAAGTATTTACATAGAACAAGGAATGTTAAATTAGTGGTTAAAATGCGGCCAAGATGGGAGATAGAAGATTATGAATGCAAGCTGAGTTATGTCTGGTCTCATGAAGGGCACTTTACTACTATAGAGGAAGTTAAGCAATAGCAAGCTCAAAGGACAATGATTGAAGCCAAAGCTTCTAACTCTACCACTTTTCTCTTCAATGTCATAGTTTTCAACCTAAGTTCCTAGATTAGGGGCCTGCTTGCAACCATTGTAAATATGAAATAGAAATTCCTACCTTAGGTTTTGTGAATCAAAACAATGATCTTGTCATTCATGACATATGCAGAAGCCTACACTGCTTATACAATCAAGACATAACAGGCCATAATTATTTGGTTCAACATGACAAATTTTTTACCATTCTGAATAGAGTGCTAACTTGTAAATACATTCTACTAGAAGTTATGAAATAATCAAATAAAGAACATGATATACTAGTAATTATCAACTACATTAACAACATAGTAGAAACCAGGTGCAAATCAATGCAACAAAACCAATTACCAAGGGTCTTTTACCTTAAACAATCGAACGGACAAGTCAACTTTAATGTCCTTAACATAAATAGCCAAATATGTAGGAAAATTCAAACTTCACAATTTACACTATTGAAAACAAACCCATTTTAATGAAAGGAAACCTTAAAAACACAAAGGGATCAGATTTCTATATTAATTAAAAGGGTTTTATCTATGAGTATTATGAAGGATGCAACCGTGAAATAACTTTTTAATTTTTTCATAAACTTATTACAGTATTCATGAAGATCATTTCATGGCTTCTAATTTACATACTAATTTGATGAAGACAAGGAGAGCAATTGTAGGAATGAATAGCATAAAAGCTGTCTAAACCCAATGAAGATTTTAAAAAAAAAAAAATAAAGGAAAAATTGAAACGAACCAACAGCAACATCATGACTTGAAATCGCGAGTCATTCATAATCAATTGCTAACTTACAATAGAAAGGAAGTATTATTCGATAAGTAAACAATTTGCTGTTCTCTATATGTGCAGATGTGATTAAATAGAGAAAGAGAAGAAAAGGTATGAACTTTATACCTAATTCATTGGATGAATATGTCGTTGTATAAATTTTGGAGCCGTGGTGTCCCCAATTTCTTCCTCTATAGATCTATCTTAGGTGTCGTCTTCTAAGATTGGAGCTAGGGTTCGATGCCTCTACAAAGAAAAGGAAAAGAGGATGATGAAGTTTCTTTCCAGATTTGCTTTCATTTTATTAATTTGATTCTTTTATTTTATGTGAGGGGAATATTGGTATTTCCTTTTAATTCATGTCTTATTCCCCATTTTATAACATGAAAGAAAATAATGTAATACATATTCAATTACTCCCAACAAAATACTGTATTATTTATTCACTACTTACTATGCATCTATTATATTCCTACCTAATTGCAATTCAATTCCCTCATTATTCCATACCACCAACTAAACGAGCTATTAGAGTTTTAGTGATTAATCAACTTTAATGTATTATTAACTTATGATATTGCAAGATTTGGTGATTAAGCATGCTTAGAATTCCTTATGTAAGAATAATTGTGAGAATAATATGGAAATTTTCTTAAGAACACAACTACATTTTGCATGCCCACCAAGTATTTGATAAAAGTCTAAAATGAGTTGTAGTATAATTTCTTCCACACTTATTTATGATTTTGGTACACTTTTTTACTTTAAGTGTAAGGAAAGTTTTGTTGAACAAAATCTTGACTTAAAGTCTATTTTCTTTTGTGTAGGACTATGACACCAATAAAGAAGCTTAACATTAGATAGAAGGATACATCAATTGCCTCACTTCATCTTCCCAACCACCTCTATCCTCCCGACATTTAGCAGCCATTGAGCCTTCGATACACCCCACGCTACGATTCACCAATAAATCAATGAGGGAGAGATTTCAACGTTTTCAATTGTATACATTTAGAGAAACACTATACTTAGATTGGTGAGTTATTGAGTAACTAAATTTGTTGGAGCAAGTTAAGGCCATGGTTTCTTTTGATCTATGGGAAAATGATGCGAATCAAAGCTAGGGACAGATAAGGCCAATAGTAAGAGTAGGTCTAAGCTTGTAGAAAGTTGGAAAAGGTAATGGAAATACACGAAAACAATAGGAAAAGTAAAATAAGCAAACCCATGAATAACTTTAAGGATATGATGTATCAAGAAACTTCTAAGAACTCATAACACAACTCAATATAACATATAAGGTGATCCAATGAGGGTACTCACTACTTAACTTTACTTAAGAGTTGGGATAAGAGTGAAGTAAGTAAACAAGCTGTAAGTAAGTTCACGAAAAGAAGAATATTCAATATCAAATGTGAGATGATAATAACATGTTTGCGGCTACTTGTACTTTATACTAAAAAAAACTAAGGTAACCTGCTTATAATGGAAAAGACTAAAAAAGGTATTATTTAAAAGAAGCAATGTATAAGGAATAATAAGGGTACAATTGAAAATACAACAAAAAAGAGTATCTTGTATGGAAGATTATGTCATATGCTTGCTCGGACATGTGGCTTTTTATGGATGGGTAACTTTCTAGCAAAAAAGACAAACAATACATTTAAGTTTGTAATTGTCAAGCCGAGGTGCTAAGCAAGGGTAGTGAGTCAACTGTACCGAGATGAGCAAATAACTCTTTTAAGGTGAATTCACCTTAGATATATTTAGTGTGACTTGGATTCAAGTCAATTGAGTTGGTGGTTGGATGAGCTAAGCTAATGTTTAAGTGTAGTTCAGGTCAGTAACTAGAGACAAATGATAAGTTCGAGAGGGTTTAGCCTAGCCAGGGCATTAAGTCAACAAATTATAGTAGCTCAGACTCTTCGGTAATGGGTCTTAGGGAAATAATTCTCTTAGCCATGCTTTTTAGCCCTCATAATTAGGCTTGGGTCAAGGGTCCAATGATTTGAATCATATCAGGAGAAACTCCTCACCTTCGAAGCCCCCTTTTAGCAGGAGCTCACTTTAGAGTTTTTGTGTATAATACAGCTGGAAAACCTTTTTAGCAACCAATACAGCTCACAAAGGAAGATGCGATTTAAACTCAATAATCATTCTTATTGTATTATGGTCACTGACTTAGAGTTTATATAGGGTCGTACTCAAAGGATAATGTTCAGACAGAGGAGTTTCTTCGACTTCCATGTCGTTTTCCTTATCAAGATTGTCCTTATTAGTTTTGGCAGAAAATTGCTTGTTCTAGTCCATACATTGCCAAATCAAGCAAGGCTTCCTCAATTTGGCGTCCTAAGTATCAATGGTTCATTGGTTGATTTCTCACACTATTACGAGATGAGGCAAGAGTACAGGTATGATTAGAAAGTTTGAATTGATGGCTATCTATAGTACGATAGAGAGATGCCCGTTGAACATGGCAATGTTATTAGCAAACTACTTTGTTAAGTAAGTGATAAGAACGTAGGAACATGGAAAGATATACTGCAAGTTGTATGTCAGTCTTCTTACCAAGGGATGTGTATTTTAGATCAATGGTTACCTAAAATGACACTTATTGGGGAGATAAAGCCCTTGCAATGAGAAACATTCCTTCACATGCACATGAATTTGGGAATTGATCAAGGAAGAAGGGGTGCTAGTGCTAGTTCTAGCCAAGGATCGACTTCTTAGCTAAATCGCATTGAGGAGATGTTACAAACTTTAATGACAAGGCAAGATACAATGGAGAAGAAAATGGATGTTAAGATTAGGTGAGTGATTGCCAAACAAAATAGGTTGACACGGTTATTTTGTAATGTTGCCAAAATGAATGAACTAAAATTGCTTGACGTGTGTTTGGCACCCTCGACTTCTTCATTTAGTGAGGAAGTTGATGAAGGGGAAGATGAGGAAAATGAAGAAGATGAAGAAGGGGTTAAGGAAGGACCTACCTAAGAGAGTTGGTAGACAATGAGAACGAAGATGAAGAGTATGTAGAAGATGAGGATGACTTGATGGATGATACCTCCAATGTGACTAGGAGGATTATGTTGTTGATATTGCTGCTTATTTTCTTTTTCTGTTTTTTTTTTTTTCCTTCTTGATTTGATTCATTGATATTAGTTAATAGTGGATTTGGTTTCATTGTTGGACTATTTTTCTACTTTAATACTTTACTTTTCTTAGTTTTCTTTTATTTTCTTTGCATTGTGTTTAGTGAAGTCATGTTGTGAAGTCAAGGATGTGGAACTTCGAAGCTCATGTTAGAGATTGTATTTGGATCCACTTACTTCATACTTCTAGGATTATTAATTGTGTTAATCAAATAAGTAGAATACTAAACTTTTTTTCACTTTCATACCTTCTTACCATTGATTTACTTATTTCATACATTAAGGACAATGTACGGTTTTAAGTATGGAGAAAGGGATATAGAAATTATGGCTATTTAGGAGACCTTTTTTTTAACCTAATTGTTTTGGGTTGACTTGCAACAATGTAAGTATTTGATAACTTCTAAATGGATTGTAATGTACTTGATCTTTGATGATCAATTTACATTTTACCAAAGTTGATAGGTGAAATCTATGTAGAATAAAATTATGGGTTATTTAGCTTAGGATTTTATGACTTGGGATTAAAGTAACATCACTAGTTAAGAGTTAGTCATGACAATTTTCAAGCTTACTTTAATGCTTACTTTTCTCTTAAAAGTCTTTAGAGCTCTCTAATTCTTAGTAAATAAGTAAATGGAATTTATCTTTTAAAAATTCCCTAAAAAATCATAAAGTAGTTGGAAGCTAAAAAATGAAAGGAAAAAAGAAAGGAAAAGAAAAAAGAGAGAGAAATGAAATGAATGTAGTGATCATGTTAGTAAGGATTAGCCTTGGTTTCTCAAAAGAATAAGGTTCTTTTCTACTACCAATATAAGGATAAATTGTTATGGATTCACCTTAGTCTGTAAGAAGTGGGAGTTTGAATTCCACTACCAATAGACTCTAGTCACAAATAAATGAATTGTTTATGAATGAAATAATCGAAGTGAATTAAAGCCTTCTAATGAGAAAAAAAAAAAACATACTAAGAGAGTGATTTGAACATGAATGAATATAGCAAGTGTTTATTCTAAATTATAGTGCTTAACAAGATAGAAGAGAGAGTTGCATATATTCTAGCTAAGTGGATTAAAATTTTTATGACTTTTTCTTGGTTAGTAAGATGCCAAATATAATTTTGAGCATAGGAATCCTTGATTAAATGGTCTAGGTAAACTTAAATTTACATAAATTAGCTTGTAAACTCTACTGCTTTGTGTTTTTTGAGCATTACAATGAGATTGAGTATGGGGAAGAAAGTTGTTATGGAATTTTGAGTGAGAAGTTGCAAGTTGATCTTGTGGATTTGTTTCCTCGGTTAAGTGTTATTGTTGGCTAGATTCCTAAATAGTGATAATTTTAATTAAGGATTTCTTGTCATGATTTTTCCTTAGTTTGTTTGCTTGAGGACAATAAGTGTAACCTATATTTTATATAGTGATTTTTAGTAATTTTTCCTTAAAATTTGGGTTTATTTTGATAAAATAATACTTAATTGAGTAAAATCTTGATTTTTAGGTTTTAGAACATTTTATGGAAGAAAACGAGAAAAAATAGAAATAAGTTTCACTCAAATTGGAGTTAAAATGAAGAAGTTATGCAATTTTAAGTAGAAAGGTGCATTTTATAGTGAGTGACATGATTTCGAAGACATAACTATGTCTTAAATCATGTCACTACAAGATTTAATGAAGATTTAGGAAGGTTCATTGAGATTTGACATATCTCAAAAGACACTACCAAGTTACATGGTTGTGTCACTAGGTTGTGTCGTTTCCAGTGACATGCTAAATTTTACATCTCCTATATAAAGCTTCCTTAGAGATTTTTGTGGAGACTTTTTAGATGACTTTCTGAGAGACTCAAAGGAGCTAAACACTTACGAGAGCGATGTGCTTCAAGAGCCAAGATTCAAGATTCTTTATTGATTTCATAGCTTGTTTTTCTATTTCTTCATTTAATTTCAATCAAGATTATTGCTCTACCATGAATAGTAAGTAGATTCATTATATATAGGTCTTGAGGAATCTAGAATTACTATGTGACATTGGGTTTTCTTAGATCTAATAAATGTCTTTAATTTCCATGGTTCAATTATGCATGCTTGATTGTTTTAGATTAATATTTCCTAGTGTGTTAGTCTAAAATCTGATATTTTGCGGAAGAATGGAGAGATTTCTTATATGATTAGATCTAGGCATAATTAATAAAGATTCTTGTAATTTTAGAGATAAATTGCAAAGTCTTTCTAGATCCTAATTTATATTGTTAGAGTATTCATTGTTCTTTAATGCAATCTTTAGTTATGTTATTGAGAAAAGATTCTAATAAGTGATATAAAGATTAAGGTTAATATACTTGATAAAGTTATTAGTTTTAATAAAGAATTCATCTTTAGTTAAAGTCGCATTATTAATTCTGGAGAAAACAAGATCTAGGTACAATATTGAATCTTAAATTAATTTCCAATTGAATTGTTCTCTTATTAATTTCCTAAATTGAGCCTTAATTAATATTTAAATTAGTTTTAGCAAAAACTTAGATTTACTTCTTTAAATTCTTGAATTAAAGTTTATCGGTTAGATAATAAAGGGATAGCTAGTATTGGTACTAGTACTCATAGTCCTTGTAACAACGACATCAACTCTTCGAACTATACTACTATACAATAGGTGTGCTTGCTTTATATCAAATGTCATCCCAATACAGAAGCTCATCCAATTGCTTAGATATCCTACCAAGAGCTTAATCTCCTTGTTAACCTATCACCAATGATACTTGGGGTGGAGGTAAGTGTTGATACGTTATTTTGAACATAGATCTTCAAGTCAAAGGTCAATCTCCTTAAAGTATGGGTTGAACTTAGGAGCTTATGATAAAACTCCATGAAGCTTGGTAGAGCTCTTTCTAGCCCAAGTCATACGGCTATCATCACAAATGATCTTCAATCTCATTAAAAGGTGCTTATTAAGCATTTATCATCTTTAAGGCCAAGTCCTCAAGCCAATACCATATAAGCCCAACCATAGGGACAAGAGAGGATAAGGTAAGAACAACATTGCTAGATAAGGAAAGCCCATAGGTAGCACATGATTAGCCTAAGAAACTCTCCACAATATACAAGTGTATCTTAGAGATATGGCCAACTACATCTTGGAGATACGATCTGCTTTCCACAAATATTTCATTATCCATGGCTATAGATACTACGTAAAGCTACAAGTGAAGGATCCTCACTTGTTGACTCTCATGTACGTTTTGTTTCTTTCCTTCTCTTTACCTGAACATTCTCTAGCTTAAGTATTGAAGCAACAGAGTCAAAACCACTTCTAGAAGCCTTTTAGCTTATGGGTGCTTGTTTTGTAGGTTATTCCTTATCTTAAGACCCCTCTCATAATCACTAGTCAATAAAGTTAAGCCTTAAGCATGTACTAAGTTAAAAAAATATTACACTTCATCATCTTCAATAGTATTAAATAAGAAATTCTATAAGATTGGTATATCATACCTTGAAATTTGTACCTTGTATGGGTTATGAATTGTTCACTTTTTGAAATACAGTAGATAAGGAAAATAGAAAAGTTATGCATTAATAATAACTATGACCAAGAGTAGACTAGAAATTTATGTTTCATTGTTTACTGTCTTTTTTTTCATTGCAAAAAATACTTTTTCCAGTGTCTACTTTACCTTATTTATTTATTGAATTGGTTAATCTTCTTAAAAAATAACTAAAAGTTAAATAACTTCCCTCATTTATTGGGAACCAAATTTGCCAATTATTTAGAAATGTTTATTCCCTTTTTTATTTCATGTGAAATGGAATAAAAAGATTCAACTGTACAAAAAGTAATAACTATTCCCTTTAGATGGAGAATAGATAACATTGGAAATAAAATTCCGAGACTAATTTGCAAGTAAATAAAATACTAAAAGTATTCTTGAATATATATTATATTTTCCAACTGTAACCTTTGAGTAAAAAACTTATTAGAGTGTGAGGTTGATCAAGAATATGTGCTGTAAAGTTGATATACCTTACTTTATTATAAATTCATTCAAATAGCGTATTAATACTATTAAATTTTTTTTCTAATGTTACCATGAAGGAGTAGCTTCTAAAAAAATTAGGATGAAATCTATCTTGTGTTTAATACTCATTAGAAACATATTTGAGCGCACAGGCCAGAACAAATTTCAGATTCCAATATGAGTACAGCTCAACCAAATCTGAAACAGTGTAGCCCTGAACGAGCTTAAACATCGAGACTTTAGAGCAAAACCCCATATTAAGAATCCCTCATCAGGCCGCTCACCATGGTAATAAATTAGCCAAAAGCTCCAAACTTTCCCATTCAGCTAAATCATAAATGGTTATTACAAAAGACCACTAATATATTAGGTAATAGACGGAAAATATGGGTTCTATAAATCAATTATTTCAATAAAATAATGACATAAAATAAATTATGATTCCAACTTATTTTGTCATTTTCCAAACTACCACTCTTTTTTTTTTTTCCCTCTCTCTCCCTTTTTCTAAATTTGGACTCTCCTCTTCAAGGTTTCTCCCGGAGCGACAAAACCCACCGCACAGAGGCTACCAGCAATAACAACCATGAATTATTACTATTTAACCGATTTCTGGGCATACTTACAGCTGCTTTTTGGAACATAAAATCCTCAATCCACATGGCTTGATTCATTTTCATGGTACTTTATCTGTGAAAACCAGAGAGTAAAACTGTTTCCATAAAGCTATGGGTATAGACACTACAACTACTCATATGATGATTCTTGATTGGAATAGGCAGTAGGATCAAACTAATTTAATTTGCTGAAGACCATTATGGGGTGTGTGTATGAGATCAAACTAGTTTCCTTGTAGATGGTGCGTGTTGCACGTCTATACATGTGTGCATGCGCGTACTCATATGCATCTGTATTATTCTTCTATGATATTTAATATATTATTTAGTATCAAATCCATAGGCTGCAAAAATAATAAGGATAAATAACAATGTGATTTAAAGTAAAATTGTTAAAATTTATAATAATACATTAATGCATAATGATTATGATTACGCAATTATAGTCACGCAATTGTAAATGTATAATTATAATCATCAAGTTGTAATTTTGGATTTGCATAATTATAAGATTATATGATATTAAGTTACTTTATTGTAAATGTACAGTTATTTCTACAATTATAATATCATCAAATATAATGGTGCAATAACCACCATATAGTTAGTATAAATGTAGTAGTATGCTTAGTATTAATTTGATTGAAGAAATTATAAAATAATGCAATAAATAAAAAAAGTGCTATAGAATGATTTAACAACAAAAATATAATTTAATAATCATTAAATTTATATCCAAATTTTGATACTACATAACAAGTATCAATATAAATGATATATATTATAAATTAATATTCAAATCATTATTATATATTGAAATATTATAATTTAGTTATGATAGTAAATTTGCAAGATTTGCATTGTAAATTTATACAGCATAATATTTTTCAATACATTGTAAATATATATAATATGATTGCATTACTAAAACTACAATATTTAAATAGAAAAACAAATATTCATATTACTAACATTATATCATAAATATTTGTCATTTCATTCTATAGTGACTATCATAATTATATAAATATTATATTCTAATGTTATATTTTTCTTTAGTGATAATTATTTTACGAAGAAATTGCATATGAATCTCCTAAATTTTGACTTCGATATAGATTGTTATGCCTCAAACATAAGAAATTGCAATAATCCTACCATGTAACCTAACTTAACATAGAAGTTAATCTCACAACTATTATCGTAGATACGGTCTACATAAGATGTACATAACTTAACCAGTTTGAAGTATCTAGTCTGACACTTGTTAATAATCAAATCTATGGTATATTTTTTCAAAATACATATTCAAGGCAACCTGTTGTCTAATAATACAACAGTACTTGTATAAGCATTTCCACATAAAGAGTTGTAATACCTATTCAAGACAACTTGTTGTCCAATAATATAACGGTACTAATAGAAGCATTTCCATATAGAGAGAGATAATTCACACTAAGAGTTTACAAAAACCGTAGGTCTTAGAGTCTATTTACAATAAGATAGAAAACTAATGGCATCCTAATGATTCCTAATTACTTTCCTCAAAAAAAAAAAAAAAGAAAGGGTCAAAAGTTCACATTCAATGAATTCTCTTTTCCATACTTTTCGAGCCAACCATATACTCACTTGTAGGTAGTTATATCTATGCATCCCGAATTTTTATTTGTCATCTATAAAAGAGTTTATAGAAATGTAAACACAACTATCTCAGTAAGTGGAACAGAGATAGAAGAGCACCATACAAACACAACTAAGGTTGTTAATTATAATGAAGTGAAATGTAATACACTTAATCATTTGCAACATCGCATAGTGTTATCCAATCCATTATGAGGTCAAAGAAATTATATCCACTCTAACCCGAATTAAGAAGTTTACTATGACTCAAATCAAACCAAACTTAAGCTTATGCAATGAAGAACATCCTCCTCCCATGACTATCTTCGAATTATGGCCCTCACCCTTACTGATACGAAGATGATATGGTAGCAGGTTGGGAACCACGAATGGGTCTTCGAGGTTCAAGAGGGGTATGAAGAACAGGGAGTAAAATAGGGGGTTTTGAGTGTGAATGTAGATGAATATCACATACTAAAACACAAACACAATTAGAGGTTGAGCTTGAAATAAGGTTCAATAAAACTCATAAACACTAAATATTGCTCGAGATTTCAAATGAAAGGTTAAATAAGACTCACTAACTCTCTCAAATGAAGGGTTCACCATAATCTTAAGAACAAGATTGATAATAATACGGGAAAGATTAAAGAATTTAATCAATACTCAATAATCTGCCAAAGCAAGTTTTAATAGCTTAAGAATAACCTTACTCAAAAGAGGGAAGTTCAAGTATAAACATAGTTTGAATATTCTTCTCTTGATGATGTCTACTAATTATAAATGTTACTATTTATCGCAAGTCCTAAACCCTAGTGGCAAAAATGTAAATAATGTATAAGGCCTTAATCCCTAAAGAATTGGGCCCATAAATAAAATAAAGACAAACGTGTATAAGGATACAAAACTATGCATTTAATAAAGGTCGGCATACAGTCACTTAGCTTGTCCTAGAAAGAGTAAGATCTAAATTAGGCGGGGCAGCAGTTGGATGTCCAGGTCCGAGGAGGAGTCCCTAGAGTCTTGCAGTGTTTGGCTGGGATGCCCAAAAGGTCGACCCACAATTGTCGAGTTCTAGAATTAGTTGGCATTAGTCTCTTCGTATCTTGCCGAGTGGTTCTTAGGTCTAGAGTCCTCGATTACGTGGTCTTTGGGCTTCTTAACAAACAATAAACTTGATGCCGAATGGCTCCTTTCCTTCCCTTCAGTCTTTTGTTATCAACTTGGCCTCGGCAAAATTTGTTCAGCTTCGGCTTTGAACAAGTCAGCTCTAGCTTTCGAAAGGTTAGCCTTGGCTTGGAGATAGTCGTGGGTTAATTCCTATCATTACCATAGGACTGAAAAGAAGTCGTCTTCGACACTAAACAATGAGCACAAGCCGAAATGCCGAATAAACTTCTCTTCACCATGGGCGTTGATTGTCTCTAGATTTCCTCGATACTCATGGGGGTTAAGAAATAGCTCTTTTCATCCTTTTGAATTGTATAAGTGTTGAGGAAGCCATCATAGATCACTTTCTGCTCATAGTCCCAAGGTCAGCTAAGAAGTAAATTTGTGGCATTCATAAGCACTACATTGAAGTCGATCTCATTCTCATATTGTCCAGCCTTGAATGCTATTTGAGCTCTCTTATGCACAAAGACCATACCATTGTGATTAAACTACTTCAATCCATAAGGTTGGGGGTACGAGTAAGTCGGTAATCTCATCTTCTCCACTAGTTTGATGGAAATGATGTTGGTGTAACTTCCTCCATTAACAACTAGGGAACAGGTCTTCCCATTCACCAGACGTCGAATATGAAAAAAATTTTCCCTTTATCCGGGATCTACTTTTAAGTTAGCTTGCTTGTTTGTCATGGCCACGAGTTCATCCAGATTTTCTTCATAGAAATCTTCTTCTATCAACTCATTTTCCAAACTCATGTCACTCTAACTCTCTACTTGAGCGTTAGGTCCTTCACCTTTCAAGACCATGATTCTCTTAGTTAGACATTAGGACGCATTATGTCCATAGCCTAAGCATTTGAAGCACTTCACTTCTTGGGTCTTGTTACCGGGTGCTTTTTCTTTTTCGGCCCTCTTTATCTCAGCATGATCAAGTCAACTAGACTTACCTTTCTCCATCTTCCTCTTTGACCTCTCGGCATACTTAAGCTCAGGGTTGATTTGTTGAGATCGGTTTGTCGACCTCTGGTGCCTCCTCCTCCTTTGACGTTCTACTCTTAGTGCCAAATTGATCAGCTTGTCTAATGAATTAAAAGGCTGCAATTCAACTATGTCAACAATGCCGTCTTAGAGTCCACTTAGGAATCTAGCAATGGTATCTCGTCATTAAAGTTTTGAACTCTTATAAGTACTCTTCAATGATGTTTCGACCATGTCTAAGGTGTTGGAAAGCATGGAGCATCTCCTGCTTAAAGTTAGTCAGTACGATGCACTGATTCATCAAATGTTTCATGAGCCTCCAAGTCCTAAATAGCTCTTCTCCTTCTTCATCTCACTTAGCAACCAATTTATCCCACCAAAGACTTGCATATTTAGCAAGGGCTAATGAAGCCAACTTAACCTTTGTACGATCATCACACTCATAGCACTCAAACATCCTTTTGACTCGAGGGATCCAATTAAGCAACTCTTCATGTTGGTAACTTCTATTGAAAGTCAACAACTTAAGCTTTATATTATCAAGTCCTCAGCCATGTGCTCGGGTTTCATCCTTTGCATTCCGAGTTAGTTGGTTCACCTTAGATCAGCCACTTCTATTAGAGCTTTGCTCAGCTATATCCTTTCTCGACCTCGGCTTTCTTCCTTGGTCTCCTTGATTTGCTTCGGAGTTAATACTCTTTCATTTCTTCTTATTGGCATAAGTTGGTTTTCTCTTCTTCTCGGCTGTCTCTCTTCATTATCTACCTTATTAGAACCACTTCTACTGGTGGGTGTTCATTCCTTTCTTCCTTCTCAGCCATTACGTCTGCGGCCTCTAACTAAACCAGTAAGCTCCTGGATAAAATCAGTAATATTTAAATTTGATATTCTAAGTTATCAATGCGTCTCCTCAAGCTTCCGTGGGGACTATCACCACTGTTATTGACACTATCTTCTAACATTCTTATCTGTATAGTAATTTCCAGAGAAAATTGAACAAACAAAACACAATTAAAGTAATTAAAAAACAACCACTACTCGGCTTCTATAGCTACCACTACTAACAAGCACTTCCACAACAATTAGAGTTAACTACTGAAATTAATGTTACTAGACTCAACTACAACACAATACTATGACTACTAAAAATACGAACAACACACTACATTACGGAACGATGATTATAAAAAATGTTCAAAACATGAATCAAACTTTGAAGAACATTAGCATGTGTGTCTCCTTAAAACTCGACTACCAAGATGATACGACAATGAGTTAAGAATCAAGAATGGGTACTCAAGATTCAAGAGGGGTATGAAGAACAGGAAGTAAAACAAGGGGGTTTGAGTGTGAATATGGACGGATATTATGCACTAAGACACAAACACAATCAGAGGTTGAGCTCGAAATAGGGTTTGGTACGACTCACAAACACTAATTGTTGCTTGAGGTTTTAAATGAGAGGTTAGATGCGACTTACCAACTGGTTCAAATGAAGGGTTCACCACAATCTTAAGAACAAGATTGATAAGAACATGGAAAAGATTAAAGAGTCTAATCAATACTTAATAATCTGACAAAGCAAGCTCTAAGAGCTCAAGAATAACCTTGTTCAAAAGAGGAAAGTTCAAGTATAAACACAGTTTGAATATTCTTCTCTTAATGATGTCTGCTAATTACAAATATTGCTTTTTATAGTAAGTCCTAAATCCTAGTGGTAAAACTGTAAATAATTTACAAGTCCTTAAACCCTAAAGAATTGGACTCATAAATAAAATAAAGACAAACATGTATAAGGATACAAAACTATGCGTTTAATAGAAGTCGACATACAGTCACCTAACCTGTCCTAGAAGGAGTAAGATCTGAACTATGAGGTATTGCAAACCGTAGCCAAGAACAGAAAAGGCCAATCACTGAATGGGTTTAAGCTTGTAGAAAGCTCGAAAAGAGTCAATGGGGAAAGGTATGAAAAGGTGAAAGCAAAGGATGAAAACAGTAAGCAAAACCTACGACCAGCTCCAAAGGATATGACGCACCAATGGAACTTATGAAGACTTACGGCACAAATAAATGTGATACACGAATTGGTCCAATGAGGTTACTCGCCACCTAACCTTGCTTAAAGGAAAGGGTAAAAGTGATGCCGAGAGTAAACAACAATATTTACGCAGGCAAGAAGGTACTTAAAAGTGTATTGAATATTATCTAATGTCTTACAACTACAAGTAAAAGGGTATTTATACCCGCAAACTAAGGCAACTTGCCCAAAAGGGAAAAGACAAAAAGGACATTTCCTAATGGGGGGCAATGTACATATTATAAAGGGGAAAAAATAAATACACAAGGAAAACAATCATTTATACTATAGATTCTACATGTAATACTGTATACAAGGCGATGTGGCATTAGCGAGGTCGTTAGGAAATGTGGACAAAAAGTACGGATAGATAGGGTTGTCCAAGTAAGGATGGCTTAATCAATTTGGATTCTCTCTCTCGGCTTCTTAGCAAAAATGATGCTAAGTGATTGTACAACTCGGCACTAAAGAGTACTCATCTATTCGGCAAACCACAAAATAATAAGCTATCATACAGTATGGTATTAAAGGTGATTCAGCAAGGAAGTACTCGGCTTCGATAGGGGTTGGTTAAAATATAAGGATTTGACGTACCAACCCCTCTAGTCTTCAGGCTCGACTGCATGTTAGGGGTCCCGTATCTTGATTCCCATCATTCCCTCAGGGTTATTTTGGATTTGAAATCAAATTCGAATGGTGTTCGCTCAGTCCACCGTCAGGATGATATGGGCTGAGGTCAACAATATTAAAGGTGTCAGAAACCCCATGGTCCTCAAGTAGCTCCAACTTATAGGCATTGTCACTGATTTTCTAGAGGACTCTAAAAGGTCCTTCTGCCCTTGTAGATAGTTTGTTCTTCCTTTTGTTCGAAAACCGCTTCTTACTGAGGTGTAACCATACCGAGTCCCTTGGCTGAAACTATTTAACCAACCGACCTTTGGTCTTTTCATGCATTCTCCTAGCAACTTGGTTGATGTACCGAGTGACCTTATCGTAGATGTGTTGAAAAGATTATGCTCGGGGCCAAGGCATTAAGGTCCTCTTGCATGGGTGCTGGAATAGGGGTGTAGTTGAAGGGTAACTCAGGATTGAATCCATAGACTACCTCGAAGGGAGTCTACTTGGTAGTATCATGTACGGTTCGGTTATAGGCAAATTTAACCATTAGCAAGCAAGCGTCCCAATCAACCATGTTCTTGCCTACTACAGCTTGGAGTAGTAACCCCAAAGTATAATTAACCACCTTTGTTTGGTCGTCAATCTGGAGGTAACATGAAGTACTGAAGAGCAATTTGGTTCCCAACCGATGCTATAAGGTTCTCTAAAAATGGCTCAAGAACTTTAGGTCTCTATCGAAGCTACACATTTCGGTACGTTGTATATCCGCACAACCTCCTGTAAGAAAAGAAAAACAGTAGTCGAAATGTCTTTAGTTTTGGTATAGGGCACGAAGTATGCCATCTTACTAAACTAATCTACAAAGACCATTACAAAATCTTTTCCTCGAACAGTTCTCGACAGCCCAAGAATAAAGTCCATACTTAGCTCAGTCCACAGTCTCGTCAGAATAGGTAAAGGCATTGCTTTCCTTTGTATGGCTCAACACTTGCCTTTTTGTACACAATACAACCTTTAACCACTCGGTGTACATCCCTTCACATTTTCGGCTAAAAGAATCGGCCATTTAATAGTTCATAAGTTCTCTATTCTCTAAAGTGTCCAGAGAGTCTGCCATTGTGGGCTTCTTTGATTAATAACTTTCGTAGGGATTAAGTTAGCATGCACAATTTTGCACCTTGGAACAAATAGCCATCCCTCACATAATACTCATCTACTGTCTTCCCATCTACGCATTGCAAAATTATTAAACTAAAGTGTAGGTCATCAGAGTACTGTTCTTTGATATTTGCAAAACCAAACAGTCTGGCTTATAGTTTTGACAAGAGCACATGCCTCCTCAAAAGAGCATCTGCAACTACGTTACTCTATCCTTACTTATATTTAATCACAAAATTAAATCCCTTAAGGAATTCAACCTATCTTGCCTACTGCTGGATAGTTTGGTCTGACTTCGAAGGTACCATAATGACTCATGATCAGTATATATGACAAATTCTCTTGGCAGTAAATAGTGCTGCCATACTTGCAGTGCTCAGATTAGTGCCAAGAGTTCTTTGTCATATATGGAGTAATTTAACTGGGGTCTTCGAAGCTTCTCATTGTAGAAGGCAATTGGTTATCCTTCTTGCATCAAGATAGCGCCTATTCCAATGTTTGATGCATCGCATTTTAGCTAAAAAATTTTGTCGAAGTTAGAGAGTACTAATACTGGGGTGGAGGTCAACTTCTCCTTTACCTCAGCGAAACTCCTCTCCTCCCTTTCTCCCCATCAGAAGTCGGTGTTTTTCTTCATTAATTCAGTAAGTGGTATAGTGAAGGTATTGAAGTTCCTAATGAACCTTCGGTAAAACGAAGCCAGTCTATGGAAACTTTTCATGTCGGCACAAGTAACAGGGGTTAGCTATTCAACAATTGCTCAAATTTTCTCATCATCAACTCGCAAGCCTTCTTTACTGACTACATAGCCTAAGAACACTACTTTATGCTGGCAAAAACAACATTTCTTTAGGTTGCTGAATAATCACTCGGCATAAAGAATATCTAAGACTACTCTGATGTGTTCACAGTAACTTGGCATGTTGACACTATAGATCAGGATGTCATCAAAGTATACTATGACACACTTCTTTATGAGATATCTCAGTACATGATTCATAAGCCTCATGAAGGCGCTTAGGGCATTCAACAAGCTGAAGGGCATAACTATCCACTCGTAAAGTCCATGTTGAGTTTTCAACATAATCTTCCACTCATCTCCTAACCTCATGCGGATTTGACGGTAGCTAAACTTGAGATCAATCTTGCTAAAAATTTTGGGTCCATTCAGTTCATCCAGTATGTCTTCTAGTCTCGAGATCGAATACTTGTATTTAATAGTGATTTTGTTCATGGCTCGGCTGTCAACACATATCTGCTAGGTTTCATCCTTCTTCAGTATTAAAAGTGCAAGTATAGCAAAAGGGTTGAGACTCTCTCTCACGTATCATCTTTCCAGCAATTCATTGACTTGACATTGAAGCTCAGAAGCTTGCTCAAGATTCATACGATAAGTTGGCTTGTTTGGCAGTACAACGCTAGGTATTAAGTTAATGCAGTATTCTATGCCTTGAATTAAGGGCAACCCTTCAGGTAACTATTCTAAGAATAGGTCGATATATTCATCTAATAATTCCTTCACCTCTTAAGGTAATTCATCCCGCCTCTTCATTTCCAGTAGTCACTTGACTAAAAGGAGGGTCGATTCATTAGCATTAATGGCTTCTTGGAGCTCGGCTCTACTCATCACTAGAGTCTTCTTCAATCCACAAGCAAATTTCGTCTGTAACTTGTGAACCTCTCTTGGCGGCATCAGATTTAACATGATCTTCCGATCATCTTTCTCAAACATGTAGGAATTCCTATAATAGTCGTGGATAACTCTCTTATCAAACAGTCACAGTCTTCCTAGCAACACATGGGAAGCACACATGGGCAATATGTCGTAGAGAATCTAGTCGGAGTAATTGTCAACAGTGAGGGTAATAGTACTTACCGAGTGACATGTAAGGCTCCCTTGTTGCTTAACCATTTTAACTTGTATGGCTTTAGATGTTCAACAGTCAATAACCTCAGTTTTAAGACAAGGTAGACCGATGCTACATTGGTGCAACTCCTACTATTCATGATGAGGGTGCATGTCTGTTCATTTACCTTGTAGGTGATATGAAATAAGTTCTCTCTCTACTCCTCCTCTTGTGAGGGTTCTACACTCATAGCGTGTCGGGCAACCATGAGTAGTTGGTCCAAGTCCTTAACATACACATCTTCCTTGATCAACTCTTTCTCGGTAGGAAACTCCTCCTCCTCGGGTTCCTCATCCGTACTCTCTACGTCTAACTTCAAGTTGTCTTCCTTAATGACTATTATCCTTCGGTTTGGGCACTGAACAGTCATATGTCCGAACCCTTGACACTTGAAGCATTTGATATGGCTAGTCTTCCTACCAGACCCTTGCCCTTTCTCATAGTTTGGGTTGGTACTACACCTTCGGGTTAGCTTTTCTGCTCTGCTCTAATACCTATGCTACTTCTCAGTTCGGTACTCAATAGTATCCGGTGACTTGACTATCCAGGTCAACTAGTCAACACTTTGGTTGCTACTCGGCTTCTTCTTTACCTCTTTACCCATTGGGCAATCCTAACAGCTTCATCTATTATGTCAAATCATTGGAGTTCCACAATGTCTCAGATGTCTCCTCTCAACCCAGTGATAAACCTTGAAACTGTTCGGACAGGTGGTTCCTCCACTTTGCATCTTATCATAAGCATTTGGAATTCTTGAACATATACATCAACAATTCGGCCTACTTATCTCAACTCCTGAAGCCGTGTAAAAGTGTCTTGGAGATATGTTTCTAGTACGGATCTGTTTCTGAGCACCCTCTTCATCTCGGGCCAAGTATTAATCTCTCGGTACCCTTCTCTTCTTCTCATGGCTTGAAAATTCTTCTACTACATGGTAGCATATATAGAAAATTCAACAGCAATAGTCCTCACTTTCTCATAATCCTCATACTAGAAATAATCAAACATACTCTCCACCTTTTCTTCCTAAACTAAGTACTCATCAATATTCCCAAACCCATTGAAACTCGGAATCCGAAGCTTCACATGGTCAGATGCTTTGGGGACTCATACATGCTCCTCTTCAAAATACTTTTCTTCCTCTTCATCAAGCTCTCTCGAGTCTATCCTTTGCCTTACTCGTTCATCAACTCCTCCACCTCGAAATGGTCGAGCTAGGTTCTGACCTCTAATAAGTTGAGCAGCTTATGGAGTGTTTTGTGTAGCTTCAGCAGGTCAATAAAACAGTGCATGAACAGCTCGAGTCAGATCTACCAAGAGGTTAGTTATCTCATCGAGTCTCTCGTTAATACTTTTGGGAGTTCCCTAAGACTGACATCCATGGTAGACAACTTGACTATTCATATTTTGGTCTATCATTTTTCCTCATAGATTTAGACTTTAAACAAACACTTTAAAAAGTGAAAAACTAATAACACTGCAGTCAAATGAACTCAATAACTAACTCTGTTTTAAACAGGCAAAACAGAGCATAACAAAAATCTAAGAAGAGTTAACTATAATTCACACAAAACCTCTACTCTAATACTAAGATGTTACAAACCATAGCCAAGAATAGATAAGGCCAATCGCTGAATGAGTCTGAGCTTGTAGAGAGCTCGAAAAGAGTCAATGGAGAAAGGTACGAAAGGGTAAAAGTAAAGGATGAAAACAATAAGCAAAACCCAAGAATAACTCCATAGGATATGACGTGCCAATGAAAATTCCAAGGACTCATGGTACAATTCAATATGACACATAAATTGGTTCAATAAGGTTACTCACCACCTAACCTTGCTTAAGGGAAAGATAGGAGAGATGATGAGAGTAAATAATAGTATTTATATAAGGAAGAAGGTACTCAAAAGTGTATTAAAGATTATCTGATGTCTTATAACTACAAGTACAAGAGTATTTATGTTCACAAACTAGGGTAACTTGCCCAAAAGGAAAAAAGACAAAAAGCAAAGTACATGTTATAAAGGGGAAAAAATGAATATATAAGGAAAATAATCATTTATGCTACAGATTCCATATGTGATACTATATACGTGGCAATGTGGCATTGGCGAAGTCGTTAGGAGATGCGGGAAAAAAGTACAGAGAGATGGACTTATCCGAGTAAGGATGGCTTAATCAATCCGGATTCTCTCTTTCGGCTTCTTGATAAATGTGATGCCGAATGATTGTACGGCTCAGCACTAGAGAGTACTCATCTACTCGGCAAACCACAGAATAATGAGTTGTTATAAGATACAACATTAAAGGTGATTCAGCAAGGAAGTACTTGGCTTCGGCAAGGGTTGGTTGGAATATAAGGATTTGACATACCAGCCCCTCTAGTCCTCAGGCTTGGCTACATATTAGGGGTCCCATAGCTTAATTCCCATCAGGAGGGGTTGGCAGTTGGATGTCCAGGTTTGAGAAGGATTCCCTAGAGTTTCGCAGTGTTTGGTCGGGATATCTAAAAGTTAGCCCACAATTGCTGAGTTCTAGAATTAGTCGACACTAGTCTCTTCGTGCTGTACCGAGTGGTTCTTGGGTCTCAAGTCTTCGGTTGCGTAGTCTCTCTACTTCTCGGTAGACAACAGACTTAATGCCAAGTGGTTCCTTTCCTTCCCTTCGGTCTTCTGTTATTAGCTTAGCCTCAGCAAAAGTTGTTCAGCCTCAACTTTGAACAAGTCGACTCTAGCTTCCAGCAAGTCAATCTTGGCTTGGAGATAGTCATAAGCTAATTCCTATCACTTACCGCAACCTCCTTACTTGCCACTTAATTCAAATAAGTATGAGGAAATAACTATTTCAACTGTCCTCATTAAAGAAAGTCTATATTTAGTTTGATACACCTAATCATTCCCCTAACAGAATTGCTATGCATGTCTAGTTACATTAATGATCAAATCACTATTAGTTATATTTAGGAGTAGCCAAACAAGATCACACAATATAATAATATGAAATCATGCAGAACAACATGTCAAGGAATTCATCTCTTATCGCAAAATAGAATACCAATCACACACATAGCATGTGCACAAACAACTAATTTAAAACTACAACCAACAACACTCTTAAACCTCTACATTCTTTGATATAATATCAACAAGTGATAAAGTCATAATCTCAACTTACTTTTATTTATGCTCACTTCAATAAGTCTATACTGTCAACATCCTACTCACTAGGAGATTCTATATATATACCAAACCTAGATTTAGTTTTCATAAGATTTACAAATGTTAGAGTTCTATCTATTATTTGTATCATCATAAAGTTATATGCATAAAAATATATATTTGAAGTATATTATTGCTCTTATATGATGAAGTATAGCTATATTTGGATATGCATTTATTATAGTTTTAATATGTAAGTTATATTAAGTTAGTGATTATTAGTAATATATGTAGTTATATCATTACTTATAATATATTATTTTGATTGCATCGAAAAATATATTTAATTATTTAAGTTACGTTTTAATTATGATAGGCTTATCGTAGTACATACATTTTCACAATATTATAGAAATACCAATTTTATTATCTACAATTATCCAATTTTAGTAAAAGTAGTATCATCGGATTCATATGAACTCAATGATACGTAATACAAGTTCTATCTTAAGAGATGATTTCTAAAGGATATTTTTAATTCCTATTATACATATATGCCCATGTAACAAGTACTATCAAATTATTTCCATATTGCATAAATAGATTATATTATATATAATTTCCTATTATAACTTAGTAGAATATATAGTATTTAGCCTTAATACATGTATATCAAAGCCTAAGTCATATAATATCACAAAATATAATTAAAAAAAAATCATTATAACCAGATCTAATCAGTATAGACTTGTATAGGATTTATTTAAATATTTATCATAACTTAGCCTATTATTGCTAAAAATGTACTTTGGTTAGTAAATTGAGCTATTTAATTAGGAAATTTCATAATAAATAGTTAAGATCACCAAATAATTCCACGAAAATTTCTATAAATTTAGAAAAATATAAGGAATTCAACCAATAACTTCTTTCATGCTATGAGGTTAAACACTTATATGTGTAAAATTATATTTTTGCCCCTAAATTACAATTAATTAAGTGAATAATATCATTTTAATATAAAATTAGTTTCCTTGTGCCTTGACATCATTACAAGTATCTAGAATTCATTGGATCTTAAGTTCATCCATTACCCTATTTTAGCCATTTTTAGGTTAAAAAATACAATAAATATTAAACATGTATAAAATCAAAATTGAGCTACATAGCATTATACTTGATGTAATAGGTATTCGATGGAAAAATTTTTAGCTCAAAACAACATCATTTAATATGTTTATTTGAAATTTGAAAATTCGGATAAATAATACATTTCTTAAGCAAGTATATAAAATAATTAAAATCTCATCAAAATAATTATATCACATGAAAGTATATCTATCGAAGCTTCGGCTATTACTAGCCGATGGATGGTTGTTAAATGGGCCGGGCATGGATGTCTCCACTTAAGGCCGGCGGGGTTACATGTCAAGTCACTGGTGGATTGAGGAACCAAGTTAAGGTAGTATGTTGCTCTGTTTTTCTATTTATTTTCTAAAATTTTCATGCGAATTTTTCTTCAAGTGTTATTGGGTCTTATATGTTTGAAATGAAGTTAAGAATCATATTTATAGTAGTTTGGATTAGAGGGAATTTTGCTTCATTATTAAGTAATTTTTTCTTATATTTTGCCTTTTCCTTTTTCAAATTTCTAAGCATGAGGTGTTGGATTCTTCTTAATCCAACTTTTAAACCATCACTTGATTAGTTGTTGGATAACCACAGTGATTTCCAAATTTTTCCCTTGCTATTTGGATATATTGATGACTTTTTTTAACAAAATACTAGTATTTTAAGTATATTATATTAATTTTTAGTACATTTACTATTATACATTTATATATCCTATATACTCGGTACATGTAATGTATAATTATACTCCTATAATTATGTTTCATTCATGTCTTTTATTTTTAAGATATATTTTATATTTAATTTTGTGAATTTATCATTTATTTTATACATTTTTAAGTTTTCAAGTTAATTTATAAGTATATTTATTATATATATCAAGCATATTTATAAAAATACATATATATATTTATATAGTATATTATGTAATATTATTCACTTTTATATCTTAAATAACTTATGTCTGAGGTCTCGTCACATTTTGAGTTTAGTTTTAGGGGTTTTGACAAGTTTTGACGGGTTTTGACGAGTTTTGACAAGTTTTGACGAGTTTTGACGAGTTTTACGCTATTGAATAATTATAGTTTTAAGATTAGAATTGAGATTTTAGATTATTATTTTTAAAATCTAACTTCATTGGATTATTTCTACTAACTTTTCCAACCTAATCGTAAAATTTAAACTTAATCAAGTAATTTTTTCCAAATGCTCTAAATTTAAGTATAGTTGTCTTAGATACAATTTTAGGGACTCACATAGATTTACCTTTTAAAATTTTAAATATGATAAATCACAACTTAAACTTTAATAAATTAATAATATAATTTTTTTTTCCTTTTTTGTTAAAAAAAATCACCTTATGGTTAAAGTTTATGAGAGCTTTAAAGTAAATGTTAATCTTTAAGATAATCATTTGCAACATATGGGTGATTCATAAATTTCTTAGAGTTTAAAGAGATTATTTGTAATATTTAAAAATTTATGGTGTGAATATAGAGTTAGATTAAAGTCCGTGGGCTATCTGCATTTTCCATATTAGTTGATACGGCTCAACAGCAATAAAACTAGCCCAAACTATGGTAGAAGAAGGCCGAACCTAGTAAATGCCCATTGATTCCACTAAAAACCCGAAAAGCACCCTCTATAGTAACCGTCCTTGAGAATAAAACTGTGTCGTGTGTCCGTGCTGTATGCCAGCCAATCCGGTTCAACAACTATAAAAGCTAATTCAATTATGGTAAATGAAGCTTATCTAGAGTAACAGTAAAGGCTTTCTGATTACAGTACAACCCCGCAAGGAACAGTTAAAAAAGGTTAAAAGCCTCCTTCAATGACAATTGTTCCCGTTGGTAAACAACTGTCCTAAGTTAGCTAATACAACCAAACAGCCGCAAAACTGGTAATTGCTCTTAGTTTCCTGTAAAAAAAAAAAAAAAAAAACCGAGAAATGGTTAAAAGTGTCCTTAAATAGTTAAATAGTAATTGCCCCCATTAGTAAATTATTGTCTCGTTACAGCTACCACGATCCAATAGTACTAAAACTAGTTTTACATTACTAGTTGAGTTATCCTCCCCCATAAATGTAACTGAAAACCGTTAACGGTGAATTATGGTCCATGATAGTATTGACTATTGTTGAGCTTATGACACGTCATCCGATATAATATGTTGTTTAAGCCAGCTAGAAAACCACAATAGCCAAACTAGTTTTGGATTGGTTGGTTCAACTAAGACTTTATAAAGTCTGGTTACAGGTTTAGCCTATTCAGTTCATATTTCATCAAGGCAATGTCACTTCTCTTGCTAAATTTTCATCAAAGCTTGCAAGGACCTTATTTTTTATTCAAGCTTGTAGGGATAACTACATGCAATATCTCCATGTACTGACCCCACGGAATCTATATTATGCAAAGAAACATTGCTTTTGTTAACTCAATTCTTAAAAGACCTTCATCTTGTATTAATAATGTTTGATCGATCCCTTTTAAGAAGTTATTAGAGTTCTTAACATTCATAAGCAAGAAAATCTATTTGAGTACTTAAATATAAATGAGAGTGAGTAGCAATGAGATCTAGAGAGTTTTATAGTGGTAGTCCTTATATCTATTTTTTCAGACACACCCATATATTGATGTTTGACTAATCTTTGTATTGAGAAAGTTGTTATAATTGACTAATTTTTGTATTGAGAAAGTTGTTATAATTTATATGTTTATCTTTAACTTACTATTTACATTTTAGTGTTTTTATTGCAGATATTGCTTTTGAAGATATATTTCATATAGTTAAGCTCGTTGGTGATCTCTAGCCACTTCAATTAGTTTTTCTTTGTAAGAAAAAATAAAATGACAAAAATTGTTGATTGCAATAAAGGCATTTTTTTGCTACACCAACCAATAGCATGATCTCTAAACGATATTCAAAAGCATTCACAAACAAATTCTACAAAATGACATGGGATATCAATAATATACAAAAATACCCAAAAACGTACACTACAATAAGAGGTAAAAATTTATTGGTAACATGAGATTTTCTTGCCTTCTAAGGATCCCATGCTACCCTCAATAAACTAAATATCTATAATATCAATAACTATGAGAATACCATTTAGACAACTAGTGTGAATGGGAAATTGACCCTTCAATAAATTGGTTGTTAAATACTTTCCATTTTTAGAATATTCAATATCTATTTTATATCTTTTATGCGAGAATATATAAGCAATAGATTTGTTCAGACACTTAGTAGAGTTTATAAGACCATGATTAATTCTAAAAGAACTTAATGGAAAAAACAGCATATTGTTTTTTGAAAATATTTTAAGCTCACCAAATTTGTTTAAAACCTTATTTGAATAAGTAAGAAGGATTGCAATTAATATAATTCAGAACTGGATCATTTCAGCTAATCTAGCCTCCTCCATCCCATAGGACCAACAAAGGGTAGTATAGAAATATTTACCTGTTGTCCATTAACTACGCCCATCGGTCTAACCTTAGGACGTGACTCACCCTCCATGGACATACCTTGCGAAGGAATCTTAGGCTTTTGCGATATTGGATTCTCACCAATATTTGCTTTATTCAAGCCGACGCTTCCACTTCGTCCACTCCTGCTCAAGCAAGAATTAAAAGAATTAAACGAATGAAATGTATCCAAATCAATATATTCTAAAATTCTGAGTATTTTGGAAATGATGATTTAAACAACAGATACGTCTATCATAACCTAGCAAATAAATAATAAACGTTATAATTATATGCAATTATCTTTTGAATTCATTACTTAATATAACACACTTCATGTGTGATATCTATTTGCAATATCTTTGAAACACATATATATTTGAACATCAATCATTGGAGATATTATATACATGTATACTTCTTGTGAGACAGTTAATATATAAGAATAAACTAAAGAATAAATATATGTAGACATCTATTAATATTAAATTGGTAAAACTTAATGGAGCATGCTGTTAATTTTATATTCTATATCAATTAGTGCAAAATTTATTGCCATATTAATGGAACTTAAGATTAAAAATATGAGGAAACTAAAGTTTAAGGTAAATAGTTAAAAGAAAAGATTATTAAAATGTAAAAATCTATATTGTATTAGTGAAATAAATATATTACATGGGTCTAAATTTGTTAAGTGATATTTAATGTGTACAAATATACTACAGACCAAATATATTACAAGTGCATATTTATAAATGCAAAATGTTCCAACTTAAGTGAATGCAATTAATTCGCACACATATATAAATTAATGTCATATTTATTACCAAATATATGAAATTAAAATTATAAAGGATATCTAAATTGAGTTTAAAAATAAAAAAAATTAAAGTACAGACTAAATGAAAAATGAAAGAGATGAGAAATAATACTCACTGAGGAAGAAAGCAAAAGAAAAACAGCCAAGGAAAAGAAGAAAGGTAAAAAAGAGGATTTTACAAAGTGGCAATTGAAAAAAAGGATTAAAGGAACCCTTGATTCTATGGGACATAACTAATTGTTTGTATTTTTCTATTTTCTTCCTTTTCAGATTGTGATGTGTGGATATGACAGGGTAAATTTGAATCGCATCTAATCAAGATATGATATTATTTTTTATTAGGTCTGTTTTATATTTTTTATAATAATTGTATTGGAACATATAATGGTGAATGAAGTAGCAATTTTTTTTCTCATCAATAATTTTTATCATGGTATCAGTGCTTTAGATGATCTTGATAGAGTAAATCCAACCCTAAAAATTAAAAAAAAAAAAAAACAACGGTTAAAAGACAACTCTAGGAACAAACTAGAGAAGCAATATTTTGTGAATCCACAGGCGTAACCCAATATTCTAACTTGCCCATGACATCTATGGGGTATCAAAATTTCCTTCAAATCGCCAAACAAGGTGTTAAATGGAGTAAATTTCTATGAGTGGGTCCAATCCATAAGGCTCGTGATCTCGGGATACGGCAAGCATGGGTATGTAACTGACACTACACCTGCACTTGATAGGAACTCCGAATAGGTGGAACTCGGGAGGTCGAGAATTCACATATTTAGGTTAAGAGGGAAGAAAGTAGACGACGAGTCATGTTATTAAGGTTGGGAGGGAAGAATGTGTGACGACAACACATGACGACAACCTCACCTTTTGATTAGATTCCTATTTCTACACTTATTGCTAGAGGAGAATCCCAACCCCAAAACCAAGACAAGCTATGCTATGACTACTGCTATTAAGCCAAATCACATTGGGGAAACTTGTTGGAAGTCGTACGAAAAGCCAGAACATTTGAAATCCAAGCGCGAGAAGGGATCTTTAAATTCTAAAACAGCTCCAAGTGTTTGAAGCCTAGACAGTTAGTAACGTACAACAAGGTACAAGTCTATTAACTTTGGACCAACTCACTCTGCTTTAATAACTACATTGTCAAACTCAACTCTCCTCAAGTGGTCATAAGGTCGGTGAGCCCTCTCCCTCTATTGGTGTTAGAAAAGAGGTACCTTTTTTATCTCTTTCTCACAATACTGGACAAGGAAATTGGATAATTTTTACTAGAACTTCAGGTCACGTGTGTAGTTCTCTTCATATTGAGAAACTTTAAAAGCTTGTAACGATCCCGGTAAGGTATGGGTGGTTGGTGGTAAGTATGCTATGGCTAGAGGAAAAGAATAAGAATGTGTATCTAACCTGAGATTAGATGACACTCTATTTGTTCCAGATTGAGACATTAGTTTACTATCTATAAGTTAATTATTTCAAGATCGCAGCTGTCAAGTAATAATTTTCCCAATACATTGTGTTTACAGGACTAAATTTGGGGGAGGGCAATTGGCAATGCTGGGGGATAGAATGGCCTCTACAATGTCTCTAAGAGTACGATCAATGTCTGAAAATATGAACCAATACAAGTCTTTTACCTCAATCACTAATAATTTAATATAATGCTACGGCATACGTGTCTTCCTTATCTTAATTTTTCGTATATGAGACAGTTATATTCAAACAGATTTATGACTAAAGAAGTCAACAGTTTTCAATCCCAGCATCGCATCATGGTAGAATTTGTAATAACTCCGTATCGTTCTCAAAACAACATTATTTTTACATATCTATCATAATGTACATTTTTAAATGAAACTGAACCTTAGAATAACTTATGAATAAATTTTTTTACTTGATTTAATATTTTGTAAAAATTAAATGAAAATTGAATATAAAGACATATTCATCGACAGAGCATTTTTCAACCACCAAAGAGCGGCACCTCTTTATCATACCTCTAGACATTGCCTTCTCTATTAGTTGATTATGATGGTTTATTATAGGTCATCAATTGATCTTTGTACCATACATGACCAGTTTCTGCACTAATTTTTCCTGATCTTTTTTTTTTTTTTTTCATTCCTTCGAAACCCCTATTTTAGCTCCATAAATTCCTATTGCTTGCAAACTGATTAAAGGTTGGAATGTAAGGTAAAAATGTGAATTTATAGAGCCTATGGTCAATGGATTGCATGAAGATTGTCAGATGTCCAAATTTCAACTTATTAATCCATGCTAGGTGTCCATACTTTGCTTAATCTTGAGACAAATCACCCTTCACCTAGCCTTACGATATGCCATGCCTCAGTTCATGTATGTTCAATGTATTTGGACAATTTTTGTCAACTATTATTGATTTTAGGTGTATTATATATGGTAGATTTTATATTAAATATCGGGTATATATTTTGCATGCTAAATATATATAGTGAATACCATCTTCAAATATTATTTCATGCCAAAATATTAACTTTATTATCTAAATAATTTACCTCCAAATTCTTGTTATATCTTGATTATTTAATTGATTTTAGGCGTATTGTATACAGTAGAATTTGTACTAATTATCGGGTATATATTTTGTATGCTAAATATATTAGTGAATATACCATCTTTAAATATTATCTCATGCCAAATTATTAACTTTATTATCTAAATAATTTATCTCTAAAGTCTTGCTATATTTTGATGAATTATGGAGTTTCCATTATATAACAATCTTTCCCAATTAACTAATATTTATATCAAATAAAAGCTATTATATAGTCTATCTTGCAAAACAATCTCTATGGTATCACTTTGTCTAACTTTTGTGATCTTTTCAATTGATCAGTTAAAATTACCTGACATCTTAAATTTGGAGGCTAGAAACCTTGAAATGAATTTCCACATAAGTAATTTTTAGGAGTAAGCGGGTAACTCGCTATATAAAGTACCTACTTAAACCTTAATCCACTAGGTGGGTTTCGAATAGGTAAAGAGGGTTATAAGATGTAAGTCCCAAAACTAGCAATCCGAGGTTTTAATCGGTTGAAAGACCCGATCGAACTTAAATTATAAAGTAAAGCTCGAAATATTAGTAAACTGATCTCGTAAGTTTGAATTTAAGAAAATAAGTGATAAAATAGGAGATTACAAAATTTTCAAATTTTAAGTATATACCTTGTTATTTATCGAAAATGCGTAAAATGCATTCCGATACTTAACAAATCGCTAGAGATAAATTATATGTATACTAAAAATTATAAAATAACCTAAATAATATTTAGAAATATTTATTTGTACTATATATGAATTTACATGTAGGTATAAATACGCGTAATTACTTAAAATACGAGAAATGTACTAAAATAATACTAAATACTTAAAGACAATTCATAATTAATTAAGAAAAAATCAAGAAAAATCAGGAAAAATCAAGAATGATCCAAATCAGGTCGTGGTAGGTCAGAATCCACAAAATAAAAATTAACCAATTAAAATTAGACAACACAAAAGCCAAAAATCAAGGAAATTGGGCAAAGTTATGTCCAATTAATGCACAATAATTACACTAAACCTCTATAAATAGCAAGAAAAATTCAGAAGCTCATTTGGACAGTTAGAAATCAGAGCAAATTAGAGAGAGGTGAAAATTGAGAGAAAAACCAAAGAAAAAAAAAAGAAAAGGAAAACTGTGCAGTTAGGGCTACAAAGAAAAACCCAGACCCGACGGGCAGCTGGGAGTGGACGGCCACCACCACCACATGGTGGTGGTAGCGCCTAAGCCGGCCGACAAGGCCACGGCGGCCGGCGGTGGCCGAAGCCACCCAGAGTGGTGAGTTCGATTTCCAGCCCGATTCTTGTGTAATTATGTAAAAATAGTAAATAGTTTTAGAAAATTATGAAACTTATTATTCTAAGGATTTATTGTATCTAAATTTAGGGAAAAATAGTGATTTAGTTTAATCACGTCTGAAAATATAAGGTCTTTAGGAAATCGTACAAAACCGAGCATGATTAGAACGGAAAATAAATAGACTTAGAAGTGTAGTTTGGAGCTCAATTTTTTTCTGTAGGATGCTCATGTGATATAGAACAATGCTATGAAGCCATTTTTTTCAAATTTGAAATTTTTAAGTTAATTTTTAGCCCTAAAATGATAGAAAAATTGGATAATTTGGGGTTAATTAGGTGATTAAAATATTAATTACTGATTTAGATAGTAATTAGATGTTTAGGGATGTTAATCTCTGATGTGGAACCCTAATCCTAACCTTTGGAGTATTAAGTATGGTTAATTTAGGAAATTAGGTAATTAATATAAGAAATTAGTAATATGTGAAATTGTAAATTAATAAATCTAAAAAATTAGGGTTATTTAGATATTAGAGTAAAAATCAGAATAATATTAAATCTGAATTAAGATTGAATTTTAGGTAATTATATAAAAAACTAAGATTTTCTCACATCGGGGATAAATCCGATACCCTAATTAAGACTAGGGTGTACCGAATAGCTTAGGATACTAAATTAAGACTCAATAGGATATTTGAATACTCGAGCTTAATGTGATTAATTTTACATTAGGATTCAAGCATGTTTAGGACTTAGAAATCACACTAAAACCTAATTTAGAAATTGATGCAGAAACCAAACCCGAATCTAACCCAAAACCTAAAATAATTGTAAAAGACTTAAGACCTAGATAATTAGGTATATTAAACCCTAAACAACACATAACAATATGCGTTATAGGATAAAACGAACCTATAATAGTTATATGAAAAACTGAAACCACGTTTGCGTTATAGGGATGATCGGCGATGGCCTGAGCAAGTCGGACCTCGAGTGAGTGAGCAAGGAGTCGAGGTAAGTTGGGATTAATACAATGCTGTATTTTGGGAGGCTTGAGATTATGTTGGTTATGCTTGTTAGATAGTTGGATGTGTGCATGTGCTTGATTATGAGTGATACTATGATTATGTTTGTTGCTCTAGCATGTATTGTATGATTTGTATGAAATGATTGATCACCCTAAACTGAACTTAATCAAATATACGATCAGTAATCATAATTGGACATACATGGCAACCCGTTAGAGGAACTTAGAACTCTCCGGCCAAATACCGACCCCTTCGAAAGGGATAGCGCAGGATTGCAAAATGGTCTCTTCTTCATCCTTAGTCGAACTAAGTGACAGGAGAGGAGGTCACGGCGAGGGTGAAGATAATGGTTTGAAGATAGTCGCGGGAGGAGCGAGGTCTCCATTACACAAGCCTGGGTTTGGTCGTGAGCTGTTGCATTAATTGCAACTCCTCAACCCGGATTAGAACGGGCGCAATTTCTTTAATCTCACGATGGGCCGGATAACATAGTGCGATGGCATTTACTTGCACATGCATTGTACCTAATAAGTTAATTGAAAACCTTGTTGTATTTATGGTATAGTTTTAGGTCCTCCATCCTAATTTACTGAGCTGTGGTTGCTCATATCCCTATAGACGTTGTGCAGGTGCTGGCTAAGAAGCGACAATAACTACTCGGAAGCTAGCAACTGCTGGATCTTGGGGAGTGAGAAAAAATATTGAAGAATCAACACATATTTTATTACTTTTCATTTCTGAATAATGTATAACTAGGAAATATGTTACGGAAAGTTATTATAAACTTGAATTTCAATAATTGAATTATAGTGTATATATATATTTCCTCACTTTCTTAGGTACATGATTTATTTAAATTACAAATTATTTACTTTAAAGCGGGTTAGTCGTTGATGCCTTGTGTAGATCAGGTCTAAGATAGCGGTTGTAAGGCCAACTTCTATCTTAGGATGGTTTACACGGCAGGGCTGTTACGACTCTGCCGCTTCAGGGCGTGACACATGGTAGGTTTCGGGTAGTAATTTCTTAAAACTTATTCATATAAGATAAGGTATTAGTATGACGTCAAGGTACACTGTACTTATCCTAAAACCTATATCTCTAAAATATATATGATATAGATTTTATGATACTCTATATCCATCTTATAATATTAATAAATAATACTAATAAATAAAAAATTAATAATATTGTTTTTTCTTAATTGTAAAAAAAAAATTAACAATAAATGTCCATCCTATGATAAAATCCTAAGAGTACAAACTCTTATGTCTATAATCTTATTCCTCTCTCTTGCTCTCTTTTTTTTTTCTTTTTGGGAAAAAAAAGGAGATACGAGGTCGTAAAACCTTCTCTCTTTTTCCATTATCTCACTTTTACATTACTTTCTTTCTCTTTGACCAAGAAATTAAAAATATCTCAGTTCTTAACTTATTATTCAAAATATTTTATTGAAGTTACTCAGCAAATAGTTTTTGAATTCTATGTACTATAATTTTATGATTTGACAAACATTTTATTTTGATGATTTAAAAAATAATTTATCATGACCTAATCAAGGGTTGAATATTTTTAATTGTAGGAATATTCTCTATTATACCCACCAAAGTCTTATATTGTTATAATTAGATATATTACAAGTATAAGAACCTTTCATATTATTATTGTTTGGTCCACTAATATAGTTACAATTTCAATATTAAATTATGTCTATACAATATTTCAAGAGAAGTAAAATAAAAAATATAGGTTCTATAAGATATAGACTATAAGATAGTTAACAAGTGCTACAAGGTAGCTTCTAGGTTCAAAAATTTTGAAACTTATGTCTATAGCGTAAAATATGAGTAATGTATCATATAATACTCACTTTGTGCTTCCTCCCCCTAGTATTCTCTCCATAATAATAATTATCCATAGAAAATTGGTTTTATAACACCAATATCCTAGATTTCCCTTTGATGATAAAGCACATAATCTCCTCATTTAATCAAGATGCAATTCACTCTTAGCTCAAATTCTTCATAAGCAATTTAGAATACGGATAAATTAGGCATACCATTGCTAAAAAAAAATTAAATTGTACATATCCTCCTTAAATAGGTAGGAAAAGGAAAAAAAAATTCAAAAAAAATTCCTAAAATACCACTATTGAGAAAATAATTCTAAGAGTATAGCACTTAAAATCGTCTCTTAAAGAAACAATTTAAGTCTAAAGTGAGGTGATTTGTCACCCATAACCCAAGTAACATGCTTCTTCTTCTTCTTCCCATTTCATACAAAAAAAAAAATCTCTCTCTCTCTCTCTCTCTCTCAAAAACCAAAACCCATGCATGCTTTCTCCTGGAAGCTTAGATTTTGTCCACTTTTTTTCCTCAAATCAATTCTAGATTTGAGATTATAGCAGCGTACACAGCACTTCCCAACATCAATTCACAAAAACATTGGCAAATACACGTAATTCTATGACTTTCTCTCTCTATACGAGAAGAAGAAAAAGGTTCATTTTTTTCTTCTATTTTTATTCACTTCTATGTTGTTGTAAATGTAGAAAATAGATGTATAAATGGATATGTTTTACTACATTTATCAAGTGGTTGTATTATGTAAATACTCTATTGCGTAGGATAGTTCGAAATGAAGATATGACAAAGAGATATTTTTAGTAAAGTGTAGATGAATTGCTAAAATTTGAATATATTCGCGATATTAGTACATTAGTGAATAAATATGCAATGAGATTAAATAAAGTCCAAAGATTATACGTTACTGAAGTGTATTTTCCTAGAAATGTAAGGATATTGTTGAATGCGATTTCTATGTTTTAGGTGTTAATTAATGAGTTTATGCATGACCATGTTATTTGTAAATAGAATACATGGCTTTTGTTGGCGTTGCGAATTTTATAAAGTTATTGTGACAAATAGGGTAAGAATGGATAATGTGATAATAGTTTACTATACTAGAGGAAACACTGTCGAAGGGAAGGATCGGGTGCGCTATGATAAACACCCGACAATAGTAGTTAGGGTTCTAGAGACTATGGTCAATTGGTGGGTTCAACATTGTCGAGCTTAGTTTTTCACCTCTCAGTTCTATAAATTAGATTTACTTTAAACCAATTAGCATTAAACCTTTATTCGTTCAATACTGATTCTCGACTAGGTTTAAAGAAAACCATTTAATATGAAAATGTATTGGAGTTAACACCTAACCAAGGTTAGGAAAAAACAGTTGAGTTATCATAACCAATTGTGTAGATTGGTTATAACTTAGCTACTAACCTACTTAGCTACTAACCTACGATAAAACTGACTTTTAAAACAACTTTTGAAAACTGGAGATCTAGATTTGAGGGTTAGAAATTTTAAGTCTTTATGAGTACCACTAACATTTTAAATTTAACCTTAATCTCAAAAATCACCTTTAATTTCATAAAACTTGATTGTTAATTACTCTAATTGGATAAATAAAGTTATCTAAACTAAAAAAAGGAAAATTTTTTATTTTTTACCATCACTCCATAAATGCCTAGTGCTTGCTATTCAGAATAAAAAATACGTAATTCTTTCCGTAAAACTTTAGCAGGTTAAGTTGATTTTAATTTTAAAAACATGCCGAGTTTACATTTTTAGGTTTAATTTGGTTTATTTAAGAAAATCTATAAAAAAAAAAGTTCATAAATGGGAAAATTTATTTTTTGGAAAATTCTTAACATGCTTTAATTTAGTAAAGGTTAATCTATTTTTATTTTATTTTTTGAAAAAAAAAAAAACACTTTTCTAAGTGATAAGACAAATTTTTATTCACCAACCTAATTAATTACTTTTTATTATTTTTTACTCTTTTTTATTTTTTTATCTATTTCCACTATACTAAGAATAAATAATAAATAAACTATTCTTTTTTATATTCTTTTTCTATTCATTTTTCTTTTTTCTTCTTTTTCTTTCTTTATTTTTCTCTTTTTTTATATATTACAATTTAGATGTGCATAAATGAATGAATAAATAAATAAAAGCAATACCAATCAAACAAAATAAAAGGAAGTAAATCAAAATAAAAAAAAATAGGGTCGGATCAGATGCTAGATTAGGATGCGGGTCAAGGCGTGGTTCAGGTCTAGGTACTAGGTCGAATCTCGGGTCACGGGTTGAACTTGGGTCGGACTCGAATCCAGATCTAGGTCGCTAATAAAGAAGAAGTAGTAACAACTGTTAAGGTTGGCTCAGCTTGATTTGGCCACCAAAACAAATGGGTGAAAAGTTTTTTATATGTTTCCAATTGGGATTAATGGGGTTAAAGATAGTGCTGTAGCATATAGAGGTAGTTTGGGTGGTGGTGCAAAGTGGTGGTTGGCGGCGGTAGAGCTTAGCGTTGTGTAGTGGCTATTAGGGGTTAAGGGGGTATTAGGTCTTAAGCTTTTGAGGTTGGTGATTGTCGTAGTGGGTTTAATTTGCTCCGCCATGGTAGTTAAGGTGGTGTTTTGAGCTTAGGTTGGCGATGGCTAGGGTTTCAATGGTAGAGGAGCTTTAAGCTACAGCAATATACAAGGGTTGTTGTAAGGGAAAGCTAGTGGTGTGGGGAATGTTTCTAAAGTGTTTGGCTATGGTGGTGAGGTCAAGAGAGAGAAATTGGAAGAGAGAGCGAGAGAATGATTCGAAATTAAGAGAGAGGGTTTGTAAGTTGATTATCTCTGATTGTCTAATGTTTGTGTATGTTCAATGAGCTCCCCTAACACTCATTTTATACACAAAATTAACCTCATAAGTAAGGAAAGCTCGAATCGAAGTAAATAAAAAGAAAAAAAAAATTTAAGCTTTTTCCCATTTTTTGGAGCTTGATTTGAATGTGTTTTTTACCAAACCTAAACGCGTTTTTTATCTCAATCCATAGTAGGCCATGTCTAAAGTAGGATTAGAGCAAGAATCACGCTTCTATATGTGAGATTTGTGCAAAAATTGGAGCTAAAGTAGAGGGAGTAGACTGTTCTTGAGTCGAGAAAGGGAGGGGGGGAATCGCGAGAAAGAGGAAGAAAGAGGAGGGAAAGGGAGAGAAAATGCTGACATGGCACTAACGTGGCGCCATGTTAGCTAACCCAACCACCCATAGCTTGCCACATGTCATCACGTGAAACGTGGCAACTGACATGTCATGCTACGTGGCGCTACATCAGCACGTCGTCCAATCCGCCAATGCTACGTGTCAAGACATGTGACACAATCAGATCTTGATACATAGCAGTCCCTAATGTGATAAAAATATGATTGATACATTTGCTTAGCAATGCTAACGATTGATAAATAACTATGTTTAATGGTTTTGGGGTTCAATATGTGTTAAGAAGTTCAACAATGGTAAACTTTTATTTGTACTAGTCTAGGTTGTGTAGTGATCTTGTGTAGGAGATTAGGTGTAGCTGTAAAGTTTGGCATTGGATTTGTTTAGGTTAAACTTAGTTTGACTTTGCAGGTGTTCGACTTAAGTATATGAAGTTGGGTTATTTGTTGCAATAGATGACGAGTTGGGGGGATTTTTTAATAAATTCAAGAGACGATTTTAGTTTGAACTAAAAAAGTAATTTCACTTTAGACCAAAATTGAGAAGTGATTTTGTTTGTGTCGATTGAAATTATTGTACTCGTAAGATTATTTTCTTTTGGATTTTTTTTCCTTTTCCTTAAATAGGCATGGGTTCCATTTGTTTATAGATTTGACCGCCTATATATAAATAATATTTGATGTAGACCTTAAAATACGAAGAATAAAAGTTCATATCATTTTTTTTTATGGTGAAGTAGTATTTGAACCCTTATTTTTTCAATTTACAATCGGAATTTTAAGCGAACACACCTAACTTGAGTTAAATTTATATCTTCCCATTAACTCCTTTGTCAGCATTTCAATATCTAAACCTTAGGGAAGGTTTGTTGATATTATTTTCTTATGATACATGTTAGCATGCCTTTTTAGTTTCAATAAAAGTTACAACAACTTTTAGTGTAGATTCAACAAAGAGTTCCTCTGCAAAGTTTGTGACTAAGTCTTTTAAACAATAACAATCACTAATTATAGGTAAAACTAATGTGATTCTAATGGACAATAAGATAGAAGGAATGGGATTGTGATTCTTATTACATTGATTATTTAAATAAAAAATGCAATAAGGGATACAAATGTAATAGAAATTAGAAGACAATTTTACCCTTATCTTCTATTTTCTTCCCTTTCTCTCACTCAATGGTCCCCCTTTCGCCTTTCTTTTTCTCTCTCTCTTTCTAATAGGGATCACGGACCAATCACTCATTCCCAAGCCCGAGAACTTGCTTATATAGTCTACTGAGCTATCTAAGGAGAGTTGAGCTCAAAAGAGCAAGCTTATCTCCAGTCCGACCTGCCAAATTAATTTACTCTCCACCTCGTCAAGGAGTCTCCTAAAGTAACTGACATATTATTGAGTCAACCCCTTCGCAACACTAATCCAAATTCAAGCACTGACCTTGCTTGCTGCCGACCTAATTTGTTACTGAGGTAGAGCTACCGTAAACCCGAGCCGATCAATCAAGATTGACCTAACAATGGGCCATCCGTAGAACCAATCCTTCCTCAATCCGAAAAGTCCAAGCTACTGAGCATCCAATCCCGACTTGATCTTCTAAAAACCTGTTCTGCTCAGCAAATAGCATTATTAGGACCACAGAATGGACAGTTAACACGTGTCCCAATTTTTTTACATCTATACTGTCCTTTTGTACTTAAATATCTCTTTTTGTCCTACTACAACTCTACTCTTGTATTTTATTCCTTTTCCTTTCCTAGTAAGTATCTTTTTTTTTTAATTTACATGTAGCTAAGACTTACCCTAAATGGGTCATATAAAACTTGTAATATGTATCAGTTGTAACAATCAATGACAATTGAATTTTAGATAATCCTTTCTTACGTAAGCTAAGTATCCTTGCTGACTCTCATTTTTTCTTATCTAGTCTATCGTGAGCGTATATTAGTGATAAGTACCCTTCGGCTACACTTATACATAATATTAAGTGTGACTTAAGCTTGTGTAAGAGTTGGTGTCTCGTATCCATCATTAGTGCACAAGAACCCCTGCTCAACTTTTGACTATCATTTAGCTTTTAAACCATCTCATGGTTTGAACCCGACGTGATATTGGACATAGTGTATTCCCTTCTTGATGATCCATATCACCTTGGAATCAGAGCTTTACTACGTTCAAGTTAGTTCCTGTCATTTGTACTCTAAGTGGTTTATTGCAGTTGTAAGTGTTTTAGAATATATTTATCGTTATTGTGAGCGTTTAAAGAGTATTTAAAGTTAAAGAAACTTTATGCTCCGTTTTCCCCTATTTCTTACTTATAAAACAAAGTGTATGTATGTTTTGCTTAGTTCTTTGAGTGTTTGGTTGTAATAGCTATAGTGTTGTGTTGTTTGGTTGTTGTTCAAAAAGAGAGGAATTTTGGATTGTATTTTAGATGTTAGTATACAACAATTTCCAATTTTAGTGTTCAAGGAACTTTAAGAAATAAAGAGAGTAGTGCTCGAAATGGTTAAGGTCAATAAGGAAGCTTCACACCCCAGTCCATAGGTGACTGACTGGATGGACTTACTGACCTAATGGCTAGTCTGGTGACTGCCATAAACAAAGATAGACAACGAGCCAAAAATGGTCCTTATAGAGGTGAACTAATGAATAGCCTGAAAGAGGCAATGACCACTACGTCCAAGCTAATGCCTTAGTTCAACCACACCTAGCTAGAGGAGTAGGCTAAGTTACTAGACGCAGATTAGAAATAGAAGAAATTGAAGAGGGGGATGAGGAAATAAGTGATGAAGTAGAAGAGTATTATGAACCCATGGAAAGGAATATTCGAGCTCTTAGTATGGAAGGGTTGAGAATACATATCCATAATTTTTCTAGAAGTGGTGATGTTGAGAACTACCTAGACTAAGTAGATAAAATTGAGAAGCAATTTGAATGCCATAAAATTCTTGAAAATGTAAAGGTTAGACTTGTTGTAATGGAGTTTAATGGCCATGCCACCTTGTAGTGGAAGAATCTGCAAGCCACTCAATCAAAAGATGGAGCATGTAAAGTTAGGCATTGAGATGAAATAAAAAGAGTCATGAGACAAAGATTTGTTCCAAGCTATTATTTACAAAATACCTTCAAAAGGTTACAAAAGTTAAAATAAGGAGGGTCAAGTTGCCTTCAAAAGGTTACAAGAGTTAAAACAAGGAGGGTCAAGTGTTGATACCACGTGAAGAAGTACCAGATATTAATGATTCAATGCGAGGTTATTAAGCTTAAAGACCGAACTGTATCCAGATTCATTAGTGGGTTAAAGTATGAAATTAGAGATATTCTATAGACTATGGATGTTGGTTCCCTTGATGAAGCTATCTAAGTTGCCTAGAGAATCGAGAGGCACCAAATAAGTAGATTTCAAGCTCCTATTAGTCAACTAACCTGTTTCAAGTGCACCTATACAAATGAAACCTATCAAGATTGTTGAAGCCCAACCTACTTAAACGACCCGAATAGAAAAGAGGGAGATCTCAAAGAAGTTTGAGAAAGGCTAGAGCTCGGGTAAAAGGATGAGTGAAATCAAATTCTTTAAGTATCAAGGGTTTGGATACATAGCCACCCAATGTTCGAATAGAAGAACCATGGTGATTCAAGGAGAAGCGCCGACCATTGAGGTCGACAATACTGATGGGGAAATTGAAGAGCCGAAAAAGGCCAGACAAACCAAGCTGTCCGAAGAAGAGGAAGTTATCTATAGTGAGGAAAGTAATTATATGCCACCTTAGTATTAAGGAGAACAATAAGTATGAGTCTTGTACTCGAGGACAAACAGTGAGAGAATTTGTTCCATATTGGTTGTAAGGTGAATAGGTCACTATGTGCCTTAATTGTCGATAGTAGTAGCTACACCAACGTAGTATCTACTTCCATAGCCCAACAATTGAAGTTGCCAACCATACCCTACCCCAAGCCCTATAAACTATACTGGCTTAATGATAAGGGAGCCTTATAAGTAAATAAACAATTGATTGTATCGATCAATATTGAGAACCACTGAGATAAAGTACTTTGTGATATGTTACCCACAAGGGCTCGTGGATGAATACATGGACCCAATATCATGCGTAACCAAAGGGGGTGGATCCAAGCCACAAGATGGGTTGAAATGTAAATGATAGTCAAGGGATAAGCATGGATTCTCATGCACTGACGATGGATATGAAGCACCAACGCCTCATACGAGCTTAGGTCATGCTTGATATAACACATAAGAATGGCCAGAGGTCACTCGCCACTAGTCTACGCTTGAGTGGGCTAGATAAGAGTAGCTCAAGAGTAAGCAAAAGGATACTTAACTCAAGAGAGAGTAAAGAGTTCAGTATATTCTTCTATATATTTTTTTACAACTATTACATTATGGGAGTATTTATAGTACCCTGTTAGGATAAGTTCTAAGTTCAAAAATTACAAAGAATGGATCCTTATTTGCTAAACAAAAAAAAAAAAAGGAGAATAATTTACAAGGAAATGAAATTGTGCAAAAGAAAGCCCTCTATGAGAAAAGACAGTATGTGTGTTAGAAAAGGATAGCACGCGCACGTTCTACTCAGTTTGCAATTCTAATAATATGGTGAGCCGAACAGGGGTGGTCCTTTGATTAGGTCTATTCAACATCGGTAGTTCAACAATCTGATAACTAAGGCTGGATAGGGGTTGGATCAGGGGCAACACACATTTGGGTCACCTCGGCTAGTCAACTCTTCATAATCATCAACTCGGCCTCGGCACTATAGTGATGGTTGTTTTCCTGATGTAGTACTTGGACTGGGATGCTGAGGAGGGGTCAGCTCTATGTGTAGGCTAATCACCTCAACAACTTCTTGGATGGTGTGGAAAGCGAAGTAGCTTGACAGATCAGACTGGGAAAAACACTACTCATCGACGCTTAACCCTCCTTGGACAACTAGGCGAACCATGTGAGAAAGCCTTCGGGCTCAAGAGCAAGTGATTGATCCTTGATCCCTATCATCCCCTTTGGGTTGTTCAAGATTTAGGATCAAATCTAGCTTTGCTTTAGGTTGCCCGTCCTCGGGAGTGTAAGGTTAGAGATAGGCAACGTTGAAGGAGTTCAAGACTCCGTATCCTTTAGGTAATTTAATCTTATAGGCATTGGGATTGATCTTTTCAAGCACTTTAAAAGGTCCGTTAGCTTTGGGAGACAACTCATTCTTCCTCAAGTTTGAGAACTAATCCTTACTGAGATGTATCCAGACTAAATCACTTAGCTAAAATTCTCTCTTCCTCCATCCTTGGCTCTACTTATCAAGCTTAGTTTTAGCTCTGCTCGATTGCTCCACAACCTTCTGGTATATAGCTTTAATGGCCTTGATTCTTTCTGTGACTAGTCGATCTTCATCATTAGTCCTTAGTTGGGGTGCTTGGTCCATCTCGGGGTTGAACCCATAGGTGACCTCAAATGGAGATATGTTTGTTACACTGCGGGTAATCTAATTGTAGGCGAATTTGATGATTGGCATACACAGGTCCTAATCAGCTATGTTTCATCCAACAGCAACCCATAACAAAGTTCCTACAGTTCAGTTAACAACTTCGATCTATCAATCGATCTGAGGATGGCAAGACGTGTTGTACAATAGCTTAGTTCCCATTCACCTCCAAAGTATCCTCCAAAAGTGGCTTATGAACTTGGGGTCCAAATCCTACAAGAAAAGAAAAGAGATAGCTGAAGCACCGCTAATTCTAAAGTAAGGCACGAAATGTGCCATCTTGCTAAATTGATTTACAACTACCATAATGGAGTCCTTCCATCAAGACATACTCAGCAATCTTAACAAGAAGTCTATACTTAGTTTAAACCATGGTTTGGTTAAGATAAGCAAGGGTAGATAATGTCCTTACTCAACTTGGCTCTTTGCCTTCCTATAGGTCGTACACCTTTCCAGCATAGACTGTACGTCTCTTATCATTCTCAGCCAAAAGAATCTTGCAGATAGTACTTCAAGGGTTCGGAGTTGGCCAAAATGTCTTGTTAATCCTCCTCCATATGCCTCACATACTAGTAATTCTCTAATGGAACAGGTCGGGATACATAGCTTCCTCTTCCTAAAAAGGTATCTGTCTTCCCTGTAATAGTCATCCAATGTTCGTCCTTCCTCACATCAAACGTAGATAGGACTAAAGTGTAGGTCTTCAACATATAATTCCTTTATGGTTGAAAAACCAAGTGGCCTTGTTTACAGTGTAGTCAGGAGGATATGTCATCTCGATAGGGTATCAGCTACTACGTTATTCCTTCCATTCTTGTATTTTACGACTTAAGAAAAACCTTCCATGAACTTGACCCATTAGGCTTGTCTCTGAGATAACTTCAGTTGGCTCTTAAGATATCTCAAGGATTCATGATCAATATAGATCACAAATTCCTTAGGCAGCAGGTATAGTGTTTCCATACCATGAGGGCTCGAATCAAGGAATAGAACTCCTTATCATAAACAAAATAGTTGAGTATAGCTCCTCAAAGTTTTTCACTAAAGTAAGCAATAGGTCGACCTTCTTGCATCAGTACGACACTTAACTTCAGATACCTTGTCAAAGCTCGATAGAGCTAAGATAAAGGTTGTAGTTAGCCTTTCTTTAACTTCCTGAAAACTCTTCCACTCCTTCTTTCCCTATCTAGATTCAACATTCTTCTTAGAGGGTTCGATGAGTGGGACCACAATCGTACTAAAATTCTTTATGAATCTGCGATAAAATGATGTCAAGCCATGAAAACTCCTCACATCGGCAAAACAAGTCAACTCGAGCCATTCTATGATTGTTCTTATTTTCTCATCATCAATTCGGATGCCCCCTTTACTCACAACAAAGCCTAAGAAGATCACCTCGGATTAGAAAAAGTTTCACTTCTTCAGATTGGCGTAGAGTTGTTTAGCTTGGAGTTTCATGAGGACTCTTCGGAGATGCTTCTAGTGAGTCTCCAGGTCGAGGCTATATACCAAAATGTCATCAAAGTAAACTACGACAAATCTTCCTAATAATTCTTGGAGCATATGATTCATCAAGCACATAAAGGTGCTTAGCGCATTTGACAGCTCGAATGGTATCACAAGCCATTCATATAAACCATGTCGTGTCTTGAATGCGGTCTTCTACTCATCATCTTCACATATTTGAATCTTATGATATACATATTTGAGGTTGATCTTAGAGAACACTCTTGCTCCACTTAACTCATATAACATGTCATTGAGCCTAGGTATGAGATACTTATACTTGATGGTGATTCAATTTATTGCTCTGCTATAGACACACATTCTCTAAGAACCATCCTTCTTCGAAATTAACAAGGCCAGAATGATACAGGAGCTAAGGGACTTACGTACATACCCTTTCTTCATAAGGTTGTCTACTTGCCTCTATAACTTAACAACCTGCTCAAGGTTCAACCTATAGGTAGGCTTATTCGGTAATATAGCTCCTGGCTGTAGGTCAATTGCATACTCGACGCCTCAAATTAGGGATAGGCCCTTCAGTAACTCCTTTGGAAACAAGTCAGCAAATTCCTCCAGTAAGGTTTTACTTCAACAGGCAACTCCTCTTCTGATCTCAACTCCATAACTCTTCAGACTAGCAAACAAATCGGTCTTTCGACATCTGTCTCTCTCTTCAATTTAACTTAGGCCAATACTAAAGCCTCCTTCTTTAGGGCTTGACTTAACTAGGACTACATGACCTTCACCTGTTTGGAGGTCATAGGTCTCAATTTCATCCTTCTTCCTTCATGCTCTACAGAGCATGTGTTCTTCCTTCTGTCATACATAACTGCTCGATCAAACATCCATGGTCCTCCAAATAGAACGTGCAATACACTTATAAGGAGCACATCATAGAGCACTTTATCTTGATACTTGCCAATGCAGATCAACATAGACACCTATTTGTTCACTTATAGGGCTCCCTTGTTACTAAGTCAATAAAGCTTATAAGGTTTTGGGTAAGGCATAGTCGGAAATTTCAGCTACTAGACCATAAATGCTGAGGCTACAATGGTACAGCTCTTACTGTCAACAATTAGTGCGTACAGTGAGTCATTTACTTTGCATCTAATATGGAAGAGATTTTCTCTCTATTCATCTTCGAGTACGGGACTAACACTCATTGTCCTCTTCAACACTAAAATGGTTGGCATAAAGTTACCTTCCTCACTCGATGGACCATCTGAGAAAGCTCTCGAGCTCAGGAGCGAGTGATCGATCTTTGATCCTTATCACAACCTATCTGTTAATTAGAAAGTTTCTTAAGATGAGAGGATGAGAGGTAGAGCTGTTACTTGTCGAGGTGAGAACCTTATTAGATGGGTTTGCTAACCTGTTACCGGGTAAGCTACCAGAAGGTTTGCCTCCTATCCGAGGCATTGAGCCTACAATTGACTTGCAACCAAGAGCTACACTGCTAAATAAGCCTGCCTATAAGCTGAACCCTAAATAAGCTACTGAATTGTAGAAATAGGTAGATGAGCTGATGAAGAAAAGGTATGTACGAAAGTCCCTAAGCTTGTATACTATGCCAACTTTGTTGGTACCAAAGAAAGATAGGACATAGAGAATGTGCATGGATAGCCAATCAATCAATCGCATTACCATTAAGTATCGATACCTTATCCCAAAGCTTGATGATATGGTTAATGCACTAAATAGAGCAAGAGTATTCTCCAAGATTAATCTCAAATCTAGAAACCATCAAATCCGAATACAAAAAGGAGATGAGTGGAAAATTGCTTTTAAAACCCACCATGGATTCTATAAATGGCTTGTAATGCCATTCGGCCTATCAAATGCCCCAAGCATATTCATAAGGTTAATGAACCATGTGCTTTGAGAATTCATTGGAAAATTTGTTGTTCTATTTCAATGATATTCTTGTATATAGTCCTAATTTAAAAGCTTACTGTTCGTACCTCCAAATAGTCTTTTCCAAACTCCAAGCTAAGAAGCTTTATGCCAACTAGAGGAAATGTGACTTCTGCCGACTTGATTCTTTCTAAGATTTGTTGTTATTGGTGGTAATATACAAATCGATGATGAGAAGATAAGAGCTATTACTGAATGGCTTATGCCAACCTATTTAGCTAATGTACGAAAATTCTACGGCCTGGCATCATTCTATCACCGATTTATAAGGACTTTCAATACAATTGTGGCCTTACTCACCTAGCTATCAAAGAAAAATGTTGTTAAGTTCAAGTGGAGAGAGGGGGAATAAAGAAGCTTTGAAGAGGTAAAGGAAAAGTTGACTACCACCCCTGTCCTAGCTCTATGGAGCTTTGACAAAGCATTTGAAGTGAAGTGTGATGCATCTAGATTAAGCATAAGTGTTGTACTGATGTGGGAAGGCCAACCTATTACCTACTTCAATAAAAAGTTTAAAGGAGCTACACTTAATTATTTTGTATATAGTAAGGAGTTTTACTCATTGATCCAAGCCTTAACTATGTGGCAACATTATTACTACCCAAAGGCTTTGTGATCTACGTTGATCGTAAATCTTTGAGACATTTGAGGAATCAACCCAAGTTATCTCGAAGACAACCCAAATGGGTCGAGTTTATGGAGGGTTTTCTTATGTCGTGAAATACAAGAACAATATAGTGGTTGATGCCCTATCAAGACAACATTCCCTCTTAGTCGAACTGTAGACCTAATTACTAGGGTTTTCTACGATTAAGGGTTTATATGTTGAGGATCTATACTTTGAAACCATTTATGCACGATGTGAAGATGGTTAAACACTTGATGACTGTCATAGGAAGAATGGATACTTATTTAGGAAGATGAGATTACGTATCCCAACCTATTCTATGAGAGAGCTGTTAGTGCACAAAGTACATAGTGAAGGATTAGCTGGACATTTTGGAAAGCACCAAACTTATGAGGTACTATCCTCTAAATTCTTTTAGCCAAAGATGAGGAAGGATGTCCAAGCTATATTAGAAATGTATACTACTTGTAGAAAGCAAAGAGCTAAGCTAAGCAAAGATAACGGTCCAAGCTAAGCATGGACTTCATGTTAGGATTGTTGAGGATGTCTTAAGGAAAGGACTCCATCATGGTGGTCAGTAAGATGACACACTTCGTGCCCTACTCGAAGACTAACAATGATTTGACTATCTCTTTTTTTTTTTTTTTCTTACACAAGAAGTCATCAAACTTCATAGAGTACCTAAGACCATTGTTTTCTATTACAATCAAAAGTTCATGGGCCACTTTTAGAGAACCTTATAGAAGCAAATGGGAACCAAACCGTTGTTTAGTAAGTCCTGTCATCCATAGACAAATGAATAGACCAAGTTTGTCAACAAAACTTTAGAGACTTTACTCTAGGTTGCTGCTGGTCGAAACACGACCGATTGGGATCTATGCTTGCCTATAATTGAATTTACCTACAATAACATCCCCCATAGTATCATAAGCATGTCACCATTTGAGGTCACCTACAAATTTAACCCTAAGCTTTTATTATATTAAACACCCTTCTCAGCTAGAATGACAATCAACCAGTTATAAAAAGATTCAAGGCCATTAAGGCAACGTACTGGAAGGTCATAGAACATTTAAGCTAAACTACTACCAAGCTTGAGAGTTGAGTCGAGGACAGAAAAATTGAGACTTTCAACCAAGTGATTTGGTTTGGATCCACTTCAATAAAGAATGATTCTCAGGTCTAAGGAAGAACAAGTTATTTCTTAAAGCCAACTGACCATTTAAAGTGCTCGAAAAAATCAATCCTAATGCCTACAAGATTGAATTGCTCGAAGACTATGGGGTCTAAGACCCCTTCAATGTTGTCAACCTCCATCCATATATTCCTAAAGAAGAGTAATAAGTAGCTGAGCTAGATTTGATCTAAAATCTCAAACAACTCAAAGAAGATAATAGGGATCATGGACCAATCACTTACTCCCAAAGAGCGAACCTATCTCCAGTTCGACCTGCCAAATTACTTTACTCTCCACCTCATCAAGGAGACTCTCAAGGTGACCGACCTATTATCAAGTCGACCCCTTTGCAACACTAATCTAAAGTTAAGCACCGACCTTGCTTACTACCAACCTAATACATTATCGAGGTAGAGTTGCCGTGAACCTAAGCCGATTAGTCGAGACCGACTTGGTAACGTACCATCCTTAACCCCCCCCTCAATTTGAAACGTTTGAGCTACTGAGCATTTGACCCCAACCTAATTTGCTTAAAACCTATTGTACTTAGCAAACAGCATCATTGGGACCATAAAATAGACAGTTAATACGTACCCCATTTTTCTAACATCCATATTATCCTTTTGTACCTAAATATCCCTTTTTATCCAATTATAACTTTACTTTTGTATTTTATTCCTTTTTCTTTTCTAGTAGGAATCCTTTTTTTGTAATTTAGATGTACCTAGGAAATGTCGTAACTAAGTTATATAAATGCTTGTAATGTGTATCAACTGTAACAATCAATGACAATTAAATTTGCGACGATCCTTTCTTACATGAGTTAAGTATCCTTGCTTACTCTCATTTACTCTTATCTAATTCATCATGCGTGTGGATTAATGGCAAGTATTCTCTGGTCACACTTATGTGTAATATTAAGTACAACATGAGCTCATGTGAGGTATTGGTATGTCATATCCACCATCGGTGCATGAAAACTCCTATTCAACTTTCAATTGCCATTTAGTCTTTGGACCATTTTACAGTTCTAACCCACATTTGGTTCATGTGATATTAGATATCATGTGTTCACTTCCTGGCGATTTATATCACTCACACCCTCTCTCTCTCTCTCAATTGAAAACACCATGAACATCAAAATCCCTATACCTCCCTCAACCTTGTCTTCTCCTCTCTCTCTCTCTCTTTAGACACAACAATACTAAACTTAAGATGGTGATAATAGACATAAGGGGGGTAAACATGAAGGGGTGGTCTTGTAGATGGTGGTCCCATATGCGTAGTCATGGTACCACAGGTGTAGTGGTGGTGGTCTGGTAGAGATGATCAGTAGACATGAAAAAGTAAGAGTGGGAAATAAGAAGGGAATTGGGATTTAAAAGGTAAAGTGAAGAATGATTATTTATGATTTTTGGATTGTAGGGATTCAGTTAAATTACAATTATAAGATACTCGTGTATAAATAAACAAAGTAATTAGAGACCTATGAGGAATAAAGGGGGAATAGACCCCCAAGTAAACATGCCATCGAAGTATACTTTGTAAGGTTTACGATGAATGGTGATCCATCCATAAAAGAATATCTTTGCTCGATTTTGAGAAGAGTTGGTATCCTCACAATTTTAAAAGTTTTTAGAGATGATTTGCACAATTTACTCTTAAGAATATTAAAACCCTATTAATAGTATTTGGTCAAATTATATACATAACCTATGCCTTGCTAAGGCTTTTCCTACAAACTTTATATGCACATGATTAGAAGTATGTAGAGCTAGCACATATTAGACATGGATATGACACTATAAATAGGTTTATGTATGGAAATAATCAACATAAGACATAAATGGGTTAGACTTACCTAAACACATTTAAATTCGTGTTTGAGTTTATGTCTAGGCCATCATTCATGAACCCCTTAATTAAAAGTCTCTTAAATATGTTCCAAGTTCAACTCGTAAACCGATTTAACATTAACAAGTTTATATCTTATTTTATTTTTTCTATATTTAGTTGAGTAGTTTGATTTAACTATTTCATAAATAATGCTATTATTATCTTGCATAAAATAATACAACATTAGGTCATTATTTTAGAGCTTTTACACAAATTAATTATTAAAATCCATGTAATCTTAGTCCTTTTCATAAATATACTATCCTTCTATAATTATATTAATAAATATTATATATATTAAGCCTTCCATAGTAACTATTGACATGTACAACATATCAAGTCATTATCTCAATTTTATTAGCTCCCATTTTGTCTAGTAAATACATTCTAAATATTAATACTATTGTCACCTTAATAACCAATTACTATTATGATGCCAAATATAAGTGTTATCATAATTATAAAATGTTTTTTCTACTTCCTTGGTAATTTAACCCCTATGGTAAAAATATAGACTTACTTAATGATTATTATTATCATACTAATAGGTATTATTTAAATCCTAATGAAAACTTCGAAAGTATGATTTATGATTGAAATGTCATAAATACATGGAATCATTGTTAGTCAACTGCCAAATTTGGTCATCATATCCAACAAAACTATGGATAGTATATATTTCACTTGTTACAACAATTGGGATAGGGTATCATATTTTTCTACACTGATAATTTTAATATTATCCACTATGGTCAAATAATTTGGGCATACATGATAAAGATTTATAGTACATTAACCATAATACATTCATCAATAGTTCATCGTAGAGCTTTGATATACGGATATGGTAATATATATGACAACTTAAGCACATTTGATATCTACAATAACTTTAAGATCTGCATTTGGTATCGAAAGTCTAATCCTTGATCGATGTCATAGTTCATTAAAGTCAAAAATTGAAAAGAAAAAAAAAAGGCTTTTTTATGTACAAAGGATTGACTTTATGGAAAAGAAGGTAACAAGCTATACTGACCTTAAAAAATTTTCAATATAATATGTTTTATTGATATAAATCTTTTTTGCATATAAATTTTTTTACTGTCTCTCTTGAAAATCTAATAGAGAATGTGGTAAATTTAAAAATCGACACTAGTAGTAAGATCCATTGAAGTCATGATTCCACTAATTTAGTGATGTTATGCAATTTGCAATTTAGGATTTTCTATATTTAATGAGACTTTACTTCACTAAAACTTTTATTTGGACTATAATTTTGTATTAAGTACCAAGATCCTATATAATTTGTACTTGTATAATTTAAATATTATTATTGTCATTTTTCTTTATATATATAAATATTCTATAAATTTATTTATAACTTTTTAATCATAAACAGATTCAAATTAAATACGAGACAAACTTAACAAAAGAAATAAATTATGAATTTAGATTTTTATACATGATTAATTAATAAATCATATTATAAATGGAGATTTTTTCAAATAAGACCATTTAGATGGGACTAGATAAGGAAACATGAATGGTCAACCTTTCTAGTTAGCTCTTTCTACATGGTAACAAGAGATTTTTTAAGAAGGGGGATGAGGTGAGGTGAGGGATAGCTTATATTGATATTTATAGGGGTAAGGAAGACGACGAACCCTCATTTAAAATTTAAATTTCATGGCTTTTAAGTTCCCCATGAAAGAATACTCTCTACATTTATCTAATTAAGTTTATGTCCTTTTATGTGTTCATCGAATATTTAGGGTATTTTAATTTTTTCTCAATGTTCAACCAGAAACAATAACGATACCCATTTAGGTAACTTTTTTGAACTCTCACTGTCAACCTCAACACCGTCAACACACAAGGAAAAACTAAAAAGAAAGGTAAAGGGGGGGAAAGATACCTTTTCAAGTTCCTAGGAACACTATGAAGTGGTGGGCAAAATCATCTCTTTTTCACTTTTTTTCAGTAGATCCATACGCATTTATCCGTGGGATCGATAGTGAAATGTGAATTGATATGGTGGAAGAATTGGGCCTGTGATGATAGAGAATAATTAAAGAAGTTTAACAAAAGTTTGAGCCTTTTTCAAGAAAGTTAATAATTAAAGAAGTTAATAAATCAAGTTCTTTTTCCTGCAGTTCCTTTCTCACACTCGTTGGCATGAATTACCATCGTTTCCATGTGAAGTACTGCTATTTTAACTACTAACTGACACACCTTATGTACGTTGACTGTACTCAAATAGTAAAACAAATATCAACCTCAACTTAGGTGCATGACTGCTAAAAGGTGTGAATATTACGGACCATTAGGTTCCATTTTTCATTCATAAACTATCATATGATGTAATTTACAAAAAAAAAATAAATAAATAAATAATAGTATGTGAATTATGTATGTGTGGTTTCTTTAATTAATTATATTAAAAAATAGAGAAATACAAATGTAGATGTCAATTACGGATCATGACAAATGACAATCCACCATAACAGCTCATAAACATGATCAACATAAAAATTATGTTTTAATCTCTTCTTTACATATATAATCATAATCACACTATTGCCATTGCAAAAAAAGTGTATTAATTTCTGCTTTCTTATTGCAATAAGCTAGCTAAAAGATAACGAAAATACACATCTGACTCGATTCCACCTGCAAAATCACGAAAATATTCCACTCGTAGAGACGGACCAAATTCAACAAAAAGATAACAGAACCACCAAGTTAAGAAGAAAAGGGGCTAAAAAAAAAAAAAAAAAAGAAAGCAAAAAATGTGAAAGATGGGACTGATAGAGACGTGTGATGAGTGGTGGGTCTAAGTGGAAGGTACCCAGCTCAGACTAGCACATTGACATGATCCCACTACTTAGCGTTTGGTTTTTGGTGGGGTTTCCAACTTCCAACTCGAGATCGATTTGACCCCCAGGCTCACTGAGCCAACTCGTTTCCACCACCCTCAGGCGTCAGACACCCAGTCGCCAAGCTGATGTTGCGATGAGCGGCCGTGTGTGCCAGCCCAACATCAAGCACCCATCGTTCTCTTCCACCCTATACCCATCCCCACCAGCAAACAAGGCCAGCAGCATACTAGCCTGTTTGAATGCATTCGAACCCAAATGGACCGGAGCGAAACCAGCTGTTCCCAACCGATTCCTCCACTGAGCTAATGTCTCGTGCCGCTCCACCCGGTCCATGCCCTCGCAAGCCACCACATTGCATATCTGTTTCCCCAAATAAACCTCAGACGTAGCCTTGCCTTCGGAATCCACCGAACCTTCCAAGGAGTCAAAAAGGGTCGAGTAGTAATGCAACGACTCGGTAAATCGGTCCATAAATACCGGCTCATTATGATTCGCCTCTTGCTCTACGATAGTCACGATTACAGGGTTCACCTGCTTAACAACTGATAAAACCTTATCAAGAGCACCAGGCCGTGCCAACAACTTATGCAACTCGAAAATGGAATTTACCGCAACACACTCACCCTCACTCCGTCTAAGCATGAACATGGACGCATCCAGATCGGCCAAGCTGGTTGCAACAAACCCCCTGTACTCAAACATGACATTAATCGTCTGCGCAAGCTGGGCTAATTTCCAGCCCACTTCTTGCAATCGATCTGAATTATCAGGCGAAGGCGGGCCGATGCCAGTTAATCGAAAAGATGGTGGCCCACCAGGTCGCAGAGCCAAGGCCTGCATGAGGGCAGGCCACTGGAGCCCCTGATTCATCGAAAAATCGATAACGTGGACTTGGGTTTTCCCTTCAAAAGCCTCGAGTATAGCTTGATTAGCGGTGAAATGTGCAAACTTTAGGTAAGGGCATGTTTCGTAAAAATGCACCTGCAGTATCTCATCAAACGTACTGTCCAATATGTTGTGCGGCGGAACCCTATAGATTCTTCTGGCGAGTGCTTCCGCGAAGTGTGTAGCTACTTTCCTCATAGCTCCTGCTTGCGAAATCGCTAAATAACCGACTTGTTTCACAAGCGCTTCCGCTAAATGAAGGTTGTTTTGCTGGACGGCCTCGGCGGAGGCCATAAGCGCCTGAACTAGCTTCACACCCATCTCGGGAGAGTCGAGCAGGACCACATGCCGAGTCCACGGCTCACTGGGAACAACTGGAAGGGGATCGGGATCATTGCAGGTAGGTCTAGTACGCTTGTTCGGCTTGCTATCATTATTTCGTGAAGAGGGTGATTCTAAAACGGCCTTACCTGGAATGGCTTTGAGGTCATATTCTGAAGAACACGACTCTTGGTAGAGTAGGGACTGAGTCTGAGCTAAACGGGAGGGGTCGAACTGATCAGGAAGAGGATTGAGCTCAGAAAGCATTGTTTCGAGCCAGGTGGACAAGTCGGAGGGGTTGTAATGGACGGTGTCGGAAGCTAACTGAGACAGACCGTCTTCTTGAACATTACCCATTGCTTCCTCAAGCTGCTCCAGCTTCTGGGCAACTTCTTGCATGTCTGAAGATCTTACCTTGTAGCCCAAAACCGCCAGGAGCTCGTCCACCCCGTTGTCCTGCTGCTCCTCCACCAGCCACACCTTCGATTTTTCAGTGGTTTTTCTGCTGCTGCCGGCAGATGTGTCCGAAGGTTGGGGCTGGGGATGGTGGTGGTAGTAGTCTCGTTCTCTCTTCATTCTCTCTTTCTTTCTTTCTTTCTTTTTTTTTTTTGTCTGTTTTTCGGATGATAGTACTATGAGTCGGTTTATGTGGTGTGGATCTAGGTTGTTTTCTGTTGTGTGGTGGTGGTGGAGGTGAGCAGATCAATTTGTCTGTGCTTTGCTCAGAAATCAAAGAGGAGAGAGAGTGTGTGTGTGTGTGAGATGTGAAGGAAGAGAAGAGAAGAGAAGAGAAGAGAAGGGAATCTGGGCCTGGTGAGGGGGCACTGAAGGTTGGGAAATTTTTGAGTTTTGTTTACTATGTTCACATTTTTATATAATATATATTTATTTATATATAATGGTTGCTTGGTTTTTCACTACTAGTGGGAGTACTTCAACTTCACCAGCATGAGGGAGACAGAAGTGTGAGAGGGAGAAATAATTGATAATCAAAGTATTATTGAAATCATGAAATACGCTTGTGATGGGGCGCCATCTCCAATGAACAAACCGACCAACGGGAAATATTGGTCTAATACTAACAACCGCAACACATCAAACATATAAGTTGGAGTTTACATTTTCTTTTCTTCCTCTTTTTTCCTTCATAAGCTTTTTTTTCCCCTCCCAATAATTTATAGGGTTAATAATAATAATAGATATATTAAACGGATAATTCTATCGGAACTTTATATATATGGATGGATAGATTCTAAGTAGTGTTTGATAGGTACTAATATCAACTTTTTAAAGTCTTATTTTTTATAAGATAGGATATAGAAAACATCTTTATTAGTTGTATTTACCTTAAAATCAATATTATATATATATATATTGTGGTATATAGATTTGAGAGCATGTACACATATTATAAACATTCTTAATTAATGATATTAAATATAAAAATATAATAAAAGAAATGCATACTTAAAGCTCTAACCAATTTATCCATACTAAAAGGTAAAAACTTCCAAGGTGTGTCATATCATCCACCATCTTTGCAGCTTCTCGTTTTTTTTTTTCACAAAGTGATATTACTAACCCAACTTTCTCGGTCTCATTTAATTAAAGCTTGGTTTATTATGGTTTATTATTCTAAGTAAGTAGAATTATGCTTCTTATCATAAATTGTTATTTTATAATAGTATTCCATGATAAAATGTTTGGAGTTATATAATAGATTCATTTTATATGCTTTCAAAAGACATATGTGATTGAAAACATGTTATTGAGTTATTAGAGATTATTAGGTTGATGAATATACTAGGAAAAAATACATGGAAAATTTGAAAAGTTATTAGATAACTTCTCTTAAACATTTTATATGTAATTTATTGAAACTACAAGATGTTATCAGCCCACCATACAAACGTATCTCAATAGGAACATGCAAAACTTTGAACCTATTGTTAAATCCATAAACTTTGTAAATAATCTTCACACTCTTGTATTACATCTCTTTTTCATTTATAAGTATACAATCTGCATGTTATAATTGTGAAAACAATAAAAAAAGAATTATTCCCATTCAATTAGAATTTTCTTACAAATCATCAACTACACTGTCATCACCCCTTTCCCAATTTAGAAGTCCAATCTAAATAGATACCCAAAAACCAAAATCTCAATAGGATGAGTCATGAAACCCGATATAAGCTTTTATATGCAACACTCACACGTCGACTTATAAATTACTAAATGCAACAAAAATTAAATTTATCATATTGATTTATTTAGCCTACCAAAACAACATAGCTGTAACAACCATAATTTAGAATACTTTATGAATTAAAATAAACATAAGGCTATAGCCCCATATATCTATTAAGAGATTCAATCATAAGACCATAGCTTAATATCAACAAAATAAAACACAAGAATCTAGCCTTAATAGAAGTTCTTGAATTGCCACTCATAATTAACCAATAACATATCGTTGACAAATCTAGACATAGCCTAGTATCTTCCAAACACATATAATAACTTAAATCATAGCTTGGTATTCGTCAATTATTTCATAATTAAAACCATCCTATTCTAAGTTTGTTACACTTTAAACATACATCAATGATCTAATCAATCAAAATGGTCTAATTACCGCTCCACTAACTAGCACATCTATTGCAAGATCATCCTTTTTCACTCTACACATTAGACATAACTCCATATTGATGACTCACCAAGTTACTGCAACATACTTAAACACCTAAATCTTATTATTCTTAAGACTTTTAGTGTATCATATGCTTGCTCATGCACATTACAGCACTATAAACACACACAGGTTACATACTTGTAAATAAACAACTATAGCTATGTGCTTAAAATTCATCCAAAGTCATGATAACATTAGCACTATCTAAACAAGGTGAGTTACACAAGTGAACTGACTTAACTTTAAAAAGAAAAAAGAAAAAGAAAATGGGTTAACGTTGAAAATCTCAACCCATTTAAAAACCGACCTACTTAGTCTACCCCACTTAACTAACAGATTAAAGTGGGGTAACCCACTACAAGGCAAGTTGGCTTATGAACTTGCAAAAAAATAGAAAAAAAAAAGAAAGAAAAAGTAAAAAGCTGCCAACTTTTTTTAGTGAAAAAAAAAACTTTCAACTAAAGCAAAGAAAATATAAAACTAACAAAATTAGATAATTGGTATTCAAGTCTTCTTGACATATGAAAATTCTATATGAGTAGTGTAGGGTCAATACAATGGAATTAGTAAAACCATTATAATGAGGTTACCTGTTTTTCTCTTATATATATGTCTTTTGTGAAATTTTAATTGAAAAAGAAAACAACATTTTTTTTTTACACTAAAAAAATTATGATGGGTTAGTAGGTCAACTTGCATAACTCACCAAATTATATAAATGGATTAAATATCATAAGTTAGTAGGGTAGCTCACTTGACCCATTATCCCACATTAAAATAGGAAGGGCTTGAAATTCCAGCTCACTTATTAAGCATGCTATGAGCTAACTTGTTTAATTTGTAAACCAAAGTGAGTTGGGGCCTTAAGGTAGGTTGCTTCATATGGTCATTTGCATAGCTTTAGATAGTTTATATTTTTCTCACCTAATATAATATATATATATATATATATATAGAAGTTAGATCAATATTTAATATATTCAAAGATAATAAATATAATTCTTCTACTTATTTAGGTGCTATTGGCCTATTAAATTGATAAAGAGTTACTAAAACAATTATATAATCACTATACAATCACAATGTTGTTAACTTTGATAAGGAAGAAGGGAGTAAGGGGATGGCCAACTTATTATGAGGTTGTTTGATTGAGATATAAGCTACAGATGACTAACTCAATTTAGACAAATTTAATCTTCAAATCATCAAATCCTAAATGTTAAAAAAAAAAAAGGACAGTTGTACTTTCCTTAGAAAAATCATAAAGGAAATCAAACTTTTGCTTGTATCTTTCTCTAAATGATTTTTTTAACACAAAAAAATTTTCTTGTCGAAAAAGATATAATTAGAATTCTAGAAATTGATAGCCTATTAAGGGAAAAAAGAAAAAAAGAATTGACATAAAATCTTTCCATTTAATCGATATCTAGTGATTCCTTACAAAAAAATTTTCTAAACACGTGATAAGAGAAGTTTTATATTAGAACAATTATCAAAAACAAATTAACAATGTAATGGAGTGACAAACTTATAAAAATCTTACCTATATAGGGTGAAACATGCATCACCATCTTGAAGTTCTACATTAGAGAATAAGGAAAGTGATGATAGCATCTATAATGCCCCAGAATCTAGAACACTATAGTTCGCCACATGTCAACTGACACGTTAAGCGTTAAGGAACTTGAAAACTATCCAAGATCCACAAAATACATAAAATCTTCTAACTCACAAATAATAATCTGTTAATTTACCAATACCAACTCCTCAATCATTAGTAAAAAAAGTAACATAAATTTTCATTCAATTCATCTTACACTAGGATGTCACATTACTTGCCTAAGTAATTAAAATATGATAACTTAACCAGAGTTCTTACACTCTACAAGCAACATAAAACACAATATTAATAGGAGTCATAGGCGACTTCACCCTACAGCTGGCAATTATAATCGAATCCCAGCTCTTATCCATGCCTATCATCTATTCTACGCCCACCTCACCCATCCTAGAGTAAAAATCTCCGTTCTCTTCCTAATTATGAACTCTGTCGGTGCCATCATATCTTTCAATAATATCATCATAACATAAACCTGTAACTAAAAAACAGTTATCCCCTGTAGGATAAGCTAATGCCCAGTATAGGATACCATACATATGCGCATGATCATATATGTAACTAATCAAGCATACATACGGGTATCAACATAAATGAAACAAATAACTGGTTTTAAATCTTGTCATTTAAGTTCGCATAAGTATTGGTGTTGAGTCCTCTCCAATCACCCTAGTGCCGAAATCATTCTAAATCTACCTAGGTCATTTCAGTAAGGGACTTCATCGGGGACAGCATTGCGCAAAGATCACTAAGTGCCGCACCAACACTACCAGACCCTACCAATAGGTGATTGAAGCCAAGCACAAGTAGCAAATAGTTAAGTCCGAGTTTCATTTAAGTCCAGCTAATGTATGGTAATCTAGCATACACAATCAACAAACACGTATCCCATACCTAGTAATCCTATCTCACGAAGTCTAGCACTATATAACTCCTAACACTTGATCACAAATGCAATACCAGATTTAAAACTCAATTAATTAATCCTTAACTTAACTCAACTCAACATTCTTCCACTCTAATTTGACCCTTTGCCCCTACATTTTAATTGCACTCCATACATATTTTCTTCTCCTTCCACATGTTTTTCAACATCCCATAATATTCACACACCAACCCTTATTCACACACACACATACGTCTCCCTTTCCTCCATCTCACATCTATACATACAGTCACACATACTAACATATCTATGATCACCCATACGCCCACACCTAATGCCGATACACAAACACTCACACAACACATATACATGTATATCCTCATGCCGGCTGCACACATACATATACACATAATTCCCACCGTACACCGCTACATGATTACAATTGCATACACTACACAACGCATAGAATTCCACGCAAAAAAAAAAAAAAAAATCAAAGCCACCATAATTCACTAATTTTTTTTCAAACACCTAACACATTGCATATACGCATACATTACGTTAGTAATATAACACTTTCGCAACTTGATCACACAATAATTATCCACCACTACCACGTCAACAAACACACCATCTTCTCTTAAAACTAAAAAAAAATAAAAAAATAAAATAAAAATCCTAAAAGACATAAATTGACAAAATAAAACAAAGATAAAAGGAAATCTTACTTTAGAAATGTATAAAGATTGATTCTTTATTAAACCCCGTGCTCAATTATTACAAATCTTGATTAGGGTTTTGGTATTTGGTTAAGGACTAAAAGTTTTCTATTTATGGAGAAAAACTAACGTGATGTTTTGGTAAGGGAAAGATATGAGGTTGAGCTATACTTTTATTTGAGATAAGGAATAGTAAGAAATTTGAATCCTTTCCCATGACCATATTACCTTTACCATCCCTTATAAATTACAAGCTATACCATGTCTTCAAACATTTATTATATTATTATATTCATTCCATTATTTTATATTTTTTAAATTTATTATTATTATTATATAACCTTTTCTTTTATCGCGTTTTACAACATCTCCATAAGAATAGAGGTAGTGAGTACTTATTGAGGAGAGAAGATAAAAGAAAGGGGGATTAGTGCTTTCATGCTATTTCATAGGAGGTTTATTAAGAGTCTAAACAATAAGCGGTAAGGTGATACGGATTTGTAGATAAACATACAAACCCAATATCATACGTATTTAAAGAGGTAGGTCCGGACCATGAGATAGTTTACAAGATAAATGGCAATTGAAGGTTTAGTGGGGGTTCTCATGCACCAATAATGAATATGATGCACCAATGCCTTATACGAGCTCGGGTCACCCTTGATATGACACATAAGTATGGCCGGAAATCATTCGCTATTAATTTATGCTTAATGGGCTAGATAAGAGTAGCTCAAAAGTAAGTAGAAGGTCACCTAACTTGAGAGAGTGAGAAAGTTCCGTTTATTCTTCATATGTTGCTATAGCTATTACAATTTACAAGTATTTATAGTACTCAATTAGGATAAGTTCTAGGTTACAAGATATTACAAAAAAAAATCCCTATTAGCCAAGGAAAAAGGGGGAGTAACTTATAGGGGTATCAATGTAATCATGCAAAAAGAATATCCTTTATCAAAAAGAATATCCTTTATCAAAAAGAATAGTACAGATGTCAAACAAGGACAATGTGCATATAATTTGCTCATTTTGTGATCTTCATAACATTTCTATCCGAGCATAGGCAAAATTTGATCGGATAAGGTCAGTATCGGTAATATGGTAGCATGGATAGTTGGGACTGGATAAAGGTTGGTTCAGGGGCGACTCATTTTTGGGGTCGAGCTTGGATGATCGACTCCTAACAACGGTCAACTCCACTTCGACACTAGTGGGGTTGGTTTTATCTTGACTCAATGCTTGGACTAATGTGTATTATGAAGGGGTTAGCTTTGTAAGTTATCTGGTCACGTCTGCAACTTCCCGAATGATGTGAAGAGCGAAGTAACTCGATAAGTTAGATTGAGGAATGCATTGCTCCTCGTTGCCCAGTTTACTTCGGATAGCTTAGTGAGCCAACAAGACAAGCCTACAAGCTTGGGAGCGCGCGATTGGTCTCCGATCCCTATCATCCTCTCCAGTCTATTTAAGATTTGGGATCAAATTTGGCTCGACTCTGGATTACTCGTACGAGGGAATATATGGTTGAAGATCAGTAATGTTGAAGGAATTTGAGACTCCATATTCCTTAAGTAACTCAATCTTGTAAGCATTAAGATTGATCTTTTCAAGTACTTTGAAAGGTCCATCAACCTTGAGAGATAACTTACTTTTCCTCAAATTTGGGAATTACTCCTTGTTGAGGTAGATCCAAACCCGATCACCTGGTTAAGACTCTCTCTTTTCTACCCTTGGCATCGCCTCTTGAGCTTAGCAATAGCTCAGCTTAATTGCTTTACCACCTTTTAGTGCATGGCTATGATGGCCTCGACCCTCTCTACAGTTGGCAGGTCATCATCGAGCCTTGGTAGGGGTACCTAATCCATTGGGAGTTTAGGGTTAAACCCATGGGAGTTTAGGGTTAAACCCATAGGCGACCTTAAAGGGGGACATATTTGATAACTTTGATTTTAAACATATTTCATATAGTGATTTTATCGTATTTCCCTTACATTTTTTGGTTTTATTTAAAGAAATTGATACTTAATTGAGTAAAATGTTGATTTCAGGGTTTAAACGCATTCTAGGCTCGAAAATGAAGAAAAGGAATCAAATTTCACTCAAATCGGAGTTCAAATGAAGAAGTTATGAAATTTTGAAGTTGTGCAGAAAATTTTGCCTTAGTGCAGAAAGTCACACGACCTGGGGACATGGTCATGTCTCAGGCCGTGTCTGGTGACGAAAACAGAATCTTTGTAATACACATATAAAAGGCTATCTTAGGGTTTCAAAAGACAAGAGAGACATTACAGAAACGAGGAGACACAAGAGAAGAGAAAGAGACTTAGGAACAACATCAAGAAAGAGCGTAACAACATCAACTTCGAGATTAGAGAGATTGTTCATCAATCAAAAGGGGTTTCCATGTTTTATTTTATATTATTGATGAAACTCGTTTTTAGATTCAGTATGATAGCGTAGAATTCGAGTATTTAGGATTATGGAACCTAGGGTTTCATGTGATTCTTGGATTGATTTAGAAATTTCAATAAAGTTTCTATCTTTACTTGATTCAATTATGTCGTTAATTATTATTTGATATTTCTAGAACATCAATATATGATATTATGCATGTTGATTGAAAAATTGCATGTATAATTAGATCTTTACATAATTGAAGAGGATTACATATATACTTAGAGATAAGATACATGTTTCTTCTAGAAAGTTAATTATTTGTATGGGAATTCATTATACATTAATGCAATTCTAAATTATATTACTAAGTGAAGAGATTCTGGTAAATAATTTAGGATTAGGGTTAATATGCTTGAGAAAGGTATTAACTTTAGTTGTGAATCTCTCCGGTCGAGAAATATAGAAACCGAATTGAATATATTTTAAGTGATCACATGACTAACTCTAGGGGAAATAATTCTTAAATACGTTATTACTTTCTTGAAGTCGTTCTTGATTTTATCGCTTTTTCAATTGCTTAATTAAGTCTTATAATTAAGTTAGTTTGTTAATTTTAGTATTCTTAATTAATTCAAATTTTCATAATTTTCCGGTTAGATAATAAAGCTAAGGTTAATATTAGTACTCGAAGTCTCTGAGGGATCGACTCGGACTCACATCCGCTATATTAAAACTGATAGGTGCACTTACCTCATATCAATATTCGTCATGCTATAGGCAATCCTGTTACAGGCAAATTCAATGATTGGCAAGCATAGATCCCAATCGCACATGTTCCATCCAACACTAACTTGTAATAAAGTTCCCACCATTCTATTAACAACTTCGGTCTATCCATCAGTTTGTGGATGGAAGGACATATTGTACAATAGCTTAGTTCCCATTCGCCTCCATAGTTTCCTCCAAAAGTGGTTCATGAACTTTAGGTCTCCGTCTAAAACAATAGTTCTGAGTACCCCCTAAAGCTTGATTATTACCTACAAGAAAAGAAAAGAAATAGCCAAAGCATCATTAGTTTTGGAACAAGGCATGAAATGTGCCATCTTGCTAAATCGGTCCAAAACTACCATTATGGAGTCCTTCCTTTAGGATGCTCATGGTAATCCTAACATAAAATCCATACTCAACTTGGTCCATTGTTTAGTTAGGATTAGCAACGGTACATAATGTCCTTACTCGACTCGACTCGACTCTTTGCTTTTCAACAAGTCGTACACTTTTCCAATACAGATTGAATATCTCTTATCAACATCGACCAAAAGAATCTTGAGGATAACATCTCATGGGTTCAGTATTAGCTGAAATGTCCTATTAATCCTCCTTCATGCGCCTCGCAATTAGTAATGCTCTCATGGAACAAGTTAGGATACATTGCCTTCTCTTTCGAAATAAGTATTTGTCCTTTGTCCTCCCTATAATAATGGTCTAGGGTCCTTCCTTCTTCATACTTAGCATAGATGGGACCAAAGTGTGAATCTTCAGCATACAAATCCTTTATTATGGAGAAACCAAGTAGCCTAGTCTATAGTTCAGTCAAGATGGAATGTCATCTCGATAGGGCATCAGCTACTACGTTGCTCTTCCCATTCTTATATTTTATGACAAAAAAATCCTTCCATGAACTCGATTCATTTGGCTTGCCTGTACAATAACTTGGGTTAGCCCCTTAGATACCTTAAAGATTAATGATCAGTATAGATCACAAATTCCTTAGGTAGCAAATAATGTTACCACACCATTAAAGCTTGGATTAAGTAGTAAAACTCCTTATCATAAACAAAATAGTTAAGTTTAGCTCCTCGAAGTTTCTCGCTAAGTAAGCAATAGTTCGTTCTTCTTACATCAACATGATACTAATACTTAGTCTAAACACATCACACTATACTTCAAACATTTTGTCAAAGCTTGGTAAAGCTAAGATAGGAGCTATAGTCAGCCTCTCCTTCACATACTCTAAACTCCTCTACTCTTTCTATCCCTATCTAATTTCAAAGTTCTTCTTTGAAGGTTCGGTTAGTAGGGCTACCCTTATACTAAAATTCTTTATAAATTTGCGATAGAATGATATTTGGCCATGGAAACTTCTCACGTTGATCAAAGTGGTTTACACTAGTTATTCGGTGATTGCTTTGATCTTCACTTCATCAACTTATATGCCACCACTACTTATAATGAAACCCAAGAAGATCACCTTGGGTCAACAAAAGTCGCACTTCTTCAGATTGGCGTAAAGCTATTTTACTTACAGTTTTACAAAGACTTTTTGGAGATACTCTTGATGAGTCTCCAAGTTTAGGCTATACACCAAGATGTCATTAAAATAAACCACGACAAACCTACCTATTAGTTCTCAAAGCACATGATTCATCAAGCGCATAAATGTACTTGGGGCGTTCAATAACTTAAATAGTATCATAAGCCATTCATATAATCTATGTTGTATCTTGAAGGTAGTCTTCCACTCGTCTCCTTCATGCATTCAAAATTGATGGTACCTTGATTTGAGGCCAATTTTAGAGAATACTCTTGCTCCGCTTAATTCGTTTAGCATGTCATTAAGCTTTGGTATGGGATATCTATATTTGATGGTTATTCAATTTATTGTTTAACTATCTACATACATTCTCCAAGAACTATCTTTCTTTGGCACTGACAAAGCTAGTAATGTACAAAGGCTATGGGATTCTCACACAAACCCTTTCTTCAACAACTCATTTACTTATCTTTGTAACTTGGTAACTTGGCTTGTTTGGTAGTACGACTACTAGCTGTAAGTCAATTGCATGCTTGATGCCTTGAATTGAGGGCAGGCCTTTTGGTAGCTCCTTTGGAAATAGGTTAGCATACTATTCTAGCAAGGTTTTTACTTTAATAGGTAGCTCTTTCTCTTCGAGTCTCATCTTTAAAATTCTTCAGACTCACAAATAGGTCAATCCTTTGAGCTCCATCTCTTTTTAGCTCGACTCGATTTATTACTAAAGCCTCTTTCTTTAAGGTTCGACTCAGTTAAGACTACATGACCTTTATTTGCTTGGTGGTCATAAGACTTAATTTCATCCTCGTGCCTTCATGCTCCGTAGAACATGTATTCCTTCTTCCATCATATATAACTATTCGATCAAACATCCACGATCGCTTAAGCAGAATGTGGGACGCATTCATGGGCAACATATTACAGAGTACTTTATCTCAGTAACTACCAATGCAAATCCATACGGACACCTGTTTGTTCACTTGTAGGGCTCCTTTATCACTAAGCCAATGAAGCTTATAAGGCTTTAGGTGAGGCTTGGTCAATAATTTTAATTGCTAGACCACAAATGCAAAGGTTACATTGGTGCAGCTCCCACTGTCAACAATCAGTACATACAAAAGCTCATTCACCTTACATCTAATACGAAAGAGATTTTCCCTTTATTTGTCTTCGAGTACAGTGACACTCATTGTTCTTCTCAACACAAGAGTAGCTGGTATAAAGTTGCCATCCTCACTGTAGATAACTTCCTCCTTGAATAGTTCAATCAGTCCATCCTCTTTCATTTCCTTTACTTCCTCATTCATACTATCAACTTCAACAGTCAATAGCTCGCCTCGGATCACCATTGTTCTTTTGTTTGGACACTAAGTAGACACCACTAAATAGCTATGTGTCCAAATCCTTAGCATTTGAAATGCTTAATCTTACCGGTCTTCCTCCTTGAACTCTGGCGCTTCTTAAACTTCCTCGAAGGTTTCGTTTCCTTTGCTCGAGTAGTTTAAGCAAGTCGGACCTCAACAATCTTACTTGGTTTCATTGCATAAGTCTATTTGAAACAAATAGGCTATTGCTAGGTCGGTTGACAAGTGGTCGGAACCTTCTTATTCGGCACCTTTCTATCTTTTGGGCAGCTTGGACTATGTCATCAAGTTTTCCAATATCTAATGTTTCCAGGACATTTGTAATCTTATACTTCAGTCCACTGATGAACCGAGATACAATTCAGTCCTCTAGCTCTATGACTTCAAATTGGATCATTAACATTTGGAATTCCTTAACATAAGTGTCTACACTCGACCCTCCTTACCTCAACTCTTACAGTCTTTTGAAAGCATCCTATAAATAATAGCTCAGCACAAACCTTCTTCGCATAACCCTCTTCATTTCATCCCAACTCATAATCTTTGGTTCTCCTTCCCTTCTTTAGGTGGCTTATAAGTTCTTCCGCCATAAGGCAGCATAACCAGTGAACTCCAACATAGCAAGTCTAACCTTTGCATTTTCGAGTACGCCATAGCATTCAAACTACTTTTTAGTTCCATCTATCCAATCTAAGTAGTCCTCAGTATCCTAGAAAAACTTGGAATATACATCCTTAACCCTTTAACTCTAAGGGTTCATACATTTCTTTCTTCAGGCTCATAGTACTTCTATGCTTTGTCATCTCCTTCCTCTTCTTCCTCAATTTCTTCAAGTGCTAGGCGAAGCCTTCGCCTATCATCACTACCCATTCCTTCAACTTAAGGTGGTTGAGATAGGGCATTAACTCCGAAAATTAGATGTTTAAAGCACTACTTAAAGTTCTCTCCAAGAATGACAACAGTAGAACAATAACTACTAGTTGCATTACTATGACAACTACATATAGTGAATAAACAGACAATTACACATAGTAAATAAACAGACAACTACACTCTGTCTTTATGTATAAGAAACAGGGGAAAACAGAGTACAAAACCCTCCTTAACTTCCAAAATCCTACGTTAACAATAGAACTTTTAACACACGAGGACAGTAACAAACCCCTCAAAGAACACAGTAACAGAATCCATCTTCAAACGTAGCCAACCTTTGATACTAAGATGATATGAATTTGTAAATGAACATATGAACTCAATATCACACGTAACCAAAAAGGTAGGTTCGAATCGTGAGATGGTTCAAAAGATAAATGGCAATCAAAGGTTGAATAGGGGTTCTCGTGCACTAACAATAGATATGATGCACCAACACTTCACATAAGCTCGAGTCACACTTGATATGACACACAAGTATGACTAGAGATTACTCGCCACTAGTTTACGCTCAATAGGATAAATAAGAGTAGCTCAAGAGTAAGTAAAAGGGCACTTAGCTCAAGAGAATGAGAAAGTTCCATGTATCCTCTATATGTTACTACAACTATTACAATTTGCAAGTATTTATAATACCCAATCAAGGTAAGTCATAGGTTACAAGAAATTATAGAAAAGGATCCCTACTAGTTAAGTAAAAAAGGGGAGTAATTTATAGAGGTATTAATGTAATCGTACAAAAAGAATATCTTTTATTAGAAATGACAGTACATATGTCAAAAAAAGACAGCGTACACGTAATTTGCTCATTCTATGGTCCCAATAACATTGCTATCCGAGTAGGGGTGAATTCCGATTAAGTAAGGTTAGCATCAACAGCGCACTAGGGCGACTAGTTAGGACTTGACAGAGGTTATGATAGAAATTAACCCCTTAAACCAATCGTACATAACCAAACTAAAGGACTCCAAGGACTCGTTTGAAGGATACTAGCTTTAGGCTACAATCAAAATGGGGAAATCTATCCCGAGTTGGTATCCTACCGACTTGACTATCCAATCCTTACTTATGTCAAATTTGCCCCTGTTCAGCAGCATTGCTTTATCCCAAAAGATAGGCTAAGAATAGCCAAGGCAAGCTCTCGATCTAACCATAGCCATCCGACCCCGAATCAAGCTTACTTCTCTTCAGAAGAACTAATTGGTCTCCAGCCTCGTCCAAATTAGGTCGGTCCCTAACTGCTAGTATTTTCTGTTTTGCCTACTTTATATCATAATCCTAATTCCTATCCATCATGTGACACGTGTTTTTTGGCACGATCTTTCCAAAAGAATTCTTCACTTTTTTCGCATTGAATATTCTTTGTCACTTTTACCCTTTTTAATATGTCTTATGTAACCTAGTTATAAAATACCCTTTTGTCTTTTCATACATGTAAAGTAATCCTAGTGATTATTCACATTGAGTAACCTTATTGTTCTTTTTATCTTTCAACTCTTATCTATTTCATTTAATAAGGAGTAGTGGCGAATGAAACTTCAGTTCAGACAAGTGTGTCATATCCGGCGAATCGCAGGCCGAGTAGGATTGAGTGGTGTGTCATATCCATTTAGTAGCTGCTCGAGTTTTGCTAGCTTTTCTTTTGATTCTTTTTAGCTCATTTTTTGTGGTGCTTCTCTACATATTCAACCTCGGAGGCGTATTAGCTTGGTTTGGGGGCGACTCATTTTTGGGGTCAGCCTTAAGTGATTGGTTCTTGACAGCTGTCAACTTTACTTTAACACTGGTATGGGTTGGTTGTATCCTAACTCGATGCTTAAACTGATGTGTGTTGCGAAAGGGTTGGCTTGGTAAGTTGTCTAGTCAGCTCGACGGCTTCCTAAATGATTTAGTGAGCAAAGTAACTTGACAAGTTAGACTAAATAATGCATTGCTCCTCGACACTTAGTTCTCTTTGAGCAGCTTAGCGAGCCAACTAGGTAAACTAACAAGCTTGGAAATGCATGATTGGTCCGCAATCACTATTAGAAAGCTTTGGTATTTATTTTAAGAAGAAACCCCAAGTTTATAGTTACACTTTTACTTTCAGTTTTGGAATGAATTATTGGGTATTTTATCCTCATCATTTTAAATGAATTTCATCCTTAAAATTCTCTTACTAGTGGTCATTGGATGTCTGTCCTCAATGTCCATATCTCCATAAGGAGCCTCCTCTTTCCTTTAGTAAACTTCACTTGATATTGAGTCTCCATCATAGTCGAAGTTTCCTCTACATACATTGATCCCTTAATGTCTAATATTCCTTTAACTTATGAACCTACACCAAGTATTGATTCAAGCATATTAAATGTTGTCTATCCTAACTTACGTATACCTTATCCTTTTATCACTTGATCTATTATTTAAGTAATTCTAATTTTCACTCTAAGTTTTAACACTTAACATCTTATGAAATGATCCACTAATAATCTTCAATTAGGTTATTTCCTACACATAAATTCCTAACTCTATTAACCCCTATTCATCATATACAATCTTTTGTGGCTCCAAAGTAATTCAATGTAACTTAGTGTAACAACCTAGAGTTCATTAAAACTCTAAAGTTAAGCATGTTCAAGCCAGAGTAATCTTAAGATAGGTGACTTATTATGAAGCAGTTGCATTAAGGGATAAAACCCTATGATGTATCATGCTAAAGTAGATAATACCTCAATGGAAAGAGTTTCAATCGAATTGTTATGGAGTGATATCAAAGTAGTTTGCCAACTAAAAGGGCAGACTCTTTATCTAGTGGTGGTCATAGACCTGTATAATAAAACTAATGAAAATGTTAGTTCTATAAAGGAGTAGAATATAATAACCCTTAAAATGAAAGCGACAAACTCTAATCATCAAGGCACCTTTTGCTACAATGTCTTAGATTTCATCAGAACTCTAAAGTTAATCATACTTAGGCTTGATCAGGTCGTGTGTGTGTGTGTTACACTATATATATAAGAGTCTCTATTTATCATTTAAATTGTAATGCCTTGAAATCCTAAGACGTTATTAGCTGATCACATATTCCAACCTCATAGGAACCTATAGGACTTAGAACTTGCAATTTAATCTACAAACTTCATAAATAATTTTCAAACTCTTGTATTACATCACTTCTTTATTTATAAATAAACAATCTTCAAATGTAATTACAAAAATGATTAAAATTTATTATTGTCATTACATCAGCTTCACTATCATCTACTTCCATCACAATCTAAAAGTCTAAGGAAATAGGTATTTGAAATTTGAAATCCCCAAATTTGAGTCATGAAACCTAGTGTAAGCTACATTGCAAATACACACACATATAACACTCATACATAGGCTTTTAAATTACTATGTGCAATATACATCAAATTTTATTATCTTGATTTATTAATTTTTTTTAAAGTTTAATAACCAATTCATAATAACTCAGATTCCTCTACTAAACAAACTAAACACAAACTAAAGCTCCAAATATGTGCCAATACAATCAACAAAATAAATCACAAGACCATATGTGTAAATATAAATTTTCAAACCATAGTTCAAGATTTGCCAACAACATATCAGCAATAAACCTAAGTTGCAACATGGTGTCTGCAATAACATATAATAACCTAAATCACAATTAGTATTTTCCAATTATCACATAACTAAAATCATCTCATAGGTCGTATTGAATTTGTCACCTATTAACCGAAATTTAATGATTTATTCAATTATAATGGTCTAATCAGTATCCCATTCTACCAGTAAGCACCTCCATTGCAACATCATTCCTTTTTACTAACCAAATTAGACATATCTTTCTTATATTAAAGGCTTACTAACCCATAATAGCAAACTTAGAGACTAAATCCGACAATTCCCAAGACATGTGGCATACCATATGCTTGTTCATGGTGATAGCATATCAAAAAGCAACAATTACTTAAGCCAAATAATTATTAGTCATTTTCTCACTATCCTAAGAAGTGCGGTCAATAAATAATTGTAGCTACGTACCTAAAATTCATCTAAAGCCTTAATGTCACTATATATTTAATATCAACACCTGATCCAAGATATATGAAGTATAGATTAGTACTTACTATATTCAAAGATAATAAATTTAATACTAAAACTTAGTTTTTCCAATTATATAGGTAATTTTATGCCTATTAGGTCCTTAAGTAAAATAACCTAAATCAATAAGGCCAATTAAGTTAATTAAATAAAAGATTCTCAAGGAAGTAATTGAAAGAATAATTTCAAAGTTCAAAGGTCATTTCAAAAGGAGTTTTCAAATTATGGCCTACATTTTGAAAATGATAATTTTATTCTTATACTTGATTTTAACAAGAAGTGTCTAAATTTGAGTTTACATAATCAGGAAAATGTTTTTACCTCAAATGAAGTTTGAAATAAAGTTAAGACCAACCAAAATCCTAATCAAGCCATTAGGGTGCCATTTGAACAAAGTTGTTGAAAATTAGCATAAGACAAACTTATAGTCCCTCTTTAGTGATCCTAAGATTTTATGAAGCATGGTTCCTTTAAAAGGCATCCCTTTAACACCAATCCCTCAAACCCTAGCCTCTTTCCATCTTCTAAAATCCTCTAAAGGTGAGGAACCATAACTTAAGCTAAAGCCCTAAAAGTCTGAGCATAAAACCTAAGTTTTTACCTTAATTTTTTTTACATACTTAGGTAGTTTATCATGTTTTATCTAGATTTTGAGTATAAAAAAGGACTGTAAGGGGGCTCATGTAAGGATCGTGTAAGGCTTGAATTTTAAGAGGTAAGTTATCTTGGTTCTCTTTAAGTTTAGTTAGTTTCCTTAGTTTAATCTTAGTATCCAGCACTAACTAGGTATTTAAATCTTAGAGTTTCATTTAAAAGTTGAAGATTTTGTCTCTTAAGTGCTTAGAGTAGGCATTACTCATAGTAGAGGAAGGAAACTCTCAATGTGACCTTAGGTGAGCTACTAGTCCTTAAGTTAAAGTAAGGTTTCTTGATTATTTTGGGACTAAGAAACTAAATGTAAATGATAGGGAAAATTACAATGGAGGGGATTAACATTTAGGGTTTAGTTCAAATAGGGAATCAATGTTTTAAAAAGTTCAAATAAGAGATGAACGTTTCATAAAGTGGTTAAAATAAGGGATAAACGTTTCGAAAAGTTCAAATAAGGTATCAATGTTTCACAAAGTGGTTGAAATGAGTGATTCATAACAGCACTATTTTATGAAATGTTGATTCCTTATTTGAATTTTTTTAAATGTTTATCTCTTATTTTAACCACTTTATGAAACATTCATCCCTTATTTTAACTTTTTAAAATATTGATCTTCTATTTGAACTAAACCCCAAATGTTCATCCCCTCCGTTGTAATTCTCCCGTAAATGATATAATATACTTGAAGGGTATCTCAACATGCAAAATGGAAGTGTAGAAACCCTAATAGGTGGTGCCATTAGCATACATTAAGGACTTAATGGATATCGAGTGATTTAATAAGATAATTGTAATGTTTAGGAGATGTTAGATGCATTAAAAGATTTGATTATATGAAATTGTGGGCGTATGCATAAATATAGTAATTGTGATCTCTATAGTACTTTTAAGGTTTAATCTATTACCTTGATGTGTTATGGAGTTCTTTGATAGGTTAATTAAGAATCAGGTTTAACAAGTTAAAATTGGATATAAGGCTAATTAAGTTGATTGGACCTAATTCCCTGGCATGTCGCCACTTCCTCAGCCATATTAATGCATAATTTTTGTTTGATTTATGTTATTAGCTTAATTATGAATTTAAATAATATTACTCTTAATGATTATGTGCTTAGAAGAGGTTTAAGATGTTAAATGATAAACATATGATTAATTGATATCATAAAGTACTCACCCGTATAAGATACCTTGCTCAATCGAGTAAGTTCCAAGAATTAATGGCAAAGGGTGGTTCTAAGACTTAGATTCCTCGAGACTTACTCCCACAAAATAAGCCTTGGGCATACAATCTTCCTATCTAGTATTCACTCTAGAACTTATATTCTAAGATATTAAGGGTGCAAGTCTTACAGTACAATATATCCGCTTTATTATAAAATATAAAATAATATTAGTAAATGGAAAATGAATTGGTAATATTATATATATTATATTTTTTTTTCATATAAATATTTAATAGAAAGGAAAAAAAGAGCATGAGAACATGAGTTAACAACCTTAAATGTTCATGTTTCACTTTATGTACCCCGTTCTTTTTCTTATTCTTCCTCATTTTCCTATTCAACTTATGTTTTCCATTGTTTCTCCTTATTTATTTATTTTTTACTTGCTAAATAATAAGATACATAAACTTGAAATAGTGAAGGTAAGATAGTTTTTTCCTTTAATTTCATAGATTTTACTATAGATTCAAAAGAATTTACATATGAAGGATTTGTAATATCACGTATAAATTAATTTTTTGATACACATAAACTTAAAATTTATATGAAGAAAGGTAAAATTTACAAGTTCCGTAAGGTATCTTATACCTTATAAATCATATAGGATACCAAGATATAGGTTCTAAGATGGTTTCAAAATACTATAGGGTAAGCTCTGATTCCAAAATTTGGAAACTCATATCTTATACAGTAGGGTACGAGTAAGGCTTCATACCTTTCTTACTATATACTTGCTCACCTCTATTGTTTACTTAGTGCATGCTTGAGTATTATTAAAATTAATAAAATTCCAATATGTCCTAGCATTGTGAGACTTATTTCAAGCATAATTATAGAGTTGGGTTTGTCTTTTGATTAATTATGTTATGTTCAACTGAAATGATGGAATGTTAGTTATTCTCATCTTGTTTTTCAAATTCAAATATGTGTTTTCAATTTTTTAGCAATGATTTTTTTTTAATCATGACATACTATGAAATAGAGGTCCTAGTTAAGTTGATACTAGCAACTTGATATAGCCCAATAGCATAAGGCTCGAGACCAAAACTACCTCCCCAATAGATGAGGATCATGTACAAGCTTGGTCCACATAACTAAGTGGATGCTACCCAGATGGCCAACTAATGACTTGGCTAAGATAATTGGGACCCTAGTTATTCCTAAAGTTGTTGCCACATAACCATCTCAACCAGCCCCATCCCGACTGGATGGCCCTACCTCCGACTTATCCTTAGACTAATGAACTACAAGCAAGCATGGCAATAAACCCTTAATAATCATGTAAACCTCAAGATAGCGCTCCTTGATGAGCCACTCCTCATTAATCTATACAATAATTACATCGTATTTAATAGAATGTGACAACTAGTAGCTCATCCCATACTGACTAGTATGGCCTAACTGTATGACATCACACAATAGTGAGAAGGATAAGATAGTCATAAGGCTATCACTTCCTTCATTCATACTAGGAAATCTTGTTACTCCCTTAAATCCCAAGGCTGTATAAGTAAAGGCACATCCTATAAATACCCTCCTTTAGGTCCCTTTCAAGGGAATCCATAGTCTAAGTATAAAAACGGAAAGAACCTACACATATATACTCTTTATTGAGCTCAAACTCTTTTCTTCCTCTTAAAACATCAAATGCTAGACTTTGGTTTGGTTAATCGACTTAATTAACCATTTGCGGGAGCCATCTTGTGACAAAACTTGATTAATTTGAATTGGTTTGGTTAATCGAATTAATTAATAACAAATCTAATTTAATCAAATAGTATAACTTAATTAATTAAATTAAGGATCTAATTAAGTGAGCTTAGGCCAAAGTCTAGCATTTACTTAAGCTCGTTTCTCCTTTATAGGCCTAAAATGGTATCTAAAATTCACAAAGGCCTTAGAACTTATAAATGGATTGGGCCCTAAGTGACTTAAATCACATTTGGGACTAAATAAACAATCATCAATTACTAGATCTTAATTAAACCAATTAATTAATTAATTAACTTATTGAATGGACCTAACTTAAACCAAGAGTAGTTAGGCCCATTTTCCTTTAAGGCTCATAACTTACATAGGCCTTAGTTAGATATAAAGGCTTTTGGGCTTTAATTATAATAAGGCTCTGAACTTAATGGACTTAAGCACGATTCAATAACTAATAGTGATGGATCTTGATAAGACTAATTAATTGGTTAAGTTGTGGGCCTCATTTAGTAATAAAGTGATGATTAAATAAATAATAGTAACAACATATTAATGAGATTCAAAGAAATATAGAAGAATGAAGAAGGAACAAGAAAAAATCTTTTCAAAAGTTAGAAAGGAAAACAAGGATCATAACGAAGAAATGGTTGATCTTGTCAAAATAATCATAACAAAAGTGTAGGAACTAAGAGCTAATATGGAATCTATGGAGAGTTCAAGGGTTAAAAAGATAAATTGGGTTCGATTAGGAGTTAAAGTGAGGAATCTTATTGTTATCCTCAAAGAGTCACTAAAATCTCTAAAAATTAGTGGTAGCTATTTGAGAGAATAGCGAGAGAGATTTTGTAAACTTGTGATGACTTCTATTAGAAGGAGTAAGAAGGCAATACAGAGTTATGTGAACTATATACCTCATCATGATATCTTTTAAATAATGTAAATGTGAGAAGAATTAACTAGTTCCCTAGTACTAAATGTTAGAAGAAAGGACTGACGCATAAGGTAGAACTTTTATATATCGCTACCTAATCTTCTAAACTCTATATTTTACCTCATCGCATTTCCTTTATTTGCATAATTATTTCTATGATATTGATTGTGTTTGTATATTCATGTTAAGAGATTAGAAGTATACTAATTAACTAAGTAAATATCTTAAGTGTTGGAGTTTAACAATCAATAGGAAGACTTGAAGAATTAACTGAAAGATGACATTAAAAAATATATAAGGCTTTTTGCATGCAAATCTTTCATCTAATTTTGTAAGTTTATGAGAACTTTAAAATAAGTTTAGCCATAGTAATCTTGAACATTAAAAAGTTGAAAAAGATTTCAAGTGTTTGAAAAATTAAGTAGTAATCGATTTGAGCCCTACTTTTTGAATGTTCACTAAAATCAATACTATCCCATTCATCTATTTTTAAAATCATCCAACAGTCGAGATTAGGCACTAAAATCTATAAAAAAAAAGGGGGTGATCCCCCTCCTCATTTGAATATTTCAAAGAATTGGTGAGCTCCTAAGAAATGTTACCAGTCTACCAAATCAATACACAAAAACATCAAAGCAATTAACAAAAAATAGAAGAAGAAGAATACATAAGTGGATCCATTATCATACATACGCTTTAAGAAAATGAGTAAGCTCAATCTCAATCCTAATCAACCATTGATAACAACCCCACTATATTAGCAAAAACCCTAAAGATGGAGTAATTCATGACTCTTAAACGATATATACCTCCATGGGATTGGTACTAAACCAAAACCAAAAGGTCAAGCCATCCTCAAGGTATTCCTTTCAACCATTAGCATATTAATCTACTCATAAAAGTTCACACAAGTGTCCAAATTTACTAATATGATACGTTTATGGCTTTATATAGATAAACAAATCCAATACACAACCTTATCAAGGTTAGTAACTAACTAATATGAAAGTTAGCACTTAACTAACTAAATCTCTTTAATACAAGGTTGTTCGATAGCTAGTCAAATCATACTAATCATTGTTTCTTGAATCATCAACTTAGTAATAATCGCATTAATTTGATTATTTAGGTTTCACTTTTCATTAATTTGATTGTTTTCTATCTTAGTAAGCACATGAGGCAAACACTTAACTATGTACTTGAATCTTAAATCACTAAATTTTTCGAGTAACAAAAATCCCTTAATCTTAATAACATTAAAGCATCTATGGTCACATATATATACTTATTAGAATTCTATGGTCATGATTTTATTTCTAAGTCTGTAAGTAAGTACTTAAAGATTTATACTTAAGAAAGATGTTTAGTTATTTCTATTACAAACGTAATATTGTTAAACTTTATGTAACTATATACCTACCGAAAAACAAGCCAAATTCGAACAAATCTCTTAATTAGTCTATCTTTAGAATAATCTACATTTTAAAACTTAAGTGAAGCATTTGGGGAAATCCAATTAACATACCATTTTTATCTTAAAGCTTATTAACTAAAAATTTTAACTTATAACTACTAACAACTTGACAATTCATTAATAGCCACTTAATTAATTAACTTAAGGGAAAAGTACAATTTTAGTCCTCAATATTTACTTAATTTTTTTTATTTGAGTTCTTAATCATTTTTTTATTCTATTTAAATTCTTAACGTTTTTAAAACTTTAGAAAAGTAGGATTTTCATTGAATTAATTAACTTTTCCGTCTGTCTTAGGTATATATTAACCTTTTTATTGGCCTTAAGATAGTTGATTAAGGTGGATGGAGTTTGTATAATTTTTTATATCCCCCCCTTTTAGTTTTGATTTTTTTTAATTTTATCATTTTACATATTATATTATATAGTTAATTATATTTAATATTATTCTATTAATATATTATATAATTATATACATTTAATTTAATTATTATAGACCAAAAGTTGATATGTACATTAGATTTAACAAATAGTGAAAGTCCTATTTTTATAAGATTTTATGACCATTGAAAACTTAAATAGAAGAAGAAGAGGTTGAGGACTCAAATAAAAAAAGTAGGCAAAGGTTAAGGATTAAAAATGTATTTTTCTATCAAATTAATATCTTTTTTTAGACTCATGACTAAGGCCTATTGATTTACTATAAGAGGTTAGTTGACTAACCTAGTTTGAGGGGGGGGGGGGGGTAATCGGCTAAGAGTAGCATGTTAGCCACTCACAAAATATATTAATAATTGTTCAGAGATCTGTAAACATTTTTCAAACCGAAAACTTGTCATATGATGAATCAAAACCTATTTTTTCATCTTTAGCACTTTCCATCATATATTCCACTAGTAGCAAGAATGAAATATTCATTCCTTAACTTCTCAAAACATACAATTCATATTTTCTCAAAACTCTATCTATAAAATATCGTCTCTTTAAAAATAACTCTATTCCACAATAACTCAATTCCTTTTCTCTTTTCAAAAACTTAAATTTTCACTTCTAAATTACATAACCTAATAACAGTGACGTTATGATTAGAGGTATGCATTCGAACTTTGGCTCATGAGCCAACTTGTTTAATTAGCTTAACAAGCAAGTTAGGTTCAAATGTTTTTGGCCTATTTAAAAAGCGGATCAAATAAACACAGCTAGTTGGACTTGCAAGTTAGAGTGAGCCAATTTGGATTGGCCCATTTAGCCTACTTAGACCGTTGACTTGTAGGCCAACTCGTTTAACCCGTTTAAAAAACAGGTTAAGGTTGAATATTTTTTACCCATTAAAAAAATAAGCCAAATAAGTTCAATCTATTTAACTCCCGGGCCAAAGTGGATTAAGTTAGGTTAACCCATTTGACCCACTTGATTCAAAAACTACGATATTAACATCCAATAAATACTCGTTTCAAATGTTCTACACCATAAATTCCAAGACTAAATCTTTCCTTTTTCTACACATAATAAGATCATATATTTCTTAACAAGACAAAATCTTAATTGTAAATCTAGCTTCTACTCCTTCAGCTATAAATTATATGATCAAAGAACCATTGTTATGGATTAAACGATTACCTTGATCACAGAATTCTACAACATTTAACTCCTTAGTTGTCAACAATCCTCAACCCTGTATGACTATTTCATATGATTCCTTGCAAAAATCAATAATTTAGGGGTTTTTCATTTACGAATTATTGATTATTAATATAAATCTAGAGTATTACCTTGATGAAAAATAAAGTCTATAATACTATGTGCCACATCTAGAACCCTGACCTCCTTCAATCATCTCATAACCATGTAAGAACATTCGATTACGGCTGGACCCTAACGTTAAATTGAAATTCAAGGGACAAGTGTTTACCAATTTTCAAAATCTCCTTAAATCTTCGGGGTTCTTAATAGCGATTAATTATTTGTTTTCACAATCTTCCAAGCCATAAGAAGATGTATGGCACTAGAGTCCTTTTTCATTGAAATGGATTTAAAACTAAAAATATGAGGAAAATCCTTATATATTTTATTTTGAGTGTCATGGCAACAAGAATGGGTCCAAGTTTCCTCTTCTTTTTATTATATGAGCTAGGGTTTATATTGAGTCCATCTTTGTTGATGTGAGGATGAGCACACCTTGTCCCTGGTTCCTTTAATTGAGTTATGTGATTTAATAGGTTCATCAGTCGACTTATAAAAACAGAATATAAGGGATTAATTATTTGATTACCCCGTTAAGTTTAATTTGACTTTACATCTCACAAGATACAGTAGATTTTAGAGTTTGACAGGTTGATTCATTCAACCAAATTGTTTTTTACTTTTGTTTCGCAACATGAGAATAGTACTAGATTAGAGGTATTCGAAACTCAAAATCTATGTTATTTTCAGAGTTGAATAAGAGTAAAACAAACGCAAATTGATTTTTTATGATGGAAATCCATTAATTAAGATGTAATGATTACTATAGTTTAATTACGGTATATATACACTAACATGTTCCATTTCCGATTGCCGAATATACTTGCAAAGGAGTCCCAAGCCTTACTGAAGTATCTTGATAGAAGATTCCCTTGAGATGCTTTTAGGGTTCCAGCGGATTGATAGGAGAATGTTGTCATTATGCAAATTATATAATTGTTATATACTAGATTTTATATTTTAATGGATTAATAATAAAAATTAGGATATCTCACATCAGTGCTTCTATCATATTTTGTTATATCTGCTCCGTTGCGCTCTAGGCAGGATAATATTTCTAATAAGTATCTATCGTGGTTCATTTTCGACATACGCTCTTTCGGTTTTTAAATTTTCTTGTATGTATTCGATTCGTCTGAAGAAAGGGAATTCTCTTATCTGCAATAAAATCAATCAACGTTACTCATGGTATATATGTAAGTTCCAATGATATTTTAATATCTGATAGTATTACAAAACGTAGGTGGTAATCATTTTAATAACTATCTACTACCATTATCATCATCATGGTACTTACCCATTATATATATATATATATAATATTTATCATTTAGTGTATCATGATATGATTTTCATGATGTTTCATTTGATTTCCAGACTGTAATTTTATAAGCAACGCAGCAATGACAAATCAGAATAGTAGGATGTAGTGGCATTCATCCTCTTGCTCCTAACACAAATCCAAATCTAACAATGATATTCTAGAGTCAATGACAAGTTAATTCGGTACTTAAACTTTATTCATATTTGCCAATTAATAAACATATCAAAATTACTGTTTACAAAATTTTCAAGGTCATTTATAATATCTAAATTAAATAGTTAATCACAAAAATGGATCAAGTTCAAGTAATTAATTATAAAAAGTGCGAAGCTGAGGTAGTTAATTACAAAAGTTTGCAAAACTCAAGTATTAAATTGACATTTTTAAATTTTAGGTAGTAAATTAAAAAATAGATAAAATTAAGATATTAAATATGGTATTCACCCAATAATCTATACGGAGAATAAATACCCTTTTCCTGCTGAAAGGTAGTGTGTCCTTCAAATTTTATAAATCGATAAATAATGCCATGGGACTCAATCAATAGCAATTAGATTATTGTTTCCTGATGAGTTGGGCCGGCTATGATATTCGAGACAAATGCGCATAACTAACCTAACAGTTTAAAACTAAAAATAAGAAGGTGATGTAACCATCTCATCTCATGTGCGCATCAAAATCAACGGAAATAAATTAACGAAAACCTAGCTCTCACAAATGTGCGATGGAGAAGGGAATTCTCTTGAAACCTAAGCTCGATAGTGAGGATAGGGCTCGTGTTCTTCTTTCTTTCTTTCTTTAATGTTTTTCGGGTATAAGACATATCTGTCATCCTTAAGAAAAGACCAAAAAGATAAAGCCAATCAAAATCACATAAAATATATAACGTCTAAAACCAAAAGTAATAAATAAACTAAACCAATAATATAAATAAGCTTATTAACCATTTAATCCAAAAATTACAACCAGGTATTAACAATATATTTACTATCATAGTCTTATAAATTAATATCATAATTTTCAACAATTCATATGAAATACTCAATCATAGGTATCATAATCTCCATCACCCCACCTCAGAAAAACACGTGACATTTTTGTCGTAAGACTTTACAATTGGGTTAAGTTCTCCCTTTTTTTCAGTATATAATTTAAGCTACCCTCTATCTATAAGTCATCTTAAAAGTATAGCAAGAGTTATGCTCTAATAACACTCCTTATTCTCATCGAACCTCTTCGCTAAACTAAAGACAAATCCAAATCGTCCATCTACTAGTAGGGGGTCGGCTCTACTGCCATGTATCGCCCTAAGGCAAAATCAATGAATAAATCAAGTCAATAATATAAGTAAACTCACTAACCACTTAACCAAAAAGTTGAAACCAGGTATTAATATAATATTCATCATCATAACCTTATAAACTAGTATTACAACTATCCATAATTCATGAGGAATACTCAACCATTAAGTATCACAATCCCTCACCCATTACCCCCACCCAACAACCCCAAAACCCAAACATGCAATATCCTTATCACGAGATCTTACAATTTTGCTCAGCTCTTCTCATTCTTAGTATGTAATTCAGGCTATCCTCAACCTATAAGTCATCTTAAAAGCATGTCAAAAGTCACACCTTGATGATACTCCGTGTCCTCTTTAGACCTCTTCTATAAATTGAAACTAGAACCAAATCGTTCACTTGCTGGTAGGAGGTCAACTTTACTACCATTTGTAATGCATCATGCGAAAAATAGTAAATAAACCATACCAATAATATAAATAAACCTATTTCAATTACTTGGCCATAAATTGCAGTTAGGTGTTGATAAAATAATCATTACCATGATCGTATAAACTAATACCACAACTTTCAAGGTTTTCACAATCTATGTGAGATATTTAACTATGAAATATCACAAAATTAATTATATAAATACCAATACAAAACAGTATCTTCAAACAAACATACCACATATATTACATGTGATTTTAAGATGGCCTAACAGTGAAGTTCTTATGAACAATCTAAAGAATTTGGGTTTTGATTCCTATAAAAGATGATACAACGCTTTTATTTTACAACATTATGTATGTTACATTTATTACATACCATATAATATAAAATTGAAAAATTGCATTCGATTTTGCAATGATATTGATGTAGTTATTTTCATGCAATTGATATTTTCGTAATTATTTTAATGATGGATCGTGAAACATGCAAATTCCTCATGTTTCCCCCTGGTAGTTGCTACACTTAGAAAAGAATTGAGTGGAGGAGTTTGTTAAAGACAGTACGTAGTTTGCCATGCATGCCTAGATTACTAAACACGTCTATCACAAACAAAAGTTATCTGGATCTACGAGGAAAATTGTACTTATTTTAGCAATTACTTCAATGTCGTCTCGGTTTTGTTATGCATCACCGATAGGAATTGGTCGATTTATAGTTTAGGAATTCACCCACGAAGTATTATATTTAAAATTTGAATCTTTTGCAACTTCAAAGGTACAGGAGTGTTGAATATATATTTATCGATAAACTGCTGAAGAATATCGTAGAGATAAAAATGGCAATGACAAAATCAACATGTAAAAAACTGGTTTGTCCAGCTAGCTTCACTCTTCTCTTTTGTATACTAGTGTTATCATATCCGGATTGATTTATTGATCTAACTTAATTTGACATGATTCCTTTATAAAACCAGTCTAGATCACTTTTTTGAACCTCATTGATATTGATCCTTGTTTAATCCAATTGACCTTGCAAATTCATCCTAGTTTTTATAAGATCCAACCAAAAATTTTCAGGTTATAAAATACTATTTTCTCTTGTTTTAAGATAATACACCAATTTATTAAAAAAATAAATATAGATTGAAAAAATATATATGAAAAATTTTTTATTTTTAAATCTTAAAGATGTAGATAATTTTATTACTTTATCAATAAATATAAATTAAATTCTAATATTTTTATTAAACCTGATTCAATTTCAATTTGATTACCCTCGACAGCCTCTCATTTTAGGATCAACTTCCCGGCACAAGTTTGATAACATTGCCATATATTAAGTATTAAGCCCTTTTAATATTAAATTGCTCCGTCAAATGTACGTTGCAATTCTGTTAAAGCAAGGTCCTTCGACTCCATTATGATTAAGAATTCTCTACAAACTCTATCTGACTTTCCTGAATTAGTAGTTTTGATATCATTCCAACAATTATCTGTCGGGATGCATCTAAAACATAACTGCCGTAAACTTTTTTAAGGTAAGAATTTCCTGAAAGCCCTTTCTTAATGAAATGGACGAGTAATGGTGAAATTCAAGTTTTCTTATACCATAACTCTTCTATGACATGATATTTTAATCATGTATAAATACTATCAATATTTGCAAACTTTATATAGGTAGTGAAATACCTCGGAATCGAGAAATTAAAATGTCATATATAGACATAATATATAGTAACAAATAAATAATTACAAAAATGAAATTTATGATACTAATATAAGTCGAGATACCAGAAAATGTAATATATGTTTTCTTTGGGCTCTCAGTTCAAGCTCTTCTTCGCCTTGAAAGTCTCCCTCTTGGGTCTGTTGCTACATAATTTGCAATGCTCTCTAACCGGATTTGTTTGCTGGACAGGTTGCAAATGGTTGTGGGCTAATTTGCGCTTACCTTAAATTGGACTGTATTGTATTGGACAATGGTTGCACTCCAATAGTTTCTTTGGGCTTGAACCTCAAATTGATGAACAAAGTAGGTCGCCACCTTTTTGCTCGATTTGAAAATGGAGTAGCTCGTTATAATATTCTTCATGATTCGTTACTTCCGCATGGAGAACTTAAAACATGAAACTACATATCCGTCTTTAATATCTTTATTCAGTTCATCTTCTATATATATATATATATATATATATAAACAATTTAACTATGGCACATGTAGAAAACATAAGAATTTTTTTTTTAATAAATAATACATGTCAGTATATGTTCACCTAATGTGTAATTATCAATCATATGCAGACACATAGTAATAATTGTAGCAAATTTTTAAATAATTATCTGCTCCATCCTTACATTTTTTAATCTAATTAGTAGTTTTCTCATGATGTATACTACCTAGTGAATTCTTTCTCTAAACATAATGGGGAAGAAATTTGTTAATGTTCTCAATTAGCTTAGTAAGAGAAAGAAAATCAATTCGTCTTTTAAAAGTAAATTGTAATTGAGATAAAAACATGTAGATACATATAAATCATTTAAACAACCTTATGATCCTTATTTTATTATTTATGCATTGGACCCTAAAGCTCATATTTCATCAACTTTTACTCAAATTTTGTAATGAAGGTCAATGAAACACATGAATTATATTATTTTTATAAGGAGATAAATGTATAATTTTACACATTTATCAACAGTAGAAAAATTGACCATGTTAACACATTTCATAATATTAAAGATAAGATATTTACTGAAGAAGTAAGTATATCTATATATCAAAGAGATAGTGCATGTATATGGGATAATGTTATCTATTGTATTTGATTGAGATACATGACCTATTCAGAAGATTTTAGGAAAGCTTACATAAGGCATTAAGTACTAAGCTACAGCACAATATTACCTTTCACTCTTAAATAGATGGTTAATCTAAAAGGATTTGGAGGACATATTGAGAGCATGTGATTTGGATCTTAAAGGAAGTTAGGATGGTCATTGGCAATTCGTCGGATGTAATATATGTTTATCGATCTAAAAAGAAATTACATAATTATAAATTATAAAAAATTACTAAAATATTGTTATTGTATTGCATTTTGAAGATAAGATATTAGTAGGTGTACTTAAGTTACATCTTTAAGATGGGATGTTACTATTTGTATACCATTGTTAATGTTGTATCAAGATGCGATATAGGTAAAAGTATTAATGTCATAATATTGTATCTTCAAAACATGACATATGTAAAAATAGTAAAGTCTCGTTTTCAAAATACGATATAATAATTGTATATACTTCGATAATATTTTTTGTATAATTTATAATTATATAATATTTATTAATTTTAATGATAAATACGTAAAATTCTCTAAATTTATCTATAATGCTATTAGATGACTATACAAATGGCTCATATGAAGCGTTATATAAAAGAAAACATAGATATTCTATACATTCAGACGATGTAGGAAAAGGAGAATTTTAGGACTTGAATTGGTATAAAAGATGTTGGCTAAATGCAAGTAATAAAATAGAAAATGCTAGCCGTAAAAGGCCATTAAAAGAGCTATATGGATAAAAGAAGACAACCTTTGGAATTTTAGGTAAATCACATCTTATTGAATATTTCACATATAAAGGGACTTGTACAGTTTGTGAGCAAAGGAAGTTTAAATCCAACTATATTAGACATATAAAGTCTTTGAAAGAATATGTAAAGCATATTTAGATCAAGTAATGGAATTAAAACGGCTAAAGATTTGACTTAACTTAACGTATATGGAGTTGTCTAATAAAGATTGTAGGGACAGAAAAGCATATATTAAGGTACTAGATAAGAAAACATGTAAAGTTCAATAGAGTAATCATATAGCATATATTAATTTTGAAGATAAAATTTATTAAGGGTCAATGATAGGTAGGAAGGAAAGGATGAAAGATCTTAGAAGTAATTTTAAAACTAAGGCATGAGGATAAAAATGCAACAAAGTTTCTTTAAATATAATCTTAATTTGTAATCTCTTATTCACTCTCGTAAGGAAATTTAAGCCCTATCTTTCTTAACCCCTCCAACATTGTTGCACCCTTCACTATACTATGTGCCATTACCTTCTTTTTTACTACAATAAAGATCTTATCAATGAATCCATTGCATGTACAGTAACAACATTAACATGTGAATTCCTTTATTGAAAAATCGGTTAACTCCTTTTCATCTCGTATTGATTAGAAATCGATAAAAATCTTAACTTCAATTTTCTATCTTATGTTTAAGGATGTTAATGATAAAGAACTCCTAATGAGATCATTGAATCGGTAAGAATCCATGGAAAAATAAAACGATTAACCGGAAATATTATGAAGAGCCATTAGTTTGACAAAATTCTAAGCTAAGTTAACCTATTTTTATAGTATTAAGAATTTGATGATCTAAGTTAAGGATTAAAAACCTATTAAGTAAAAAATTAAGTAATATTAGGAACTTATATTTGATATCATCGGTTAAGAAGAGTTTTAGACCAAATTCCATGTATGTGACTATTATTGTGTGTTTCATGTGCTTCTAGGTTAGATGAAATGAACTTAATAACTATTCGACCTAGATAAATACATATAATGAGTGTAGTTGGTCAGGGTTGAGATCTATAAACAAGTAATCATGGATGGTTTCCCTGGTTTTAAAAAAAGATGGTTCCCTTTAATGATGTAATTAGTTAGGTATTTTAGCTATGATTTATGACTTAACAAGTCGTTGATATGAGAAAATTACGTTGACGTAGGTCAATTGAGTAAGGGCGGTGTCGAAGATGGTGGAATTAACATGGTAGAGGGTCATTTTAGTAATTAGAAAGATTTGATGCCATGAGTCGGTTTAATGGGCTAGTGATAAGGCATAGGAAACTAGGCCCAATTAGGGATGTTTTAAGATGATATAGCGTAGTAGGCTTTAAAAAAGGATTGCTAAATTGGTTCAATTTCTACTTTTGACCTTGTTCGTTTAACTTGTGCATAAAAATATGCTCAAAAGAAGTATTTCTAAGCCCATTTGAATTTTATTTGGCCTAAAAAGGAGTTATTTGGAATAAAAGAAGAGCAATGGGCCCATTTTAATATAGATGAGCTTCTTTTTTGCCCTTATATCCACCTTGGGCAACATAGGCGAATGGCTATCTCTTCTTCATTAAGTCGCCTCTCTGCTTGATGACTGAATTATTAATTCTTTGCATGTTTTCCACCAATGCCGTAAATGGCTTAAGAGAAGATTCTCAAGTTGTATTGTATACTCAGTAAACATCTTCTAAATATAAATTCTAATAAGTTTTTTTTCACTGCATATGTCCTAGATATCAAGCAAGTGTTCCCTAATGAGCTTGATGAAATCCATGAGGTCTTCCTTAGGATGTTAACTAATATGCCCCATTTAATAATAATGACAAGCTCTTACATCTCAAGGAATTTCTTAAGGAAAAGCTTACACATCTTCTTTACAAATTGATAAAACCTAAGAGAAGGTTAACATACTAAGTGTATGCCTTCTTGGTCAAAACCTTAGAGAAATGCTTCAATTAGGGATCACCATTGAGTTCATAGTCTTGGGACATCTTAACGAATTTAAGAAGGTGCTTCTTAGCATTCTCCTATTTGTCATTGAACTTCACAAACTTAAAATTGTATAGTCTTTGGGGTATTACAACTCTACGACTCTTTGAGGATATGGTAATCTCATATCGATGACACTAATGGCAAACGATGCTTAAACTTGTTTCAAATATTTGTCAAAATCTTTCTTTGTCACATAAGTTAAGGATGCAAAAGCATGAGTGACTCCAATCTAGATTGCTAGTGTATGTTGCATGTTATAACTTTGCTTGCCACAACAAGTTGGATATTGCACCTCGATGATGATGACCTCTAAGTTGGGTTCTAGCATCCTTTACTACAAGGGGAAAAGAGTTAGGGGTAATAAGAGCTACAACCCCTCCTTCTACCATGCTCTTTCCTCCTTTTGCAAGGACTTAATTAACCTGCCTAGGCATAGTGCCTTATTAAGTGCCATGTTGAGTAGTGATTGCTAGAGTAGCTATTGGAATGATGACAACAACTAACCAAATGCAATTACTTGCATGTCTAGCATAGGAAAAGCTTGTAGGTTGAATACTAGTAGGATTTGAATTAGTAACAATAGTAGCCATGCTAGCATGAACTATGCAAAAACATTTAAAACTTGGGTAAGAATATGAGTGTTCTCCTGTATAGCATGGATGATCAAGAATGTTTCAACAAAGGAAGTTTGCTACAAAGTCACAAGTGTTGTGTTATCTTATGATAGTAAAGTCTTTTAGGTGATAATAGGATTAGTCTCCTGATTACTAGAATTTTCGCCTATCCATTAGCATGTGTCATTGTTGTTTACAAGTGATCTCCTCTCTAATAGAGTGGCCAGATAATATATGTGGGATTGCTGTTGATGATTAATCACGTACAATGCATGTGCATATTGATCATGGAGACTACTTTATCTAATGATGCACGTATGAATGTGATGGAGAGATACATTAGAGGAGGAAGAGGAACAAGCGAACTTGCTCACTTGTGTAAGCACTTGTGGCAAAAGATTGAATTCTATGTTCTTAGATATTCTTTATTCGTTCCCCATAAGTAATTGATTTGATCTTGTGTATAAGCATTTTGGCAAAGCTTCCATGTTATTTTCAAACATTGCAATAGGAAAAATGTGTCGAAATGAGAAGATTACCCTTATATTGATGTGCTTAAATCCACAAAATCAAATCCAAATATGATTGGGATCTCTCTAATGATAGGCTTAAGACCAACAATCATAAAGCAACCATAAGGGCAAAAGACTAAGATAAAGATCTAAGGAGAAATCAGCTACTAGATTGATGGACAAGGTATATTTTTTGGGTTTTCTGTGACAAGATGTAATAAAATCTAATAAGGATATGGGCAACTCTTTTAATGGATATGACACATTAAGGGAAGATCGAATTACATACAAGCTACTTGACATTATGCATTAGTAGATAGTATTGTTTGCTCAGTACAATCTCTTATAACACCGATAAGAGCATAACTTATTGTATGAGAAAAAGAACTCATGCAAAATCGAAGAGAGGATAATACTACATTCAATTATTAACTCCTTGCCAATTAGGTTAGATTGTCTATTTATACTAAGCAATTATACGAACAGGAAATAACTATAAAGGAAACTAAATCATAACTAAATAAGAAAGTAATTGATTACAAAATGTAAATAAAAACTAAGCTAAGAAAATAAGCATCTTCATGAGATCTTCCAATATCTTTTGGTAATTTCCCTCGATTCACTCTTTGTAATAAAAATTACTTTCATAACTAGTTCAACTATCTAAGGAATATTCTCTTTCAAATCTTCTTCTCAATGCTTTCTTTATCTAAATTATAACCTCGACATAGTTCATACTCTACATCAACATCGGAATGAATAACTAGATCAGATTCATAATTAGTGACTCACGATGAGAACCATCAACATCAGAACCTCTATTGTCTTCTAATTAAATGAAGCTTCCATCTAAGATGATGTTGTAGAATAAGAAGCCTTTTAAAAAATTTTGCTCATCATTCAAAACTAAATTCTTCATAATCTTTTTCACTAAATGGTTCAACTCCTTCATCCCAACTAAGGTTAGTAATATTCCTTGACTTGCTATATAGTTTAGAACATGATTCCTATCACCTATTTATAAATTTAGAGGTTGATTTCTACCACTAGATTATTGTAAAATGAATGGTTTAAATCTATTATTACTTATGGTTTCATTATTGCTTTTCTTATACAGCCCATTAGCTTAGACTTAGGTTTGGTATGGCCTTGGATAGGCCCAATAACTTATTAAAAGAATACAAAAAGTCCATCTATTTTAAAATAAGCCCATAACTCTTCTTTTATTCCAAATAACTACTTTTTAAGCCAAATAAAGTCCAAAAGTCTAAACATTCTTAAAAATATTTTTTTTTCAAGCTTACTTTTTGTGAACAAGTCTACGAGCAAGGTGGAAAAAAAAAAAAAATCAATCCAGCAATCTCTATTTTAAGCCTATAAATCTATATCTTTCTAAAACGTTTTTAATCGGACTCAGTTTCCTAAGTTTTAGTGCTAACTTATTAAATCGATTTATAGTATTAAATTAGATCAAAAGCCCAATTATCAAAATAACCATCTATAAATATTAACTCTAATAATGTATATGGACCTCCTAATAGTATGATAAATTGGTGAATTCAAAAAATGGTTTTATTTGTCGTAGGTAGTGTAAGCTTAGATTTTTCTCTCTAAAACTTCATTGACAATTGGATCAAATGAACCTTCAAAAATGATTTTTGATCGTCAATTATCATTTAGGATAGGATTTGGCCTATGTGTTAATCATAGTATTGAGTAATTTTAAATCTTGAAACATCAAAATTGTGTTGTTTCTTTTGCTTTATTAAGGGTTCAATGAGTTCTATTTGTTGTAGTTAATTATCATAATCTCGACATATAATTGCATGTGATACAATGGTAATGTATTAAGTTTTATAGCTTACATATTTAGGACTATTAAATCGTTGTTAGCTGATGATGTCAATTTAAGATATGATTTATACTAGGATGAGGAGATGAACACTAGTTGGTGTGATCTTGAAGATGATGTGTAGATTTATTTTTAGGAAGTTTGGTGAACCAATTCATCATGACTTCGATGTTTTTGTTGTTAGATTCTGATTTGAAATAATTTTAGTGACAATAAAATGAACTCTTAGTATTTGATGATGGATCTAGAGAGATTAAAAAATTTATAATCGATAGGTTATTTCATAAATAATAGACGTTTTTGAACCTTGTATATATTTTTTTCGTTAAATAGAAATGGGTGACGGAGGAGACGCTCTGCGATACGGAGACGAGACATGTTTGCTTTATGTTATAATAACCCGACCACCTCCACGTAAGATGCCAGAGAAGCATAGCAAGGAATAACCTTGCAGGATTAGCTAAAGCATCTAGGCATGAGTAATAGGGGTCCACCCCATCCTTTTGAGTATGGTCCACCGGTGGTATGGCTGGTGGGACGCAAATGTCGCCCGCAAAGAATTACCATTACAAAAGCAGTAAGGCAAAATCGCACTGCACGGGAGCCAAAGCAACTGCTCACTCATTACGATCATGCACTTCACTCACTGTATTCTAAAATGTATTATGTAATTACTGATTATTTATTATTGAGCCAACTAATTTATCTACAAAATTTATACTCTCAATGATGGCTTCCTGCTTATACTTGCTGAATTAAAAAATATACTTACTTTCTTCACTTGAATTTATTCATTTCATTTTCATCCTCTCAATTTATATTTGTTGTTGAATTAAATATTTAAAATTTTAAACTATTTATAACATTCATGATGATTAGTTGTTCATTATTAATATTTAAAAGGATAAATCAATGAAAATTATGATATATATGAAAAAATCAAAAACCACCAAAAGAAATCATAAATCAAGACTATTAAAGCATTATAATATAATAGTGTAAACATTAATAATCCAATAAAATGATTCCATTTGATCAGCTTTCATTACGGTTGTAATAAGAATGGATGAAAAAAAAAAAAAAATTCGTAAATCAAGACTTTGTTTTAACGTACACCTTAAGGCCATTTTTCGCCTTGGGTAATTAAGTGTAAGAATCGTTAGAATGGTATTTGGTATTACTTTATTTCTTTAAAGACATTCTTGTCTAAAGCGAAGTCCATCCTCCCCTTACGCTCTCATTCTTTCCTTCTTTCCACCTTTCTTCTCTCTCTCTCTCTCTCTCTCTCTCTCTAATCTCTCTCTTCCGCTCTTCATAGCCTTATTAGTCTTCTCTATACATAACCTAACACAACATTAGCCTGAAAGATATCAAAAAGAAGAGCAGCATCGTTCATTCATGGCAGCCAACAAGTTTGCCAGTATGGTGCACAAAAACACAAATAAGTTAACACTCATCCTCGTCTACGCAGTCCTTGAATGGCTTCTCATAATTCTCCTCCTTTTCAACTCTCTTTTCTCTTATCTCATCATCAAGTTCGCTCGCTACTTTAGCCTCAAACCACCTTGCCTTTGGTGTTCCCGTCTCGACCACATCTTCGAACCTCATCTAAGCAACAACCCGACGAACCTCGTGTGCCACCACCATGCCAGAGAAATTTCCGAACTGTCTTACTGTCTCGATCATAAGAAACTCGTTCAAGGACGATACTTGTGTGAGGATTGCTTCTTCTCTGGCCCTGGAAACATCGATGGAGTTTTTGGGAAAGAAGACCAAGAAGAAGGGATGGGTTCAAAGTGTTTGTGCTGTGGGTCGAGTATTGAAAGAAGAGAACTTTACTCTGGTTCTTTTGTGATCAAACCTTCATCGAGTAGTGATGTGCACGTGGACGATCGGGATTGTGTGGTGAATGTCAGGAAGGATGATGATGATGATGATCATGGGATGTTGGATCAATATGGAGAGTTTCAGATGGTTTCGAGTGTTGAATCTGATCAAGCCTTGAAAGAAGTTGAAAAGGTGAAAACCGAAGGAGTTGGTTTTGCATGGACTTTGTCTGAATCTGGACAGGAAAAGGTAGATATGGAGAAAAAGGAGGAGAAACAACAACAAGAAGAAGATGACGATGTTAAAAAGGGGGATTACACAGATGTTGCTGTGGTTGATAATTCAAGCGCTGATCAGGATCAGACGATTGCTCAAGTTGATGGTGAGAAAAAGGAGTCTTGTGGTGAGGTTTTGGCTCATCATTTGGAGTTTTACATTGGTAATGATGAGTGTCAGCTGATTCCAGTTGACTCGATAGATTTTGGAGTTGAGGAAAGCCAAGGGGTTTACAAGATTAGGGAAGGTGATGGAAATTGTGGGTTCCAGGATGTTATTTTGGATTTCTGCTCCGAGAGGAGGCTGAGGATGGTTGAGAGGGCAGTGTTACCTTCCATAGAAGAGAATGAGGAGGAGGAGGAGGAGGAAGAAGACAGGGGAGGTGATGTTGTGGAAGATGTGAAAGTTTCTAGTGAAAATTCTTCTTATAAAAATAAAGGAGGTTTGGTAGAGGAAGGATATAGACAAGTTGCCCTTGCTCAAGAAACAAAGGATCTTGAAAAGGACAATGATGTTCAAGAGAATGAAGAGATGAATGGGCGATTTACAAGTGCAGATATAAATTCAGGTAAGCGCTTTGTTAGTTATAGATCTTTGGCTTTCTGCTTTTTGATAATGTGCATGTTAATCTGAAAAGTGCCGTTTTCACTGCAGGAGATGAAGAATGCAATTCTCAGGATGATGAGATAAACACGGAGGTTTCAATCGGTACGGAGATTCCTGAGCAGGAAACAATTGATGAAATTCAAATGCCTGAGGATTCGACTTCAAATGAGTTCCATAAGGAAGAGCAATCCACTAGTTACAACAATCCATTCAACGATTATAACTCTAGTAAGTTCATTAAGTGTTCTGGATCTTGGTATGGTTCATATATTTTCTTTTCCCCCTTAAATAACTCGTCTGTAGTTTCATTGCAATTTGTAGATGATAGGGAAAATGATGGTAGTGCTGTTGAGTTCAGAACCATCTTGAAAGAGAGAGGAGATGGAGCAGTTAATTTGGAATCGCCGTCAGATATGGAGCATATAGAGACTGAAAATAAGAGAAATCTGGTTGAATTTAAAACTGTTTCAGTTGAGGCAAGTGAGGGATCAGAAAATGGTCTAGTGCATTCGAGTGCAGAGTGTAATGAAACACAGGATGACAGGGAGTTTGGGGCTGTATCAATTGAGACTAGTGAAGAAGCAGAAAATAGTCAGTTGGCATTGGATACAAAGAGTAATGAAACTCAGGAGGATGGTAGTACCGTGGAGTTGAAAGCCATCTCCGTTGAGAAAACTGAGGGCACAACTTCTGCTCAATTGCCATTGAATATGGAGTATAATGAGACTGAAGATGAGAAAATCCCTGATACACCAACTTCAGTGGACAGTCTCAATCAGCTGCACCGGAAATTATTACTTCTTGGAAGAGCAGAATCCGGGACAGAAGAGTCCTTGGATGGAAGTGTCATCAGTGACATTGAAGGTGGTGAAGGAACACTCACTGTTGAGAAGTTGAAATCAGCTTTAAGAGCTGAACGAAAGGCTTTGCATGCTTTATATGCTGAATTAGAGGAAGAGAGAAGTGCATCAGCTGTTGCAGCCAGCCAAACAATGGCCATGATTAATAGACTTCAGGAAGAGAAGGCAGCGATGCAAATGGAAGCACTCCAGTATCAGCGCATGATGGAAGAGCAATCAGAGTATGATCAGGAAGCTTTGCAGCTTTTGAACGATCTTATGGTTAAGAGGGAAAAAGAGAAGGAGGAGCTGGAAAAGGAACTGGAAGTATATCGTAGAAAAGTTCAGGAATATGGGGCCAAAGAGAAAATTATGATGCTAACAAGAAGTAAGGATGGAAATATGAGAAGAAATTCCTCTGCTTCTCGCAGCAATGCCGAGGATAGTGATGGATCTTCTGTTGATTTTAGCCATGAAACCAAGGAGGAAGCTAACTTGTTTGACAATCAAAATGGTCACAGCCATGACACTCCTGCAGATGCTGTTCTGAGCTTGGAGGAGCCACTCAATGACTTTGAAGTGGAGAGGGTATCTATTCTAGAACAGCTTAAGGCTTTGGAAGAAAAGCTTTTTACCATCAATGGTGTTGATGAACAATGTTTTGAGGACGTGAAATCAACGCATGATCTATTTGAACACAGAGGTAATGGATATGAAGGCCATGTTGATGCGAATGGGATTGGTAATGGAATTTTGAATGGGCATGCAAAAATCAATGGGACACAACATGAACGTGGAAAACTTGTGGCTTCAAAAGCAAAGAGGCTTCTGCCGCTTTTCAATGCGGTTGATGTGGACATGGAAGATGGCATAGAACAAGTGAATGGTAGTGAAGATGATATTGATATATTGCAGAGCGACTTTGTGGGGTTGGTAGACGAGAAGAAGTTGGCTATTGAGGAAGAAGTGGATCATGTATACGAAAGGCTGCATGCTCTGGAAGCTGATGGGGAGTTTCTAAAGCACTGTGTTAGTTCATTGAAGAAAGGAGACAAGGGGCTGATTCTTCTTCAAGAGATTTTACAACACCTTCGTGACTTAAGGAGTGTTGAACTGCGAGTGAGGGACAGGGAAGAGGGTATTCTGCAATAGATTTGTCAAAAAATTATTTATAGATTACGGGTAATTCACTACATGAAACAAGCATTTTTCCATTTGACAGGCTGCTGCATTGTTTTTAGAATGGCTTCATTAGCTTAGTCCGATTGAACCGGCTAAGGCTTAGGAATATTTGTTCTTACCGTCAATTAGAATAGCAACTGAGTTGCTCTTATATGCTGATGAATTGCAGATTGTGCCACTTGAGTAAAGTCTTATAGCAAGTCGATATTGGGTCAGGAGATGTCCGAGTCAGAAGTGTCAAAAAGCAAGCCAAGCAACCAGAAAAAAAGAAACACACATCTGGTCTTCTTTATCGTGAACACAAAATATGTACATGGGACTAACTTCAAGGAGAAGGAAGTCCCTGGTCCTGAACTATGTGGTAAATTTGGTGGACAGCAAGTAGAAAGCTGTGAACTCCTTTAGTCTTTTTCCCTTTGTTTTTTTGTTGTTTTTGTTTCTTCCTTTATGGTCAAAGCAATACCCAGAATTTTTTGTGGGTTTTTGCCCATCAACACACTTTTATGGAAAAGGAGGGTGGTGGGTGTATTTGTATGTGTATTGTAGTTGTTTTTTGCATAGTCACTTCTTGCTTTTAGCAAAGCTGGATAGATCCAACAAAGATTCCGTTGCCAGGTCCTTCGTATTCTAGTTTATTAAGGTAGTTAGTAACAGGACACTTTTTCTTGGGTTGGGATTGGCATGGGAATATCTGGGTAAGTAACACCCATCATTGGCATCATGTCATCACACTGAGGTTGGTTTGTTTTTTATTGTTTCGAGGGAGCTACTAAAGTTGTCGTGTTCACTTGTACACTACTTTGTATCGTTTTGTAAGTATTAAGGTGAGTTTGTATTTAACTTAAACGTTGTCTTGGAGTTACCTTGATGTTTTGTCTTCTATTCTTTGTTTCTAAGTTTTATTATGCCGGTGATTGGATGTTACACTTAAGATAAGCCAAAAGTGGGATATATTATTCGCAAAGGGATGCAAAGTATTGCTTTCAAAGAGGTTTTTGCTTTAAGCTTAAGACAAATATTGCGGCTTGGTTGGTATGGTAAAGAAAAACAAAATGTCGCAAGTGTTTTAATTTTTTAAGAACCCCATAATAGACATCGATTACAATTTAGCTATGTTTTGTTGTATAATCAACGGCGGTGCAAAGTGTTGTTGACCCAGGCAGCTTTCTCATCTCTAGAAGGCAGCTAATTCCATTAAGGACAAGGACTGCTCAACGATGGAGGCAGCTTCTATAATTTCCATTTTAAAAAAAAAAAATAGACAATATTTATATTAAGGAGGAGGATAAGGTTCACATTTCTAATCTGCTCATTTCATATGTTCGATTGAAACATCCATCTTATTTTATTTATCCAATTAGAAGATCAAGATTTTTCTTAATCTATCTTTTATGATTTTTATTCCACGATTAAAAGTAGCTCGACCTTCGGCACCTTTTCTTCAAATCTAAGACAATTGAAAATATACCGTTATATATTTTTACACATTTATGATATGGGTGAAAAACGAGAAATGCAATATGTTATAAATAACATAACACATAAGAAATGGTCATCATTACAATATTTGTCGCAAGTCCTACAAGTAATCGAGAGTGGAATTAGACTTGAGTAAGGGCTAGTTCTGAATCGTAAACTGACTAGGTAGACTAATAAACTAGTTCAGCATGTGGGAGGTTGGGCCAAACTGCCTCTTCTCTTCTCCTCAAATCGTTGAGCTTTAAGGGTTCAAGTGGTTTAAGAGAGCAAAACCGTCCGAACCGATAGGTTGCAAATTGTTAAAAGGAAAGAGAAAGAGAAAAGGGAGGTCATTAAGTTGGAAAAAATAATTGTATAATATTTAATAAGTTATTGCATGTCAAAATTATTTTATTTACAATGATGAATGATAATTTTTTAAAAATAATATTATCAAACTAATAATAAATTATTAATTATAAGTTAATTATGCATTAAGGATAAATGAAAAATTCAATTTCAGTTAATGTAAGTCCTTTTTATAAAACTTGTCAAATGTTAAGGAATTAAATATGATGAAAAAATAAAATTTAAGGAAAAAAATAAAAAAATTGGAATTATATTAAGTCGGAAATTAATAAAAAATTAGAAATTATTAATGAATTAGTATACTTAAAAAAAAAAAGAAAATAGATCACATTATTAAAAATTATTAATATATTTAAAAAAATAATTTAATAAAATTAATAAAAAAATTAAATATAAAAAAAACTGTTCAATGGTCGAATCAGCCTTGAACCTACCCCTCCCCACAACCATGGGCTAGTTATGGTTCAACTACAGCTGAGCTTATAAACCGACGGTTCTAAGCAGATTCAAGGAATGGAAGGTTGGGCTAACTTGTTGCCCACCATTAAGTGGGATGATTTGGTAATTTAGAAAGTTTTAAACTTTTTGCGAACAAAGACTTAAATACATCCCTTTTGTTTACTTGTTCAAATTTGGTGCAAAATAATATATAAATAATAAGTAAACCTTAAAATAAAGGAGAGCTAGGATGAGAAGATCAAATTAAAAAATTATTGTACTTCAACCTTATGATTACCATATTCTTCTAACTAGGTATGCTACTAGGCTAGTTAATATAAGATTTTCAATCAGTCTAAACCATTAAAAGTCTTATAGGGTTAGATTCTATAGGGTTTTAGGGTGAGTTCTAGAATTAATTTTCAAATCTTATGGGGTTATGGGTTAGGTTTTGAAATTTAGGAAAAACCTAATGAAAAACCCAAACCTGTTTTAAAATAATAATATATACATATACAAAAGCCTTTAATCTTATTCCTAAAGCCCATATCATTACGTCTACATTATAGGAAATTGGTACTTGATGAAGCATAAGTTACTAATATAGTAATATTAATATTTATAAATAATATACTCATTGAATATAAGTGTTGATAAAATATAAATAATTGAATAATATCTTTTATCTCTTTCCTTTCAAACAACCCTAAATCCCATAATATTTATATGGATATTATTTTTATGTTTTACTTTTAGGTTTACAACAAGGCTTTATAATAATAGCGTAATTGAAAATTAAATTTTATGGTGATATGATACATTGATACTTTGGCATGCTTATGTTCTTGAGCATCTTATATTAAAAATAAGAGTACCTATTTTTGTTAAATGTATTTTTTTATAATTTTTTTAGCATGAGTGGATTGAGTCGGGTTTTAGCCGGATTTTCCAAAACCTTAAAAGGTAGGGTTATGAAAATAGGGTGAAAACCTAGAGTTTTAGGAAGCACTATAGGATACTGACTTGGGTTTGGATTTTGCAAAGCTCATTCCGAACACACCTCGGTGGCATCCCTACTTCTAGCTCCACTACTAGAGTCTTAGTATTCCACATCAGTGTCATTTCATTATCGACTTTCCATTAATCCAATTAAGAGAGAAATAAATACAAATTTTCTACTCTTTCTCAATAAGCTATCCTTACCTAAACAGAGAACTATAGAATTATGAATCTCTCCTCTAACACAAGACCTATCACTAGAAAATAAGATTTATAGTGATAATGAGGATTAAATACAATAATCTTCGAAATGTAAGCATAGGAGAAAAACAAAAATGTTAAAAATAGAGTAAATGTTGTTGTCTTTAATTTAGCTTCTGAATGTATCCTTGAATTCTTTTGAGAATGAAGTTTGCAGTAAAAAATTATAGACCTAGTTTTTTTTTTTCCAAAGATTTGAACTACGTTGCTTTTATAACTGTCAGGTGTAACTTCTCTTTATTGATATTTTGGAGAATTGTTGACCAAATCTTTAAAAATCTAAAATTATCTTGAACTAGCTATTGCAAAGAGTGTTCCTTGATTTATAGAAGCTAAATCTTTCTTGTTGATTAATTCAAATTGAACATTGTACTTTTGTTGCTATAGGAAATAAGATCTACACTTGTTCTTACGTAAAAGCTCTATTTCGACCACTTAATTCATCAGAATGTCCTTCGAAAGATTGAATTCCTTTGTTAAGTGATCCTTAAAGATATACCTTTATCAGATCATCTTAAATTTGATAAAAACCTACAACGACAAATAAGATTCATCTTTATCTAAGATTGTTGCACATGTCTAACCTTGATCTAAGCTCAAATAAAAATATGATTTGAGTTCCTTAAAATCCTTCATTTATCTTGATAATTATCTATCAAATATCTCGTGAGAAATCTAATAAATTATGATTTCAAGAAAAATCTATCCACTATCATAATGTTCTTATTAAAATAAACTTGTCCTTAAATAATTCAATTAATCCTCTTTAATCCCCGTAGATTTAATGTCCAACTTAATTGAATGTATTGAATACATTACTCAAATATATCCAATAAGTGAAGATGGGCCTTCAAACAATTAAAAGTTCAATAAACCACATGGATCATATTGTTTTGTAAGTTTTTGATACTGTCCAGTATCTTTAAATTAGTCTCTTACTATGCTTCTAATTCTCAATTTCAAACTTTAAATAAAATTTTAACTTAATGACTTATACAATTAGTACACTAATTAAATATCTTTACTCTTTTTGTGATTAAAAAAAAATGATGAAAAACCTTAACATTTTCCCCTTTATGATGATAACAAAACCCTTTCTAAAAAAAATATTGAATAATTATGTGAAAGGTTTAGTAAAAGTTTTTGCATGTCATATCGAATGCAAGCTTACACATATTACTCAAAAACTTTCTAAAGTCCATATTACAAGAAAAAAATTTTCAAAAAATCATTATATCAGAAACAGTTCATAATATCAAAATAAGCCATGTTAGATTAGACATTGTTCAACAAGATAGAAATCTATTTGCTAAATTAGATTATGATTTTGCCATTAAATATTTTTCCTTATTATTCTCTCCTCTTTTTGTTATCATCAATTACTTTTACTCCCCCTCGAACCTAATATAGGAATGAATAATTGATAACAATATGGAGAAAAGACATAATAGGAAACACGAAGTATTGATATTTCATTTACAAAAGCTAAATACATTAGTCTGTCTCTAAATCTAACTCTAATATTGATTCTAAATACAAAATAGACATGAACAGAATATTAAATTTGGACTAAAAGCAAATACCATAGACTAAAACAAACTTGAACAAACTTAATAGAAACTATTAGACTTAATCAAACTAGTACTAAACTAACAACAACTAACAGAAATTTACATCAAAACATAGACGACATTTCAAACTGACTTCTTTTTCTTCTTCTTTGGGTAACTCATCTTAACTCTTCCGAAAGAGCTTGAAGATGGTGGTGGAGTAGATTTTTTCCAAGGTAGCAGCAAAACAATTGTTTGAGAAACCTATGGTGTTGGTTCCTTTGCTACTACATTAGATATAGTAGATAACTTGAATAGTGACAAAATGTTGTGCAGCTGGACTTAATGGAGTTGGTTTGGTGGAAATAGTTTGTGGTGCAAGAGATTAAGGTTGATCACAATGATCATAAGTTGGAGTGTCAAAAGTAGAACTTGCAATTTCGCTAAAGGTCATTGAATTAGGATAACAGGTAGAGTGTTAGTTAAGGTTAGAGGCTTAAAAGATGTTGCCTTAATAGTCTCTTTGAGGCTATGTTGAATCTAAGTCAATAACCAATCCATTTTCACTTTTATTAACCGTTCTACTTCTTCTCTTGAAATACCCTTAGCTGTGGAAGTTTCATCAGATCCCTTTATAACTTTTAATTCTAAATCATCTTCTAGATCTTCTTCTGAGTCAAATACTCTTTTTCCTTCTTCAATTTCCATTTTGCGTCCAATCTTGATCTCAAACTTTGTCTTACTTTTCTTTTTCTTTCCTTTGAGTATTTCTTTTCCTTTCCTCTTCTTGTTGATCTTCTCTTCTGGTTCTAAACAAGGTTTTAAAATTGCTTTTGAAAGCTCCCCCTCAAATAGTGATCTAGAAGTTTGTTTTTCTTGTACTTGTCATGTACATAAAAAGCCCAGTCATCCATGAACCAAATATTGTTCCTAAGATTGATGCCCGTATGGTTAATACGTGCATCACCTATAACTTTAATCGGTATCTTCTTCTAGCAACCTTTAGGATTTTAATCTTCTCATACTCAAAAAGCTTCATTAAGAGATTCCCATAAGGTCTCTTCCTTTTGGTCATGTATGAATGCTTAGGAATTTGTACAACTAAGTCTAACTTTTTTTTTTCCCATTACATGACCAATGTCACCATTGCATCTTCCTTATAAATATTACTAATACTTTCCTTTTTAGGAAGAATACAACTGATCACCATCTTGTGCAATATTCTAATTATTACCCTAAAATTGAATATACTAACTTTTTTCGTAGCCAAATCCTTTATCCTTTATTCAACTCCTCAAAGACTTTTTTTTTTGTCCATTTCATTAACTCCCGTCATTGTTGATCTTAGGTAACTTAAAGCATTTTTGAATATCTTCCTTCGTGATAACTAATTTTTGCCCTTGAACTTTAAACACCTATTAATCTCTTTATCCAATGTCAGATTCTCATAAAACTCATATATTAACTCTAAAACAACCATAGTTTCAACATTACATAAATTTTTGCACCCTAGAAACATCGACAAATTCATTCCAACAGAACCCATTATTTTGAAAGCACTCAAAATTAAAAATACTAGGTTTTATGTGTTAATTTTTTTTAGAAGAAGAAACATAAACAATTGGAGGATTTAATTTTTTTCTTTTCAGCCATAATTTGCTCAAATTGTTTTTGTTTTTGGCTCATACTCTGAATTTGATTCTGCTTGAGGTTATGATTTTGCATATGATTTTTCACCTTTGTCTTCACTTTTAGAACCTTCCTCTTCTGTCTCTTCTTTTGATTCTTCTTCTATCTTAGCAATCTCCTCACTAGACGAGCTTAACCCTTCATCAATCTTACCCTTATCTTAAGTATTAAGTTCAATATTTCAAATTTGAGGTTAAGGTTTGTAGATTGAGAGTTTTCAAGATTAGGGTTTTATGTTTCTTAATTTAGAGTTTGGTTTTTGTCTCAATTAGATGGCTCATCAACTAAAGAATATGGATTTTCTTTCATACTCATGGGGTCCTTTTTGGTTTTGAGCCTAATCCAAGAGGATTTTCTTGGTGCCATTTTGCAAAAGAACAAAGTTTTGAGCTTAAGAGGTTAAGAGAGAATGAAAGTTAGAGAGATGAAGAGATGATGAAATAACTTAGAGAGAGAATGAGGTTAAAATTTATGGAACTCAAAATTTCGAAAGTATGTTAGCATTGAAGTGTAATAGAGAAGTGGAGCTTGATCAGAGAGTGAAATGGAGAAAGAAAAAGAGACATGGCATTTACAAAATGAAGAATTTCACTAGACATACTTGACACTAACACAAAAATAGAGGAATGGGGGAAACTTGAGCATGGACGATCAACTCACATAGGAGAAAAGAACTGATGATTGTCATTTGTTGTCTTTAAATGGTATAGTGGGAAGATTAAAGGGGATAACAAAAAAAAATTGAAAAAAAAAATAAATTACACAAATGCCACTTTTGGGAAAATGTTCTTAAGAATACGGCACTTGAAATCGTCATTTCAAGAATTCCCTCTTTAAGATGCAATTTCACCTTATTAAGATATGATTTCATCTTCAATTAGGTCGAATATCTTATTTTTTGGAATATTTTCCCAAAAGTGAAATTTTTAGGATTCTTTTATATTTTGCATTCTTTCCCTTTTCTCGAAATTAAAGATTAACTAGATAAAAAAAAAATGGATTATTAATGAGCATCTTATATTTTATGTAGTAATTAATGTATTAACTCTTCTAGCTATAGGAAATTTGATTTGGCTACTATACATGAAATAACCTATTTAATTAGACTAAAATACACAAATTTAATAATACTTCAAACTAAATTTTACACAATATTAAAATGAACTTAATTATTGTATATTAATTAATTTAAACTTATATACATATATACGAACATTAAATAAAATTTCAAAACAAAGTAAAATACCTTGAAATTTGTAGTAAAGTGAACATAACACATCAAAATTTTATTATTTAAATAACATGGATATGATACAAGATATTACACAATAATGCTAGTCACTTAAGGAATTTATGCAAATGGATAATAAACACCTATTTAGTTTCTTATAAATTCAAATTTAGTCTTATTTAGAGGCTTAATGAAAATGTTAGCTAATTAATTGTCTGTAGAAACAAATTTAATACTTATATCACCATTGTTAACATGATTATATATGAAATGATGCCTCACTTCTATGTGTTTAGATCTAGAATGGTGCATAGGGTTTTTAGTCAAGTTTATTACACTTGTATTATCACACTTTATTTGTATATTTTTCAAATTTAATCTATTATAGAATAACTATTATTTGACCCACAAAATTTAAGCATAATAATTACCAATTGAAACATACTCAACTTTAGTTATAGATAGGGCATTAGAGTTCTGTTGCGTGGAAGACCAAGAAACCAACTTATCTTCTAAGAATTGGTAAGTATCTAAGGTACTTTTTCTATCTATCTTACATCTAGCATAGTTAGCATTTGATTAGCTAATCAAATCAAAGTTTGACTCTTTAGGTACCAGATTCCTAACTTAATTGTGTAAGATATATACTTGAAAATCCTTTTTACAGATAATAAGTGTGTATCAATTGGTTTAGATTGGAAACATGCACATATACATACATTAAACAATATGTTTGGTTGTGATGTGGTTAAATATAATAATGAATCAATCAAACTCTTGTAAAGTTTCTCATTAATTTCCTTACTTGCATCAGTAGGGTCTAACCTAGTGGAAGTGGACATGGGTATAGTTGTTTGTGACACTTTCCATTTCAAATTTCTTTAAGATCTCTTCAATATACTTTTCTTGATATATAAATATCTCATCACTTGTCTAATTTGTTTGGAGTCTAAGGAAGAAGTTCAATTTACCCATTAAACATCTCAAACTCAGCTTGCATAAGCTTAGAAAACTCCTTGCAAAATGTTTCATTAGTAGATCCAAAAATAATGTCATTAACATATATCTAGACTATTGATATATCATTATGACAGTGTTTTAGGAACAAGGTTGTGTATACCTTACCTTTTTGGAAGCTATTCTTAATTAGAAAGTCGCAAAGTTTTTCATTCCAAGCTATAGTAGCTTATTTTTATCCATACAATGCTTTTCTTAATTTATATACACGATCTTCTTTAAATGGATATTCAAACCCTAGAGGTTCTATGTATACCTCTTCCTTAATATAACCATTTAATACAGCGCTTTTTAACATCCATTTGAAATAATTTAAAGCCTTTATAACATGCAAAAGCAAGTAGAAGCTTAATTGCCTCCAATCTAACAATTGGTGCATATGTCTCATCGAGGTCAATTCCCTCTACTTGTGAGTAACCTTTAGTTACCAATCTAGCCTTATTTTTTACTACTTTACCATGCTTATCCAACTTATTTTTTAATGCCTACTTTGTTCCTATTATAGATTTACTCTATTAACTCTTCTTACATGGCATTTATTTAGCTATTATCAAATAAAGCTTCATCTACACTGTTAGGCTCGGACTCTCATAATAAGGAAAAATGATTCTCTATATTCTTCAAACTGGCTCTTGTTTTAACTCCAAAATAAATATTACCTATTAGTTGTTCAAGTAGATGATAAGTCTTAAATTTGATCGTTTCATAAGGTTCAGATATTACTTAAGGAGCTTCTGTTTTAGCCTTTGAATATGCTTCTATTTTTAGTTGTGATGAGCTTCCAACCCTAGGTTCTCCAAATGTACCTATCTAACTTTGCTATACATTTTCGTTCTTACCCTTAGCTTTCACTTGTAAGTCATCATCAAAATCGTCTACTTTGATCTCATTAGCAAATTTACATTTACAAATTCCTCTACGGTTTTAGTGACCTTGTTAAATATACAATATGTTTTACTGTTTAAGGAGTATCCTCAAAATATATCTTCATTTGCACATTCCTCAAACTTACCAAGGTTTGAACTTATTTCCTTAATGAAATATGAAGAACCAAATATACGAAAATAAGATACTATGGGTTTTCTACCTTTATATGGCTCATATGACGTCTTCTTGGTGAATGCTTTATATATATACGATTAATAATGTAGCATGATGTCAAAACTACCTTAGCCGACAAAAATTGTGCTACACAACTTTCGTTTAATAAAGTTAGTATTATTTCTTAGATTTTTCTATTCTTATGCTCTACTGCTCCATTTTGTTGTAGAGTATAAGGAGCTGAAAAATTGTGAGTACTGTCATTTTGATTACAAAACTTTGTAAAATTATCTTTTTCAAACTTTTTTCCTTGATCAGTTCGTAAACTAATGATGGAGAAACCTTTTTCATTTTTAACCTATTTTGAAAACATTTAGAAAGCAAATAAAGCATCACTTTTAAGTCATAAGAATATAAGTCATAAGAATAGAACCCAAGTGTTGAGCTTGATTTTTCGATTTCTTATTTTAATTTCATTTCCCTTAACTTCATTTAAACTAAACCTTATGCTTATTTAATTTAAGCTTTTGACTAAAGTTAAAGAAAACTCAATTTCTTTATTTTGAAAAATTTTAGAGTCGTCACTTAGTAAAACTAAGAAAGGTAATTAAACTAAAACCGGTTAGGTTGACCTATTCCATTTTAACCACTAGTCTGCATTTTGAAAACTTTTTTTGAAAAGAATTCAAGAAACTAGATTTCTTAAGTTCGGAGGCTACCCTATTAAAGCCTAATGAGTACCACTATTAATTTTCCGAAATTAGTTTTAGTTTTCAAAATTACCCTTTTTAAAACAAAGTTTAATTAGCAATAATAAATTAAATTAGATTTATTTTACAAAAATAGATAATTCAAGCTATAATTTACAAAAAATAAAAAACTAAAGTTCTTACAAATTTTAAGTTACCCTGAAGATGCCTATATACTCGTTAATTGGGATTAAACACCCGTAATTCATTTTTTACAAACTTTATTGTGTTAGTGAATTTCAATTTCAAAAATTGGCTAAATTTATATTTTTTATCAACTTTTTTTTTATTTGAGAAAAATTATAAAAGAAATGCTCCTAATTTTTATGTTAGTAAAAAAAATTTTAATTTCGAAAAAGGGTTTATTATGCATTTTTATTTTGAAAATGACTTTTCCAAGTGAAAAAATGTTTTTTTCCCCCTCTTTTTCTATTAATTAAAACTCCATATACATGTACATTGACCATTTATTTTTTATATATATTTTTTATTTAAGTGAGTTAATAAATAAAAGAAATAAAAAATAAGATAAAAATAAAAAAAGTGACTAAATAAATATTGAACCTGATATTGGATGTGAGTTGGTGGGCCTTAGCTTTGGGTCGGACCTCAGATTTGAATTGGGTCAAATACAAGAAATCCAAGTCACAACTAGGAGTGTTAAGGTGATTTAATTCCAGTTAACCCAAGCACCAAAACAAGTGGGAAATTGGTTATTCATGCAAATCGAATTGGAGAATATAAGGGTAAACTCAACGCCACAGCCAATCAAGAGCCGTTTGTAGTGTTTTGAGTTTGGAAGTGGTAGCTATTGTGCACTTGTGAGAGAGATGGTGGTCGAAGAGAGAGAGGTATCGCAATGGGTCAATGGAGTACTAGTTAGATTGGTTTTATTTATAGTATTGATAGATGTAAGAGAGGGCCAATGGTGTTAGGGATGTTGGCTGTTGACGAAAGGGTCAAGGGTAGTAATGAAGGATCAGTATGGTGTTTGGTTGAAAGGGGTGATCATATGAGAGAGAGAGTATAGTTAGAATGGGGTTCGATCATGGTCCGATAAAGGAGAGATTCTAGTGTGTGTGGTCTAGAGTTGAATTAGGGTTGTGAGTGGCACTACTACGGTTGTGGTTACGTGAGGATCGATGGGCGATAGATGTTAGTTGTATGAGCGAAAGAGAGGATGATACGGTGGGATTAAGTCGAACATCTTCGTCTTGGTCTAGTTAGCATTGTGTTTACTACAGTTAGTGTGGGGGTTACTAATATGGGTCATGGCATTGGGTCGTAGCCACTGTATGGTGATTTCTATAGGTTGTGCAATTATCAAAACATTATCAAGTCTATTGTGTGACTATCATGCGACCTGTGCTCTAAGCGTAGGTTATGTCTTGGTGGTTTGTGTATGGTGGTGAAGTAATAGTATAGGTTAGGTTAGGTAGGAGTTAGGTCATGGATCTATGGATGACTGCTAATCTTTAGTCGAGCGAGGATTTGGCAGATTGTATGTTTGTTGTGAGGTCATATGAGGGTGGTTCAATGGGTGTTGAAGGAGGAGAATGATACTGATAGTATACGGGGGTTTGTGATTAAACACAATTTTGTCCGATAAAGTTATATTTAGTGTTTTTTTTTTTTGCGACGAACTCCTAGTTTCCTCCCTTTGCAAATTGATGTTCCTTGCCCTTTATCAATTCCAATTCCAAATCTATTTCAAAGATTCAAATCTCTTTTAAATCAAATTCAAGTGCTAGCATCTTTTTCTCTTTTTAGATTTAGTTATCTTGAATGCTTATTCAATAAGATTACAACTAAATCTATAAAAATTTGTTCAAAATTCAATGAGATCCATTTGTGAGATCGAATTCTAGGAGATTTTGCAATTTTTCCTTCTCCTTTCTTGGCCAAAAAAAAAAAAGCATTTCAACAACAAAACGCACTAGAGTGGAATCAAATCTACTACCTTCTAATCATTCTTATCACATGCCTAGGTGCCTAGCCAATTGAGCTAAGTTTTTTCTCATTACTTTACCCAATTCATTATACTTAGACCATGACACTGGACCTAACCTTAGTTTCACATTCAAGTCCAAGCTTAACTTCATCTAAATTGCCCTAAAATGACGCAAGCCTTTTAACATAACCCATAATATGCATGTAAATATATTCTAATACCACTTTTGAATTTAATGAATATAAAGTCTTATTCTAATTAATCTCATTAAAATACTTTTAGATTGGAAAAAAAAATCCATTTAAATATTTTACTATGATATTTTTCCATTGAAACCTAAAAATCTCGAAGACTCTAAATTTATTAAATTGCATATATACTTTCTACTATTGCTTGATTCAACCCTAAACAACTGACTTGACTTAGATAACTTTGACACTTTGTATTTTTTTTATTTAATTTTCTTTTGTTTTTTTTTTATTATTTTCAATTTTATAGAGGATCCTTTCTCTAGATAATAAATAATTAAAATCTAAGGGGGCAAAAATGTTGTGTTTGCACCAAGTATACCAAGAAAAGTCATTTACAATTACTAAACCATACTTATTACTACTTAGCTCAATATAAGTGTGGGACCAAACAAATTAAGAAATAAAAGTTCTAAAGATCTCTTTGTTGATATAACATGTTTAGACTTATGTGAAACAATAGTCTTCTTATTCTTAATACATGTGGCACAACGAATATCATCTTTTATGTGCAATTTACACAAACCATGAACTAGATTATTATTAGGCAAATTATCTAATTGATGAAAGTTGACATGTCCTAACTTCTTATACCATAAGAATGCATTATTAGAAATAGTTAGAAAACAACTTTCAATTTCTACTTTAGCTATTTCAACAAGATACATATTCTTCTTTCTAAATCCTTCAAACACTTTAAGACCATTTTTATCATTAGCCTCTACTTTATTTTAATCAAACACCATTTTAGAACCATTGTCACACAATTGACTGATACTTAACAAATTATGTTTTATGTCTCTAATTAAACACACATTTTCTATAATATAAGGGGGTATGCTAATATTACTAACTACGGTGATTCTTCCCTTATTATAATCTCTAAACTTTACATAGCTTCCTTCTTGCCATTCTAAGCTTGTGAATAATGAATCATCACCCGATATACGATATGAACAGTAACCATCCAGGTATCACATTCCTTTCAATCTTGCTCCACGTTGCTCTAACCATCAAAATAAGTTTAATTCATTTTTGGAACCCATACTAGCTTTGGTCCACAAAAATTCAAGCTCATAGTTTTGAGAGATCTAGCTTGTTAAGTATTGAACTTGTTCATTTTATAAAAGTAATACTTCTCAATACAACCAAGTTGGTTACAAAAGTATCATGCATAAAATTTAGATTATCTATACTTATGAGTTACTTGATTTGTCAAGTTTCTACTTGAGTAGCCTTTAAATTTATCTCTAATTTATTCTTTGATTGCATACTTGTTATTTTGGCCAAAGTTTCTTTTGTTATATTGGCTGCCTTATACAGTAGACTTAGCTTTCACATGCACAGTATTAATTTTAATAGATTCTGTAAGCCCCAAAACTAGTCATTCCAGGTTTCGATCGGTTGAAAGACCCGATCGAGCCTACATTATAAAATAAAGGTAGAAATATTAGTAAAATGATCCCGTAAGTTTGAATTTAAGAAAATAAGCAATAAAATAAAAGAATATAAAAATTCCAAATTTTAAGTGTATAACTCGTTATTTATTGAAAATATGTAAAATGCATTACGATAATTAACGAATCGCTAGAGATAAATTATATGTAAACTAAAAATCATAAAATAACCTAAATAATATTTAGGAATATTTATTTGTACTATATATGAATTTACATGTATGTAGAATTACGCGTAATTACTTAAAATATGCATAATGTGTTAAAATCATACTAAATAATTAAAGAGAATTCATAATTAATTAAGGAAAAATAAAGAAAAATAAGGAATGATCTACACATAGGTCGTGGCAGTTGGGAAAAATAGGAAAAAAATCGGCCAATTAAATTAAGACAATACAAAAGCAAAAAATTAAAGGATAATGTAATTGTCTTGTTCAATTTAATGCACAATAATTACACTAAAGCTCTATAAATAGCAAGAAAAATTCAGAAGCTCATTTGGACAGTTAGAAATCAAGAAAAATTAGGGAGAGGGGAAAATTGAGAGAAAAAAAAAAAGAAAAAAAAAAGAAAAGGAAAACTGTGCAGTTAGGGCTACAAAGGAGAACCCAGATCTGACGGCCATCTAGGGGTGAATGGCCACCACCACCACACGGGGGTGGACGGCCACCACCACCACACGATGGTGGCAACACCTAGGTGGGCCGACACACCCATGGCCACCGACGGTGCCCGGAGCCACCCAAATTGGTGAGTTTGATTTCCAACTTGATTTTGTATAATTTTGAAAAAATAGTAAATATTCCTAGAAAATTATGAAACTTGTTATTCTAAAATATTTTTGTATGTAGTTTTTAGAAAAAATATTATTTTGATAAAAATATGTCTTGTGATATAGGGTCCTTAAGATATCGTGCAAAACCGATCATGTTTCGGTTTAGAAACAAATGACCTTAAGAGTGTAGTTTCGAGCTCAAAATTATTGTGTAAACCACTTAGATGATATAAAATAGTGCTATGAAGCCCGTTTTCAAAAATTAATTTTTGAAATTTTTAGATAATTTTTAGGCCTTAAAATAAGGCATAAAATGGGTAATTTAGGGTTAATAAAGTAATTAGATGGTTAATTACTGATTTAGTGAATAAGTATATGTTTTAAGATGTTGAAATCTGATGGAGTATGATACTTGTAGCATTTAGGGTGTTAGATGTAATTATTAGGTTAATTATGTAGTAAATAAGTAATATGAAAAAATAATACATTTTAAGTTAATTTTGTAAATTAGGGTAATTAGGTGTAAAATCTGATTTAGGATGAATTTAAATATTTTAAAATGATAATTGATGTTGGGAGATAGTAATTAGAGTGATAAAAATATTAGATGTGTATTATGTATATAACAAGTAATAGTACATAATACACAATTATTAGAAATATAATAAATAGAAAATATTAGAATAAAAAAATTGATATTATGATAATAATAAAAATATATAATAAATCTGATAGGAAACTTGAATTTATTGAATTAGATGAAAAATGTAAAAATTTCTCACATCAAGAGTAAAATCGGTACACTAATAAGGATTTAAGTGTACCGAGTAGAATAAAATACTAATTAGAGATAATGATGGTATTTAGGAGATCAAGAAGTAATGTAATTAATTTCACATTATGAGTTGAAATGAATTTTTATGGTTAAAGTATAAAACACTACTTAGAAATCAAACTAGAACCTAATTTAGAAATTAATGCGAAAACCGAACTCGAACCTAACCCCAAACCTAAAATAATTGTAAAAGACTTAAGACCTAGATGATTAGGCATATTAAACCCTAAACAAAACATAACAATAAGCGTTATAGGATAAAATGAACCTATAATAGTTATACGAAAAACTGAAATCATGTTTGTATTATAGGGATGATCGGCGATGGCCTAAGCAAGTCGAACCTTGAGTGAGTAAGCGAGGAGTTCAGGTAGGTTGGGATTAATACGATGCTGTATTTTGGAGGCTTAAGGTTATGCTTGGTTGTTCTTGTTAGATAGTTGGATGTGTGCATGTACTTGATTATGGGTGATGTTATGATTCTGTTTGTTGCTTTGGCATGTATTGTATGATTTGTATGAAATAATTGATCACCCTAAACTGGACTTAATCAAATATACGACCAGTAATCATAATCGGACATGCATGGCAACCCCTTATGGGAACTTATGACTCTCCGGCTAAATACCGACCCCTTCAAAAGGGATAGCGCAGGATTGTAATTGGTCCCTTCTTCATCCTTAGCTGAACTAAGTGACAGGAGAAGAGGTCGTGGCAAGGGTGAAGTCAGTAGTTCGAAGGTAGTCGTGGGAGGAGCGAAGTCTCCATTGTACAAGCCTGGGTTTGGTCGTGAGCTGTTGTATTAATAGCAACTCCTCAACCCGGATTAAAGCGGGCGCAATTTCTCTAATCTCATGATGGACCGGACAAAGTCATGCGATGGCATTTGCTTGCATATGCATTGCACCTAATAAGTTGATTGAAAACCTTGTTGTATTTGTGGTATAGTTTTAAATCCTCCATCCTAACTTACTAAGTTGTGGTTGCTCACATCCCTATAGACGTCGTACAGGTGCTGGCTAAGAAGAGACAAACAACTACTCTGAAGCTAGTAACTGCTGGATCCTGGGGAGTGAGGAAAAAAATTGAAGAATCAACACATATGTTATTAATTTTCATTTCTAAATAATGTAATAACTAAATTATAGTGAATATATATAAATTTCCTCACCTTCTTACGTATATGATTTATTTAAATTATATACTGTTTACTTCAAAGCGGGTTAGTCGTGGACGTCTTGTATAGATCAGGTTTAAGATAGCAGTTGTAAGGCCAACTTCTATCTTAGGATGGTTTACACGGCGGGGCTGTTACGACTCTGCTGCTTCGGGGCGTGACAGATTCAACACTAACTATTTCCTTACCCTTTACAAACATGATTTTATTAATTGATTTAGAAGATTCTCCATGTTCATAACTAAGTTCAATTTTAGAATTATCTAATCTTTGTGAAGATAATAGTAATTGCAATTTCTTATCACTTTCATCAAACTTGTTAAAGGTTACATCAATTGTGCAAGACAAGTCATCAATTCTAACATTCAATTCCTTAAGTTCCTCTTTTAACATTAGATTCTCCTTTCCTAAACTTTCTTGGATTGACCTTAGATTTTCATTATCTATTTGCAAAACTTCAATATCATTTTTTAGTATATTATTTTTATTAACTAAAAATGAGTTTGTTTATAATAAGGCATTATTCTCACTTTTTAATGCCTTAATTTCATCATCTTGTTTTTCAATTTTGAATTAGCCATTTCAAATGCTTTTAAAAGACTCTTAATATGTTTTTGTACACTTTTAGCCATATCATCATCATCAGAGTGAGTATTTGCCTCAGAGATAGCCATCAAACATAGGTTGGCCTCTTCTTCCATCTTTGAATTTGTTTTTGAATTTACTTTTGACTCATCCAAGTCACTCCAAGTGGTTAGTAGTGTCTTTTGTTTCTTTTTGTACTCTTTCAATCTATTTGATGATACTAGACATTCATACTTGATATTCTTAGACTTTTTTTACACTCGTAGCATACAAATTCCTTTTTTCTTCTTCTTTTCTTTCTTTTCCTTTTTCTCTTCTTAATAACTCTTTCCTGCATCATATTTTGATCAATTAAAAGAAGAACGTTTATTGAAAAACTTCTTCTTACCCTTTTTCTTGGATATTCCGTTGAGCCTCTTAGCAAGTAGAGTTATATCCTCATCTTCATCCATTTCTAAATTTGTCTCAAATTCAGTCTCTAAATCAGCTTCTTGGGCTTTAAATACAATTGTCTTCTTACTCTTATCAGATTAATTTGTATGCTTGATATGAGATTCATAAGCAAATAGTTTTTCCCTTAGTTGACTCATTATTAGCTTTGACAAATTCTAAGCTTCTTTCATTGTTGTCTTTTTTAACATCCCAAGACTTAGGTAAAGTCTTTAGCATCTTTTAGATGAGGTTAGTATCATCAATGTTTTTACCTAGCAAAGCTAATTCATAGTAATTGTTGTAAAATGATTAAACATACTATGCATTTTTTTACCCAGTTGAAACTTAAACAAATCATATTGCTGAAGTAAGTATCCTTGATTGCTATGGTTCCTTCGTGAATCTCACTCAAGGTATCCCAAATGTCTTTTGTAGTCTTATAACAAGAAATAAGATAATATTCAAATGAAGTTATTGTCATTAACAATAAGTTTTTAATTTGATTATCTTTTCAATCTTTCTCTTCTCATCCTCTATAGGATCTCCATCAATGACAATTTGGATTTTGGATGTCTCCAAAATTAATGATTTCCCATGAGTTGAAATTAGTTGCTTGGACATAAGTTCCATCCTACGTTTACAATAGGCAAAGTTAGTGCTATTGAAATAAGGTACACAATTTGTAGCAATAGATATATTATTTTTTGCCATGGATCTTTAAACACTAGATAATCAAGAGCAAAGCTTTAATACTAAATGTAGCCTTCGAAAGTAACCAAAAGGGAGGGTGAATTAGTTACTTAGAAATTTTTAAACTTTTTGCAAATAAAGACTTAAATATGTCCCCTTCAATTACTTGTTCAACTTTGGCACAAGACAATATATAAACAATAAGTAAAGCTTAAAATAAATGAGAGTAGAGATGAGAAGATTAGGCTCAAGAAGTACAGTACTTCGACCTTATGCTTACTGTACTTTTATAGCTTTATTATTGGGGACTCGATACTTTACATCGATAATGTTCTACTATCCACTTTCCACTAATCCAATTAAGAGAGAAACAAATGCAAATTTTTTGCTTTGTCTCACTAAGTTATTTTTGCCTAAATACAGATCTATAGAATTTTGAATCTCTACTCTAATATAAGATCTATCACTTGAAAATAAGATTTATAATGATAATGAGGAATGAATACAATGATCCTCAAAATGTAAGCATAAGAGAAAAAACATAATGATAAAAATAAGGGAAACAATGTTGTCTCTTATTTAGCTTATGAATATGTCCCTAAATTCTTTCGAGAATGAAGTTTCCAGTAGAAAGTTGCATATCTTTTTTTATTTTAGGGGGGAAGGGAGGGAGGGAGGGATTTGAACTACCTTTCTTTTATATCCTTCAGGTGAAATGTTTCTTTACTGATATCTTAGATAATTCTTCAACAAATCTTGAAAATTTTGAAATTATCTTGAACTAGCCATTGCAAAGAGTGTTCCTTAATTTATGGAAGCTAAATCTCTTTCATTGATTGATTCAAATTGAACATGATACTACTACTATTATAAGAAATAAAGTATGCCTGTGTTTTTGTGTAAAAGCTTTGTTTTAACCTCTTAGTTCATTAAGATGTCCTTTGAAAAATTAAATTCCTTTATTAAAAAAAAAAATAGCTCCTAAAAATCAGGAACAAATCTTGATACTTAATAATACTTTGTATTTGAACTTTAAGCTTCTAATATTTTCTTGTTGAAGCTCTATATGATAATCCTAGTAATAAGTCTGATATACTTGGATAAATGATCTTTAAAGATATACCTTTATCAGATCATCTTAAATTTGATAAAAATCTGCAACAACAAATAAGATTCATCCTTATTTAAGATTCTTGCATATGTCCAACCTTGATCAAAGCTTAAATAAAAATCTAATTTGAGTTCCTTAAAATCCTCCATTTGTCTTGATAATTATCACATGTCAACATAATACAGGATATGCCATCACACAGGAATACCTATTAAAACTTAACTCAACCTACTCATTTATCATAAGAAAACTTTATTTATATGATAATGAGGTTGCTATATCAGACTTCGACTGGACATTTGGTTACAATTTATATGTATAGCCTAATATTTACATCAAAACATGAAGAAACCTTTTCTTTTGTCATCTTGAAAATAATAGGATTCCTAACTTAGTATAGGTTCCATAAAAAAGTCACTGACTCCAACTCACACTCTCAATAGACATCCCCCTTAGTGTTGGGTCCTTCGCGATGCTATTAATACGAGGATAAAACATTTTATTCCCTCAGCTACTAAAGCTGATTGAGAGTGGATAACAAAAAATATAATATGGGCAATATCACAATTAAAACATTTCAATCATAATCAGCAAGTTTAGCTTCACACATACATTAACCTAACAACGAATTTATTACTAGTAATGCAACATGTTATGCTCATGTACGTGTCTTGCATCGGTACCAATATTCTATGCCCTTTTGATATCTTCATTCGGTTAGTCAACATAGCTAGGCATTTGAATACGACATCCAGGAACCCGAGGCAACAAGGAGCTACTTGGGAATAAAATCTTAAACCAAATTGGACTACACACTGTAGTCTACTAAATCAAAAAGGTAATAAGGAGTTACTTAAGAGAAGGACCCTTAATAGTAGTGTAAAATCTTAAACTTCATCGCGTAGTCCTTCCTTGCTTATCACATCTAAAAAAATGTAAACACTGTCTTCAAAGAACTATGGGTCGAACCTAAACTCTTATAAGTTTTTGTTACTGCATTTTAAATTTCATTCGGCTATATCTTATTCATTCCTTATTTGATTTCAGTTAACTTTATATCATCACGCTTATTGTTTCGATTATTATTAATATATCTTAAGAAAGAAGACTAATCAATATGATTATAAGCCCGAAAATACTGTTTCTTGCTACTGACTCGATCATATGTTACTGTAATTTCGTAATTAACTCGAATAAGCTTTAGTTTTAAACTAAAAACCTTAAAACTTATACTTTTCAAACTTGAAAAACATCCATTTTATACCTAAAATACTAATTTTGCACTATCTTATCAATTATCATAATAGTATTATTTATCATTTTACATATTAGGTCAATATATAAGCTTATATTAGGAAAATATGTGATGAATAGTATATGAGCCTGATTAATTCGACAAAAAATCACATAGACTAAAAAAAAATATAGTTTAATTATTGGTCATCAATTATAGTGAATGAGCTATTATATATTTTTATTAAAATAGCAGTTTTAGCTCGAAATTATGGAAAAAAAAAATTATGTGTAGGATAGAAATTAAGTGTTTCAAATATCAATAAAACTTCTAAAAGCCAAAGTACATAGGGCTCATACATTAATTTTATCATAAACTAAATAATCTAATAAGACAGCAAAATTTTCATTTTTATCCAAAGTAATTACAATAAATAGTAAACTTGCTTATTTTTGAACATTCTCCTTACTAAAATTTAATATATTATATACGTGTGTTATATAAAAATTTTCATGCTGAAATAACATTATTTAATGTTTTGAAAATTTTATTTAAAATTCAACAAAACAGAGCACGTTCTTAAGCAAGTACCCTAAATCAATGTTATTTCAAGAAAATAAAATTATCATATAAAAATAAATATAAAATAACTTAGGGAAACTAAATTTTATAATTTTTTGAGCTAATTTGATATTTTTGATAAATTAATAAAAATAAGCACTAAAATCACATGATGCTCTGGCCATCCTCCGACCACTACCTTATGTAGGCCCACTTTCTCTCCCCACCACAAGTTTAAGTCCCAAGTGGCTCCTTGTCAGGTTACTTGTAACCTTAGGAATCGCAATTCACCCTATTTTTCCACTATTTGCTCTCTTTTTTCTTTTGAATTTTATTCTAAGTTTTCCTATTTTTCTAAAATTATGTTCTTGTGTTTCCAAGTTTCTAAAATATTGCAAATAAGACTTGAGGTTCTATTTATAGTATTTAGAATTTTTGCATGTCAAAAGGTAGGTTAACACATGTCATTTCCCTATCTTTTTAAGTATCCATTGGGTGTCATGTGTCAATTCCTTATTAGTTAGGTATTGACTCATTACTCTAAATGATTCTCAGGCGACCATATCATTTGATGACTCATTCATTTATTTTTTAATTAATTTCCATTATTTTATATTAATTTACCTTATTTTGATAATTTATTATTATTATATGTATATATTTAATACATATAATGCATATCATATGTAAATACATGTATATAATATACCATTCAACTTTATTTATTATTTTTATAAGTTAAATAACTTATCTTTAATATCTCGTTATATCTAAAAGCTTAAATTTTATATTCTTTATATTTATTAACTTTATTGATAAATTGATATTTTTATCAAATCAATCCTTTTATATAGCTTATTTTGAAAAATTGGTTTTGCTAGGATACTTCTCTAACTTTTCTAGCCTTACTATAAAGTTTGAATTAAAATAGATAACGTTATTCAATACCCCAAATTTAGGGCTTCGGATCTTAAGGTTATTACATTGGCTAGAAAATCTAGGGTATTACAATAATAATCTATCAAATATCTCATGAGAAATCTAATAAATTATGATTGCAACAAAAATCTATCCACTATCATAATGTCCTTATCTAAATGAAATTGTTGTTAAATAAGGCAATTAACCCTCCTTAATCCCATAGATTTAATGTTCAACTTAACATCATTGAATACATTATCCAAATATATCTAATAAATGGAGTTAGGCCTTCAAAAAATTAAAAGTCTAATAAAACATACGGATCATGCTGTTCTATAGGTTTCTAATGTTGTCTCGTGTCTCTAAATTAGTCTCTAACTTTGCTTCTAATTCTCAAATTTAGATCTTAAATACAATCTTAACTTTGCTTAATAACTTGTATGTTTGGTACACTGATTAAACATTTTTACTTTTTTTTTTTTTTATCAACACAATAATGATGAGAGAACTCAATAAGTGCCAAATTACAATACGTGGTAAGTTAATGCTGAAATTTTGAGGGAACCATGGAACTAAATTGCCGAAGAAGGGACAATAATTACTTCTCTAACTTTATGTAGCAAAAGGAAACAAATAAAAGTATATTTCTGGAAATCGACAATGGGTTAAAGCAATTATCGGGGACTCCCCTAAACTTGATTATGCTTACTCTCCTACACATGGGATAACAAAGTGGTGATACTTTCCAAAAAAGACAATTGTTCATTTCAAAGTATTTGTTTTTTATATATATTATGTTTATATGATATATATATATATATATTATTTTGTACCCTAAACTTTTTTTTCCAACTATATTATATATTATAACTTAAAGATAGGGGGATTAAAACCCGATTCATTATATTAAAAGACTAATATTCTTTCCACTAGACCATAATAGATGTAGCTAGCATAATTTGTTAATTAGTATTGAAATCTCTTTTTAATTAAAGATGCTTATGGTTCAATTCAATTTAATTCAAAAGTTGAACTAAATGAACTGTATTTGAAATGGTTTGCATCCAACACTAAGTGAATCAAGCCATTGTTGATAGTTCGGAATTCTAAACCAAACTAGTTTAAATATGATTTGGCCTATTCATTTGAGTTTGAACCGCTTTTAAATACACCTAGTTATTTTATCGAATTTCAATTGTTTACAATACAAATTTATCACTATAATTTTGCATAATTTCGTGTTAGATTTTAAGTTAAAAAATTTAACATGTGAACTATATCAACATATACATATAAAAAACAAAAGAATTATGGATGATAATTTCCCTCAAATAAGTTTAACTTAATATCCATCCTTATCCTATAAATTCCCTTATAAACGATCCACATTACAAAATAAGTAAGTTAATGCCAGAAAAAAGACTACACACGTGCAAATTGTAGCTTGCTAGTCTAGGAATTGTTAAGAGATCGATAGTCGAGTGTCAAACTATGAGAGCATAAGGAATTAAGACTGAGATAAGAGGCAAAGGTGATTTAATTGAAAAGATGAATTAGGAGTTAGAATCTCGTATGATGAAAAGGTTAGTATACGTGAGAGAAAAATGATGGAGGAATAGAAGTATTAAGCATTGCAAGACTGGAAGTTAATGTTTTCAGGTTTGACGTGGGGTTTGTTTTATCTTTTCTACATAAGCATTGTCGGTTTAAGCTTGTTTGTTGGTTTTGAAAAATCAAAATATAGCTCCTCCTTTTATTTAAGGAAGAAGCACTTCGATTTGATTCAATCCACTCCAAACCTAACTGCGAATTGGTCAGACCACTGCCAAATCGAATTATAATCTAATCCAAAATATAATATAACAGCATCTTGTGGCATCGATGTGGGTTGTTTTCCGGTTTGGTTCTTTGAAGAACCTTACTTTCAATATGTTACTTATAGATCACATGTTGTTCGATAAACTTTCAATCACAGTAGCTTAAAGTTCTACGACCACCAACAGGAAAGATACCAACCAAATAAGCTTCCCATCAAGATAAGATAACCACCTCCAATGAAAATGTATATCCTACTTCCATTTTATTTTTCCTAACGAATACCATTTCAAGAGAAAATATTGCATGACATTTGACTAAAATCCAATTTTGGAAAGGAGGCTTCGCTTATAGAAAATAAAGAAACTCTTAAAAGTTACAAAACCTTAAAAAAATTGAAAAGAAAAACAAAAAATTGGGTCTTTTGTAGCCATAGATTCTTTTTTAGTCTTAATTAGCAAATAAGATTAGATAAAATTAGAGTTTTTGATTAAAAAAAGGGCCTTTAATTTAATGGAAAAATAGTAAACAAAATGAAGGTTATTCAAGTGAAATGTGACTTCAAAAGGAGCTTGGTTATACCTAAATTAACTATTTTAAGAAAAAATAAGTTTTAAGCAAATTGATCTGAGGATGAACTTCAACTTCAATCTTCATCAAATTGATACAGTTCCAAAATTTAATTTTTACTTATTAATAGTAGACTAAATCATTATTGTGGGCATAAAATAAAGAAACCATGGAGCTTAAGCTAACTATTGGCTAGCTCAATTGGCTCAACCCACTTAGCTCATTACAAATTGTTGCATATGTATACGTTTTTGGCACGTAAAAGGTTAGATTAGAGTCTAAGCTTCAACTCAACGTTGTTTTAACCTCGACCTTAAATATTCTCTTTGCAATTGTCACAAAAGAAGATCAAAGGGCTTACTTTTAGAACAATTTCATAGATTATGCTCAAATATTCAAGCATAATCTAATCAAAAGTCAGGTTTCATTAAACGTGAACTCAATCCTCTATTTTTCCCTTTCCCTAACCTTTTCATCTTGAATGGGAACTTAAGTCCTTTTATAGGATTTCAAGCTTATTATTTTCATTGTCAAATTCATCAAATTCTATTGTACTTCCTTTTGGCCTTCTCTGTATAGATTCTCATGTTTTCATATGCTTTATGTGAGTAACTTGTCAATCCTAATAGCTTTATGAGCCCGATATGCTTCATGCTCTAATTCCATTGGATGGTGACAAGCTTTGCCACTTACTATTAGATTTTGTTATTATATATTCAAATTAATTTGTTTGCGCATTGTGCATTATGTGCTTATTAAATAGAGGCGGTATTTACCGTGCATAATTGCTTTACTTACTCATCGAGGGGCTTGGTGTCAACCACAATGGTAGAAATGTGATTGAGATGTCATAGAGTCTTATGTGTTATTGGGAGCCAATAAGGATACCTATAGAGTTGGTCTATCTTTCATATTTGAAGCATGTCAAACACAAAATACAACACAAGGACATGAATCATGAGCCTAATTATGCTCATGCACTCTTGAATTTGAGGCTAATCTCCCCTTACCTCAGTCCATTTTACTAATAACCATTATTATCTTGAATGAGGTTCAATCAGGTACCTCTAAATATAGAGAACTAGTGAAAAAAGAAGGAAAAATCAAAATAAAACAGTTGAGTTACCCAAGAATCAATTTAAGTGCAGTACATTTTAAGTTCTTTATTTTGCTAAAGGATTATTAAGATAGATGGATATAAAAATTCCCAATATATCATGAGATTTTTATTCTTTTCACCTAATTAAATCGAATAACAATCAATACCTACTAAACTACTACCATTAAGAATTGTATCTTTAATTAAAATTTTGAAATTTTTCCATCTACATTGATCAATTTTGTCTATGAATAGTAAAAGTTAGCATGAAAGGTACAACATACGGAGGGTTAGAATAATTAAAATTATAAAATATGTTTATCGTGGACAAACTTAGAGTGAAAAATCTATATAAAATCAACAACTGTGATTTACAGTCATAGGAATTAGAGGAAGATTTTAAGGTTATATTACTTTCTATAAAGTATAAAGATCAGATACTACTAAGGGAATCTAATATAAATAAATTCTATGTGAAATCTCCCTTCATAATCCTTGTATCCCCGAAATTTTACCAATACATTCTCTACAATAACTTTTCCCACGCTTTCCCATTTTTAAATGAGTCCATGTGGCTTAAACATCCTTTTTTAATCATGACGACTTTCTGTCCATGTAACTCCCGTAATTAAAGCACATTGTCCGACATTATATTGATGGGATGTAGGTGTTGGTTGACTAAATGGAAAAGCTTCGTTCCACTTCAACGTCGAAGGAACATCGTTACTTTACCAACAGTCAAATTTGTTTTGCATAAGTAATTTTAGGACAATATTATAAATATTATGTAAACTTCCAACAAGAGTTTAATAAATTATCTAAACTTTCAATTCATCTACTTAATCTATTCAACAATTAAAGTAAAACATGTGTTATATATACATGTGCAATAAACACTAACGATGATAAAAAAATTTTAGTTGTATTTCTAATTTAACAAGTTTAAAAGTTCATGTCATATATTAAATTTTCGACCATTAGTATTTTCAACGTTGCCACTAGTTTTTATGTTTACCTTTGACTTTACTTTTTCAAAGTCGGTACAACTTTAGGTCACCTAAGTTCTCATAGCTAGCTATATTTCAACCTTTGCAAGACTGTGGGGCATTCTTCATTGATAAAGGGCATCAGTCCATATCAACATGGGAAAGCCCCCGTTCATTCTTTCCTTAGCAATAGCGATCAGATTAGAGGAATAATAGCTATTACGCAAATCCATATATTATCATTCTCAAAAACATATTGCTCAGTAAGAGAACGACGCATCCTAATCTATAAAATTTTTCTTTTTCTCAATAAGCATTTTAACTGGATTTAATAATAGATTTTTTTATCATTTTCATTTTCTTTTTTAACATGAGTTACAAAATGAAATAAGATAGGAACATAATTGTAATTTTTAAATGAATGGAATACGGAAGCAATAACTATCCTTTATAGTTATTTTAGGTCTTATGAATAAATATAAAGATATATTGTAAAAAATCAAAGAATATAATAGTTCCTTGGTTCCATAGAAAAATTGCAAATCACTCATTTTTCTAGTAATATCAACTTCGTGGGATAGAAGCTTTACCAACCAAATGTATGAATTGATCTGTTAGTTTTATTCTATCCTTATAAAATCAACTAAATATATTAGTCTCGGTACATAATCGTAGTGAATCAAATACGAACTGAATTGACTATATCTAAACAGGCATGCCCGAGCATAGACATGATTATGCCATTTGCGTCCGATCTATACGATTCACACACGATAGATTCGTGAAAATATGCCGCAATTATATCCGCGACAAAAGCAATTTCTTTAACTTGAGTTGATCTTCACGTGCATGTATGAAAGTCCACGTTACACACTTAGGATCTATCATATGAAGGCAGCCTTCTTAATTTTTTTTCTTTATCTTTATGGTACAGAACGTCAGCTGGAAATCAATGATTACACGACCACATTCCACAGTGGATAACTTTCGGCGATGCTTACGAATATTCAATTGTAATCAAACTCGAGAGATTAAGTTGCATTCCTTCTTGTTCCTCCCCCTCTACTTTTAGTGCCTTTAATTGAGACGTACCATTATAATATCTTCTTCCCGGGAAGTTAATGAAAGAATGCGAATGCTTGTGTCGAGTAATATGGTACACAAACAATGCCCACAACAACCAATCATACAATAGGGTGCATGAAAGTTTATTATAGGAGTGATGATACATGTGCCGGGATTTATTACGAAATTCAGACCGAAGTAAAAAATTGGGTATCACATTCCAGGTTGGTCTTGAATGCAACACCTGCCACTAACTTGCTTAAATAAATAAGGGAAAACAAGACTATTTGCACAAAAGAAGTCATCCACAAAAAGTGTCACATTTGGAGTTCAATTTTGCATCCGGAAAATTTCTCAAAATAGAAGTCTAAGCCTTAACTAGTTCATTTACATCATCTACGTCCTTCTTTTTATTTAGAACATTTTTGCATAAATATTTCCTTAATTAACAAAAGATTCTTCAAAAATAGCCGATTTCAACCTAGCTCTCAAAAAGTCTTCTTCCCCAAAGGTAGCGGCTCCCCTCCTATGCCTTGCCTTGACCTATGGATACAACACATATCCAATCGATTCGCTGTGAATTAAGTGAGAGTAGATAACAACACATATAGCATGAGCAAGTCTAGTAAATAAAAAAAGAAAAGAAAAGAAAAGAAATTCCATGTAAAAGGGTTAGACATTACAAACATATATTAATACTTCACAGTGCAAGAATTCCATACCATGCTTATGTACATGAATAAATGTATCGGTATTAATATGTTAACCCAACCTAAGGCAACTATAAGTTGCAAAGCAATTCCTAAATAATTCAAGCCTAGGGCTACAATAAGTGGCCAAAAATTCAACCTAGTTGACCACATGACTGTTAGAAGATTTATTGATGCAGTTATATATGCTGAGAGAAACCTAACCTATCCTAACAATGCCTTATTTTAGAAATTTTGACTTATAGGTCATTTTCTTGCTATTTCATATCGTGCCTTGAATGTACAAAGAAATAAGTTAGCATGATACCAAGCATAATTTTTAAGCAACATACCCTAATTTCATAGCATATGTTATTTAGTTAACCCAGTCCTTCTTTAGAGCACTTTATCGTCATAACTAAAATCTTATATCGGGTTCGCTTAAGTGAACATCTCAAAGATCAAACCATTTTCCTAATATCTTCTAAGGTCAAAGTATGTCCTAGTAACTTCTTGCATAATTTAGCAATCATGCAGTTAAGCTTCATAAGGAAGTTTAGTCAACCAAGTACACAATCATCATATATTTAGCAAGCAACATTTCCAAGAGTTAACATCAAACCTAGATAACCAAGCACATTGTGGTGAAATTACACAAACTTGCAACCTATTGAGTAGACAAAAGTTTACTCCTAAACACATAATATCCACTTACCTACAGCGAAAGTTGCTTGCGTTGAGTAGTGTCTTCTGGTTCCAAATTATATTAATGACCTATAATCAAGGTTCATATTTTAGTTTATGATTTAGCTTTTAAGTGCTTTATTTAATCTTGAAGTATCTTTATAAGTTAAGGATGTGTATCTTGAGTGTTTAGATAAGGACACTTTATTATTACCTAGGACCTTCTACATGATCCTTATATTAAGTTTCTTATCTTCTACAAAACCTTCTACTAAGATGGAGTCTATATTTACTTCATTAGTAGTACCCTCTACTTAACATTCTACTTAAGGTTGGTCTTAGGATTCAGGGTTAGGAAAGCTTCTATTGAAGCTTTTACTAAAGCTTTCACTAAAAATCCATCTTTAATTTTCACTTTATGTTTCACCATAAGACCTTCTACTCAAGCCTCTACTTAGATGCATTTTAGTTTATTCAATTTGATATCTACCCAGAGACCTTCTATAGAAGATTCTACTAATCGTCACATTAAGGCTTTTATAGGTAACCTTCTACAAAAGCTTTTATAGGGCTAAATAATGCCTAAACTTACTAAAACTCCTCATAATCATTAAGACTTAATAATTTTGGACATAGACCAGCAAGAACACCATTCTAAATAACAAATAATAAATTTGGAAAGCTTCGTAAAAATGCACTCACACTTGTTTTTAACATGTTGCCATTTTAGTTTTACAAAAATGACACTTTTAAGGTTATAAAAAGCATGATAAGTCACCTGTTTGACCACTTTTGGCCTCAAAATCATATGCAATTTTATGAAACATCATTTTAACACAAAAAATGTGAAAATAAATTAGATTTGGCAAAAGATATTTAAAGATCAACCATTTTTTTTGAAATTTCCAAATTAGGCAATTTTTGGTAAATCAAAATTAAAAAAGTTCTACCAAGCAAATTTGAGAAAACCTTTGATATAACTTTAAAAAAATATTATGAAGAGTTTACAGAAAAGTTTTAGCTTAAAACAACACTATTTATCCTTTTGAAAATCAGATAGAAGATATGCTCAAAATAGCCATTTCTTAAGAGCGATATATGAGCCATGCATATTTTGAATATTTTTTCATGAAAGTATACTAAAAATAACCTTGGAATACAATTTTTCAAGTTAATTTACTATTTTTAAAATTTTATAAAAAATCAATTACAAAAGGAGACTCACTAACACAACTTGCTCTGGCAGTCATCTAGCAACAAGACATTGTCAACAGCCCAAACCGCTACCTCTTCTGTAGGGGTATGGTAGTGGTGCAGTGTTAGGTCATCACATGATGGTGGTTCTCTATTCAACCGAATTTCTGTAGTAAATTACAAAAGTTTTATTATTTTTCCTAAATTTTTAAAAACTCCATATTTCATTCCAAAGCTTTCCAAAGCTCTCAATCTCTCCAAACAGTGCAAAGTGTGTGGGTTTTATGCTTATGTAATAGGTGGTGTAAGGGATAAACTTGTTATATGTCAAGTGGTTTCAAGAAAATCATGTTCTACTTATTGTGGGCTACCCTTAATTTCTACATAATATCACGTGTCACCTTTGGTTTTGTTCAATAAAACCACTTGCTACCCTTAGGTTTGTTGAAAACCAGCAATGAAAATTTAAATTCCATCTATTCTTGTCTTATTTTACATTATTCCCTTATAAACACAAGTTTCTACATGAAACTTTCAAACTTCAACAAGACTCTATTCCCCATCATATTTATTTCTTATTTTAAATGTATTTAATATATAAATTATATTTACCAAGCATATATCATCTTTAAATATTATTTTGAAACTAATCGTAACATTCACTATTTAAATGACTTTCAATTAAGTTAACACAAGACTTTATTTAATTTTTTCGTATGTATATATTATTTTAGTGATCTAAGTCTAATTATAAATTTTCATCTAGTTTAATTAATGTCAACCAATGCCCTAAATATAAGGGCTTCGAACCTCGAGGTTATCAAATTCTGCCCCTTACAAAAAGTTTTTTCTTGAAACTTAATCAAGTAGTAAATAACTTATTTTTAATGACTTATTTCTAGTAACAGAAATCACTGGTAAAGAAAGATTGCTAACTTTCTACAAACAATTTTAGATACTTTTTTTTTTGTTTGATCTAGAGACTCCAGGTCGCCTCTCTGATAGTGTGTATGTCCCATAACATCTAAAGCTGCTAACAGTTCGATGAAAATTAAAACACATCATTCCGTGAATATTTCATAACATACTTTTTCAGCTTAAAGCAACATTTTCCTTATTATAGTTTCGGCAAAAGTATAGATTTTCTTTTTTTTCTATTATATTAAATCAAAACCTTTTCATTTGACTTTGTAACCCTTTTTAAAATATAATATATCTTTTTCTTATGCAATTTTTTTTTTTACCAACTATATTAAAACTTTAGAAAAAAAGGAATCGAATTTACTATATCTCATTGGGAGACCAGACTATAATAGTATTGACAAAATAATTTATCGTCTGTTTATAATTCATTTGCTCGTGAATTTACTTTACTTATCCAATTACACCAATACATAAAGGAGGGGAAAAAAAGGAAAAACAAAAAACAATACTGAAAAGTGGGTAAATTTGACATTTTACTTTTCTCCTCAATTAAAACTCATGATAGTTTTTCTTCTCTACAATGTTTTGTCACACCCACACAAACACCACTTCTATCTCCTAAAATGCTCAAACATGAAGCAATATCCAATTCTTTCCATATCTAAATCTACTCAAGCGGTTCAATAACAATAAATAAAAGTTAAAAAAGATGCATTTAAGATTAAAATCGGAAGTACTTACTCAATAATTAGAAGGAAAAACACAAAAGGTAAAATGGACTCTTACAGAAAATCAATACACATACGAAGAGGCTATAAGAAAGAGATCAAGAAAAATCTCGATGTCTAATAAATTTAGGTTTTAAGGTTTATTGAGTATGTGAATTTGAGGAAATGTCTTCAAGTTTCATAATCTATAAAGTTACCCTATTAGTGTTATAGGTATATTTGAAATTTTTCCGTTTCATTTCAATTCTTATATGTTTGCATTATCACATTTGATATAAGTACAAAGCTTGCAAAGTTTTTTTCTTTTTCTTTTTCCTAGAATTACTGTTCTATAATGAATTCCTAAAAATTTCATATTCATTTTTATGTTTTTCCTTTTAATTTAGCGACACTTCTAATCATGGACTTCTACATCAAATGTTAGAAAGAAGTTAAGTGGAAATAGTGCTATTTATGACTCTTAAATTACCTTAATATTTGTATTGGTGCTTTTGGTCAATGGAATAGAGATGCTCAATCCATTTGGGAAAAGATGATTTAATAGCATAAATATGCCAAGTGGATTGATAAGTGATTTACAAACATATGATGATGAAAATACGTGAGAAACTCTTTAAAACAACCACTGACTCATGCTACTATAATTTTCACTTTTTTATGAGACAAATTAATGAATAAGAATGTGAATACGAATATGAAAACTTTGCAGATATATGCTTAAAAGAATTTGACAAGTTCACTTTGCGAAAGGAAATCAAATATGAAAAGAATATGAATAGAGTACCTTCCCTTTTGACCAGTAGCACCTTGGCGGAAGAAATATACATGGAAGCTTCGTTTTCAAGTTATCTTGCATCATAAGTAAGTAAAGTTCTAAAATGTTTATCTGTTTTCTAATGTTTTTTAATAAGTTAGCAATTGTCATTATGATTTTTTAATATTTGAGCAACCGTAGCCTTTAAATAGCAATCATACGAGTTGCATGTAATAATTGATTTTTACCCTTTTTTTTTAATACGGTGGATATCACATGAAGTGAAGGAGATGTTTGGAAACTTTAGTCCAGAATGCAAGAAATTGATTTAACTCTTGTAAAAGTAAGAATGATGGTTTAACTTTAGCTCGGTGCTTCTAGATATGATATTTATAAAGTTTAATTTCCTTAATAATTCTACTGTAGGTTACATTTTAAAAGCTATAAGGATGAACATAAATACGTACATATTATATATATCCTCAGCAATGAGGGAGAATGATAGGTTTCGTGGTTAGATACCTGACTTCTAACCTTTTAAAAATCTCAATATTTAGTTGATGCAATCATGATTAGATGAGGATCCTAAAAATCACATTTAATCGCACAATATCAAACTTAATATTTATAAAAAAGAACTAGACATTGAAAAAGTAATTTGTTGATAAATTAGAATTTCAAGATTTCATAATTAATGATTGTTAGCAAAATTTATAGGATACGAGGAGAACCAAATATAATTTGAACACTCTTTAATATGTTATTACATCCCGACACTACCCGAAGTGTAGTATTTCCTTTCACAAAGATTATCATAAACACAAACCTGTAATATTACTTATAATACAAATCGCAACTTGACCTTTTTTCCCTCACACCTATTCACGACATCATAGACCAAAAAATGAAGCTAAACACAAAGGCCATAGCTGCATCTAATGCGCTCTCAAAAGATTCGCCGGTCGTGGCGACATCCTTTACACGCTTCATTTTGACTTGGGGATAAACTATATATACCCTTAACTCATCACTGAGCTAACTAAGTGGATAAAGCACATAAAACATAACTAAGTATTTATGTATATACCATTAAGAAGAGATATAAATATAAGGCAAATAAATTCAAGTCAAATCATTCATGTATGAGATATGTGTTATGCTTATGCATGTGACATATATGTGTATCAGTATCCTAGTTTAATTGAGTTCTCATCAGGTTAGCTAACATTAATAGGCATCCAAAAAAACAATCTAGGAACCTAGTTAGCTACAAGGAGCAGTTTGAGAGGGGAACCCCATTAGCGATGCCACCAAGTGGATCATTGTAGAGCACATGACACATTTGACCCAATGGGTCGGTTATTGGAAAGGGGCTTAAAATCCTATGGAGTTTTGAATGGGGGTTTAGGAATTACAAAAAACCCAATGAGAAAACCTGAACCTAGTAAAAAAATAATTAATATATATTTAAAATATTGTAAATAAGTAAATAGAAATAGTAGTAATAAAATATAATAATTTTTGAAATGAAATCTCACTCTTGATTTGATATTGTAGTATTTTGATAAATTTTTCTCTTCAATGGAGGATTTAGATGACAACCTATAAGCATATGTTTCTTTTCTTCATATTTGTGATTTATACATTACATGATTATATCTTGGTAGCTACTACATCCACATGAATCTATGACCCTTCTCTTATGTTTGTTCAAATTTGTTTATTTATTTATTTTAATGAACACCTGCCATGATAAGGAAAAGTGAATACACCATAATGTTGTTGTTTCAATTCCGCTTATGAGTTAGGCTTGGTTTTTATCGAGTTCAAAGAAATTTTATGGGATTGGGTTCTGGGAACAAAGAAAAAACCTATCAAGTTTTTTTAGCAAGGTTTAGGAACCCTACTAAGTAACAAGTTGGGATTAGGTTTTGCGAAACCCATCTCAAACCCATCCTATTGGCATCCTTAACCCCCATAAACCACATTGAGTTAAATTAACCATACAAAGTGGTCTGAATTGATTGAGTGAATGCCATTCTAATTGTTCTAAGTCCAGCTTTACACTTAAATGCTTTATTTAGTAAAACCTTAGCTTTGGCATAAAACTTAACCCTAGGTCTTTTTCATGCCGTATCATGAATGCGTTTGGTAATATATCAACAAATTAGGCATAAATCATGTCATATGTCAAGTATAGTCTCAATCAAATCTAACATCAACCTAGAATCCCATGATTTTAACCTATAACCTCATATAGGAATTCATCTAAGTAAAATCCTACTAGGTTAACACATTTCCTAAGATTTTCTAAGTCATAACCATATTACAACATCCAACAAAAAGACTTAATATGTTAAGCAAGATTGCACAATAAGGTATATCTAATGACTATTCAAGTAGACATAAGTTAACTATTAGAAGCACATAAAATTCACTCACCAAGGTTTAATAGTAGTATAATCTTAGGCTTCAATATATGAATCATCTTCACCTACCTCCAGATGTATACATAGGTTACCTATCAGTCGTATGGTTCACTGATGTTCACTACAACAAAATGACACTTTATCGAAAATACCTTTACTAATAAATAGATTTTGGTGGTAAAATGTAATAACAAAAATATCACTTTAGTCAACATATGTCATATGTTTTGCAATACTTTTGTAGATATATATAGTTGTAATGTTGGTTCTTGCTTTTTCAAGTTGAGTTATGACTAATTATTTTGTCAGTGAAGATGCATTATATACTAACAAAAATATTACTTTTTTAGTATGCATCGAATGTTTTGCAACAAAATGTGATTTTTTTTAGTATATATCATGGTAATGTTGGTTATCACATTTTCAAGTTGAGTTGTAACTCCTTATTTTGTTAGAAAATATATATATATATATATATATATACTAATAAAATTAGTACTTATTTAGTATATAATGAACATTTTGCAATAAAATGTAATTTTCTATATATATATTTATATATAATGGTATAGTCGAATCCTCCTTTTTAAGTTGACTTATGACAAATTATTTTGTCAATAAATATGTAATATATACTATCAAGCTTGGTTTTTTCCTCTCAATTTTTATCAATTAATCTTCTTTAAACCGATCAATATTAGACTCTACTCACTTAACATTGACCAATGATTGGGATTTAAAGAAAACTACTTCTTTTAACTTTGAAAATATTTTTGAAGTTGTCACCTAACCGTAGTCGAGAAAAAAAAAAAGAGTTAAGTTACAATCAATTGGGTGAATTAATTATAATCTAACTACTGATCTTTTGATAAAACTAATTTTTGTTAAAACGGTTTTTAAACCCTAAACGAGTACCGCTTTTAATCTTTCTGAATTTAAATTTACTTTTCAATATATCCTTATAATGAAATTTATATATATTTTAATTCTAAAAAAATAAAGCGATCAATTATTTATAAAAGATGGAAAAAGAAAACTTTCCATATTTTAAGTCATCTCGTACGTACGGGTGCCTACGTATTCGCATTTTGAGATCAGATTTTCGAAGTTTGTTCAATAAAAACTTTAGCGGGTTGCGTTGATTTTAATTTTTGAAAATTCTAAAGCGCCCTAGTTTGGAAAATGGTTGATTTATTTTTTTTTATTTTATTTGAAAATTGGTTTTCTAAGTGGTAAAAATATTTATTTCATTTTTTTATTTATTTCACTCTATTTCATTTTTATTATTTATTGTGTAAGTTTTAACTAGGAATATAAAAATAGAGAAATAAACTAAGTTACTCTATCTTCTTTTTCTTTTCTTCTTTTTTCTTTTTTTTTTCTTCTTTTTGAGTTACAAATACAATAAGAAATAAATAAATAATAATAATTAAAAAATAAATAAATACAGTAATCTAAATTGCAAGAAGGTCGAACCGAGAATTAAAGGTAAGTCAGTATAGTGTAGATAATGAATAGCCATAGTTGTACTATAGGCAATAGATAATGGCTATTGTTCAGTATATGGTTTTGGGGTGTCGATGATTGGTGTGTGGATGGCAGTAGTGGGTGTAACTATGTATTATATACATGGGTATCGGCTGTAAGGGGTTAGAAGTTAGGAGTAAGGTTCGAGTAGCTTGGTATGCGAGAGACTACTGCGTGTCATGCTTGGTGTTGTATGTGTTTGGGGGTTGATAAAGGGTAGAGTTAGGTCGTAGTATTGGTTGGCGAGAGAGAGAGCATAGATTTTGGTTAAGAGAGTATAGTTGTCGTATGTTTCATAGATGGTCAAATGTACAGGAGAGAGAGAGAGAGAGAGAGAGAGAGAGAGAGAGAGAGAGAGAGAGAGAGAGAGAGAGAGAGAGAGAGAGAGAGAGAGCAACTGAGAATGTCTTCTTATGTTTGATAATGTTAAAGTAAGAGAGAGAGAGAGAGAGTCCAATCTATGTGCGTGAATTTGTGGTTCTTAATGTGTTGTGTATGAGTTTTTTCTTTTGTATTTTAAATGAGAAAGGAAGGAAAAGAAAAGGAAAGAGGAGAAGGAGGAAAGAAAATGTGCTATCAAGGCTAATCACAAAGTGTCATATGTTACAACTAGATACGTGACCCAATGATATTTTAACATGTGATAGCACGTAGAGTGTAGAAAAAATAAAAGCAAAAAGCATTTTCTACCTTTAATAAGAGTCTAAACCTCAAACCTTAAGCTTAATACAAATCCAAACCCAAACGCTTGTCTATTAGGCCGTTGGCCTATGTCTTATTCATATATATAATTAAATTGTATATATATAGACTAGGTCAGCTTGGGATATATTCAAGTCTAAGTCTAAGCTCAACGGTCATGTCTTTATTTTTATTTAAATTGAAAAAATATATATTATATTAAACTATTTAAAAGAAATTTATTATTTTCTAAATTCCTTAAATCCTCTATTTTTTATTTTTTATTTTTGTATTTTTTCTAAATTTCTTATTTTTTTGCTTTTCTTAAGTTTTTATTTTTTTTATTATTCTAAATTTCTTATTTTTTGGGTTTTCGTAATTTTTTATTTTTTTTTTTGTATTTTTCCTAATTTATAACCCTTTATCCTATTTTAAAAATTTTGAAAAAAGAAAAAAAAGGGGGATGGGGGCAAAAATGAGGTGTCTACAGGTATTCCTTTTTGTGGTGAAGTTTAAGCAAAACTTTACCACAAAAATAAAAGAGATATTATTTTTGCTCCAAGAGCAAATTTCGTCCTAAGAAGCACCATAGCTAAGTAGCTATCTTAGGCTTAGTCTACTAGGGATTTTGGTGAATAGTGAAAAGAGAGAAGAGGCACTTTAAGAGCTAGCCGAGAGACTGAAAGAGGAATTGAAGCCTAGTCGTGCTCTTATGAGCTCCAAACCAAGGTAAACAGGCAAGTGCTCTTTGAGTTAGCTAAGACCCTAAAGAGATGTTAAAGGCTTGGTCATGCCTCTATGAGCTAACTAATCAAGATAAAATGAACGAAGTGCTCATTGAGCTAGTTAAGGCCCTAAAAGATATTGGAAACTTGGTCATGCCCTAATGAGTTGACTAACGAAGATGAGACAGGTGAAGCGCTCCTTAAGCTGGCTAAGACTCTAAATTAAATGAGATGGGTAAGCGCTCTTTGAGCTGGTTAAGACCCCAAAGAAGAACTTGGTTGTGCTCTACTAAGCTAACTAACTTAGGTGAAAGCATCTCTAGTAGACTAGCAACCCTAAATTTGGAATCGATTTGAGACAAAGTTGAAAGTGCTCTTCTAAGTTAACTATCTTAGGTGAATGGGTAAAGCATTCCTTAAGCTGGCTAAAACCCTAAATTGAAACCCGGTAGTGCCCCACTGAGCTAACTAACCTAGGCGGGAGCATTGCTAAAGTACTAACAACCCTTACTTAGAATCAATTCGAGATAAACCTAAAAGTGCTCCTCTAAGTTGACTATCCTATGTGAATAAGCGAAGTATTCTTTGAGTTGGCTAAGACCCTTAACTGAAACCTAGTAGTACTCTTTTGAGTTGACTATCCTAAACGAGAGTGTCTCTTCGAGACTAGCAACCTTAAATTTGGAATGAATTCAAGACAAACCTAAAAGTGCTCCTTTGCGCTGACTATCCTAGGTAGAACAAGCAAAGTACTCCTTGAGCTAGCTAAGACCCTTAATTGAAACCTAGTAGTGCTCCTTTGAGTTGATTAACTTAAGTAGGAGCGTCTCTCGGGGACCAACAACCCTATCTTTCACCGAAGACCATTGTTTCAGATTAGGATGCCAAATTCTTGAGCTATTTCTGGAATACCCTTTGGAGAAGACTTGGAACTAAACTTGTATTCAACTTTAGTAGTTATCCTTAAACTGAAGTGGTGAATAGGATGCTTGGCAATTTACTCTAAGATGTCATAAGAAAGAATTTAAAAGATTAGGATTTATGTCTACCAATTGTGGAGTCCACATACAACCAAACTATCTACAGTACCATTGGGAAGAATCCTTTTGAAGTTGTTTATAACATTAACCCTACTATTCCCTTAGACCTGATCGATACCCCCATAGATGTTGAAGAGAGTCAATTTGGAGTCACTCAAGCCTAAGAATTACAAGAGCTACATTAATCCATAGCAAGGAAGATCTCTAAGTTCAATAAAAGGTAGTAAGAGATCAGTAGTCATAGCTACCGAGCTATTTCTTTCAAACCAAGTGACTTCGTATGGATTCGCCTTAGCTGAGAAAGATTTCCGTACCTAAGATAAAGTAAGCTATCTCTATGAGCTGATGGTCTATTTAAAATCCTAAAGAAGGTCATCCGCAATGCCTACCAAATTGAATTACTTGAGAACTATGGTGTTTACTCTACCTTTAATGTGTTTGAATTGATTCCTCACTAACCAAAAGAAGACCCAACAAACGCTAGAGCAGAGCAAGTGTAAGAAACCCCTTCGAATTTAAGGACAAATCCTTCTGGCCCCTAGGCAGATGATAGGAATCAACTCTTTGAACTAGTTACATGCAGTCAAGATAGAGGACTATCAGGACTCACTTGATACATCGTAGCTCGAGAATTATTGAGAGGAGAGGATTTCATCACTGAGTCAATCAAGTTGCCAAGCTGTCATGCTGACCTATAGAGCAGCCATAACTATTGTTGAGCTCTTACCATGATGCAGGTAGCGTCCGAGTTGACCAACTTCAAATGCTTAACCAAGTCGAGCTACAGAGACATCCGACCTAGAGAGCTACCCCAAACTGCAAATATCTCTTAATGTTTAAGCCTTGACTTGAACAAGACCAAACCTATTGATTCTCAAGCCTACTCTCGACGTTTCTAGACTTTACTTCTATAGCTACAATACTGTCTTAAACTTCGTATCAACAAGACCAGCTTTTGTACATAACGTTAATCGCCTACTAACATGTGTCTTCTAGCATAATATTCTAGAATGATTCCTTACTTTACTAAATAGTGTATTATTTGCCATTTTTATCCTTTTAAGAAAGTTTTAGGAATCTTTTGTATATTATCCATTTTATCTTTTCCTTATTTAGTGTAACCCTAGTTGAGGTCATATAAATACCTCATTTCCTTGTATGTTGACGACATATACCTTATTTTTTATTTATCACAAGTTTTCCTTTTAAGCAACCTTAGTTTTTTTAATCTCTTTTAACTCTTATCTATTCCCTTTAGTAAAGAGTAGTAGCAAGTGACCCTAGTTCAACATTCGTAAGTCATATCAAGTGCTTAGATTAAGTCGAGTAAGATCAATTGGTGTATCATATCCGATTAATAGCTACCTAGATTTGCTAACCCCTTTTATTTTCTTTTGTTCTCATTCATTGTAGTACTTCTCTGTATGTATGACCCCGGAGACGCATCATTGATGCTTTGGAAAAGAATAACACTTGAGAGATTATTTTTAACCTAGTGGTAAAATGGCCACTGGCTCCATATAGGTTTTTAAAGTCAAGTTTAAACTCAATAGTTTTGTTGAATAGTACAAAGCTAGGCTCGTAACTAAAGAATTCACACAAGTAGAGGATGAGGATTTTCATGATGATTTTTCTCCTATAGCTATGCTTGGGACTGTACATATTCTTTTAGTTGCTAATGCAATGGGTTGGCCTTTACATCAAATTTGATGTTAATAATGCTTTCCTTCATAGATATCTTAATGGGGACATCAATATGTTAGCATTACAATGATATAATAGAGCTCAACCTAATTAAGTTTGTTTACTTAAGAAATTACTTTACAGTTTGAAGCAAGCTTCACAACAATGGAATTTAGAAAATTTTAAAATCTTTCTTTAGCAAGGATTTTCTTAGTCTAAGAGCGACTATTCACTCTTTGATAAGAAAGTTTTTGCTAGTTTTATTATAATTTTGGTTTTTGTTGATGATCTTATAGCAAGTTCAAACAGTTTTGTCATCACATCTCTTAAATGTAATTTGGATTCCAAATTCACCATCAAGCATCTTAGAGATGCTTGTTTCTTTTTGGGTTTAGAAATTTCTTGGACTATAGTATCTTGGTTAATCTATAAAAATATATCCTTGATATTCTTAATGATATTAAGTTGACAAGTGCTTAGCTAGCAGCTTTGCCTTTACTATCAAATTTGAAATTATACCATAATATAATTGACAATGGACAATTCTTCTCACTCAATTTCTCTCATGTCCAGTAGTTCCTCATTTGCAAATACGTATTTACGTTTTGTGTTATTTGAAAGGGTTTTCATCATTGGGCTTATTTTACTCTTCTAATAATTCACTCAATTTGCTTGGATACTCTAATTTTGATTGAAAATCTTGTTTTATCCATTGCAAATCTATTTTTGGTTATCGCATCATGTATAGATCAACTCTTATTTCATGGAAGCGAAATAAACAATCTACATGTACAACTGAGATTAAATATCATAATATGGCCTTAACAATAAAGGAACTCTTATGGGTTTCATATATCCTTAAAAATCTTTCTGTTGATATATCACTGTCTATTACTTTGTGTTATAATAAAAGTCGACTGTGATGATAGCTACTACTTCAAGTCTTGATGGGCAAACTAAACACATTGATGTTCATTTTACTCATGATCAAATTTTGGCTGATTTCATAGAAACTTTATTTGTTCCCTCCAAGCTTTAATTGGCTAACATGTTAACTAAACTGATTGGTAAAGCCCTTTCATGGTTCATTTATTTTAAGTTTAAACCCTGAGAAAGTTTAATTTGAGAGGGGGATGTGAACATTTTAGTGCCACTATTTCTTATTATATTATTCTTTTATTGAATGTACAAATTTTAGATGCTTAGCTCATTAGTTTGTAATTGAACATAGTACACTATATAATTAACTCTCTAACTATCTTTTGTACAAATAACAAAATACAATTTCCTTACTTTTCACTAAAAACAAAGCTTCGACTACTATACATCTTCTTTTTCATTTTCAATACTTAATTTGGATAGATTTTGTACATGGTAGTATTGGTTCCCATGTTTTTAAGTTGAGTTGTGACTAATAATTTTATCAGTATAGATATAATATATTCCCACAAAAATATTACTTTCTTGGTATACATTGCATTGTTTTTTTCAATAAAATGTAAATTTTAGATGTAGGTAATAATGGTTCATGTGCTTTTAAATTGAATTGCAATTAGTTATTTTGTTGATAAAATAAACATAAATCATCCCTACATATTAATCATTGCTAAACTTGGAATAAAAAGTACCTTTTCAGACTTTGCTCCTAAAAATAATTTATCATTAAAACATAAGCTTTAGAAAAAAAAAAAAGATTGTTGCTATATTTATAATGATAAACATTAGTGATTATGTAGCAACTAAAAAAAAATTATTTTGTTGCTAAATTTATAGCAACCAACTTTAAATCTTTATTGGTAACACCTTTCTCAAAGAGGTTTTTACGACAAAAGTTACTGATGAAATTATTTTATCACTAAAATTTCTTACCAACAAAATTCAAAACTTTACCTACAAATTGTCGCTCTCACTAGAGCTATTTTGTTGCAGCAATTGTTAACTAACAAGTTTGGAATCTTAATGAAATATCTTGCTATTAAATATTGAATTTAGACCTTTTAGACATTCGAAAACATGCTTATTCAATAGGTTGTTAGAATAATGTAACGGATTAACAACTTATTCATTTTATATGACCTTAAGAGTGCAGTTTTTTTTTTTTGGTTAAACATAATAGATAATTGTTATTACTTTTAATGAATCTCTATTACCATTACAAATAGTAATTTATTAGGCATTTGTAAGCATAGGATCGATAGAGACATAGGTTAAGGCTATAACAAGGGTTGATACAGTTAGGTCACAAAGCCAACCATTTCTACCTATCTACTAGTTGCTATGAATAAGTATGATTCATTTGAAAGGTTATGATATAAGGGTACAATTGCAAAATTGACCAATTTTACGTTAGATTATGACATTTTCCTATAATAAGACAATCTATAAACGTACACATACATACATACATTATATATATATATATCAACTTCGCCAATTTTTGCGATTATACAAATAAAATTTCAGCTTATCTAATTATATACACAATCAAATATTTAGTTGTCACAATCTACATTTCAATTAATTTTAATTTATACTATTAATTTAGTTAGCACGATCAAACAATGAAATGACTGCTTATGGCCATGAGGAGGTTATGTAACCTCCCGTAGGTGGCTATCAACCGCACATAGCAAAATAGTAGGCTGTAAGTTACTTCAAAAATGTGAGTTACGAAATCTACTAGCTACTATAGGTAGCCACGCATGACTCTTGAAGGGTTGTATGACCCTCCTAAGGTCGTAGGTAGCCATCCTATAAGCTTATCTTGCTAAATCAATTATCATTATAAATAAGAGTTAACCGAGATATAAATGGTGATAACTAAATTTTCAATTAGGTGTATAATTCGATAAGTTAAAACTTTAGGTGTGTAATTGCAAACAATAATAAAATTGAGATGTAAACTGTAATATTATCCCTTATGTATGTATATACACGTAAATGAATTTTGGAATTTGAAATTTATATCTAGAAAAATAGAATAATTAACATCAATAATAAGGGATATTTAGACAATGAGTATTTAATTATGCATATACTGGAACACCAACAAATGGTTGGTGTGGTTAAAGTTGATGCACACTTTGATATCATCAAGAATGTACATTTTTATTTCTAGTTATCTAAGCAGGAGTTCAAATTTACTTAGTTCTAAATGCTACTAATTGTTTTGTTTCCAAGAAATTTATATACTGTAAATTTGAGAAACATGTTAGTTATTATGTTGTAATAATTATCAGTTAAGACATGCATGAGAATGACATCAATTACTCGATAATCAAAAATAGTTGTGGCATATTATCCAATTGCATTCTAGTAGTTTAGCTAATTGCCATTATATGAGAAGATATTAAACAAGAGATTCTTGATTTGGTCATTTATTTTATGAATGAAACTAGGTTGATGAAGACAAAGTTGATAGTAATTTTGAAGGTAACTTTGTTAAGGTTAGTCACATTATCAAGATGCTAGTAGGTTACGAGAGAATTTTCAATACAACTTTATATGGAACAGCATTCAGATGCTCCTGTGGAAAAAAAAAAAAAAGAAAAAAAAATTCTTAACTTCAACTTTTATAATGCGAATGAAACTACAAAGACATAAAGAGATATTGATGGTTTTGTTATGTACTTTTTGCTAATTACGAATGAAACTATATATACATAAACGAGAATGCCAATTGTCATGTCCCTAAAATTGTAATTTATGGCACAGACGAGAATAACATCGAATATTATATAATGAGAAATAACTATGGCACTAAAAGGGTGCTAATAAATTTAAGAAGGACAAATAAAGTGTGATTAAGGTAGCTGTTAGTTAATAATGGGTTGATTATAAGAACATGACTTGTATTATAATATTTATGTAAACACGTTACTTGAATTTTTATTTTTGACAAATATATGAGCTATGATTTGTATTTTTTTATCAAAGTATGCGTAAGGACACATGGCGTAATATTATTGGATGACAATTAATTACCAAATATAAATTTAATAAAAAAATCTAAAAATTCAAAAAGAAAAAAGAAAAAAGAAATTCAAGCAAAATTAAAAAAAAAAAAGGAAAAAGAACTAAGGCTATGAGAGGTCGGCCTCCATAAGGGGGGTTGCATGATAATATACTTTTGGATACTCATACAAACGTGACAAGATAGACAGCTAGTCCAAAAATTCTCTCTTTTTTTATTCCTCTAAACAAGAAGCTTCAAAGAACCTAAATCACTAACCTTTATATACAAATACACTTCCTTATCGTAAATGGGTTTGTTATAAGAACTAGAAAGGACAAACCAAGCATCGGAAACTACCTTAAAAGCATGATCTGCACAAGGTTACTTGTTCTTATTTGGATGAAGAGGGAGAGTTGAACGATGGTAGTTTTGTTTGATGGAATCATGATTGTCGGATTTGGGTTTGAACTAAAAGCGACTGCTCAATTTATCTAATTTTTCAAATTATGCTAATAAATGGAGTCTATTGAGATTTATTTTCAATAAATTTTTTTTTCTTAAATGGCTTTTTGACTATTATTATTATTATTATTATTCTTTATTATCGATGAACTTTTACGAAAGCTTTATACAAATATTTTTTATGTAAATAAAATATTCATTTTGTGATAATCACATTACAAAGTATTTAAGCAAATAAGCACATTATTTTTAAAAAAAAATGGAAGCAATAAACATTGTACCTTATGTGAGGTTTACAAAGTTTATTTCAATGGCATAATAGTCTTTATTTATTAATTTTATTTAATTACTATTATAGGATAGGGATCACAAAACTTGTTCCCTATATGCTTCAAAATACAAGTTTTAAGGTAAGTACGAGATACCCGACTTCTTACACATACTTGACCTTATAAGAATAAATTCTAAAAGATTACAACCTAAAACTTATCTTATGTCATTAATTACCCACTCAAAACCTACTTATTTGAGCATAGTTTGAGTAAATACCTTATAAGATATAATTACTTACTCACCCTTAATGTAAACATGATGCATATTTGTTATTTTTTTTTTATAATATTTCCATTACTATTATAAACAACCACATTTTAGGCATTTGTTACCTCGAGGTTGATTCAACTAGGCCTCTAAGGAAATGATTGATTGTCGCATAAATGAACCTGATCATTTCCATCCACCTATAGGAAGTAATGCAATTAATATTCCTAGTACATTTAACTTTAAAATACAATAGTGCAATTATATAACCCAATTACCCTTTGTTAGATCACGACAATTTCCTAGAATAAGACAACTTGTAAGCCTATATACACACATATATGTGCGTAATTCGTTTGCCGGTTTTATTATTCTTCATTGATATTTTTAAAAGGTATACAAGAAGATACAATAATAAACATTGACTACCGATGATATTTAGACAGTGAGCATTTAATTATGCACAATAGTTGGTGCTATTAAAGTTGATGCACATTTTGATATCCTCAAGAATGTGAATTTTTACTTTTAGTTATTTAACTAAGAATTTGAAACTAAGTTGTTTCAAATACAACTAATTGTAATTTTTCTTTTCTGGAAATATACATCAAGTGTAACATTGGAGGAAAATGTAAATTATCATGCCTTAATAATTGTAGGTTATGGCACATATGAGAATAACATCAATTACTAGATAATAAAAATTAGATATAGCACTGAGTGTGGTGTCAATAGATTTAGTAGGGTCAAAAGAAATTTGATGAATGTGGCATGTTATCCTATTGATTTTGGTAGATCATCTGACTACCAATATATTAGAAGATACCAAACACATTTTCCACATTCTTCCCTTTCGATTTTAGCTAGTTTTGATAAGAGTCAACGAGATATTTCGCTGAGACCGATAACCTTTTTTGCAGCATCAATGGCAAATACTTTGTCCATTCTTTCTAAAAGAACCACTTTTTTCATTTCCTCATATTTCTTCATTATTTATCAACTTCTGTCGGTTCAATATTTACTTGGAATGATGATTAATATAACCACCATAATTGCAATGATTGTGATGACTCCTTTTGAAATGCCTTCATGGATGAATACATGCGCTAGTATCGTGCGAAAACTAACATAGGTCCAATTGGCCTATAACTGAAATGAAGATGGATTTAGTGGAAGGGTCAAGCAAACTTGCAAACAAGTTAGCGGATATGATTCATTACTCAGGTCCTCATGAACCTAAACTACTGCTTGATATGATGTATAAATAGAAATCTAAGGTTTCTAACCATAAATCCTGCTAAAGAGTTTAATAAGAGTAATATGAACTTGGAAAGCTGGAAGCTTGCATACAAGAAAACAACAAAGGAGAATATTCAATATATTGATAATAGATAGATTACGATTGAGTACATGTAAAGCTTTCATAGTGGCTTTATTAGGGTTACAAGACAAAGTAAGTATTTACTAAAATGGGAAAATGTTCAAAAGAAGATTACAAGACAAAGTAAGTATTTACTAAAATGGGAAAATGTTCAAAAGAAGAAAAATATAAAACATAGAAGTGTCTAAAAAGGGCAAAATGGAAATTCATTTTTCCATATTTATTTCTATGGTTTTAGATTAAATCTTAATAGAAATTTGTTTTTCCTCATAAGGTAGTGAGCAAAACGAATTTGGGGTGGTTTGTTGGGAGTCCTATAGTGGATTCTTAGTGGTGGAAGCAAGGATTTTAGATCCTAAAGGTAAGAATCTTAGCCTTGACTCTATGTCTATTGTCATTTCATTATTGTGTTGTTGGATCTTAGAGATTTGGGTTGAGATTGAATTTGGTTAGTGTTTTAAGGAATGTGTCGGGTTGAGTTTGATGTCAGGGTTAACTGGAAGGTAGGGGGATTTCATTTGATTGGGAGTGTTACTACAAAAAGATAAGTTAGAGAAGAGAATATGGTGGGGGGGGAGAAGGGGGTAGGAACATGAGCATAATCCTTGCCTAGAATTGAAGCGTGAGTAAGAGAAAACTGAAAAAAAATTGAAGAGGAGAGGACTACAGTTTAGGTCCAGGGTCGTGGTCATAGGGCATGTTCTTATCTGGGTTTTTGTAAGGGAATCACAACCAAGGTTCTTGGTCATGATCCCTAACCATGGACTTGAAGTCTCTTTTTTTTTTTTCCTTGTTTGTTATTCTTTGACCTTCAAAAGTTTAACCAAACCAATTCTAAGTTGGTTTAGATGTTAAATTTGGTCTAAAAACCTTAGGAACACTAAGTTTAGACTTAAGAACCTAGTTAGCCAAGCCAAAGGGAGTATTGCTTTTTTGTACTATAGGTTTTGATTCTAGCGGGATCTATGACATAGAAATTACTGGTTGTCCACAAGAACCAGGTAGACTTATTCTTTAGAGCAAACCCGCCAATTCACGAGCCGACTGAAAGCCGAACTGTAAGCAATCGGATTGTCATGGTCCTGAGCCGATTCACCAGTCCTTAAGTTGATTCTCCCAATTTTTTTTGTTATATTTATTTATTTATCTACTTATTTATTAATTACATAAATAATTTCAACTTTCTTACTTATTTTTCAAATTTCATGTTTTTGTAAATATTTATCAGTCTCCTGTCGTACTTGAATTTCACTTCCAAAGATTATCATAAAATGTAACACGCTAACATGTATATTTGCATGGAAAAACATGTAATGCCATGAATGTGATTAACTAATATTTTTGGTTTAAATTTTACTATGTTCTAAAGTAATAGGTTTGGCCCCCGTGAAGTCAATATTAGAGAAATATTAAAATAATGAGTATTATTAAGTAAAGTGAGAGAAGTTGGAAAGGATGAATAATTCCCATTGCTCGCGGAATTACGGAGTACAAAAAAGAAATAAAATACAATGCCACTATTAATTGTAAATCGTGATGGTATGTTACAAAAAAAAATCTACTCAATTGAAGTATGGTAGCTGAGTAGAAATATAAAATAAAATACCATTTAGTTTTAATAGTGCTAGTTGGTACAAAAAAATTCTTGTAAAAGTTTAGTAATGGAGAATTTAGAGGTAGGTGGGACAAATTTTTTTTAATTGATTTTATGATCACCTAAAAGATACCTACATATTCACGAGTTAGAATCTTAAGATCACCTAGAAGATACCTACATATTCACGAGTTGGAATCAAATCAGGGTAGTTTAGTTTAAATTTTTAGAAAACCTTTAGTACGTTAGTCAACTTTAAATTAGGAAAAAAAAACAAGTATACGTAATTATCCAATTTAATTATTCAGAAGAAAATTAACTTTACTAGGTGATAATTTGAAAAATCTTAATGTTGGATAGTTATTTTTGGGAAAATCATACCATTTAATTTTTCAGGAGTAATTACGAAAAAAAATTTTCTAATGGCAAAACTTGTTTAAAAGAAACAAAAATAAAAATAAAAGGAAGATTCTTTAGTACTTACTAGGTGTCTCCTTACGTCAATGGTTCGTGTTTGGGTGTAGAACCTGTAGTTGAGTTAAGGCTTCCGTCAGATCTGTTCCAGTCATTAAAGTACCGATCCTCTTCGCTTGATGTCTCATATGGTTTTTGTTGTCTATAAGTTGCCTTATACTAGTCTTTTGTGCAAGTGCTTGCCTCAATGTTGATAATAAAAAGGGAGGCTCACCAATCATCAAAGATGAGGCTTATGGTACTAAACACTTGCTTAATAGTGATTGTCGATGCTGGAGCGGTAAGTACGTTATGTACGATGCAAGATAGCAGTGAATAATCTCTTATGTGTGTTTGCTACCACTCCAAGATATCAAATTCCTTGATTGAGATATTTTCAAAGAACTCAAAATTCGTGTTTGTATAGTACTGCAGCTTAGACAATGGCCCAGTAGACACGTTGTCTCTTCAGCTTCTATACCAGCAATTGCTCACCAATAAATAAGTAATGAAGTTCCTTGGTAGGTGGCAAATGGAGGACTGATGACTAGCTACCATACCGACTTTGGTAGTGCGCAAGCATCTCCTTTATGTCAACCATCACTATGGATACATTTTGCTATGTTTCCAAGTTGTACATATCTTAGGAATTCATTAGATCGTTAATATAACCATCATAAGTTTTCAAATACATCAGTATTACTTCAGCTTTACAATGGGGATCTAGAATAATTCCAATAAGATAAATAAGGAAATGTCTTTGTAATAAGATAACCACTTCAATACCATATCGTAAACGTAGTCATGTAGGCTAGGGTCCTCGCAGGCTTGAAGCAACACGCCAAGTATATTGACTACTGACATAAAGAATAAGTGGACACTAGTTCTATAAAGCTACGAAAAAGTCTTAGTTGTATCATAAAAAACATTCAAAACATTTCGCAATTGGATACATAGATCCTAGTTGCTGGGGAAAATGTTAACCTTACATATATTGTACATTGTGAAGTCACATATCAATTCGTCGTAAGGAACAGTGCTATGCAACAACACAAATGCGGAGTTCTAATGGTGTTGCACATCCATCTTAATTGGAGCTATATTATCTTGCAGAGCTACAGTGTCGTCCTTGACACACAAGTTAAGAATATGACATGCACAATAAATATGAACCCTACCCCCATAAACACTAGTTGACAATAATTTTGTAGATCTGCTATCGAAGTTATGTTGGCATTTGCATTGTCAAAACCAATGGAAAAATTTTGCCTAATCAAGCCATACTCGTTTAGGATTTTTCTAATAATTTTGTAAATGTTTTGCACCATATGGCATTCATTAAATACTCTTAGAACCAACAGTCTTTTATTAGGTTGCCAATTATTCTCTATCCAATAAACAATTACACCCATGTAAGAATTATTATGAAAAGGATTCGTCCACATGTTTGCACATATGGGCACAATTGTATTGAGAGCAACAAACTTACCTACAAGGTCCTACTTACTATGGTATAGCTCCTATGTGGTTCGGATCAATGTGTTATGGCTTAGTTGTCATTAGTTAAGGTTGAACATCTCCCATTATTATTGACTCTTTCACTCTAACACACTTGTGTTAAAAGACAAGTGTATGTTGGGTAAGTATTGCGTGAGGTTGTACTTGTGCTTCTTTTGATCATACCTCATTAGCTCTTGTTCAAATGAATTGGCACCTTAAGTAATCTATTGTTACGTCCTATCTATCACCACCTCCCCAAGATGCTTTGATTTTAGGTACCTGTTAAAGGTATCGTATCCTCCCTGTTTTCCAAGCATAGCTCGCGTTGTAGTAGCTGCAGAACCCCCATGAGTTCTCCTTATCATCTGTATCTTTTCGATAATGTGTTGTGAACATATTATATTTACTAGTTTTGGGGACTTACTTAAGCCTGAAGGCCTTGAATTGCCAATTGCATGATGACCCATATGTTGCTCCTTGGTTTCTAGAATCCTTATCTTATCCTCCTCATCATTAAACATCACTACGATGCAACTCATCCATAGAGGTTCAAATCCAACGGGTCATGTAAGGATACTCATGTATAAAGATTTGTATCTATCGTGTCTTATTAATCTAAGAGGTGGTGTAACTTAATGATGTGTCTTCAAGGTTGGACACATGGAGAAACCCTATAACGAAGTGAACGGAAAAGAAATAAAAGAAAAGCTAGCAAAGTTCAAGTAGTTATCAACTAGATATGACACACCAATCGATCCTACTCGGCCTACAATCTACCGGATATGACTCATCAATCTAAATTGAAGGGTCATTCGCCACTACTCCTTGCTAAAAGGAATAGATAAGAGTTAAAGGGTAATAAGAACACTAGGGTTGCTTAAGGAAACTTGAATAAATTCTAACATTCAGGATTATTGTTTGTGTATAATTAAGTGTGGGTTTATATACCTATTTACTAGGGTTACTTTACACATATAAAAAGATACAAAGGTATTCTTACAATTAGGTTGTGCAATACATACTAAAAAGAGTAAAAGAGACAAAGAATATTTAGCATGGAAAGTAAATAATCCTTTTAGAATGTCCTACTAGAAGACATGTGTCACTCGATGGCTGAGTGTTAAAAATATGGTACAAAGTAGACAAGAGAATAGAGTTTACAGTTAAGGGCCGACCTAATCTAGATCAGGTTAAGGCCCAATCAGTTTTATTATAGAATAGTCAGCTGGGGTTGTTACGGCCTGAAGTCGCAGAGTCGCAACAGTCCTGTCGTGTAAACCATTCTATGATAGTAATTGGCCTCACAGTGCTTACCATAGACATGACCTACACAAGGCGTCAACGACTCCTCGCTTTGAAGTAAACAGTCCGATGAATAATTAAACTACGAATAAGATAAATAGTTCAAATTTCTAACAACATGTACAATATTATATATATATAAGTCCATAAAGCTTCCTAGGAAGTTTTACATAACATAACAGTTTACTAGATTACAGAATAACTACCAGTCTTTCATTCTTAATTACATGGTCACTCTAGTTAAACACTATACTAAGTAACTTGATTCTCACACCCCTGGCTTCCAACAGACTAACCTCTGGGTAATTGTAGGGCAGCATAGTGCTTTGAGTATTCAGAAATCAGAACCTGCAAAAGGATCTATAAGGATATGAGCAACTACAGCTCAGTAAGTTGAATTGGAGACTCATGAATGCATATAAGCACAAACAGGGTTATCAAACAATTATTTTCATGCAATGCAACAATCAAGTGTCATCGCACAACGTAATACGGTCCGCTGTGAAATCAGAGAAATTTCACCTGCTCCAATCCGGGTTGAAGAGTTCCATGTTATGCAGCAGCTCACAACCAAACCCAGGCTTGTGCAATGGAGACCTCGCTCCTCCCTTGACTACCTTCGAACCATTGACTTCACCCTCGCCGTGACCTCCTCTCCTGTCACTTAGTTCGACTAAGGAAGAAGAAGGGACCATTTTGCAATCCTGCACTATCCCTTTCGAAAGGGTCGGTATTTGGTTGGAGAATCCTATAATCCCTTAACGGGTTGCAATGCATGACATTATTTATTATTCGGGGTCGACTGATATTAAATTCCGTTTAGGGTATTTAAACAATTTCATACTAATTCAATCAGTCACAAAATCACTCACAATACAAATTCAGCACGAATCCAAATATATCAAACACATGCGTAAACTACTTACAATCACAATCATATACAAGCCTAAGTCTCCGAGTACTACAAAACTAGTACTCTATTACAATAAGCAATAACCCAGCTTACTTGGATTTGCTCGATCGCTTGATCCCTTAATCGCAAGCTGATTTTATTTCTGGATGTCCTATAATACAAATAGGTCTTTTTAGTACTTAAAATTTACGGTTTCATATTCTAAGTTATATTTTAATTCATTTTTGTTCGTGTATGCCCATTACGTCCTAATGATTCGTGTACTCTATTTTGGTGTTCAAATCCTAAATGAGGTTTTAAACTTTGATTTCTAAGCCTGAAATATGCTCGAATCCTAATGTGAAATTAATCACATTAAGTTTGAGTGTCCAAATATCCTAATGGGTCGTAATTTGGTATTCTAATCTATTTGGTACACGCTAACCCTAATCGCGGTATCGGATTTATTCCCGATATGTAAAAATCTTACATTTTGAGACTTTTTCTTAAGATTAATTGTTATTTTCAGATTTATTATTTTTCTGATTTCTATTATAATATTATCTATATAAATCTATTTTTTTAGATTTATTAATTTACAATATTACATATTACTAGTTTCTTATATTACTTACCTAATTTCCCTAATTAACCATACTTAATACCTAAATGCTAAGATTAGGGTTCCACTTCAGAGATTAACATCCTTAAACATATAATTAATATCCTAATCAGTAATTAACATCCTAATCACCTAATTAACCCTAAATCACCTAATTTTCCCATCATTATAAGGCTAAAAATTAACTTAAAAATTTCAAAAATTAATTTAAAAAAAATGGTTTCATAGCACTGTTCTACATCATATGAGTATCCTACAGAAAAATTTTGAACTCCAAACTACATCTCTAAGCATATTTATTTTCTGGTTTAGTCATGCTCGGTTTTGAGCAATTTGTTAGGGACCCTATAATTATATATTTAATTAAACTAAATCACTATTTTTCCCTTAATCTACATACATTAAAACCTCAGAATAACAAGTTTCATAATTTTCTGGGCAAAATAACTAATTTTACAAAATTATTCAAAATCGGGTCATTGAAGAGACTAACCGGTCCAAAGCTTTCTGGCTGTCCAAAGCTTTCTGGCTGTCCAAAGCTTTCTGGCTGTCCAAGCCTGGTCCAAGGTTGTCGGCCGGTCAGGCGGTGGTTTTAGTGTAGGGTGGTGGTGGTGGTTCGGTCCCAAGTGGTGGTGAGTGGTGGGTTTAGCTCATGTGCCCAATCTGCACAGTTTTCCTTTTTTTTTTTCATTTTTTTGGATTTTCTCTCGATTTTTTCAGTGTTTCAATTTTTCTCAGATCCTAAACTGACCAAATGACTTCTGGAATTTTTTTCCCCTATTTATAGACAATTGTAGCAATTAATGTGCATTAATTTGACAAGATTTTGCCCATTTCTCTAAGTTTTTGGCTTTTAGGTTGTCTAAATTTGATTGGTTAATTTTTCTTTTTCTGATTTGAAGCTGCTACGACCTGATCTTGGTTCAGCTTATCATCCTCTGATTTTTTCTGATTTTTTTATAATTATTTTATAATTTTCTTTAATTATTTGCTTAGTTTTTGGCCAATTTAGGTAATTACGCGTATTTTTATCTACACGTAAATACATGTGGTGTGCACGTGAACATTCCTAATTATTATTTTGGTCATTCTAAAATTTTTAGTATACATATAATCTATCTCTAGTAATTTATTAGTTATTTCATTACACTTTTTGCATTTTCGGTAATTAATACCTATTATGCTTAAAATTTGAAAATTTTATAGTCTCCTATTTTATTACTTATTTTCTTAAATTCAAGTTTACGGGATCAGTTTTACTAATATTCCTCTCAATAGTTTATAATTTGGGTTTGATCGGATCTTTTAACCGATCGCCCTAAATCTTGGGTTCTAAGTTCAACCCTACGGTTACTTGGCTTAGTTTTAGGGCTTACAGGGATTGGGGTCAAACATCTTTTGCTAGTTTAGGAACTTAGCTCAAATAGTCTTGGGACTATTTGCTCGGATATTTTATCAAAGCACAGCTTTTTAGTAGGTTTGGCGCTCGTGAAGGTTTGGCAATTAGGTTGGTAGAAAAGGGAAACACATAGGTCAAAATGGGAACCTCCGCTCAGATAATGTTTTAAGCTAGTATTCTTCAAGTGAGTCTTTAGAGTCCTTTTAATGCAGACTATAGCAAAGAACAAATAAGGCTAGTCATAAGGGTGGGTCCAAGCTTGCCGAAAGCTTGCAAAGAGTGATGGGATATGTATGAACAAACAAACGAATACAAATAAATGAAAAGTAAGCAAAACTCACGAACAACTCCAGAGGATATGATGTACCAATGGAACTTCCGAAGACTGATGGCATAACTTAATATGGTGCACGAGTTGGTCCAGTGAGGTTACTCACTACCTAGCCTTGCTTAAAGGTTAGGATAAGAGTGAAATGAAAGTAAACAAACAGTGTTTACGAGACAAAAAATATCCATTGTATTAATGATAATTTGATGATTTGCGATTGCAAGTTCAAAGGCTATTTATACTTGAGAATTTAAGGTAACTTGCCTAAAAAGGAAAAAAAAAGGGTATTGTCCTAAAAAAGTAAGGTACAAAGTATACAAAGGGTAAAAATGAATATTCACGGAAAATACAATGATTAGAGTAGCAGATTCTACAAGTCGCCCAAAAAACGTGGCAGCAATGTATTGGTAGTGCTGTTAGAGGATGTAGATAAAGTAGTATGAGCTGGTTGGGTGGCTGAATAGGAGTGTCGAGTAAGCATGGACCTATCCGAATAGGAGTGGCTGAGGATTAGTGCAAGACAACTCTTTCAGCTTCTTGGTAGTAATGATGTCGAGCAAGTAGTTGACTCGAACATGGCTGAGCAAATACGAAAGGATTAGCTGCTGTTGGGGCATTCTCCTAGTCGGCACATAACTTTCAAAAGATGGACAGTCATTCAGTATGGCTCTGAGAGTCAATTAGCAGCAAGGAGTAACTTAGCCTCAGTAGGAGTTGGCTAAAGTAGGAAGATTCGCCTCACCAATCCATCTAGTCCGCTTGTTTAGCTACGAATTAAAGGCCTAGTAGCTTGATTTCTATCATTCCTTTCGAGTTGTTATGGATTTAGGATCAAATCCAACTGATCTTTATTCAACTCTTTGTCAAGGTGATAAGGACTGAGGTCAGCAATGTTAAAGGTGTCCGAAACCCCATAGTCTTTGGGCAGCTCTAATCTATAGGTGTTATCTTTGATCTTCTAGAGGATTTTGAAAGGTCCTTCAGCTTATATAGATAGCTTATTCTTCTTCTTGCTCAAAACTCTTTCCTTGCTCAAGTGCAGCCATACTAAGTCTCCAAGGTGAAACTGTCTTGTCGTCTTTCCCTTGGCCTTCTTTCGCATCCTTCTAGCGGCTTAGTCAATTTACCGAGTAACTGTATCGTAGATATGTTGAAGGGACTGTGTTCAAGCTCTCACGTCAGGGTCTTCTTGCTCGGATACAAGTAAAAGGGTATGATCAAGGGGCAACTTAAGATTAAAAGCATAGATAACTTCGAAGGGGGTTTGCTTAGTGGTGTTATGTATTATTCGGTTGTAAGCGAATTCAACCATTGTTAAGCAAATGTTCCAATTAACCAAGTTCTTATTGAATTCAACCATTCGGAGCAATGATACCAAAGTATGATTGACTACCTCTATTTGGCCATCCATTTAAGGGTGATAGGAAGTACTAAATAGCAATTTGGTCTCCATCCATTACCATAGAAGCCTTTAGAAATGGCTCAAGAACTTTGGATCTCTGTCTGATATTACACTTTTCAGCATACCATGTAATGGAACAATTTCCTGTAAGAATAGAGAAGCAGTAGCCAAAGCATCATTAGTCTTAGAGCAGAGCACAAAGTGTAACATCTTACTGAATCTATTGACGATAACCATTACAAAATCTTTACCTTGGGCAGTTCGTGGTAATCCTAGAAAAAATCCATGCTCAACTTAGTCCATGCTTAACTTAGTCTATGGTCTTGTCAAGACAAGCAAGGGCATCGCTTTTCCTTGCTCGGCTTGGCATTTAGCCTTCTTGCACATGGTACAGCCTTTAACAACCTGGTGTACATCTTGCCTCATTCTCGACTAGAGGAAATGCCTACTCAACAACTCATACATCCTTCTTTCCCCAAAGTGTCCAAAGAGTCTTCTACTATAGCTTCCCTAATCAGTAACTCTCTCGATAAACAGGTCGGCACACACAATTTCCCTCCTTGGAACAAGTATCTATCTTCTATAAGATATTCATCCACTATCCTTCCAATGGCACAACGCCTAAGTATAGGTCCAAAGTGCAGATCCTCGGAGTATTGTCCTTTGATACTAGCAAACCTAAACAATCTAATTTGCAGTTCTATCAGGAGCGTATGTCTCCTCGAAAGAGCATCTATAACCACATTACTATTTCATTGCTTATATTTTATTACAAAATTGAATCCTTTAAGGAATTTAACCTACCTTGTTTGCCGCTTCGATAGCTTTGTCTGACTTCGGAGAGACCTTAGAGATACATGGTCAGTATAAATGAAAAATTCTTTCAGTAGTAGATAATACTACCAATTTTGCAGTGCTTGAATAAGTATTAAGAGTTCTATATCATACACAAAGTAGTTCACTTAAGGTCCCCTAAGCTTCTCAATGTGGTAGGCAATTGGTCAGCTTTCCTATATTAGGACAGCGCCTATTCTAATGCCTGACGCGTTACATTCTAGCTCAAATATTTTCTTAAAGTCAGACAAAAATAGTACAGGTACGAAAGTCAATCTTTCCTTCACCTCGGCAAAGCTTCTCTCTTCCTTTTCTCTCCATTTGAAGTCGATGTTGTACGACGAGGGTGTTGATATTCCTTATGAATCTCCAGTATAAGGAAGCCAATCCATGGAAACTTTTTAACTCAACACAAGTAGTAGGAGTTGGCTACTCAACGATTGCTCGGATCTTCTTGTCGTCTACTTGTAAACCTCCTCCACTTATTACATAGCCCACAAATATCACTTCCTCCTAGCAAAAGCAACATTTCTTAAGATTGCCAAATAATCTCTCGGTATAGAGGACATTTTGTACAATACCAAGATATTCATAATAACTTAGCATATTGGTACTGTACATTAAGATGTAATCAAATTACAGCACAATACACTTTCCTATTAGATTTCTTAGCATATGGTTCATCAATTGCATGAAAGTGCTCAAGGCATTCAACAAGCCAAACGAAATAACCATCCACTCATAGAGTCCATGCCGAGTTTTGAATGCAATCTTCCACTCATCCCTAACCTCATGCAAATTTGATGGTAACTAAACTTTAGATCAATCTTGCTACAGATCTTAGCTCTACTCAATTCATCCAACATATCATCTAACCTTGGGATTGAATACTTGTATTTGATCATTATCTTATTTACGACTTGGTTGTCAATGCACATCCGCTAAGTATCGTCTTTTTTTTCGGTACTAGGAGCGCTAAAACAACATGAGGGCTAAGACTTTCCCTAACATATCATCTTTTTAGTAGCTCATTGACTTGTCATTGGAGCTTAGAAGCCTATTCGAGATTCATCCGATAAGCTTGCGTATTCGGCAGGGCAGTGCTTGGTACTAAGTCAATGTAATGTCCTATACTTCGAACAATGGGTAACCTCTCAAGCAACTGTTCTAGAAACAAATCGGTATATTCATTTAGTAACTCTCTTATTTCCAAGTGTAACTCACCCCACTCCTTCAACTCTAATAAACGTTTGACTAATATAAGGGTCAGCACGTCGACTTTGATAGCCTCTCAAAGCTCGGCTCTACTCATCATTAGAGTCTTCTTCAATATTTAAGGTAATTTTTCCTAAAGTTTGTTAACTTAACTCGGTGGCATCGAGTTCGGCGTAATCTTCCTGCAATCCTTCTCGAACACAGGTATTCTTGTATCCATCGTAGATAACTCTCCTATCATAAAGCCATGGTTGGCTAAGCAACACATGTGATGTGCACATGGGCAGCACATTGCAAAGAATCTTGTCAAAGTAATTTCTAATCATGATCAGTAGTAATACTTACCGAGTGACATATAGTACTCACCGAGTGACATATAGTACTCTCTTCTCATTCAACCAATGAAACATATATGGCCTTGGATGCGCAATAGTCGACAACTTTAACTTCGTGACCAAATCAATTGATGCTACATTGGTATAACTACGACTATCCACAATGAGAGCACATAGCTGGTCATTTACCTTACAGGTGATATAGAACAAGTTCTCCCTCTACTCTTCCTCATGTAAGGGCTCTCGACTCATTACGTGTTGGACGACTAGGATCAACTGATCCAAGTCCTCAGCGAACATATCCTCTTTAATCAATTTGTTTTCTTGAGTACTCTCTCTCTTGACAAGAGTCTTTCCTTAGGTTCCTTATCAGTACTATCTACCCCAAGCTTTGGGGTATCTTCCTTGATGACCATAGTCCTTTGATTCAGACATTGAGTGGCCATATGTTCAAACTCTCAGCACTTAAAGCACTTGATCTAGCTTATCTTGCTACCAGATCCATACCCTTTCTCATATGTTCAAGTCAGCATGTTACTTTATGATCGGCCCTTTTGGTTAGTCCTACCATCCCCTCGTCTGATCAGATTGGTACTTAGTTGACTTTGGTAGCTTCCCTGAACAGGTTAGCTTGACTGAATAGGTCGGTTAGTCAACAATTAGGTTGACATTTGGCTCCTTCTCTGCCTTTCCACCTATTCAACAATTCATATGGCCTCATCTATTATGGTAAATTGTTGAAGTTCCACAATGTTTCGGATGTCACTCCTCAATCTAATAAGGGACCTAGAGACTGTTCGTGCTATTGGTTCCTCCACTTCACAATGGATCATAAGTATTTTGAATTCTTGGACATACTCGTCAATAGTTTAGCCTCCTTGTCTCAACTCTTAAAGCTGAGTAAATGTGTCTTACAGATAAGTATCCGGCATAAATTTATTTTTGATTATTCTCTTCATCTTAGGCCAAGTATTAATCTCTCTATATCATTCTTATCTCTTCATAGCTTGGAAATTTTTCCACTACATGACGGAATACCTGGAGAACTCAATAGTAGTAGTCTTCACTTTCTCGTAATCCTCATATTAGTAATAGTCAAAAACACGTTCCACCTTCTCCTCACAAACCAAGTATTCATTCACACTTCTTGACTAATTGAAGCTTTACATGGTTGGATGCTTGAGGTGCTTGAGCTCATTCTTCTTCTTCTTCATACTCTTCTTCCTCGACGTAGTCCATTTCTCCCAAGTTAATTCTTCTTCTCACACGTCCACCTATTCCTTCACCTCGAACTTATTGAGTTAGGTTCTGACCTCTACCAGGTCAAGTAGCTTATGGGGTATTATGCCCGGCTTCAACAGGTCGATAAGCCAATGCATGAATTGCTTGAATTAAATCCACTAGGAGGTTAGCTATCGCATCAAGTCTCTCATTAGTACTTTTGGGGGTGCCTTGGGATTGTTGGCTATGATGGACAACATTACTGTTATCATCCCCAACACTAGCATTGATACTTGGTTCAATCATTTTCTTTAACAAACTTGACCCTAAATCTTCAAGTCAGAGCTATAATTGACATTACTTCTACAAATCCAACAATATGCATTCCCTCCAAACTAAAAGCTTAATATTCAGTAGACACGACAGCTAAATCAATATAGGAAAATTGCTCTATTTCACACTCCTAAAATGGAGTATAGAAAGAACTTTAAAACAAACTCCTACAATCTAAATGAAACCTTCGCTCTTATACTAAGATGATGTAGACCGTAGTTAAGAACAAACAAGGCCGATTGTAAGGGTGGATCCAAGCTTGCTGAAAGCTTGAAAATGGTGATGGGAAATACAAAATGAACGAAAATGAATGAAAAGTAAGAAAAACCTAGAAACAACTCCATAGGATATGACACATCAATGGAACTTCCAAAGACTCACGGTACAGCTCAATATGACGTACAAGTTGGTTTAGTGAGGTTACTCACCACCTAACCTTGCTTAAGGGTTAAGATAAGAGTAAAATGAGAGTAAACAAGCAATGTTTATGAGAGAAAAAATATTTAGTGTATTAATGATATTATGATTATTTGCGGCTACAAGTATAAGGGGTATTTATATCATAGATTTTAGGGTAACCTGCCTAAATAGGAAAAGGCAAAAAGGTTATTATCCCAAAGAAGTAAGGTACAAAGTATACAAAGTGGTCCCGAACATGTAGTAGCAATGTAGTGGTAGTAGTGTTGGAAGATGTAAATAAAGTAATATGAGCTGGTTAGGTGGCCGAGTAGGAGTACTAAGCAAGGGTAGACTCGTTCGAATAGGAGTGGCTAAGGATTAGTATCGGACAACTCTTTCAACTTCTTAGCAGTAATGAAGTTGAGTAAGTGGTTGATTCGGACATAGCCAAGTAGATGCGAAAGGATTGGCTATTGTAAGGGAATTCTCTTAGTCGACACACAACTTTCGAGAGATTGACAATCATTCGGCATAGCTTCGAGAGTCGATCAATAGCAAGGAGTAACTCAAACTCAGTAAGATTCGCCTCACCAGTCCCTCTAGTCAGTGGGTTAAAGGTTTAATAGCCTGATTCCTATTACCTCTAGCTCGGCTTCATGTGATCAGTCTAGGGGGTTGATTCTTATTATTTACCTAGGGGTCAGAAAGATTTGTTCTCAAATCTGAAGTGGTCTCTAGCTCTTCTTCTAGGACACTTGTAAGGTCTCCTATTGGTTGGTGAGGAATTAGGTCAAACACATTGAAAGTAAGAGAGACACCATATTCATCAAGTAACTTGATCTAGTAAGCGTTGTAGTTAACCTTCTTCAAGACCTTAAACAAACCATTAGCTCAAGGAGATAGCCTGCTTTGTCTTAAGTGTGGGGATCATTCTAGGTTGAGGTGGATCCATACTAAGTTTCCTAGTTGGAGAGAAAACTATTTAGCGGCCTTGGCTACCAATCTCTTGTTGTCTTCGATTAAACTTATAAATCTTCTTAGTTATAGACTGGTATAACTCTTGTAATTCTCGAGCTCAGTTAACTCTGGAGTAACTCTCTTCAACAGCTGCAGGGGTGCTAATCATATTTAGGGGAATAGTAAGATTAAGGCCATAGACGACCTCGAATGGGGTCTTCCCAGTGGTGTTGTGGACGGTTCAGTTATATGTGAATTCTACAACTAGTAAATACAAATCCTAGTCCCTTAGGTTCTTTCCCATGACAACTCTAAGTAAGTTTCCTAGCATCCTATTCACCACTTTAGTATGGCTATCTATCTGAAGGTTGTTACTAGAGTTGAATACAAGTTTAGTCCCGAATCTTCTCCATAAAGTCTTCTAGAACTAGCTCAAGAATTTTGTGTCCCAATTTGAAACAATGGTCTTTAGCACTCCATGTAGTAGGATAATTTCCTGCAAAATATATCAGCAATATATAAAGCATCGTTAGTTCAATAGCATGGGATGAAGTGTGCCATTTTGCTGAAGTGGTCTACTACAACAAATATAGAATCTTTTCCTCTAGGTGTTCAGAGTAACCCTAGGACAAACTCCATGGGGCTCCCTCTTCCCTTTAGCTTGTTTGCACACTTCACAACTAACAATTACCAACTACCAACTACCTTATAGACATCCTTGGCTAAATTAGTCAATAAAAGTTTTCCTTCAACAAATTAGCCATCTTGGTCTCCCTAAAGTAACCAGATAATCCTCTCCTATGAGCTTTACTAACCAACAGCTCACACATAGAACAATTTGGTATGTACAGCCTTCAGTCCTTGAACAAATAATCATTTTTAACATAATATCCTCCACCAACTACTATTTCCCGACACTACTTAACAATGGGACCGAAATGAGGGTCATTAGCATACTGCTCAATGATAAGTGAAAATCTTAATAACTTTGTCTACAAAGTGTTCAATAAGGTTTGCTGTTGTGACAAAGCATCGACGACCACATTTGCGCTTCCTTTCTTATGCTGGATCACATACAAAAATCTTTCCATGAACTCTAATCACTAGGCTTACCTCTTCAAGAGTTTGTTTTAACTCTCAAGATGCTTTAAAGACTCATGGTCTGTGTAAATAACAAACTTGTTCATTCAGTCGCCGATATGCCAAATAAATTAAATCTCTCAACATGCCTTTGGAAAAATGACATACAGCATTTATGCCAAGTATCCTAAATCCGTTCCTGGTTTGAATTCAAACCCATGGCATAAACAGTTATCATAAGCAGGTTATATTACATAACCGCCTACTCTCCCTACATATCAGGAAAGATGTCAAATTAAGAAGCTTCTACATGTCTTAACAGTTATTCCAACAATTGCCTTAAACATTACAGCTAGCTATGAATATGGGAAAGAAAACTCCGTAAGATCTCTCTCTCTTAAACACTTCACTCATATACTTTTTATACAAAGTTACCCAACTAACTTAGGCATCAGAGTAGCCGCATTGGACTGGCTCGGGTACCAAGAATCTTATTCTCTTTTGTAGCATTTTCCTTGATCCGAAAATTCACCAACAACATTTGGTGCCGTTTGTTTTTTCCTAAACACACCTACATGGCTAGGACAAGAGTATCTAAGAGTGCAGGTGCCAACACTGCTTCACAATACCCTAAAGGGGAGAGTAGGCATACTGATGAACAACGATTGGCTAGGCTCAAGCAATTATGTCTCAACTTAGCCAAGGAAATCCAAGAATTAAACAAAAAACATAAGCAAATCCTTAACCTCCTCTATAGTAATATTTACCCAAATCCAACCCAAAACAAAGACTAAGGCGATCACAATGTTGAAAAAAACGATGATTCCATTTATTCACCCGAGTTGCAAAAAAAAAGCAAGCCGAGAATATGATAAGACCTTTCGCTCTTGCTTTCAAAAGGAATGACAAAGGCAAATAACTGCAGTAAGTGCACCATACGGGTCCTTCGCATGTCAGCACCCCTACTGCCTCAAGCAAATAGTTCTAAATTAAAAAGAGTCTCTTTATTTTAGAAATTTCGAAGGAAGTAATACCTCGGCACATAAAGTTATCACAATTTGAGACTTACGATGGAACAAAGGACCTTGAAGACCATTTGGAGTACTAACGTACGTTGGCTAAGTTACATAGCTTGAGTGATGCAGTGGCCTATAAAGCTTTTCTTTTAATATTAAGAAATGTAGCCAGTACATGGTTCAAACATTTGAAACCAAATACCATTACCTGTTTCGATGAACTAGCAGAAGTGTTCCTTCAACACTTCCTTACAAGTAAACTTCCTATTAAGGACTCCTCAATCCTTAACACCATTAAACAAAAGTCTAATGAATCAATTAGGGACTATTTGGCTAGATTTGTGGTCGAGATGGTCTAAATCCCAAAGCTAGACATAAGTATAGCCCTCAACGCCATAATTGACAGAGTCAAGTCTCATGGAAACTTTTTTAAGTCTCTTGCAAAGAACAAGCTAAAAACTTTCGCTAAGTTTAAGGCTAAAGCCACCTCATACATTAAATAAGAAAATAACATAAAGGCATGTGAGAGGCTGATTAGAGTAAAAGAGATGGAAAGAATGATAAACGGAAAAGTGTGAAGGATAGACTTGGTATAGATAACGACCATAGTTCAGATGCCGAGAGGAAGAGACCAAGGATCTCAACATTCTCATCCTACACTCCTATTAATCGTCTAATCTCGGATATTTTGATGGAGGTACGTAGGGAGAAACATATCCTCTAGTGGCTGGAAGAATGCGAGGGAGTCCCTCAAAAAGAAATTCGAATAAGTACTGTGATTTCCATCGTAACAAAGGTCACAATATAGATGAGTGCATTCAACTTAAGAATGTAATTGAAAATGCAATACAATGCGAGTACCAGCGAAAATTTCTAGTGCATAATTCCAAAAAAATCGAAAGACCATCTCAGAAGAGAAGAGAGGAACAAGAGGATGACACTCGGCCAGCAATGGTCGTGAGAGATACATGGGATGTTAACCAATAGAGCACCCAACAGAGTAATTAATACCATTATCGACAGACCTAGTATAGGCCAATCAAGTTCTTTGAACTCGATTAATGACAAGAATTACATTTACAATATTCATAGAAAGAAGGTCAGGATTGATAATACAATATCTTTCAGAGAAGAAGATTTTGAGGGTATCCAAAGGCTGCACGATGATGCACTTGTCATCAATGAGAAAGTTGCCAACTTTGAAGTCAAGAAGATTCTTGTTGACACAAGAAGTTCAGTTGATATCATTTTTCAGCATGCCTTCGATCAAATGAGGCCCAAGATCAAAGCGCAATTGCAGTCTTATAAGTATGACCTCTATGCCTTCAATAATCAACCTATCTAAGTAGCCAAAGTTATCTCTTTGCCAATATAGATCGATGATGACGAGCATGTGGCAAAGGGCAAAATGGATTTTCTCGTCGTCAAATGTTAGTCCCCTTATAACATGATAATGGGACAGCCATGCCAACATTTATTCGGCATTATCCCTTTAATGGCACATCTTAAGGCCAAGTTTCTTACTCTTACTAGGGTCGATGTGTGCAGAAGGGATCAGCAATTGGTGTGGTCCTTATATATTAGGGCCTTGAGATAAGAGGAAGTATTTTAAGTTGAAACTTGTCTAGAAGGCACGTCAGTTGGCATAGAGAATACCGAGAATGATATAGAGGAAATTCCTTTAGGAAATGATCTCGGGAAGACTACAAGGATAGGAAAACCTATGTCAGCAAATGTCCAACAAAGTTTGATTGACTTCCTGCAAGCTAAGGCTAACATGTTTGTATGGTCAACTTCGGACATGCCGGGTATTCCGAGAGACGTTATGGTGCATAAGCTCCAAATTGAACCGAATGTAAAGTTGGTCTAATAGAAAAAGAGACATTTTGCACTAAAGAGACAAGTGGCAATAGAAGAAGAGGTCCAGAAATTATTAAAGGTAGGATTCATCCGAGAAGAGCCTTATCCAACTTAGCTTGCAAATTGTCTATTAGTCAAGAAGTCTAACAACAAGTGGTGAATGTGTATAGATTTCATAGATCTCAATCAGGCCTATCTCAAGGATTGTTTTCCACTGCCAAAAATCAATCAGATGGTAGACGCAACCACAGAACATGCGTTTCTTTCTTTTATGGACGCTTTCTCTGTTTACAATCAAATCAAGATGGACAAGGCAGATGAAGTCCACACATATTTCGTTACCAATTTTGGAATTACCTGTTATATGGTGATACCCTTTAGGTTGAAGAACACTAGTGCCACATACCAGAGATTAGTAACGAAGATGTTCAAATCTTAAATCTATAAGAATGTTGAAGTATATGTTGATGACGTGATTGTAAAGAGCATAAAGGAAGATCAGCATCTTGCTAATTTGGAGGAGACGTTTGCCACATTGAAGAGATATAGCATGAAACTCAACCCATAGAAGTGTATCTTTGGTGCAACATCAGGGAAATTTCTTGGGTATATGGTTACACAATGTGGCATTGAAGCCAATCTGAGAAAGATTAAAGCCATAAGGAATATGAAATCACCTCACATGGTCAAGGAAGTGCAAGAACTCGCTGGGCAAATTGCCGCCCTCAATAGATTCGTGTCGAGAAGTGCAAATAGGCGCACAGAATTCTTTAAAATTTTAGAGGATCCAAAGGAATTCAATTAGACTGACGATTGCGAAAGAGCTTTCAACAAGCTAAAGAAATTTCTTACGTCACCCCCGATGCTCTCGACACCTATTCCTAGAGAAAATTTACATTTGTATCTATCAGTCAGTTGCCGAGCACTTTCCTCTATACTGGTCTGAATTGACGATAAAAAGCATCGACCCGCTTATTACGTGAGTCATGTTTTATAGAAGTCAGAGTTTCAATACACAAAGATTAAAAAATTTGTATTAGCAGTGATTCTCTCTGTAAGAAAGTTGAAGTCGTATTTTAAAGCTTACTAGATTATTATCCTCACTAATCAACCATTGTGGTAAGAATTATAGCAGCCTGACTTCTTGAGGAGGATGATGAAATATGCCTTAGAACTCAGTGCCCATGGTATACAATATAAACCTAAAATGGTAATAAAGGCCCAAGTACTAGCGGATATTGTAGCTAAATTCACTAAAGAGGAAGACTGTATGGAGATTGTCAAGAAACCTATCTAGTTTTTTTATGTCGATGGTTCTTTGACACAAGAAGGAAGTAGTGCAGGCCTAGTTCTTCAAAGGCCCTATAATGTCAAAGTTCATTACGCTCTAAAATTTAGATTCCCAGCCAATAACAATGAAACAGAATACGAAGCTCTAATCGCCGGATTGAAACTGGCAAAAGAAATTGGTGTCGAAAAACTTAAAGTGTTCTTTGATTCCCAGCTAGTAGTAAATTAGGTCACCGGAAGTTACGCGGTAAGAGAAGAAGAGATGAGTAAATACTTATTAGTGCTACAAACGCTTGTAGAAGAATTTCTATCTTTCTCTATTCACAAAATTCCAAGAAGCAAGAATATTGTTACTGACAAGCTATCGAAGTTAGCCAGTATGGCATTCCCTGAGCTCAATGAGAAACTTTTCGTCGAGTTTCTCCTATAAAAAGCTTATCCAATCTCTTGTAGAACTATGAGTTAGCTCCTTGCCCAAGAGAAGAATCGAGGATGGATTTCCTAGTGAATTATCTAAAAGATGGTGCTGTCCCTGATGACAAAAAGGAAGCGTGAAGATTGGCTTACTAGGCTGCAAACTACACGTTGATTGATGGTTAGCTGTATAAGTGTGGCACATCTTAGCCCTACCTTCGATGCCTTTCCCCGATAGATACTTAGAGGGTATTGTTTTAACTATATGGTGGCATATGCAGTAACTACGTAAAGGCGTAAACATTGTACATTCGAGCTCTACGACTTGGCTATTATTGATCAACTATGAGAGAAGACGCGAAGAACATTGTCCAGCATTGTTCTCAATGCCAAAAGCTTGACTTGTTGAATAACATGCCAACCATCGAGTTATGTAATTTGATTATCCCTTGACCTTTCGCTCAGTGGGGGTTAGACATACTTGGACCCTTTCCAAAATCTACTGCCCAGAAACAATTTGTCATTATCACCGTAGATTATTTTACCAAATGAGCCAAGGCTAAAGTAGTGGCAAAGATCGCTGAGCAAAAGGTAGAAGGATTTGTCTCCAGTTCCATCACATCAAGATTTGGCGTTTTTCATGCGATAATCACAAATAACGGCCCGCGGTTTGACAACAATAAGTTCCGACCATTTTGTGAGAAGTATGGCATTCGTCTCAATTATACATTTATAACATACCCTCGGACAAATGGACAAGTTAAAGCCATCAATAATATCATATTATACGGCTTAAGAAGGAAGGAAGATTAAGATAGGGGCAGGTGGGCAAATGAATTGCCAAACGTCCTATGGGGATACAGAACTACTCACACAACTGCAACGGGAGAGACACCATTTAAGCTTGTGTACGTTACGAAAGCTGTATTGTCGGTTAAATTGGACTTACCTAATATGTGGACGCATAATTTTGATGTTATGCTTAATCAAGTTGGACTAACAATGAATCTAGATGCTATCGATGAAATTCGAGACATTGCAAGAGCCAAGGTCACGGCATACCAGTATAGAGCAGTAAGGTACAATAAAAAAGTGAAGCATAAGATTTTCCAACCTAGAGATCTGGTTTGCTGTAAAATGGAAGCCACTGGTGTACAAGCGACTCAAGGAAAGCTCGACACAAATTGGGAGGATCCTGTGAGGATCTAAGAAGTCGTTGGTGAGGGGGCCTATCAGCTAGAAAGGTTAGATGGATCAATCATCCCTCGAGCATGGAATGTCAGGAATTTGAAATTTTATTTCAATTAATCTGTCAAATGCTTTGTCTTCACTCATTTGGCGATAGCCAATATGTTTTCAAAACTGTAGTACTTGTTTATGAGAATTATATTTAAAGTCTCATTAGGTTTGTTTTCGTCATGATTGACAAATTAACTAGTTCTAGGCTATATAGCAAACGAATTGACCTATGTTTTAGCTGAACATGGTTAACGAACTACACAAATTAACCTTACGGTCGAGTAATGTGTCTAGTCCATGCCTCATACGGTTAACGAACAGTAAAAAGAATGGGCATGTGAAATAAAACATGTCAAGAAACAAATAGCATGTGAAATAAAACATGCTAAGAAACAAATAGTATGTGAAATAAAACATACTAAGTAACAAATAGCGTATAAAACAAAATATGCTAAGTAATAACTACCGTGTAAAATAAAACATGCTGACGAACAAGAGCGTGAAGCAACATATGTATACCATACATGCTGTAAAAGTGCAGTATGTAAAATTAAACATATTAGAGATCTGTTAACTATTGTTGCTCATCATAATCACTCGGGCATTGCCTTAAATATATTTCAATTGATAATTATACGAGAATGCAATGTACCAATACAATAATTCCTATGGCCTATCCTCAAATTTAGTAGAAATGATTTTTAAATCAGTGGCTGGGGCTTCCTTGGCAACTGGGGTCTCAAAGCGGGCAACTTCTTTAGCATGAGCTTCATTGTTACTTTGATTCATACTCTCGGCACCTATCTCATTGCCTTCATCTTTGTTGATACTGCTAACTTTGTGGTTGACATCAGCAAAGTCAAGACACGAGAGATCATAATCAAGATGAAGCTTCAAGACCTCTTCTCTTACCGCTTGAACCCCCTCCAACAACTTCTTGCATATAAGCCTATCATATTGCTAATTGGGAGTGACTATATCGAGAGCCTCTTCAATTGATGGTCCCCTCTTCACAGTCTTCTCCAACTCGGCCACACAACTCTATAAGTTTGAGTTGTTGGTCTCCAACTCCTTTATCTGTATCCTGAGCTTATCTTCATCATCGCTCATCATACAAATAATTCGGCCTAAGCCCCAACGCTCTTCTTTCTTCTTCTATAGCTCCTCCTTCAGGCCTTTAGACTTTTTGTACTGTTTTTCCATTTTAGCCTTCATGCTAGAGATTTCATCGGTGGCAAGGTCATGTACTAATTTCTCGGAAGTAAGTTCTTCCTTAAGCTTTATCGCTTCCATCTCAATCTTAATCCTCGCATTCTTGGTAGCAGCAGTTTAAGCCTTTAATGCATTGTATGTATCCTTAACTTTCTATAGCAAATTCATTTAATATAATCAAGAATGGTTAGGTATGGCACAGACATAACTGAAGATATTACCTTCTTTGCCTCTTTGTCAACCTCGTCCAAAGCTATCAAAATGTGGCTACTCATTTAGAAAAGGAAATGTGTTAGTTACTTGAATGAATTTGATAATTAAAAGCAATGGTTAGGGATAGTCACATCATACAATTTGCCTGCGATATGGGCCTTATTTCAATTGCCAACCCTGTCGACATCCTTTTTGGTGATATTTTTGTCTTTCGGAAGAATGATCCCTTCCATTAGAGCTAAGATTTCGTCCTTGGGCTTAGTCATTGTCCAAAATTTGGTAGCTTAAGTAAGGGACGAAGTACTCGCCGACCTCTTTATTAAGGATGAATTCGGCGCTACTGATGCCGAAAGCTTGAGAACGCATTGTCTCCTTCGCCCTTTCGTCTAAGCCCTTAGACTTCTTGGTAGGTAGTAAGCCAGCAAGTTGCTTCTCTGGTCGTTCGTCACCACTCAAAGCTACTGTAATCCTAAACAAGGAGCCTTTTATAGCATTTCCATTCATCCTCCTTACCAGGATGTGTCTCTCGAAGCTTGCTATCCTTCGGCTCAACAGAAGTTTAAATAATCTTGACCGAAGGCTCCTCAGAACAAACAACATAGGTCAATAGTGTTTTCTCATTCTCCTTTAGCTTCTTGGTAGGATGAAAGATTTTTGTATAGCCACCTGCTTCGTTGCAACCTCTTTTGTGGCCTTCTTTGTGATATCAAGCAAAGTGATATTTGTTAAGGTAGTAACCTTTTTGTCAACCTTTGATCTCTTAGCTTTGGCCTGAGTGAGTAGCTTAGTAGGATTCACTTCATTAGCACAAGTAAAGGAATTAATATAAAGATGGGAGAAAGATGAATTTACATTCTCCATACCAAGCTAGGCTTAAAGGCTACAATTCTCCCCCTAAGTCTCGAGAATAGCTTTCCTCGTGGCTATACTCAGCATGGCGATAACTCATTAACATACCTTCTTTTTTAGAAAAGATTGGGTCTCTATTTTCATATAACCGTATAATCCTCTTGGCGCCCCAGAAGAACATTTTGTTCTTCTTCCTCTTTTGAATTTTCCTCACTGCTGCTGCGTCATTTGGCATCAAATCTATATCTTTTGTATAGATCGGCTCAGTCCATTGGGTCCAGAAGTCCAAGTCTTCATCATACACTATTGACATGGATTTGTCATGCCACTTGTGAATCTTGGATTCTAACCTATATATGAACTTGTGCCTATGCTTTGTAGCGGCAAAGTACTACCCATCAAGCTACTTCTAGATAGTAAAGAAAAACCTAAACAGCTGTGGTATAGCCTTGACCTCAACTTCTTCATAAACTATCTCAAAAGCTACTAGAAGCCGATATATGTTTGGTGAGAACATACTTGACACGACTTCGAAGTTGTTGAAGAAGCCCCGAACAAAAGCTGAAAAAGGGAAGCGCAACTTAAAATCCAGATATGTCAAGTATATGTGGAACTCGTGCTCCTTTATGAAGTATACTCTCTCCCCATCTCAACCTCCTTAAGTTCCATATTCTAGGAAGATCTCGCCAGTACTAGTTATACTTTATGATAAGACCTCTATCGACGAAACTAGTTGTACCATCAGGAGAGTCACGAGAGTAGGCTATTGTGTTGTACAGATATCTTGTTGAAGACCTCCCTTCCTTATCCTTGGGATAATTATCCATAGGAAGCTCATTAATCCAATAAGTTTATCTTACCTTTTTTCCATACTATTGGCTGAACCGGCTGAAGAACATGTCACCTCGCTCCTTATTTAGGGGGGGGGGGGGGAGGGGGGAGGGGAGAAGTGGCCTTAGTTTCCATTGCCTCGAAATCGAATAGAACAAGTCGACGAGCAACTTTGCGAACTATACCTAAATGGTTGTATAAAATAAAATAACATAAGTCAAAAAATGTGAATTTGAAGATGAGAAAGCGAACGAAAGTTTAAGATGCAACCAGAGAAATGAAATCTAATTATGAACAGTACCTTATATATAGATGATCCGTCTTCGTAACTGTAGGTCTGCTTTTGACAGTAATGATGCACTGATTTGGTAATGGCATGGATTGTTGACATGTGTTTCGTGACAGAAATCTAATGGCTAACAACTTTCTGACAATTATTAAGCCTGTAGCAAAATGATGACCTAAGCAACAGATGTCATGCCACCAATTTATTAGTTTCTCGAACGGGCAGGAGTTTAGAATTGGCGACCTTTTGATTAAGATGTGATTCATCCTACTTCCTATCTTGCTCGGCATCAGTCTAAAGAATTAGTCCTCCATTCGGTCGCATTCCCTTTGGGCAAATGTTGATAGTCAATTTTCGCTCATTTGGCATATTCGTTCATTTGGCTGTCGATATGTCGAATAGATTGAATCTTTTGGCATGCCTTTGGAAAAATGATACACAGCATTTATGTCAAGTATCTTAAATCCGTTCCTGGTTTGAATTCAAGCTCATGATGCGAACAGTTATCATAAACACGATTACATTACATAACCTTGTACTCTCCCTACATATTAGGAAAGTTGTCAAATCAAGAAGCTTCCACGTGTCTTAATAGTTATTCTGACAACTGCCTTAGACATTACAGCCAGCTATAAATATGGGAAAGAAAACTCCGTAAGATTTCACTCTTGAACACTCCACTCATATACTTTTTATACAAAGTCACCTTACTAACTTAGGCATTGTAGTGACCACACCGGACTAATCCCGGTATTAAGTATCTCATTCTGTTTTATAGGATTTTCCTTGATCCCAAAATTCACCAACAACATAGATGGTGTTTCTAAACAGTAAGGGCTCGTAAAAGAGAGTAGAACTCTTTCTCGTACATAAAATAGTTCAGGCTACACTACTAAGCTTCTCGCTATAGTAGGTGACCAATTGTCGCTCCTGCATTAGGACGGTGTCAATTTCAATTCCCAATGCATTACATTCCAATTCAAAGGGTTTGTCAAAGTTTGGTAGTGATAGGACATAGGCGAAGGTGAGCTTCTTATTGATCTCCCTGAAGCTCTGTTCAGCTCGGTCGTTCCATCTGAACCCATCACTCTTCTTTGTTAGCTCGATCAAGGGGGTAGCTTTGGTACTGAAGTTTTTAATAAATCGCTTATAGAAGGAAGTTAGGTTATGAAAATGTTGAACTTCAGTGACATTTTTTGACATTGGCCATTTTAGAATAGTTTAGAATTTTTCCTCATTTGCTTGGAGTCCTTGCCCTAACACTATAACCCCCAACCCACCCCCCCTTCCCCCAAAAAAAAACACTTCATATTAACAGAATAATATGTACATTTCTTCAAATTTCTAAATAACTACTCGAATCGCAAAATGTCAAATACAGCTCGGAGATATTGAACATGATTGCTCAGGTCGATATTGTATACTAATGTGTCATCAAAGTACACAACCATACATCTTTTGATAAGAAATCACATCACATGGTTCATTAATCTCATGAATGTGCTCGACGCATTAGTAAGTCCGAATGGCATAACTAACCATTTGTAGAGACTATGCCTAGTTTTGAAGGTAATTTTCTACTCATCACCTAGTCTTAAGCGAATTGGTGGTAACCACTTTGTAGATCAATCTTTGAAAAAAATTTGCACTATAAAGCTTATCTAACACGTCATTAAGCTTCGGTATCAGATATATATATATATATATATACATACTTGACAATAATTTGGTTAATTGCTCAACTGTCGATACACGTGCATTATGAACCATCCTTCTTTGGGATGAACAAAGTTGGTATAGCATAAAGGTTCATGCTCTCCCTCACATATCCTTATTCTATGAGTTCATCTACCTATCTTTTCAGCTCGCTAGCTTGCTCAAGCTTCATTCTGCATGTAGGTCGATTCGATAGGGCAGTGTTTGGCTATAGATCAATACAGTGCTCTATACTTCAAACTAGAGGTAGTCTTCTAGGCAATTCTTTAGGAAACAAATCGAAAAACTCATTTAGTAGGCTTGGGATTTCATCAGGAACATCCTTCAAATCTCTCATCTTCAGCAATCTTTTGATCAATAAAAACATAGGTTCATCAACCTTCTTAGTGGCTCAGAGCTCTCTTCAGCTCATTACTAAGGCCTTCTTCTTGCTGGCTCGTGTAAGCTGGTTATGGGTCTCGTTTACTTTGGATGAGGTCATAGGTTGCAACATAATCTTCTTTACATCCTTAACAAAAGCACAAGTGTTATTATATCCATTATGAGTAACACATCGGTTGAACAACCAAGGTCTTCCTTATAGTAGATGTAAATCTCCTATGGGGACAACATTGCACATTACTTCATCCTTATATGCATTCCCAACACTAAACAATACGGTTATTTGTTTAGTTACATATAAAGCACCCTTATCATGCAGATGCTTAGAGGTTGGCAAACCTAACCTTTATATGAAGGATTGCACTACTACGTTAATACAACTTCCTCCATCCACTATTATGGTGCATAACCGTCCTTTGATGGTGCACCACCGTCCCTTAATGGTATACTTGATATGGAATAAATTCTCCCTTTGGTCTTCCTCAGAGTTTGGTAGGGAACTCAATACTCGTCTTAAAACTAGGGTCATCACTTCTCCCTAATAGGCATAAGCACATGTCTCTTCTTCCTCCTCATCTTCCACCTTTCCAACATCTTTCTCCTCTTCAGGTTCAATTTCGTCGGTGCTATCTACTACATCTCCTCGAAGTACCATGACATGTCAATTCAAACACTCAATGGCCATGTGTTTGAAGCCTAAGCATTTAAAACACTTCACCTTATTAATCTTTTGTCTAAAGGTCTATCTTCTCTCATATGTTCTTGAGGTTGGCCTAACTTCGGTTCGGCTTGGTTATCCTGCTCTACCCTATTGACCTACTTTGCTATCGTCAGGTTTGTCATTCCTTTCCTCAACTTAGTATGATCTCTTCAGCTTAGCTTGAACAAGTTGGTGTAGAATAGGGGTTCGAGAGAACATTGGCTCAAGTCAGCTCGAAGCACTTCTTCTCTACTTTTCGACTCTCTACGTTATCTTAATCGCCTCTTCTAAGATATAATACTTACTTGTGATGGTTTGGCAATTAGGTTGGTACAAAAGGGAAACATAAAGGTCAAGATTGGAACCTCCATCTTAGATAGGGTTTTGAGCTAATATTCTTTAAGTGAGTAGTTGGAGTCCTCTAGCTTGGCTTTATGTGATTCCTGTAGGGGGTTGATTCCTAACACTTGGCATTTAACGTTTTTCATCACTTCATGTGCTCACTCTTCGTTGAGGTTGTACTCATACTCTGGGTATGCTAGAACGTCCTCAAACCATTGTGGTGTGGACGATGTATCCACGATCTTTTTCTTACCTTTTCCACATAAGGATGAATTGTGCTTTTTCTTAGAAAAGGTACGATGTAAAAATCACTTTATGGGGATAATTGGAATTATTTTGCTTAAATTTAGTAGAAGAAAGATTCATAAAGGAAAAATAATTGTTCATTAGTCTACGAAAATATACACCCTAGAATTTTGAAGGTAATTGGCAACAAGAGAATGTAAGTTTGCGATTGAAATTTATTGTAGGAATAAAAGAGGCACATCGAAAATGGTTGAATTTAGAACTATACGGTGAAAGTTTCAAACAAAATGAAAATATAAATGAGCGAATATTGAAAGTATAGCAATATGAATTCTTGAATGAGAAATGAAAAAAAATTGTGAAGTCTTCATGTAGTTGATAATAGCAAATTTATAGTGGAAAGTTTCCACGTTCAAAATTTAAATTTTCGAATCATTCCAACGAATGCTCCTTTCTATAAAAAAAATTTTCAACACAAATCGCATTGTACACCTGCACAAAATGACTCCACTTCATATGCAATGCAATTTAACAATTTTATGAATACTTTACATTGCTTTGCATTGCATTATTTAACTCTTCAGAGAATATGTTGCTTTTTCTTTTGAAAATAATTAATCGAGTAGGGCTCACTTGGAGAAGGAGAGAATATGAATTGAAAGTCTTGTGTAGGGGACATTGTAGCGTAGTGGAGTATTGCATTTTGGGTTTTTTTTTTCTTTTAAAATTTTGCTAACCAAGCCGGTTCATGAACTGGCAGTTTAGAGTATGTGCTTAAACTACTCAAACCAGTCTGGACCTATTCCTGGTTCGTAACCGACCTTTGCATGGGTCTAGAAACAGGTACAAGTTATTGTATACTGTTTATGTTTGTAGGACTAGAACTTAATAAATGAACTTAATAATTATTTAGCTTAAATAAAGTGTGTTGCATGTACTTGGTTGAGTCCAAGGTACTAGGAGGACTAATAACCTTAGGGTGATATCCCAATGATCTTAGTGTGATGTTGTTCTGATTGAAACCTTACTTTGAAATGTTCCAAGTAATTTTAGGTGTTCCTTGGCTTATAAGGTATTAAGAAAGACCCAATACCATACTATATGTATGTATAGATATTGGTGTGCGGAAGTCAAGAGTTACTCAAGTTTCAGGATGCTGGAATTGTACTGTTTGCCAGACCTAATAAAAGATAAGAAAATTGTTAATGTTGCATTATAATGAATTTGAGCCACTTAACATATGTGTACCTATGCATTAATTATTTGATCATGTGCATGTGTTTATTACCGTGTACTAGGCTTTGCTCATCCTTTAGGGATTTCTATTTTTAGATATACGTACAAGTTATGGAGATTACGAGGATAGTTATTATGGTGACTACAACTGCTATGGTGATGCAATAGATTACTATGATTATTACTAGGGGAAACTGCACAAGACTCCCTTAAACTTTGACTTAGGTACGGATTACCCTCATAAACTTCTAAAGTGTGTTTTTGGATTCATAAACTTTCATAAATTGGCAAATAATCTCCAAGATTAAGAATAATTCCTTAAACTTTGATTTTAGTAGTAAACACCGCCCTAGACTATGGGATGTTTGTTTAAGGGGTCTTTACACATTAAAATTAAAGTTTAAGGGGTACTTACATATTAAAATCAAAATTTAAAGAGGTTATTTGCCAATTTATAAAAGTTTGGGGACCAAAAACCACACTTTGAAAGTTTAGAAAGTTAATCTACACCTAAGTCAAAGTTTAAGGGATCTATTTGTATTTTCTCCTTATTACTATGATGATGGAAGCCACTCTATTTAGACTTTGTATAGAATTTTCAATTTAGTTGAGATATGAGATAATATTTTGTAATTATTTTCAACTATGTTTCTTGGGTCATGAGAAGTTACTTAAGACTTCTATTGTCATTGTTCTTGGTATTATGCTATTGTTGAATTTGGTACATGTGAGATGTTGAGTTGGTTTATTTTGTTCTTTGAGACATATGTTGTCGAATAATGAATTAAACTTTATTCTCATTGAATAAAGAAATTAAGTAGCTGATCATTCATAAATCACTTGTGGTAAATGGGTGTTAGAGATATTGATGTACATTGGTTTGGAGTTATTATAAGTCATTATTGATTAGTAAATAAGTGGAGGAGCTAACAAGTTAAATTAAGATGCTTGACGTATCAATAGATTATAAGGACACGTAGTAGGCTGTAGTTTTCCAAGTTCTAAGACGTTACAAATTCACATATGAGGAAGTAAGGCTCCTAAAGTTGGCTAACTACTTAAGTATCGAAGCTCCTACTTGTATTATACTATCCAAGGGTTGAAGAATCCAGCCAATTGTCTAACCCCAAACAACTCAACAACCATACCCTCAAATCAGCTATCATGTTTCTAAGCTATCCATCTACATTTTTTGAGTTGTTTACCAAAATCCATCTAGTAACCTATTTATACAAATTTCATTATCCTATACTAGAGTTGTAGCCACTTTCTTCCTAATATGTGTCCTTGAAATTCTCTACTGCTGTACGGATGTCAAATGCATATTCCATTATATTTTATCCATTTTACCCTTCATAAAATATTCTTATATTGATTATTTTCCATTTTAGGCATGTTATCCTTTCTAGTAATTGAGAATTCCTTATAAGTTTCCCTCAAAACGTTTGTATAAATACCCACTTGTAATAAGCCACAAATCAACTAATAAGAGTATCCCTTATTGTCTTCTTCCTTTGTTTATTCTTGAGTGAGCCTTAACTTCTTAAGTTCGAACTTAATCTTATCTAAACCTTAAGTAAGGTTAATGGCAAGTGACCCTCAAATACTACTGATGCGTCATATCAAATAATGCCTTAAGTCACCATTTAGCTATGTGATGCAAAATATCTACTTAGCTAGTAGTGCAGGTTCACTTGCTTTTGACTACCATTTAGCTTTCAAACAGTCTTAAGGTTCAAACCCATCCTTATATAATTGTTGGATTTATGTATTAAGCCAAAAGGTTACATTATCTTGGTATCAGAGTTTTAGTGAAGACAACTACTATAGTTGGACTTGCTGCTATTATTGGTAAGTTGCTGTAGTAGCTGAGTCATGGTGTTTTAAATATTCTTGGAGTTATTGTTGTTGTATCTAAGTAGTTACATTATTTGAGTTGAAGTGTTAGTGGTGTTTTAGGTGGTTTTGGTGTTGTTAAGTTAGTAAAGTTGCTACAGATGTCACCAAAGTAATGTTTGTTAAGGGTTTAGAGCATTGTGTTAATTGTTGTAGAGATAACAGACCTTAGTGTACGTAGAGGAATAGCAAATGCTGAGAGTAATGTTACCAGTTATAGACGGCTTAGCCGACAAATGCTAAGGAGTATTGATGAATAGATTTATGATTTGACCACTGTGGTGGCTAGCTTGGTAGTCACTATATAGAGATTGGTGGAGAATAGGCCACCAAATGCCATCCCTATTAATGCTTGAGCTCCTTTGAGAGATGATCAAGCTATTCCAGTTTAGAATGAGTACATTGATGGAATAACTCCAAGAATCTAAGCTCATAGACAGATTAAGCTCGAAGATATTGAAGAACATGTGGGAGACAATGTTGACGAGTACCTAGCTTGAGAGGCCTAAGCTCCTTAAGGTCTTGAGAATGTAAGTTACAGATGCTGAACTATTTTGGAATAGGTAATGCTGACAAGTACCTCGATGAGGAGGACATGATTGAGAAAATATTTTAATATCATGACTGTAATGACTATGTGAAGGTAGGTTAGTTGCCCTTGAGTTTACAGTCTATTCTTCCTTATGATGGAAGAATTTGTAAACCACCAAATCGAAAGAAGTAGAATGGGAGATTAAAACTTGGACATAGATGAGACAAGCTATAAGGAGAAAGTTCATTCCCGATTACGTGGGTATGCTTAATATTGAGCATTTAGTAATTTGTTCAAACACATAATCTTCACTTTTTACATTGAGTTACCATCAAAATGTGTTATCTAGATGATTTTATGCGTTGTTTGTTGGATAGGTATCTTATTTACTAGTTTTAGTTCTAGTTATAAGACATTATCATCAATTTTAATAATAATAGGTTAGGTATCTTATTTACTAGTTTTAGTTCTAGTTATAAGACATTATCATCAATTTTAATAATAACAAGCTAATCTGATTAAACTTAGTGAAAAGGATTTAGTATCAAAGAATAAAGATGTGAATGAATGGAGTTAAGATTGCATATAACAAAAGTCCATCTTGACTTTGTTCAAGTTTGACTTGGGCACAATTGAGTTTCAAATTTGGAGTTGGAACATCACTTGGGATGAAAGTTATAAGTATATACTTGATTCAAGTAAATTTGTTTAGATTATTTTATTTTGAAAATAATATATTTCTTCAATTTAAACAAATTGATGTTAAACACAAAATTAGGCTCAATTTATACAAAAACTTGATTAGGCTCATGAACTAATTGAGTTAAATATTTCGAAACTTAAACTTGAAGGAATTATCTAAAATTTACAGGTATTCATGGTTCGATTCAGTTTAAGGGTTTGAATCAAATCGCATCGCATTTGAAATGGTTTTGCTCAAACATTGAATGACTCGACTGCTTTTAATAGTTTAAGGTATAGAATCAAACCGCTTCAAATGTGTTTCGATTTTTAAAAGCATCGCTTTCTTTTTTATAATATTAATAGTCATTGAAGTTTCAATTAAGCATTGATGTCCAAATGAAGAAGTATCATGTAAGAATTAAAGCTAATGAGATTATATTATAGTAATAATACATTTTAGATGATAGTGAAGATGCATGAGTCTATTAAAGATGAGAGATGCACATGAAGGAAAAAAGGAGTAGATTAAGGGTACTAATAGTGAAATTTGAAATGGAAAAAAAAAATAGAAAGATAACTAAGGTTAAATTGAAATTTTACTAAGGTTTAAAATTAAACAATATTACTAATTTTTTAAAAATAGAAAATGAGCAGATTAGTTTAGTTTAATCCATAAATTGAATTGAAAAGTAAAAAAAACTGTATTTTATTGTTTAATAAGGATCTCGATCCAATTTCATTTGATGAGTAACCCTATTCAACGCAACTAAGCTGCAGAATGAAGCGACGGTGCAAATAAGGATGCCATAAGGAAAAAGAAATAATCCTTTTGACAAGTGAGCAACTGATGACAGAGTATCACGAAAACAAACTCCGAGCTGGCTATAAATAAATGGATGATGACTCGGTATCCCATACTACGTCAAGGAGAAAAATAAAGGTCTAATTTCAAACACAGGTACTAATACCATTCTTCCCGTACCAGCAAACGTGTGTACCTTTTGAAATTAGCCATACTGAATAAATTTTTGATATATTTGATAGGCCTATGAGGATTTTCCTACACACCTATTTTCTTTTTGATAAAAATATATAATTGAAATTTTAAAACTTGCAAAATTTATTGTTCAAGTAAATATAAAGTTTTTTTATTTCTAACTTATATTAACTTAGAGAATGGATTTGAACGCGACTTATAGTCCAGAGACTAACTAATATTTTGTTCACGTGCTATTGTCGACATGCGTTATTGTTTCATTGAGTCGTGCGAATCAGCATGCGATAGAATCCTTGTCTAAAAAGCTCAGGTAATCTTTGAATCCTTCTTCAGATATTTTTATTTTTATTTTTATCTGCAAGGAAAAAGACAGCTCAAATAATAGATAGAAATGAAGGGAAAAGGCAAGTCAGCCCGTCAGTCAACACGTCTCGAGGGCTTTGAAATCAGGAAAACATCGTATCAGGCCATTCAATTCCCCCCCCCCCCCCCCGTACAAATTTGAGAATCCATGGGCGTTGTTCCTCTCAACCATGTCCAAGAAATCTAAATCTAAAAACTTCAGCTTGATGCATAATCTTCTTAAACCCTTTAAATTCAATTCAAACAAAAGTAAGATTGAGGATATCCCTCTTCGATCCCTAGCTTTTGTAATTCATGTTTCTATTTAATGATTATTTAATATTTCGATTAGGCGGTCACAGCGAGGAGGACTGGGAGAAAATAGCTGCACAAGAGCAAAAGCATTTCTCCTTCGAATCATTAGTTGATGCTACTAAAGATTTTCACCCAAGTCACAAGCTTGGTGAAGGTGGTTTTGGTCCAGTGTACAGGGTAATTACTTTTATCTTTCTTTCTTTTTCTTTTTCTTTTTTCTTTTCTTTTACTGGATGTTTATGCAACTGGGTATGCATTTTATTACTAGATTATATGGGCTTTTTATTTATGTTTATTTTACTTTTTTGGTAATTCCAGATGCGAACATAGCTCATATTTGTCTTTGCATTTTTATTTAGCGCTATGTACTAAGGGATCTAGGATCCATTGATACATGTAAGAAGGAATTGCTGATGAAATAATGCGATCTTAATGAAATTTAAGAAACAACCGTACCTTTCCTCTTCTTCTTCTTCTTCTTCTTCTTCTTCTTCTTCTTTTGTGGCAGTTGGCCACGATGCCCCAACCAATCATGTCATAAGATATGAAAATTCTTTGTAGGAATACTTTAAGTAGGTAGCTGTGGGATGAGAAATTTGATTAGATTGAATTTTCTGAAAACACAGACCTTAAAAATACTTGGCCCAAAATTTCTTTGCTGAATACAAATGTTTGTCTAGACCTGGGTTTTTCATTCTAATCCTACTATTTCAACATTTAGAAGTAATATTTGAGGTAATGTGGTAAGACCTGGATTTTTCAGGAGAATTTAGTGATGATGTGTTTTCTTTTTTCTCTTCTTTGTTTTTTTGAATTTTTTAAAGAAGAAGTGCTATTTGTTCAATAGAACATTCATGTTTTGCATATAGAAATGCCAAATTTTATCCTTAACCTTCAATACATATAGAAATGCTTCCGTTTCACTTCTTTTAAATCCTTGTGCAACAAATAGGTATCTATTATGCTGTACTAAGCTCTTGTTGCTTATTTCAAGCCATAGGGAGCTTGACAAAGCGTGTAAACCTTGTCTTCACAACCTGAAACTTAGAATCCTTCTAGTTGCTCAACATAAATATTTTCTTCAAACACACCATTTAGAAAAGCTGACTTCACATCGAGGTAATGAAATCATCTTTGTTACTATAGTTACTAGAAGCCTTATAGTATCATGTCTAGTTACTGGAGCAAAGTATCAGAAAATCAACACTATATTCTTGAAAAATAGCCCTTTACAACTAGTGCAGCCTTAAGTCTATTTACAAAATAACATAGGTTATATTTTTGTTTCCAAACCAAAAACTTTGTAATGTTTTGAGGTAGAGCTATATCCCAAAAAGATTCCCATTTTAGCTTTAGAGTCCATCTTATCTCATTTCACATCTAGCATGAGTGTAGCTTAGACTAACAAATACTTTGAGGTGCTCTAGAACTGGTTTTACTCTATGCCAAGCTTTAAATAAAGTTATTCGTCACAATCTTAATTGGAAGTCTATTTAACAAATACTGCTGATTTAACGGCTTCTGCCCAAAAACACTAAAGTGTCTTCTTTTCCTATAGCAGGCATCTTACTATCTTCATAACAGTTTTGTTTTTCCTCTTGCTTACTCCATTTTGTTAAGGGAAGTACAGGATGGTCAGCTAATGTTCAATTCCAGCTTCAATGCAAAACTTGTCAAACTTGTCTGATTTATATTCTCCCATCATCTAAACTTATTGCTTTGATTCCGCAATTTGCTTTATTTTTTATGAAGGGCTTAAAATTTTGAAACACATGAGCTACTTTTGACTTTTGCTTTAAAAAATAAGCCCAACACATCCTTGTATAATCATCTATAAACAAGATGAACTATCTAATACCATTCAGAGAGGGTGTCTTCATTGGATGACACATTGTTATGGATCATCTGCAACCTTTTGGAAGCACTCTAAGCCTTGTGATAGAAAACAATAATTTGCTTTGCTTCCCTAATTTATAGACTTAACACAAGACTCTTTTCATTGCAAGAAAAGCCCTTCATTGTTATCTTCTTGTTTCATTGATCTCGTTTATTCTTTAGCTTAAAAAAAATGAATAAACTTAGCTAAGGAAATCTTGGTTAAATCCTTCAATTCTTTAGAGAAGAGTTCTTAGACTCAAATTTTTTAGGCAAACTCATTGGTGCTTTTTCTATGGCCTGTTAGTTCGTTAGATCCTCACCAGGAAGTCACCTTTTGTTAATAACTTCCATAAGGCTGTCTACATATTTCTTGATAGATTCATCGTCCTTCATCCTTAAAACTTCAAATTTCCTTTTCAAATTCAAAATCTACGTTTGCCTAGATTTGTCCCTTCCAAAATACTTCTCCTTGAGCTTGTCCCGAGCTTGTCTTGGTGCTTCACAAGTCATAATCCTTGTGAAAATTGATTGTGAGGCTGTGACATTAATTTAGGATAGGGTTTCTAGAACTTTATCTTGTTCTTCTTTGTGAGCTCTGATTTGATTAAGGGTTGAATTGTTCCCATAAGGTTTATTTGCCTTTGATTTTTAACCCATTGCCATAAACCAAGATCTCTCAAGTGAGCTTTCATCTTGACAACCCAAACTTGATAGTTTTCAATATTGAAAATAAGGTTGCAAGAACCAATGTGTTGCTAGAAGCCATGAGGGTATAAGTTTTTTCTTTTATTTAGTCACTCATAGGTTCTTTAAGATCTTTGCAAGCTACCATGTGGAATTGTTACGAAGAAAATGTTTTTGAAATCACATACAATAATTTGCACATAAGAGTACCTCTTACATGATTGATAGTGTTAGGTGGTAACAACCTTGGCATTTATTTTACCTAATACATTTATCAACCACTACACCTACCAATAAATACAACCTAAAAAACTCAACTAATAAACCTAGAAAAATCTCAAATTCTAACACCTCTATTAGCGGTGTAAGTGAGTCGATGTGAGAAGGAATATTATTTAGCTCCACCTTAACCTCAATTTGAAAATGTAAAATTGAAGAGCTCAACCAAGTTTAAAATTTTAAACTCAAGTGTTACTTTACAAGTTTGAGCATGATCCAATCAAGCTCATGTAGGCTCACTTTATCTATTTCTTTCTTTTTTAAATAAATAAATAAAATAATATTGATGCCAAACTTGATTTGAATTTGACTTATGCTTAAAGCTCGACTAAGGCTCCCCTCAATAACCTATTTGAGCTTCTAGACTTTAGTCTAAACAAATTTGAGTAAATACCAAGCTATGAACAAGTAGTTAGAGATCAAACTCAACTCAACAATAATTGAATCTAAATTTGAGTAAATATCAAGCCAAAATGAAGTATCTAGCAATAGTTTCGTTTACACCCCAATCTTTTTATCTTGTGAGAGAAAGGAATTGGTTCATTTATATGTACAAGCAGTGTATGTTGTCTCCATGGTTACTCATCACTTTGATTAGTTCTTCAACTTTCTAGGATGGACAGGAGGTGCTTTGTAGTATAAACATGTGCTATAAGCGTAACATCTTTGCTTGTAACTTTTCTCTCATAGGGAAAGTTAAATGATGGGAGAGAGATAGCTGTAAAGAAGCTTTCACATAGCTCCAATCAAGGGAAGAAGGAATTCATGAATGAGGCAAAATTGTTGGCACGAGTACAGCACAGGAATGTTGTAAATTTGCTTGGGTACTGTGTGCATAGATCAGAGAAGTTGCTTGTTTATGAATATGTCACCAATGAGAGTCTTGACAAGCTTCTATTCAGTAAGTAATACCAATCAACTAATGCTGGTTTGTTGCTTAATCATGATGCATTTGAAACCCTTGTAATTAAAAATTTCGAGTGGTCCTAACAATATTATGTACTGGATGATTCCTTTGTAAGTTAGTGAATAATAGCGCCATTGTTCATTTCAAATTTTTCGATCTGTCTGGAGCCTTAATGTTGAGTCAGTCGAACAACATCTGAATGCTCCATGCAAAGATTCCGTTGTTCATATCGTGTGTATTGAGATGACTTATGACAAAGTGTTATAGTTAAAGCAGTCAGTATCACATTGTTATTCCCATTTTTAGATCTTCATGTTGTAAGTGGATATTGATATAGCCTCAGTCATAAAAGTGATGCTCCTTGGTTGGATTGTATCTGTGCATGTATTAAACAATGCGAAGGTGGTTGTGACTCCATTTAGGCAAATTCCATTTTCTTAATACTGATGCAAACAACTCGAGTCATCTTGATCCTTCTGTTTCACCATCTGCAATAAGATATCTTCCCATTGCATAAAGCCACGAGTCATTTGAGCAAACAATTTCCAGTTTTTTATTGACTGATGCAGACACTTCTAATAAAGTCTTCTTGTTCTTTCTGTTTCACCCTCTGCAATGAGACTTCTTGGTATGATGCTACGAATCATTTGAACATGTCTAAATAAACTATTTCTTATAGTGCCACACATCACATATTTTAATTATATAAGAAAGAAATGCTTTAACCACCATGAGATTTCATTGACTTTGATGCCATAATGCTGGGTAAAAGTAAACCTATCAAGTGTACGATATTCAACAAGCTTGAATAGCAATCAATGCCATGGGGGTGGGGGGAAGGAAAGAGGAAAGCTTGGTCTTTTGGATTTTCTGCAGGCTTGAGATATCCTGAAAGTGATGATGATCTTATTTCTTTTATTTTTTCAAAAGCAGAATTTCCCTGTCTACCCTTGGTAACTTGAATTAGGCCCTTATGGTATCATAATCCATAAACATTATAAAAGTATAGCAGCTGAACTTTTTTTCTGAATGATTTTTGGTGCATCTTATCATAACTTTGATTGCGTGCCTTATGACATAGAGAAGTAGCTTCAGCACAAGATTCTTTTAAAGTAGTTCATTTCCACATAACTTGTAGAATTCATGTTGTAGATTGCCTTTGTTCACACCATTCAGATATGCAATACCGATGAAGTCTGTCTGCCCCCCCTTCCAATCATCTGATTAATTTGTTTGTGACATGATGTCTTTTGATCGGTCATAATTGGATTTCAAGCTTCTTCCTGCAGTCACTGGGCCTTGTTGAGGCTCTGATATGAGAAATCATTTTCTGCTTTAGAATTCAATCTGCCTATAACATCATGGTTCACTCGCTGATGTTTTCTCAATTATGTAGTTGAGATATTAAGTTGTTTTCATCCCATGAGTCAACATGAAGTGATCTGAGTTCTTGAACATTTAGTTAATAGCTAATATGATGTCTTAGTTACTATAATATGCATCTGATGGTCAGTGGTCCCAATGTAGAATCCAACAGGAGAGCTGAGCTTGATTGGAAGAGAAGGTTTGACATAATCACCGGAGTTGCCCGTGGTTTATTGTACCTGCATGAGGACTCTCACAACTGCATAATTCATCGTGATATCAAGGCTAGTAATATTCTTATCGATGAAAAGTGGGTCCCAAAGATTGCTGATTTTGGGATGGCTCGGCTTTTCCCTGAAGATGAGACGCATGTAAATACACGTGTAGCTGGTACCAAGTAAGTCACCTATCTTGAAGGTATTTTGATTTTGATTGGATATGTAGTTAATGGACAGCTAAATCATGAGTAACATGCATTTTTACCACTAATTGAAAACAGTGGTTACATGGCACCAGAGTATGTGATGCACGGATGTTTATCCAAGGCAGTGGATGTGTTTAGTTTCGGGGTGGTGGTTTTGGAGTTGATCAGTGGACACAAGAACAATGCTTTCGATCTAGACGTTGATGCAATCAATCTACTTGATTGGGTAAGATTGCCTGTAATCTTCCTTTTAATTATCATGCATTCACCAATGATCACATTGTTTTCCACATAACAAGAGAAGTTCAATCGCATGTAGAAATAGACACAACTTTTTATGAATTTAACATAGGGAAAAAAAAATGTATGTCAGTTTCATTTTTCTATATATAGGTCCTGGAAGTTGCATAGGAGTTAACTTGTGATTTTGGGAAAGATATTAATATAATTAAAATGAAAGAAAAGATCGAAGAGAGATTCCGCTTGATAAAAGTACTTTCCGCTTTTGTTAGTTGGATTTTTCGAGATAAATAATATGGAACGTGCATAGACCAATGATATGTTAAATTTAACAAACTAGTGGACTATGTTTGGCACAAAGTGCACATGCATTTGATCTATCCTATTATGGACGAGTCAAAGTAGCAATTTTCTCATCTCAGCACAAATCTGTGTTGGCATGTCCAAATTCCAAGCACAGTGGGAACTTTTCAACTTTGACTTTTCACCAAATTTAAATTTGCCAGAAGTTTCAACAATCGCTCTTTGTTAGCCAAGTCTTTTTATAGCTTAGTGGCATAGATACTATTTTCTAGCAAAATAGATCAGATTCAGTTTTCCCCTCTCACAATAGTTGTAATAGTAGCGTGGGAGGGGAAAAAGAGCTCCTTATTAAATATGATGATACTGTTGATAATATCAGTTGGTGAGATTTTATGAAGACTGCAAGGACTTCTACAATTTTTAGGGGGCCAATTTTCGACCTCCTAACCTGTGGAAATTTCTAATCTGTCTGTGTAGTTGTAGTAGTAATAATAACTAGCACTATTTGTGGATTTTGATTTAAATTATATTATTCATATTCATAAGACTACTAGATTTAAGTTTAAATATAGTTGAATATTTTCATATAATTAATATATTACATACAGTAATTTATATAAAACGGATATCGTATTTCAAATTGCAGTAATGCAATATTAAGTACCAATAGTTTTTCTCCCACTTTTTTCTTTCTTTTACTTAGATTTTTGTTCATATTGTTAATTTATGGCATGTGTATTTTCATAGATTTCCTTGCACATTGCTACTTTATGATATAAGTATATTGGAGGTTTGGCATGTCTCTAAAACTAAGAAAAAAACCGCGAACCATGGGTTAAACCACAAACCGGAATGAACTCAATTGAAAAAACGTTTTTTTTTATATGAATTATTCAATCACGATTTGATTCAGTTATGTATAAATGGTTTAACCAAATTGTTTAGTTAAACAAAAAATAATTTCATATAATTGTTTTGTTATCTTTTTTATCAATCTTTATGTATTTTATTAAATTTTTTATTTCTTCTTTTTTTATTTTATTTTTGGGTAAATTATTAAAATTAAATTGAGCGAATTTCATTTGAAATTTTACATTTAGAAATTTTCTTTTCTTATATGTTTTCAAATTAAGTGTTTCACTTGGTGTTTTTTACATATCTCTTATTTCTTTTTTGGTTTTTAGTGTGTTTTTATTTTTTTTTTGTTTTCTTCGTATTGCTTTTTGATGAATAGTTTTACTTTGTCCTTCTCATTGTTTATTCGTTAAAATAAAGTCCTTTATCCTCTTTCAATCAAGTTGAGTTTATTAAGATTTTATGTAACTTTTTACCAAATATCATTACATATAATAATTATATGAAAAATATATATAAGAAATTAATTGGAAAGATATAAAAGTTTAATAAAAAGGTAAATATGTTATTAGAAATAAAAATGGTTAGCGAAAATTTGAAATAAATAGTTTGAACTGATTTTAATTAGGTTCAAAAAATTTATTAACCGAACTGTATGGATAGATTCGATTTAAAAAAAATAACCGAATCATTATATTAGGTTATATTAAGTTCAGTTCGATTCGGTGAGGGGAGAAAATTGTACCAAATCAAATCGTGCCCATTCTGATTTTCACTTTAATGATAATCCTTTTAGAAGTATGAAATAAATCTTGAACCCTTTTCCGGGAGATGAGTTGATTTTACTTAATGCGGGCGTCAAAGATGGCACACCAAATTGGTAAAAGAATTAATAATTAAAACGTGTTGAAAGGTTTACTACTGGATGGGATTGAATTTTTGGAGGAAGTAATTCCCGGTCATATTGTTAATTAATTGCATAGAGGGAAGTATATAAACTAATATCTAGTATAATTTTCATTAACATCTGTAACGTTTGGTAACTTTCATGCTGTTGTTTATATATAATTCCCTGGTATATACAAAGTAAAAACATATATCATATAATCTATAGCAGAATGTGGAATAAAGAAACTTGAACATTAGTAAAGTAGTCTTCCATGAAAAGTTTATGACTTGATTGGATTGGTTACCCCCTCTCTCTCTCTCTCTTTTTTTTTTTTTTTTCCCCTCCCTACTAAGAACAGCTAGGTATATAAATGAGTGAAAACTACAAGCAAATTACTTAAGTTTAGTTTGATATTTACTTGATTTTGATTAGGAAATAGTGGAGTCAAGCTTGAAGTTAAGTTACTCAAATAATTTATCGAGTAAAGCTTAAGTTTTATGATATTTAACTTGAGTACATCATGGGCGAATCAACCTTGAATTAAGTTTAAACATTGAGTTGAATATTGGTGTTATTTTAATTGGAATTTATATATATATATATATATATATATTATATCAAGCCTAAGTAAGCTTAACCTAATCAAGCTCAAACTTGTTGAATGCAACTTTGGGTCAAGTTCTGAAAATTTGAGTTAAAGACTTGTTTACAACCCTAAGCACAACCGTAATTAGATGAGCCACCTCTCTCCATATACACCTGAGGTATGGTTTTGTCGTGTTTTACCTTCAGGGAACACGGAAGAAGTGCCTTAAGACTTGATGGTGGAATGAAATTGGAAAAAGAGAATGAAAATGAGATAAACGTTCAGATTTACCACTGTCTGCTCTGGCTTATTTTCTGAATATATTGGCTCGTAATCATTCAATAATGTCAAGTGAAGATCTGGAGTATCAACATAAGCTGGCAAACAAATCTTCCTGCTTTTGCTTCGAAACCTGATGCTCATGTTTGAGCACCGTTGTTGTTTCAGTTTTGAATTTTACGTACTATTGTTACTACTTGCTGCAGGCATACAAGCAAAACAAAAACGGAAAGATCTTGGAGGTTGTGGATCCAACTTTGGCATCAACCGCAAATCCCAATCAAGTGGCGATGTGCATTCAGATTGGGCTCATGTGCACGCAAGGTGATCCTAAGCTCCGACCGGATATGGCACGAGTGGTGCTCTTGCTTTCCAAGAAGCCTGGACCTCTTGATGTGCTTATCTCCAGACCCGGTGTTCCAGGATCTAGGTATAGAAGATCTCGTCGACTCCCTGGACTGTCAACTTCAACCGGCACTTCGGGAACACGTACTTTCGATCCAAGCTTTAGTACCAGCAGTGCCACAGCCTCGGCAACTTCTGGCACATCAGCATCTACTGCATCGTCATCGCTTATCAGTCCTGCACCGGATGATCGTGGGAAGCGGCCTATGCACGGTTAGGCTTATAGGGGTTTTGGATATATTATTCTTTTGTATGTTACATCATAGAGGAATGTGTATATTCTTGATAGGCATGTAGGGTACACGAGAGGCCTTGAGTCCATATTCTTTCGATTCCAACATGTGTCCATGTAGATTTTGCCAAATTATTTATTTGAAGGAAAAAAAAAAAAACGAACAATAAAAAATCTAAATATTTTTTATTATATTTAAGCATCTTGGAGCTTCAAGCTAGAAAAAAGAAGAAGAAAAGGTAAAAAGGAAAACCTGTAGGGTCGTTTAGGTTGGATTCATTAGGAAACAGAGCTTTGTTTAAGGATTCCACTTTCTGGGTGTTTGGTATCTTAGGGTTCTCGGTTCTCAGACAGGAAATACACTGGAAGCGTCCGGAAACTATCTTTAAAGGACTGTAGGCATAGAGTGCTGCATTAGAAACTCCTCCTCTATTTAACGTATAAGAGTTCTTTTGATGATTTTAAGATTATTTTAGTGATAATAACAAAAGGATAAATAAAAAAAAATGGAATGATGAACACTGTATACATAAAATTCGAAAGAAATAAGTTTCGTTTCTTTGATATATTTAAAAAAGAAAAGGAAAAATTTTAATTAGAAGGAAAAAAAAAAAAGGGAAATGCGTGCCATTTTATTTTTTTTTTCCCTCGAGTAAGTGGGCCATTGCAAGCAACGACTAAATTGCCATTCTAATTCGAAAAACATAGTTGCTAGAATAACAAATTACCGTCACAGAGGAGCACCGTTACGTGCTTATTTGATCAAAGTCGCATTTTGTTGGACGATGGAATGGGATAGGAAGAGGTGCTTTTTAGAGGATGTATATCCTTGGTCTCGTTACCTACTTCCTCGACCTTGGTTTTTGTGTTAAAATTTTGGGTTATATTATTTTAATGTACCATATAATATAGAGAAACGGTGTGGAATAGACTAAAGTGGAAATAATAAATACTTTCCAGTGTTTAGAGATATTTATGAAATGAAACAATATTAAATACGTAAATAATATTAATTATGAAAAATACTCTAAATAATTCCATGTCATAATCTATAAGAGATTTTTAGTCAATTCAATTAATAAGGGTAAAATAAAACTGCTATTCCATTCCTTTTAAAGGCACAATTGAATTCCCCTTTAAAGGCAAAATTGATGATTTAATGGAATCGGGTTTTCATCTTTAAATTACACTTTCAAATATAGGGAAATAAAATGGTACTCGAAATCATAATTTTATTCCAATTCATTTCCTTGTACCAAACGTAACATAATAGATTATGTTTTTGCATTTTAATTGCAAAACAATAGACAGATTAATTATTATGATTTAATGTGGTTTGCTTTCATTTTATTTGGAAATTTAACTAAATCAAACCATAATATACAATTTCGTTATATATCATTTTGGATCAAACAACACTACTTTTAGGTATTTTGCAGATATAGGCTTTAAGCCCAAATCAACTGATGTAAGACCAAGGATAAGCTCCAATAGCTTAGAGTCGAAGTAAACAAGACGGCACCTATAATGAGAATAGATCTTTTATAAAGATATACAATGGCTTTCGGAATATGTATATCTATTTTAGTAGATATACTTAGCTTAAATATGACGATCATTTTAAAAATATCTCAACCTCATTCACTATACATAAGTGATGAGCCCCTTAATTAAAAGGATTCTCATTCTCTCTCTTTTGCTTCATTAGGATTTTCATCTCTAATGACTCTTGCTAACGTAAGTATCGGATAGGTCCCGTAGCCTTTTTGTGTCTTGTAAGTAATGGTACCATAGAGCGAAAATTTATCATCAATAGATACATTTCGGTTTAGGAATTTTTCCCAATTTCAAAACTTCAACTTAGTTAAGTTTGATTCAGTGATTGAATCTATAATTTATAATTTAAGAAAATTGACGTGCATGACATGTAATCTCATATCATAACTTCTATATTCTCTCAATAATAATGATAATATGGATTGACACTCTATAAGAAATTGATAAAATCTATATTTATACAATTAAGTAATTTCAAATGTATTTTTAAATATTATTTATATTCATAAAACTGACATATTATATAAACTTTAAATTGAACTATATGTATATTTCGTTAACCTATGCTTATGAAAGTCATATATATATATTTCAATAATTATAAGATTAAATTCTTTTGAATATTAAATAAAATAATTATTTTCTAATCAAATAAATTGTACTTTCTTTATTTTTTTAGTTTGATTCACACAGTAAATTTTTAGTTTCATTTGGTCTAAGAATTTTTCAAACCAAATTAAAAAAAAATAAAAGAAATTAGATTTCCAATTTGGGGTTTAAAGTCTTTTACTTGCCCATCACGTAAGTGCACTTGCTTCATTGCTTCCAGTAGTTTGGACAAACGAATACATTTTGCAATATTTGCCTCCATAAATTTTTCAATTAGAGTTTGATAGCTATAATGGATACGTTTTTACATTAAATATATTCATATTTTGGTGACTATGGATATTATTGATACAGTTTTTGGTAGAGTTCCTAGTGGTTTGATGGTCGTTGGTAATGATAGATTTGCAAAAAGGCCCATTTCGCATAGTCAGTAAAGGCCTCCAATACTTAAGTTAGCAAAGAGAGTATTTAGAGTTGAGAGTGCGTATGAGAGTGTTGATTTAAAGGGGTTCCAAAAGGATCGTATCCTCTTACCTGGTGCTTTCACCTATTTATAGGTAAGGGAACTAACCTATTTAGCTACATGGTAAAAGGAGATTGATTAGGATGAAATCTAAAGAGGTGGTGCTATCAGTATGAGAAAGGACTTTCACCTTTCTATCGTTTGGTAAAACCTTAGGGAATGGAGTTGTCATATCGACATGGGTAGCTGCTACAATCTGGTGGTTAGAACTCCGGATCGTGCATCAAGATGTCATTCAACAATTAATGAAGAGGCAGAAAGAGGCAAGGAGCATAGCTAGTTTAGTCATGTTGGGCAATACACGTTCCAAATGCTGCTTTGAGGGTGGTGGTGCACTCCTTTCAAGTGATTGGAAGGTGAAATATTAGACCTTCGAAAGGGGACCCTGAGTGTTCAGAGCTTAGTTTAAGAATGCCCAAGGGCTTAGTTCTTTTCGAGGGCCGCGTGGGCTCTCTAATCACATGCATCCAGAGGGGAGTTCAAGACATTGTAGGTGTTCGAGAGTTATTTGAAGTGTTCATCTGCATCGTGAACTCTAGTAGTAATGCTGGTATGCATACTTGAGCTAACCTATGTACTTGGTGCGAGAAAGAGCCTAGCAAAGGTGAGAGGGGCTCTTAAGTAGGCTGGTCGAGCTTGGTAATAGGCTTAGGCTTTCAAAGCGTTGAGCCGAAAGGTGATCGTTAACACTTGCCCCCTACTCGCTTTGGTATCGATGTGGCGAAGGGAGTAATGCATGCTCGAGCTATGGAGGCCAAAACCTTCACGAGGTGTATCTTAGGGAAAAGTGTAGTTGGCTTTGAGTTGTAAGAATGAGTAGGACTATTAGGCGTCTACACGACATGACCGTCAATGGGATTGCTTCATGTAGTCTATTCTAAGGTAATCTCTTTCCAAATACAACAATGATGTAAGGGACAGTATGCTATACGTGTACCCATTAATGTGCCTTGGAAACACCATAATCATATGTTAATTACCATAGTAAAGACGATCCTTTGTTGCTTCCTTGCCATTGCCGTCAAATGGGTTGGTGGTGACACATGTATGGCTTGGGTTCTCCTTTTGTTGGCTATATAAAGGTATGGTGTGTATGGGTGGTTCCTTCTTCTTCGTTCTCAGTTCATTGCCTTATTCTGCTATTTTTTAATTGTCTAAGAGTGTGGAAAAGCTTTATCCAATACTATAGCGCATGAGAGATATCTAAGTAAAAAAGGATTAGACTTTAAGGGAGAATTTAGACTCAGGTTGTGCCTCCATCGTGGGACTCTTGAGTACTGATTGAAGGATATAATGGGTCGCCCGATGATGAGGGGTAACCTCTAAGTATCAATCGAGGGGTACATGTAGGCTCCTTGGTTAGTTCCTTTACCTAGCCAAGTGGGTTTAGGCAGTAAAGGGTGCTTAGGGGCACATCCTCTAATCATTGTATCGTCATAGTGTATCTTCAGGGTTGTAGACACGAATGCTACACCATAACAAGAAAAAGGAACAAGGAAAACAAAAAGGGTTTAGCAAAACCCGAATAGTTATTAGCTAGATATGATATACTGAAAAATCCTACTCGGCCTAATCTCCACTTTATATGACACATAAGTGAAAATTAGAGTCACTCGCTACTACTCTTTGCTAAAAAGAGTAGATAAGAGTTAAGGAAGAGAAGATACAGTTAGCACTCTCAAGGAAAGATGTTTATATTTTCTATGCAAGTGATGATAGTGTTTGTGTCACAAGCAAGTGAGACTTACATATGGCCTCTTTAGGGTTACTTTTCTAAGAAAAGAAAAAGGTAGAAAAATTACATATTCGATACAAAGATTCCCAAGACAATCACTTAAAAAGGTAAAAAAGTCACGATATAGTACAATGTATAGAAAAGAAATCATTTTGAAAAGTTGTATCGGAAGGTACACATCAATTGGAGGTTAGTAGGTGAAGGTGAGGTATGCTTGGTTGCTCTTGTAGAGATGAAGTTGGAGGTAGCTCGATTAACAAGACATTTATAGGAAACAACTCAGATCATGTTGGGGTAAGACAAAACAAATTGGCTGACCTAATTTAGATCATGTTGGAGCTTGGATACTAGGCATTATTTGAGGCCTTGGTTAATCGATGTCTTGTCTACTCAGCTCAAGTAGACGTCTAGTGTTTGCTAGCTAAGGAATTGCTCTAATGATGACCAAAGCTCGACACTTAAGTCGAATGAAATGTAACATACCTTAGTTAATGTCGGAATCCTCGTCTTTGAAAAGTTCTCAAGCTAGTGTACGTCGAGCTAATCCTTATAATCCCCTAGCTCAACTTCTAGTAATGGGTTTATAGAGTTGATTCCTATGATCTCCCTATTTGGTTAGGCCTTTCTCTATTCATGCTTTGGTTTCATCTAAGTAATGAGGGATCGAGTCGAATACATTGAAAAAGAAGAGGCGCCATAGTTTTTGAGTAGCTTAATTTGGTAGGCATTACGATTAACCTTCTTTAGTGCCTTGAAAGGACCGTCAACTCTAGGTGATAGGTTGCTATTCCTGAGGTATAGAAAGCTTTCTTAACTGAGCTGGATCCATATAAGGTTGCTTGAGCTAAAAGACATAGCTCATTAGCTACAACTACCAATCTCTTATTGTCGTTCGTTGCATTATGCAATTTTCTTAGCCATATATTGATGTAGTTCTTGTAGTCCTCAGACTAGATTAACTTTGATTTGGCTCTTGTCAGGGGTTATAGTTGTACCAATCATGTCAAGTGGGATGGTTGGTTTGAAGCCATAAACAGCTTCAAAGGGGGTCTTGCTAGTAACAATATGGATAGTTTGGTTATAGGAGAACTCCACCACAAGTAAATACAAGTTCTAATCTTTCAAGTTCTTTGCCACAACAACTCAGAGTAGGGTACCTAACGTCCTGTTCACTACCTTGGTTTAGCCATCTATCTATAGGTAACTACTCAAACTAAATATACGCTTACCGCCAAGTCTTCTCCATAAGGTCTTTCAAAGGTAGCTCAAGAACTTAGTACCTCTATTTGAAATAATAGACTTTAGAAATCAATGTAAGTAGATGATTTCCTGCAAAAATAAATCAGTAATATATAAAGTATTGTTAGTTCGGTAGTATAGGATGAAGTGTGCTATTTTATGGAATTGATCCACAACTACAAGGATCAAGTCTTTTCCTCTAGATGTTTGGGGCAACCTTAGGATAAAGTTGTTGTTGAGGTTAGTCTAAGGGAAGGTCGGTGTTAAGAGGGACATGTACTTTCCATGTGATTCTTTCCTTCCTTTTGCCTTCTTATATACATCACAACTTCCAATGACTTTGTGGGTATCCTTAGCTAAACTAGGTTGGTAAAAACTTTCCTTCAATAGGTCAATATTATGGTCTCACCAAAATGCTTAGATAAGCTACCACTATGAGCTTCCCTAACCAATTGCTTATGTGTGAAACAACTAAGATTGCACAACCACTTCTCTTTAAATAGGTATTCATTTTTTAGGTTGTATCCTCTAATAGCAATTCCATTTCAATACCTTTCAATGATAGGAACAAAGTGCGGACCTAAGCATATTATTCGGTAATAAGGGAAAATCCCAATAATTTAGTCTGCAGGGTAGTTAGCAAGATGTACTGACTTGAAAGAGCGGTAACAGCCATGTTAGTGATAGTTTTCTTATGCTTGATCACATATGAAAAACCTTCCATGAACTCTAACCACTTAGATTATCTTTTTGAAATTTTTTTTTGGTTTCCAAGGTATTTCAAGGACTCATGGTCCGTATAGTTCACAAACTTTAGAGGAAATAAGTAATGCTACTGTATGGTAAGAGCTCAGAAAAAAGAATATATCTCCTTTTCATACATAGAATAATTCAAGGCAGTACAATTGAGCTTCTCACTATGGTAAGTAATAGGGTAGCACTCTGGCATTAGTATAATGCCAATGCCAATACTTAAATCCTCATACTCCAGTTTGAAGGGTTTACTGAAATCTACTAAGGCCAAGATAGGTGATGTAGTAACCTAAAGCTCTTCCCAACTCGATCAGTTCATTGGAATCCTTCATTCTTCTTTGTCAATTTGGTCATGGGGGGTTGCAATATTACTGAAGTTCTTACTAAAGTTTTTAATGAATTTTCTATAGAAAGAAGCAAAACCATGGAAACTACATACTTTAGTAACATTCTTTAGTGTAAGCCACTCCAAGATAGGTCGAACTTTTTCTTCATCGACTCGGATTCCTTCTCCAAACACTACATATCTAAGAAAGACAACTTCTTGTTGGCAAAATGTGCACTTCTTCAGATTTGTAAACAATTTCTCATTACAAAGTATGTCAAAAATAGCTCAAAGATGCTCTAAGTGATTGGTCAAGTTGACATTATATACTAATATGTCATTAAAGTACATGACTACACATATCTTGATCGAAGGGCACATTGTAGGGTTCATAAGCCTCATGAAATTGCTCAGGTTGTTGGTAAGGCCAAATGGTATAACCAATCATTCATAGAGACCATGCCTAGTCTTAAATGCAGTCTTCCATTCATCACCAGGTTTTATGCGAATTTGGTGATAGCTACATCGTAAATCAATCTTCGAGAATGCTCAGGCCCCATGAAGCTTGTCCAATATGTCATCGAGCCTCGATATGGGATATCTATACTTAATAATAATTCAATTGATAGCTTAGCTATCAATGTACATGCACCAAGAACCATCTTTCTTTAGAACGAATAGAGCTAGCATAGTACAACGACTAATGCTTTCCCTCACATATCCTAATTCTATAAGCTTGTCCACTTATCTTTTTAGCTCAGCAACTTGCTTAAGATTCATTCATAAGTAGGTTTGTTTAGTAGAGCTATACTTGGTTGTAAGTCAATACAATGTTAAATACTTCGCATTAGTGGTAGTTCTTTAGGCAATTCTTCTAGGAATAGGTCGAAGAACTCATCTATCAACTTTCGAACCTCTTTTGATACATCATCCGGATCTCTCAATTCCAACATTCTTCTAATCAACAAGAACATAGGCTTACCAACCTCTCCAACAGCTCAAAGTTCTTGTTGGCTTAACACTAAAGCCTTCTTCTTACCAACTTGGTTGAGTTGGTTATAAGTTTCATTCACTTGGTTTGGGGTCATGGATTGCAGCACTATCCTTTTACCATCATAAGGTATAAGTGTTCTTATATTCATCATGTATAACATGTGTTGCACTTCAGATTCAAGGGCTATGCTATCCATCTTGGAAGTTGCTTAATTCAAGAGGCAACAATGCTTCAATTTGCTTTAATCATAAAGGTTCAAACTTAACATACAATTTATTAGCTGTTCTATAAGAATAAAATATAAATACATGTATTTATAGAAAATATTACAAGACATTTCTCTATTCTCATGCGAACCATTAAGACCGTAGAGAATTGGAATTTCTCACCAAACAATAAAATGGGTAGCAAAAGCAATTCTAATAGCTTCTTTCATAATAACCTCTTTCATAATAACCTACATTTACATCTTGGCACCTTATTGGCTTTACAAAAACTCTCATACATTTAAGATCGTAACCCATCCAATGCTTTTATCTTCAATAACCTATAGAAAACTATAGGGGAATGAGCCAAAGAACTACGAGCTTAGTAAGAGGCAGGAGACAAAAAGTATATACAAGTTAAGTAAATTAACCAAGTTATCAATCAATTCTTATGTATAATGCATAAATAAGAAATGTTCCATCCGTGCAACGTTATCTAGTTCATTATGAAATTAAAAAAATTACACTCATTCTAACTCGAGTTAAGGAGTTTAACATCTCACTTTTGCAATGGAGATCACCTTCTACCCAAGACTTAATGTGCTTAGGAGTTGAGTTGATCATTAAGGCTTGCTGTAGGAAGTAGTAACAACAGGCCCTTTGAAGTATCGAATAATGAAGGAATGGGAAAAGTTAACAAATACAGTAGCTTCCATGAAGCTGCTCAGTGGATACAGTGCACCAATGAACACAATACAACTAAGTACTTCACTCGATATAACCTACAAGCTAATATTAAGTCCACTCACCACTAATCTCGAGCTACTCAGCAAGATTAGATTAGAGTGTAAAAGGAAATATACTCGAAAAATGGTATCTCATAAGAATAAGAATATTCATTAATTGAATGGGATAAGATGATTTCGGCTATAAAAGATAAATGACTATTTATAGTAAGTCCCTAAGCCAACAAGAAAATATGTATAATTATAGTAAAGGGTAATATAATAATAGTAGCTTAGTACATTGCTAAAAGGGGGCAAATAGTACAAAGGAATATATTACAATGTTAGAAAAAGTAGGTGGCATGTGTAAACCCCTGAAAGTTTCAATCTAGTTTTTGAAATAGACTCAACTATAGTAGACAATTTAGGAGTCGACAAGGCTAATTAAAGTGAAAACCCTAAAAGACTTAATTAATCGCGTAAAGAATTTTTCTACCCTAAATGTTTCTAAAAGCTAAAGATTCCATTCGAAAGTGATAAAAACCTTAAAAATGATTCCATTAAGGACATATGTACACAAATCCAACATGATATACCCTGAAACCCTACTTGAAAATATAATGCTTATATTTTGCAAAATCATTAGAAAAGGTTAGAGATAACCCTCATTCTTACTTATATGATTCAAATTCTTAAGTAATCCATTAGGAACTAAGATAATGGGTCATAGATTATATTTATCCCTTAAATATATGATTAAGATGGTCTTACTTAGGATTAGGGTTATAGTTGAAGATTATGTTACATATAGTGAACTTTAAGACTCAAATTAGCACTTTTTACACTTGTTATCCAAAGTTATTTCTCAAATGAGATATATAGACTCTAAAGACCTAAAGTAAGATCTTATCAACCACATTTACACATCAATGCATCATATACCTCAATTCTTCTCATTTCCTTCATTTCTCCCCTAATTTCCCTTAATTACTACATTATGTGCACAAAATTACACATACTTAAGGAATGTTGACTAAGATAATCATGTTGACCAAATTTCAAATATTGACCAAGTCAACACATGTTGACTAAAGTCAATATTTTGAAAATTCAACAAAGGTTAAGAGATAAGAAAAATATCTCTTATGTCATGATGTCTTCCTTTTCTTTTCTTTTTGATTTTTCTTTTTCTCTCTTTTTCTCTCTTTTTCTCTTGTTGCCGTCCACAAATGTCTTCCTTAACCCCACCACATGTTGTTTTACATTAAGAGAAACAAACAAAAGAAACGAAACAAAACAAAACTCCTCTTTCATTGCCGTGAACTCCCTTCCCTTCTTTCCCTTTCATTTCTTCCCTTTTGTCTCCTTCATTTCAACATCATAAAAGGTATGTTTTTAAGTGCTTTATCTTACTTTTTATTAGTCATTAGTTAGTTAATTAGGTAGATTAGATAAGTAGTTATGTGATTAGTTTTGTCTTGAAGAAGAGGAAACAAAGTTTCCTTCTTTAAGTGTAGAAACTTGAAGTTTGAAAGAGAAGAAAGAAAGACATGAGGATATGCTTCTATGTATGCATACATAAGGAAATACCAAAAGAGTATAAGTAAAAGAACCTTTGTACATGAGTATTTAACATGTACATAACCTAATTTAAGATTAAATCTTACTAAACATATCTATACTATACTAAATATGTACATAAGAACACAAAAACATGGAATTAGTGAGCTTTTCTTAAGGAAAAATTTAGGCATATGAAATTTTAGTATAAAATACGTATTCCACCGTATAGGTATACGGGTATGTATACATGTATAAATACGGTATAAACCTAAGTCTAGGCATAAGTATAAGTATTTATAAAGTATATGTACATAAGTATAAGAGAAAGAGATAATATGTACATAATACATATGCATATGACATAAGCATGATGAAAGGCTTATGTAAGCATATGATGAGGTATGTCATCACATGATGACATAAGCCATGACATAAGCAAGTGATGACATAAGCCATGACATAAGCAAGTGATGACATAAGCCATGACATAAGCAAATGATGACATAAGCCATGACATAAGCAAATGATGACATAAGCAAGTAATGATGTAAGCGATGACATAAGCATAAGATTAGAAAATAAGAAAAATTAAGAAAAATGTAGGTAATTAGGTAACTAAATTAGTAAAACCTAATACACCTTCTAAATTAGATTATACCTAATACAATATATGAATTAGTAATAGCAAAGTAAAATTCTTTCATTAAAAGAATTTAAGGAATAAAAGATATAAACATAAGTAATAAAAGTACTTAGGTGGTCATAACTAAAAATTTCTATAAATTTAGCTCATAACATAAAATAGAGGTCTTAATATCCAAAAAAGATATTACCATGTGAAAATATGTTCAGAAACGATGAAAAACGATTATAAATTCATAAATATAAAAAATAAAACAGAAAAGTTACATACGATTGAAAGTAAAGTCTTACCAGGTAAAAATTAATAGTAATTTAAGTAGAACTAGGTAATTAGCTGTTTAGAATTAATAGTTAATTCAAACATTTATTAGCATTGTTATCACATAATGATCAGGTGACTCTGAGCTGAGCGAGGACCTCCCGATCGATTACTACGATTAGGGCGAACCGCTATAGCCGAGTGAGTATTTACCCTGTGATTCCATGCTTGATTGTGATTGTAGATAGTGGACTTAAATATTATTGTTATTTAACTGTTGTGTGGGTTCGGGAAATGCTTGTGTATGTAATTGATTGTTGAGTTGTGAATTTACCTTAAATTCAGAGAATGCCTTATTTGTTGCATGGTAGTATAGAAAATGGTTGTGTGTATTAATGGATGGTCACAGCATAATTTGAACTAACTTATACTCAACTATTAAAAGAAACTGGAACATGCATTAACATGCATAGCATGGATACTATTCTGGCCGTTACATCACACGGAGGTAAAGAGAGGCCATTCGGGGGTTGATATTATTGAGTTATTTGGTTATTTACGGTGTACTCGTACAAAATGACCTTATCCTGGCCCGCGGGAACACTAGGCGTTGGAGGCACCAATCGCCTGGCTAAGGGTTGAGTCTAGAGACCTCTGTTTACGGGTGAGTGTGGACTGCGGGGGCCCACTCGCAATTATACTAGAACTTGTGTTTTTCTGAAAATGAAAGAGTTATTTGATATAAGTACGGAACATGGAGTTCCGTAGTAAAGTAAGTTCTAGTATAATACCCGGATCTGATTGGTGCCATGTAAACTCCAACCCTGACTTCGGAGGGCGTTAAATCCGAGTTGCGTATATGAACTAGTTAAGTATGCGTATTATTTGGCATTCTGTTTGATCATTCATTCATATGCGTGACTATAATGTACTTATAACTTGCTTGTTGTGTGGCTGAGGGTTTTGCTCACTAAGCTTAGGCTTACACCCTTATAGAATTTTGTTGCAGGATAGCCTGTTCGTAGAGACAGGACGAGGGATGCCACAGGTTAGCCTGGGAACTTGGGCAAGAGTGAGGTGTCTTGTGTGATGAGAGGAAAACAGTTTATGTAAACTATTTCTCATGTACTTATGTTTACCTTATTATTATGAACTTAGACATACTTACATACTATGTAATGTAAGCTTTTGAGCTTAACTTTTATATAAATATGTTGTGTGATGATATCATGTGAATCTGGATGTACTTTGGAACTAGTAGTCGTAGAGCCTTGTATATTGTGTGAAGAGTTTTTGATTGGAAGGTAACCAATGAGGGGTTCTTCATACAGTATACGGCGTCTGCCACGACTAGGTCATCCTCAGTTCATGATAGCATGTCATGATTGGGTTTCCGTTTTGGGATCTTAGGGCGCTATGGTTAAGCAAAGTTGATGTTGAGGATGCTGTTGATGAGCTATGCTAGGAGCTACTGAGGCAATTGAATGACGTTGTAGTTTAGTAGGTTAGAAGAGAAAAGCTCCACATATAATGTCCTCGAACTCGGCATGTTGGCCTTAGCACATGGCAAGTTGACCTTGGTATTTAGCAGGTTAGCAATTAGGTAAGAGTTTAAGTAGAGTAAGGTATGTTCAAGCTGGGCCATTAAAGAGTTCATTTATGGCTCTTCTATGTACTAAAGCTCATCCTTAGCATGCTAACAAGAGAGAATACTCTTGGTGAGAGATTGGAGGCCTTAGAAGCAAGCGCGAGTAATGGGTCCGAAGGTTGGCAATCCATTAAAATTACCTTCAAACAATGGCTCTTAACCTTGCCGCAACCTTCTTTCCTATCATTTAGTTTGACTAAGGTTAAGGAAGTGACCATTTTAGCTATTCTCATCAAAAGGTGTCTGTGTTAGATTCAAGAATCCTAGTTGCCGCCTTAATAGGTTGTGATATATGTTAGGTTACAAGTTCAACTAAGTCCAAGTTAGTTTGTTTTAAGGTGATCAACTAAGTTTAAACAATTCAAGTAGAACAATATTCACAAAGTAAACATAACATGGAGTTTAGCTCTGAACACAACAAATTAGATCTTAAACACATGCGTTGCACTCGTACATATACAAAAAACTAACTACAATCATTAGTAAGTACATACCAAAGTTTCTAAGTATTTTGAAATAACACTTCAGTGTGGTGAAGTACTAATCTCACTTACCTGGGTGGTCTTGTTCTTAACTAAGTGCAGTTATGATGCCACTCTTCATTATGAATCCCTATAATATAAATAACACTTTCCATATTTATATGAGTTACAATGTACTAATATTCTTATTTATTAGCTCATTAACTTAAGTTTGGAGAGTTATCTAAGTATTCAAGCTTTAAGGTTATTTGATATTAATTTTTTCCTAAGTTAATCTCTGATTCATCTTCTGATTTGTCCTTTGAAACATCCTTTAACCTATTCTTCCTACTTTAACTTAGTTATAAATTAAAATAAATATTCTCTTGTTTAGCTTTTGAATAAGTTTTAAGTATAAAATTTACCATAAAACCTTTTATTTATACTTTGATTCAAGTTAATTATAGTTCTCAATTGAAACATCCTCTGGGTTAAATTCTGATTTGACTATATCTTTTATAATCATACTAAAACACCATACTTTAACCTACATTCAATTATTTCCTCTCTAAACTAATTTGACACAAACTCCATGTGAGATATTTTAATACAAAATGTGTATATATGATGTGTATGTGTGCATGCATGCATGCGTGCACGCGTGTGTGTATGTATGTGTGTGTGTATGTGTGTGTGTAGAGAGAAAGAGACAAAGACAGAGACATAAGTTGTACCTTAAGCAACTTTTGGTTTAATTAATCTAATATTATATAAAGTACACTATTGTGATCTTAATGAAATATGGTTTTCATCCATAAAGTCAAGTTTAAGTATTGGAAAAGTATGGTAGGGGTATATTTTTTGTAAATCATGTGAAAATCAAGTTTCACAATTTGTTGACATCGTTTAGTATTTTAAAAAAAAATTACCACAATATTCATGGAATTAGGTCAATTTCTTAGGGACAATATATTTCCACTAACAATTTCATTGAAATAAAACTACTATGTTAATCTACACATAAAAGAACCGTAAAATATGAACCTTCATAATTAATGATGATCGCTTAATATTTTTAGTAAAATTAATAAGTTTAAAAGTGAAAATCATGTTACCTATTTTGTTAAAGCTCAAGCCACTACTGGTTGGAGGGAATGGGTCAACCAACTTAGTCAAGTGGCACTCTGTTGAAGTTTACCTGAGTTCTATGTCAAGCCACCATTTGTTTTTGAGCCCCACACACACTCTGATCTTATACGATTTCCTTTAGCTTATATTCTTAATTTTCTAAGTTCACATTTGAGCATTCTTAATGTCTATGATCTCCTTCTATCAAAAAAATGGTTCTATAGAGACAAGGATAATGCATTTATAGAAGAGTTGTTCGATGGAGAAATTATGCATGGTTTTAGACATGGTCATCTTCTAATTTTTTTTTTAATATTATTCCTAATACATGTGTCCAAAATGACGTTCTTCATTGTTTTGTTGGCTAATGAATTATGACTAGGAGTTGCCATGATTGGTCAAGGAAACTACCATGTATTTAGCAAAGAAATTTTTATTGGCCATCAACAAGGATTTTAATACATTTCAAGTATATCTCATGCATATTATGTTTTATGCCAATTTGTATGTATATATTTAACATGTAAGATATATTAAATGAATATACATCATCTCTAAGTATTAATTCATGTCAAACTATAAATTTTATAGTCTAAATATTCTATTTTTAAGGTCTCGTTAATCATCGAAGTACAAATCGTGCATTTTCAATAGCTAATATAGCTATATTTGGCTTTTAGTTGTATTGTTATTTTATTATCCAAATAATTTATTCTTAAGGTACCATTATATAATGGAACTCTTTAGTTTACTTCATTTTGAACTTAACAACAAAGGTCATTAGCAAAATACTAAAGAATGTATCTTATAATTTCTTATTATCATTAGGGTCATGTCATCCTTGAAAGAATTAGCATGATCATCTACTAAAACAATAATTACTAATTAACTAGAAAAAGATAATAATAATAATAATAATAATAATAATAATAACAACAACAATATTTATGTTGAATCTTTAGCAATTAACACTATTGATTTGATATTTTAACTCAAACCTCCCTTTCTAGTGTGGTTCTTACAAAAATCTAAATATAAGAATATTGCAAACCATCTCCTTTTGATACCAAAGAACATGAAGTGTAAGTGAAAATATTATGGATTGGATTTTATGATGAATAATTTTAGGTTTGTTCTTTTCTCACGTTGCACAGGTCTTTCTTATGGTAATTGGAAATTTGTAGGTCTTCTTCCATGTGTAAAGGAATATCTATTTGTTCAAATCTCTAATCAATAGGTCATGTATAAGTGTCTAAAGCTTAATTTTATATCCAACCCACTTACAAACTATTGACTAAATGTCTACTCTCTAGCGTAGTACGAATAATGTATTTGATCATGTCCATTTTTACTATTCTAGGTGGTCATATTTAATGAAGATAACTTGTTGATTTGTTTTCTACCATCTAAATGTGTCACCACTTCTTTTGTAGTATTTTAATAACAATTGATTAGTTATGAATTATTTCCTTGATTTACTCCAAAATAATATGTAAATTACATGTACAAAAAATTACTAAAATATGCATATAGTTATATTAACCAACTTGATATTTCATATATACATATATATATTAACATACAATGCCATTGTCTCATATAAATAAAACTACTTTAAATACTCCATTGGGTATATTTCTTACCTATAATTATAGACTATTGCTAAGTGCTATATTGTATCCTAAAGTTCAAAGTTTAAGCTTCCAATAGATAATGTGTTACTTCATTCTCTAACTATAAGTTTATAAGATATAGATAATAAATTAACTTATTTAAATAATGTAAATTTATAACAATGTTTCATGTAATTTATAGTCAAGCATGGTAGGGTTCGTGTTATCTTAAAGCAACATTTTATTGATCCAACTCATGTAAACATCTATTTCTTGTAATTGATATTAATCAAGGAACCTTTTTCTCTTTCTCCTCCCCTCTCCCAATTCCAAGCAAAAGTTTTAAATATACTTTTGTTAATATTTTTACTCAACAAAGTGTAAAAATTTTAAAATTTATGGTATCAAATTTATCCTATTTTTGTTAGATTCCAAAATATCACTAGTCTAAACTGTAGGGTTTTATAACATGTTGGTCAAATTACCAAGCTCTTCCCAATAGTAAGTACAAAGCTCCTATGGGGGATACATTACAAACCACTTCATTTTTGTAGACATTCCTAACACAAAACTGTAAAACTACTTGTTTGGTTGCATGCAAAGCACCCTTATTATGCAGCTAGTGTAGCTTAAAAGGTCAACAGGTCTAATCTCTATTTGAGGGTCTGAGTGACAACATTAGTGCAACTCTCTCCATCTACTATAATTGTGCATAGTTGACCCTTAATGATATACTTTATATGGAATAGGTTCTCTCTTTGTTATTCTTTAGAGCTCAGCATTAAGCTTAACACTCACCTGAACACCAGTATCATTACTTTACCTTAGTTGGCATAGACACAAGTCTCTTCCTCCTCCTCTATTTCAGTTCTTCCAGGTTCTCTTTCTTCCTTCTCAGGTTCACTCTCATCGAAACTGTCTACTATATCATCTCGAAGAATCATAGCATGTTGGCTAGGACACTCAACAACCATGTTTCCGTAACCTAAGCACTTCAAGCATTTTATCTCACTTGTTTTGCATCCTGAGGCTTATCGCCCTTCAAATGTCTTCAATTTAGCCTTATCATCATATCAATTCTTTAGGCCAGCTTGACCATTATTTAATTGGTCATTCTTCTCCTTTGCCCAATTTGGTCTTCTTACTTTAAGGTGGCCAATTCAGCTTGGAATAGTGGTCTGTAAAGAACTTAGATTATGTTAGACTGTGGCATTCCTCTTTTGCTTTTTGACCCTTTGTGTTATCATAATAACTTATTCAAGAGTAAAACCTCTATACTTTCACAATGTTACGAATCTCATACCTAAATTTAGAGACAAATCTTGATATAGTGCAAGCTTTAAGCTCGTCCACATCAGCATTTAAAATTCCTTAACATAATCATCTACAATCCTATTTCCTTGGTGAAGCTGTTACAATTTGGCAAAGGTATCTTTTGAGTATGTTTTGGGTACAAATCTTCCCCTTAACAACCACTTCATGTCTTTTGAAGTTTATATACCTCATTGGCCATCTCTTTCTCTGGCTGTATTCAAGTTTTTCTACCATATGATAGCATATCTTGAAAACTCAAGGACGATAAGTCGAACCTTCACTCTCTTAGTATACTTATAACAATTGAACACTTTCTCGACCTTTTCCTCTCGCTTTAGACATTCATCAGTATTTTCACTACCTATCAAGGTTGAAACTTGGACTTTGATATTATCGAGTCCTCGAAAAGCTTAGCATCTTTGCCCCTCCACTTCATAGTAATCTTCTGCCTCTCCATCGGGCTCTTCTTCTTCATCCTCATCTGCTTCCTCAACTTCTTCTATCTCTAATCTCCTTTGAGCATGGTGACTTACCACTCCTCCAGTCTTATATGGTCGAGCTTAGTGAACAGCTTAGCTAGTATGGCCATATCTTGGCTCTTGTTTGCCTTTTGCTTAGCCACAATTTGGTGCACCTTACGACTGTTGTCTCATACTTTACATAGTTATGACTAGGCTCTTAACAAGGACAGTAAGTCCATTAAGCTTATCATCAATTGACCCTGCCATATAGCTACCTTGTTGACTATGACCACCATAAGTACCATTATCCTAGTCACCATCATACACTAGAATCTAACATTATGCACTACTTATTGTCTCTACCTTCTTCAAAAAGGATAGCTGCAATAGTACACATAATTACAAACCTTATGAACTAATACTACATCAAAACCACCACTAATAAACAGTTGTTACGATCTCCCCAGAATCACTCTATCACATTCTTATCACTTTGATAGCTGATACAACTCAGCATAACACAAAAATCAACTTGCTCTATTTTCGCGATTGGAAAAAAAGTGAAATAAGGCAATACATGTCACTACACCTTTCCTCTTGCAACTGGATGCCACTCAACGTCAAAACCTTCAAACCCACTTCAAACACTTTGCCACAACTTCTACAAATCACCTATAAACTATTGTAGTAGCTATGGGAGAACACAATAGCTACTAGCAACAAACACAAATGAAACTTCACTACAGCCTAACATATTCCCTCTTAAAATCGTGATTTGATACCAACAAAGTTGATGCGTCTCCAGGGTCATACACATGGAGACTACACGATAACAAGAAAAGGAACAAGAAAATGACACACCAACCAATCTTACTCCACCTAACCTGCACTTAATATGAAACATAAGTGAGGATTAAGGTTACTCGCCATTACTCCTTACTAAAGGGAATAGATAAGATTTAAGAAATAAAAGACACGGTAAACGTTTTCAAGGAAAGATGTCTACATTTTCTATACAAGTGATGATAATGTCTAAGCTATAAGCAAGTAAGGCTTATATATGGCTTCCTTAGGGTTACCTTTCTAAAAAAGACAAAAGTTGGCAAATTTCATATTGGATACAAAGATTCCTAAGAAAATTACTTAAAAGGGTAAAAATGTCACGATATAATATAATGTACATAAAAGGAACCATTCTAGAAAGTTATACCAAAAGGCATGTGTCAGTTGGAGGTTGGTGGGTCAAGCTAAGGTATGCTTGGCTACTCTTATGGAGAAGGAATTAGAGGTAGCTTGGTATTTATAGGAAACAACTTGGAGTAGGTTAGGGTAAGACAAAACAAATCGATCGACCTGATTTGGATCAAGTCGGAGCTCGGATATTAGGAGCTATTTGAAGCTTCAGCTAATTGAACTTCTTGTTTGCTCAACTTAGGTAGACATTTGGTGTTCGCCAACTGGGGAACTACTTTAATCATGACCAAAGCTCGATACTAAGGTCAGATGAAGTATAACATACCATAGTTAATGTTGGAATCTTTGTCCTTGAAAAGTTCTTAAGCTAGTACACATTGGACAGTCTTCATAATCCCCTAGCTCGAGTTCTAGTAATAGGTCTGTAGAGTTGATTTCTATTATGTCGGCTCCACAGACATATTTGCATGTATGGTAAATACCCATATGTTGCCTGTTGTTTGTAGTATTTCTAATGCTAAAAGGGGGTTTTACAATAAGTTAGAGGTGGTTGACCATAAATAACACGAGTACTTTCAAGGTATTCTAAGGTATGGTAGCCCAACAACTACAAAGGGGGCAAGTGGAATTCTACCCCTCACTTACATAAGTTTGCGTGCTCCTATGGTGGTCGTTTAATGATAGCCACTGCGTGTACTCTCAGGTGCTTGGGTAGTTGCAATTGAACACGATCTTCCCTGAGTTTTGGCTGCATATTCCAAATAGGTTGGTTGTCTCATGGCCATTCTGATAAACGGGGTATTTGAATTGAAGTTTTCGAGGTTGACATGGTAAGTTGGGCCTAACGAAGGAAGAGCCTACTATCACATATTGCTAGATGAGATTGGATCTTCGCTTGGTAGTGATTATAGTGGTAGAGGAACACTCTTCACGTAATCCACTAAGACCGTGGTTATCATTTAGTCCAGTAAGCATGGATTTTTCCTTAAAGCCATCGAACCCATGAAGATTGTAGCTATTAGCTCTTGTGGAGGTCAAAGGACGAATCATGATTCACCTGATGGAAGTCGTAAGCTGAGTTGAAGTTGAGAGTGGATTGGCCTGAGTAGAAATCCTTTCCAGGTGGCTAAGTTGAAGTTTCATGCGGACAGAAGGCGTTGACACCAAGTAGTAGATAGGAAGGCCTCATGCAATTTGTCGTAATCATTTCTTTTTTTTTTTTGCTTTGTACGCAAGATTGGTATGCCAACCCTTAAGCCTTATAAGAATCTTAAATATAAATGAAATGAGGTTTTCGAATATGCTTGTTTATCATTCTCTTCTTTTCTCTTCATTAGTTTGTTATGTTGTCTATTACTTATTATTGTACTTATTTCTTTGCTTTACTCTCTTTGGCTATTTTTTTAGTGCTTAGAATCAGAGCTAAGCACTTAACCTCCTTTCCTAGCTCATAAGGTAGACTTCCTAAGCTTAGATGTTTTTAAGTGGCTAAGCATTAGAAGGTGCACTCAAAGGATGTAGCTATTGACTACCTGTTAGAAGAATGCAAAAGTTACTGTGACTAACGTAACCGTTAAGATGTTTAAGGTCCTTGAAGTGTGAGCCATTTGATAGGTACATGTGGATGTTGAGTTAACAATCCATTCATTACATGAATTTTGGCCGTTGATTCTCTCATCACAACACATGAGCATCTACGATGGTCATTAATGGGGCAATACTTCGCTTGACCATGCCTACCTATATAAGGGCCTTCGAGGTGAGTTCATTCGTCACTTTCACTTTTGCCTTGTCAAAACTCTATTGAAATCTCTCTAGAGTGTTTCCTTTACTTTCTTGCACTTTCTTTTCACTTTCTCGAGAAGTTTCCAAGAAATGGCTAACTAACAGCAAAAGAAAAGATTCATAAGTGAGGGATTTAATGTTGAGAAATGAAGAGAGGGTCTATCTAACCCTACTCCTCCCTAAGAAATAGTAGAAGTGGCAATTGGTAACGATGAGGCTATGTGGTCGTAAAAGAGGAGAAAGGTTGTTACGGAGAGTAAGCCTTAGGGAAACTACGTGCTTGAGAAGCTAAGGAAAGTGGTAAAGCTGTGGTACACCAAGAAAAGAAGGCAGCTAGTAATCGAAGTAAAGTACAAGCATGATAAGTTCTAGAGGCATTAGGTTTACTAAGAGGTTTCATTTAACACCGATGTTTAGGAGGTCGAGAAGTCTAAGGTTGGTGATTAGGCATATGATTATGGTAACAAGAACACATTCTATGTGTATTGGAAAGCCATCAACATAGGGGATCCACCTTCCTTTCTCTCCCTTCCAGTTGGAAGTATTCAGCTATTTCTAAGTGTCATCAAGTTCTCTCCATCTGAATACATAGCAGGTGCTACTGGCCTTTAAGGTCATATTTACCTTTTAGATGAGGAGACAAACAACTCAGCTATTCCATCATTTCTTTTAGGCCAAAAGTGATCAAGAGGGTTGGGTGTATTACACGAGCCAGGGGTCACATGTGAGGCTCTTCCATAGTAAGAATTCGAAAATAGAGTACTAGAAGGAGTAGTTCTTTTAGGTAAGGTCACTTCATGAGCTCAATTTTTCAACTGGGTGGAACAAGCTAATTTGGTCTAAGGTTGTGAACTACTTTGCTCCTAGGACAAGGAGGCAAAGGATTAGGTGCTCGATGTAGCGTAGTGGCGTGGAGATGTCTTCCATGTAAAGCACATTGTAAGTGTGTATTTGCAAAGGGAAATGATATATAGTTAGGAGATAAGAATGGATAAATGTATGGTCAAGGAAAGGTAGTTAGGAGTTCGCCACTGTTGGTCGCCATTGGATGAGAGCTCCGAGCTACTCGTCTTCGGTAGGTGCTCTTTTTCTCTTTCTATCATAAGTTTTTTGTTTACTAACTTTGTTGTTGTGTACGCAGCCTATGACTTACGTGATGCTTCCTATAAGGTAAGGATAATGGAGATAAGAGAGTAGAGGATGAAGGAGAAAGGTAAACAAGCCACTAAAGTGTAGGAGGCACCTTAGTTGACAAAGAGGAAGAGGTAAGATGATGATGTTAGGGCCTCGGGTAAAGGCAGGGCGACTATGGTTGAGGAGTCACAAGATGTCCCGACTTGGGTATTGTTGGGACCTATTATCAAGTAGCAGGTAGCTACAATTAGAGGTTTAGTTGAAGTACTACTTAAACGGGAGGCATCCATAGAGAAAGAGTTGGAGAGACTTATCTCCAATTAGCCAATCTAAGAGGGGCTCGTAGAGGGGACCGAGCAACAGGTTGCCGTAAGGACTTAGGATGTGGTTGGGCATCGAGAGGCTGGAGATGCTACAAAGGTAAGGGCTATACGTGTGATTGATTTAGAGGCTAATGCAAGTGGAGAAGTTGAGGCATCAACTATTTGACAACTAAGCACAGTTGTTCCCTCATGGTCCTTAAAAAAGGAGCATGCTAATTACTCTAGAGGGGATAGGGGATGCCATGAGTTTGTAAAGGCATGCATTTTCATGCAAGTGGGCTCTTTTTGAATAGGCATGGCATTAATCCTCTTCCTTTTTATTGTCTTTATGGGCTCTTGTTTACATTAATGTTGCTTATTGCAATCCTCTCAACAGCATTGTCAAGAGCCGAGAAGGGACTACGACAACTTGAAGAAGGAGTTGGATAGGCTGAAGGTGCAAACTGCGGCTATGTAAGGGGATTAAGAGTGGCTTGGGTTGGAGAAAAAGAGGCTTGAGCAAGAGGTGGCCAAGGAAAAGTCCAAAGCTAGGGAAGTGATGAAGTATGCTATGGACTTAGAGATACCATTAAATGCTTGAGCACAAGAGCTAGAGGCCACTAGAGGGAAACCACAACTGTAAAGGAAGAAGCCAAGGCTATAAAGGGGAAAACCGAGGTCGCCAAGAAGGAGGCAGAGGTAGAGGTGACTAAAGGGGAGCTGAGGTAACAAAGAGAGAGCTTAAGGAGGCCCATGCTTAATTTAGGGATCGAGAGGTTGAGCTCAAAGATGAGTAGAAGTTGATCGAAGTAGCCATAAAGGAGTTATACTTAGATTTAAGTCGAAGGACAACTTCAAGGATGTTATTGACAAGGCTAGCTTAGATAGGGGGAGGCTGATAAGGTAGCTAGTCGAGGGGGATATCCCCACCTTGACCTTGGTTAGATAAGGTAGGGCATCAGTTTTGTCCCCCAACTTAAACTCCAAGTATAACTTCTTTTTGGCTGCCTCAGTTAACTTCTACTCATCCTTAAGCTCAAACTCTCGATCTTGAATTAAGCCTCATGAAGATATTTGTGAGGTTCTCAAGCAGCCATACAGAAGTTATACTTAGAGTTTAAGTCATGAGTAAAGGCATTGATGTTGAGGTAGTAAAGGAGGCAATCTATCCAAGATGGCTCGGCTAATGTGTAGTGGATATCAGGAACTTCTTATGGCTACTCATTGATAGTTTATTATGTTAAGTACATGAGAAAAATTTGCTTGTTGTTCATATAAGGCGGGGATACAATTGTAGATGTGAGCTTTAACTTGTCTGTCTCTAAATTCTCTTCTTGTAGAATTTTGGCGATGCTCCAAGAGGTGAAGTTGGAGATAAGGACTAGCACTACCTAGAGATATTTTACCATAGCTTCACCTTTTGTCTCGTATTCCCCTTTGACCTATTATACCTCCAACAGGGAGTGTAAGTAGACATTAAGCTCCTTAGCCCCGACATCCATTACAATCTTGAGTCCTGTGATAAGGGCTTCATACTTGACTTCGTTATTATTGGCAAGAAACTTAAACTTAAACGCACATAGGACTTTAGTGTTGTAAGGTCCTTGTAGAACTATCCCTGCTCCTTCTACCCTAAGAGTGGGGGATCCATTAATCAGAGAGTCCACAACGAGATGTCAATGTGAGTTAATGCTTCTTCTTCTCCAATATACTCGGTAACGAAGTTTGGGAAGACTTGTGCCTTGATGGCTTGTTTAGGGTTGGATTGGATGCCATGAGTGCTAAGTTCCAGGGAGTATTTGACCATTCATCCTGACACATCTAGCTTCTACAGAAGAGTGATTGATTGGTGAGAACGACAATTGGGTATGCCTGAAAATACGATCTTAACTTCTGAGCAGCGATGACTATAGTTAGGGTAATTTTTTTTACTTGTGTATATTTGATTTCTAGTCCCTGAAGGAGGTAGCTGACATAATAGACCAATCTATGTTCGAGTCCATTTGCTCATATGAACACTAAGGAAAGGATTCGATCGCTTACAGTTAGGTGTAAATAGAGCTCTTTGCTAGGTATTGATTTGAAGAGCATGGGTAAGCTTTTAAGAAATTGCTTGAGCTTGTCAAATGCGCCTTGTATTCATCTATCCACTTAAATTCCAATAGGTTCTTCAATAATTTTAAGAACTCAGAACATTTATTGGCACTTATGGAAATAAAGTGGTTGAGTACAACTATTCTTCTTGTGAGGTGTTGAACATCTTTGATTTTTTGTAAGGCCTTCATATGTTATATGGCCTTTATTTTGTCTGGATTGGCCTCTATACCATGCTTTGCAACTATAAACCTGAGGAATATGCTTGAGCCTACGCTGAAGGCATACTTTTAAAGGTTAAGCTTCATTTGATACTTTTGAAGTGTATCAAAGGTTTTGCATAAGCCTGCAATGTGCTAACCTTGTGCTTACTTTTGACAATCATATCATCAATATAAACTTGTACATTTCTTATGAGTTGTGGCTTAAAGATGGCTGTTGCTAACCTTTGATATGTTGCCCTATGTTTTTGAGGTTGAAAGACATTGCTTATAATGACCTAGTTAAGACTCCTCTTATAGAGATATTGTTCGCTTTGGCATAGAATGCCACATAATTTTGTCCCCTAGTATAGCATCTTCCCAAGAGATTACCTATCTTGGGATTGTTCTAACGTGAATACAATTAACTTTGGAGTTTCGACGTACTCTAAGCTGTTACACTAAAAAGCGCCTTGATGATTTAGAATTCCTTTACCTAGCATGTAAAGGGTATTACAATCCAACCCCCTTATAGAACTGACACTCTCATTAGTTTCATTATACAGGTCCAAGACAACCACCAAGTAAGGCCTTGCCTTTCTAGTTGGTGGATTACTCTAATACCACTTATAAAGACTCGACCAGAACTCCTCTCACCAAGGTATTATTCACTTTAGCATAGAACACTGCACAGTTTTGTCCTTTAGTGCTACAACTTCTCAGGAGATCACCTATCTTGAGATTGCTCTAACCTAAGCTCACTTAACTTTGGAGTTTCGATGTACTCCGAGTTGCTATACCAAAAGGTGCTTTGTTGATTTAGAATTTTATTACCTGACATATAAGGAACATGTCCCAAAGTCAATGATGAAGGAGGTTTGGACCTAGTCTTTGTGGGCCATGTAGATCTGGTTGTAGTTGGAGTAGGTATCCATAAAGTTGTCTCATATGGCTAGAGGGAGAATCAACGAGTTAGTTGATTCTCAAGAGAAGGAAGCAATCTTTGGGGTAAGTTTTGTTGAGGTTGGTGTAATCGATGCTCATCCACCACTTGCCATTATATTTCTTCAGAAGGACGGTGTTCACTAACTAAGTAGGGTAGCATTCTTCCCTTTCGAATCTAGCTTGCAATAGCTTCTATACTTCTTACTCGATGGTAGCTTACCACTCAAGCATAAAGCGTCTTCTCTTTTGCTTCACAAGGCATACATAGGGATCGACCTTAAGGTAATGAGTTACTTTAGGTATGTTTATGATCTCGGCATTTCTTTTAGAGACATTGTAAAAAAATATCTAAATTGGAGTGGAAGAAGGAGATGTTGTCCTCCCTTTCTTCTATAGATAGGGAAGTACATTTTCGAGTTGTTTGATCGGGGTAGTCACTAAATTGAACAACCTCATTGTCTTTTGCTAGTTCTCCCCTCAAGTTCTGTATGCTCTTTAGGTTTGAGTCGACGTGCATTATCTTGTCATATGAGATGTCATCAATGTAGAGTGTTCAGGATAATTTCTGATTGCTGCATTCTAACCCTTGTTGGTGTGGGGAACTTCATCATAAGGCATCATTAGTTGATGCATGCATCAAACTTATTGAGTTTGGGTTGCCATAAGATGATACTCTAAGAAGACCAGTGGTCAACAATGATAAAATCAATCAACTGTGAGGCAATGTGCTTATTATTGCCCAACTGAATAGGAAGCATGATTAAGACTTTTGTTGGGACTGTCTTACTACCGAAGTTAGCTAGGCTTTACTTGTATGGCTGAAGTTCTTCTTCTAACTTGTCCTTCATTTGCTCATAGGAAGAGTAGAACAGGGTATTTATCCAGTTACTGTTGTCTATGAATGTTTTAGGGATTTACCATATTTTGGTGTTGATGACAAGCAAATCAACGTAGGGGTACTCTCAACACCTTCTTTGTCGTCCAAGAAAGAGATGGTCGTATCTATTTTAGGCTTCTTTGCTTAAACAAAGAGTACTTTGTACTAAGGTTGGGAGGAGCATCTGTCATCTAATAGTCTTGGTCCTCTGATGATTGTCTATATCTTGTTATTGTTATTTTTCAATTCGGCAGTATTGGGCTAGTTGCAATTGGCTTCACTTATTGGCGACAAGGTGGTCAATGTACCCTTTGTGAACAAGGCCTTTGATAACATTCTTCATATTATAGTATTTATTGATGTTATGGTTGTGTGCACTATCATAGTTATGGAATTTGCTCGAGGCGACGACCTCTAGAGCCTCCCTGATATATGAGGTATAAGGTAGCTATTAGTAAACTTTATAGAGAACCTCTTCAAGAGGGCAGTTTTAATGGAGTGTAGTTGGAGTAATTTGTGAATTTTTTCTTCTACTTTTCTCAATGTTTCCTAGATGATGAAGGGAGGTCTTCACTAAGATTGAGGCAACCCCTTACAGAAGAGCTCTGATGTATGTCATTTTCCAGTGGTGCTTGGGTGGTGTCTTCTTAGGTAACATACTGCTTGGCGATGGTCATGAACTCGTTAAAGGTGCTTGGACTGCACGAAGCTATAGCATCAAAGATTTTGTTGCTAGGCTCTAGGTCGTAACAGATGGCCTAGAGAGTTGTTCTGATCTTTACCTTGGGAATGAGGAGTTTAACGTGATTGAAGCATTTAAGGAAGGCTTTTCAAATCTCTTTAGAGCATTGCTGAACATTATATAATGCGAATGAATCCCTTCGTAGCATCTTGCTACTAAGGAACTGTTTTTGAATTCTGGTGGCAAGTTTATCAAATGAGTAGATGGAACCATCTGAGAGTTGGTTAAACCTTACTAAAGTTGCTTTGGTGAGTGTGCTTAGGAATGCTTTATACATGATGGTGTTAGAGAAGTTAAGTAAGCTAATCATCATGTGGAAATGTGCTACGTAGTCGTCTAGGTCACTCGAGCCATCGTATGTGAGATGAGGGAACTATAGATGTTATAAAAGAGTTTCATTTAGGATGACTAATATAAATGGACTCATACTCACTGTGATACCTGATTAGCAAGCTGAGGATTCGAGGCACTTCTAGTTACATAAGCTTGAAGTGCATCGAATCTATGTATCGAGTTCTTGGGCGTTCATCTCCTCAAGGTGCTTTTGTGAATGCTCAAAGGAGATGTGTTTTTACGTCCTACTTATGTATGATAACTCTCTCTAATGTTGCCCCTTATTGTGATTAGTGTTCAGTTAACCATGCAAATCCTCCATTGGATGATGCTCTAATTGAATGTGATTACATGAGGGTATAGGGTTCATTAAAAAAAGTACGGGTAAGCGTCTACTAAGTCTACTAAAGGACTTGGCAGACATGTCCTTAGGGTTATCCTTATCCTTTGGGTTAACCTTTTCCTTTAGTTTTTGAGTGGTTGCTAGTTGTTGTCTTAGGTTAACATTGTCTTTAAGGGCTTTCTAATTAGCCTCCATTAATTAGCAAAACATTATCTTCATATGTTCCATCTCTGATGGTGGTTATCCTATATGCAGTGGTGGTGGTGTTGACGAATGCTCACTATTGACTGGATGTAGTTGATGGGGATTAGTTTTCTTACTCTTAACCATGATACTAAGTTTACATAAATGGTAGGTGCCAAATGGTGATAGTAGATATTATTGATATGGTTTTTAGTGGAGTTCTTGGTGGTTTGATGGTCGTTTGTGGTGGTAGACCTATAAAAGGCCCCCTTTAGAGTAGTCAATAAAGGCTTTAGGATGCTTAAATTAGTGAAGAGAGCATTTGGAGTTGAGAGTGTTTGTGGGAGTATTGACTTAGAGGGGTTTCAAAAGGATTGGATCCTCTTACTTGTTACTTCCTTTCCAATTTATAGGTAAAGGAACTAACTTGCTTGACCATGTGGTAAGAGGAGATTGGTTAGGACAAAATCTAAGGAAGTGACATTTTATCAATTAGAGAAAGGATTTTTACCTTTCTATCAATTGATAGAAGCTTAGGGAATGGGCTTGTCACATTAGCATGGACGGATGATAGCTTAGTGGCTAGACCTTTAGATTGTATGTCAGGATATCATTTAGCATTTAATAAAGAGAGAGAAAGAGGTAAGGAAGATGGCAAGTCTAATCGTATCAAGCAGGGTACCTTCCAAGGGTCGTTCCGAGCTAGTGGTGTGCTCCTTTCTAGTGATCAGAAGGTGAAACACTGGATCTTCAAAAGGGGGCTCAGGGTACTCGAAGCTCAGTTTAAGAATGCTCAAAGGCTTTGTTCTTTCTAAGGGCTACATGAGCTCTCTAGTTGCATACATCTAGAAGGAAGTTGGGGAGACTATAAGTGTTCAAGAGTTATCTAGAGTCTTTGTCCATGCTTTGAGCTTTGAGGTTAACATTAGTGTGCATTCCCGAACTGACTTGTATACTTAATGTGAGAAAGCATCTAACAAAGGCAAGAAGGGCACCTAAATAGGCCGGTTATGCTTGGTAATGGGCTTGGGCCTTTAGAGCCTTAGGCAGAAAGGTAACCTTTAACATTTTAATTATCTTGTTTTATTGACATCAGTAATCTTTTGTATAATTGTTTTAGTGGAATAATGAACAATAATAAAATAAACAAAATAAATAGCTGAATTTTTTTTTCATATGGTACTTTCCAGTAGTTGAAGAGAAAAAAACATTGAGAAAATGGCCATAGAAACTAAAATGGAATAACTATATTACAGCATGGAGTATATGTTTTCGTTTTTAGATAACTTCGTCTAAAGCTAATATATGTATTGAAAGGCCCTAAAAATAAAACTAAGTTAAACATAAGGTGATGAAAATTCGGCAAGAAGCTTAAATCTAGCTTATAAGAGATGGCATACATAAAATGTGGAACAAGTTGTAAATTTTAATATTTTGGGTTTTATAAGTGCAACACAAATAAAACTAGAGATATCACACTAGATTCAAATAAAATCTATATTTGAATTCATTTGGCATTTAATAAACTCACCAATGCAAAACTAAGTTACTGAATCGAGCCTGATTAGAAAAATACCATTTTATTCCATTCATATATGGTTTCATCTATTTAGACTTATTCTTTTAAATTACAAATAAAGCCAAATTCTTGGTTTGGAAAGTATGGAAAAAGTTTCTAATAGTCCACAGTTATTTAAGGGTTAGCATTCCAATGACATATGAGATAGCATTTGCACACTAGCTATTTTTAGCTACTATCCATTTTTCATACAGTTAGCATCCTAATGCTTAGGGTTAGCATTTGAATGTTAGCAAGAATTTAGTCATTAGGCATTTTTTAAGGTGTTAACATCCAAACTCTAAGACTCAACATTTGAATATTAACTAGGTTTTAAATTGTGCTCAATTAGAATTTAAAAGCCAAGATTGACGGGTCCAAAAGCTAAGCAAAACTTGGCCAAGTATCTAAACACTAACTCTAGTGGTTTTTTAATGCTAGACCATAAAGCGGTGAAGCATTGGATGTAGGCTAACTTTTGTTGACTCCATCAATTAGTCTAAACTTCTAAGAAAGCTATACATGTATGACTTAGGGTAGATATGTATAAAAAGTTAGCTTTTAATTGCTATTATACATCTTTATAGCTCTCTCATCATTTTTCTTGTCTCTTATATGTCATTTTGCAAATATTCAAAGAATGAGATAGGTGTGGTGCAAGTGAATTTGTATTTTGCAATAATATCCAGGCTTGATCTTTCTTCCTTATCTCTATAAAATTCTCAACCATTTATTTTATTTATTTATTTTTCATCATTTAATTCATTTGTTATTTTGCATAAACAATTATTAAATTGCATTAAATCATGATTAAAATCTAAGTCACTCCTTCCACTCTCTTAGTTTCCTAATATAAAATTTCATATTACAATAGCAATAATGGAGAGATTAGATTTATTTAAGATTAGTACGTTGAACTTTAAATTGAAGGGGGATAAAAATTAAGGGCAATGATGCAGGGTTAAAGGGTTAGGGTTTAGTGTGAAGGTAGTTGGTAAGCAAGGAGACTACAAGTATCTTTAGGATGGTGTGAGTGGGTAACCTTATTGTATAAAGTAATTACTTGTACTTTGCTCGATTGAGTAGGTTCGAGTGAGTATTAAGGATTATATGGTAGGTTTCAAGTGTAAATTTTCCATAATCTAATCCCATAGGGTTGGTATAGGTTCATGGCATCCCTACCTTATACCCACCATGTAACCTATATTTTGAGGTATAAAGGGTATAGGGTATAGGGTCTAGGGTCTAGGTTCTAAGATATCTTTTATCAAACTTATAAAAAATTATTAATATAGACCTAAGATAACAAAGGTAGAAAAATTACCTTTTCTTATTACTTCACAGACTTTAGTACAAGTTTCATAGCTTTTATATATAAAGAACTTGTAATACCATACGTAGATTACCTTTTTAATACCATATAAATTTAAAATCCATAAGAAAAGAGACAAATTTACAAGTTCTAAGGTGACTCCATGATGCTACAAGATGTGTTTGATTTCAAAATTTAGGAACATGTATCTTATAGGATGGAGTACACTTAAGGCTGTATACATTATCTACTCTATATCCCCTTATCCTACTTTTAAGTTGCCATAACAAAGAATGGGGAGGTTGACCTCTTACTAATAGAAAGAAAAATGTGGACTAAAAGCTTGCTTTAACCTTGATTTTAATTAAGGGTATTTCATATGGTCTACTACAAAAAAATATAAACACTTATTATTTATTTTATATATTACTATATATCAAGAGGTACAAATGTTGGGTTTTTTAAGATTAGAATAATTTACATTTAATGGAAATAAAATAGAATAAATAATCAAAATGAAACTAATAATATGGAAGGTGAGATGAGGATTCTTCAATACAAGTTAAAATTTTTTTCTCTATTTTTAAGCAATGTGGGTCAATTCAATTTAAAATGATTTGGTTTAATTTAGTAAACAACCTCACAGCTAAATATATTAAGGATTTTTTGTGCAAATTCTCTGAGGAACTTTAAACAAATAATTATTATTGATATTTGATGACGATTGGTAACGTGTAGATAGATATCATAAGCTTTCAAATTATGGTTGTACCTTTTCATAATTCTCTATAATGTACAAATAACCTCAAATCATGCTAAATCCCTATAAAACCATACTTAAAAAGTTTATAAAATCTATCAATATCGACCGATAGTTTAGAAAATATATTTATAATAATCCTTTATTTTAATATTTTCTTTGAAAAAGCATGTGATTATAGTTAAAAATATAACAAAAGGAAAAAGAGAGTATATGTATCCCTGTAAATCTACGTCTTACTAGGTCAAGCAATTAAAACATGATAATATTGTTATTAATATTTGCTTTAAATAAGGTAGAAGGATGCGCCACCCAAAGTCCAAACAAAAGACTGAATGAGACATGTAATTTCAATCTCTCACAATAGCATACGTTTATCTTCTAACTAACGTAGCTATGGAAAGGAGAACCTGCATTTAGCATGAGGACAGAAAGAGAGAGAGATGGGACTTGAAAGCTGCATGGATGGAGAAGATGTACCTTGAAGCAAGTTAGGTCTCAGGTTATATCATAGATAAAGGAGATTCTAATATCTTTACACCTGTAAGGGGAAAAACTTTCTGTATATATTGTGATTGGAAGGAATATATATATATATATAAATATAGAAACCACTAAAAATATTTAATATTATATATACTTTTATTTAAAAGTCTATACTTAGCACCCTTAAAATATGTAAGAACCCAATTTTCCACTACCGATTAAGCCACGTATAATATAAGCTGATACGGTGCTTATGCAGCAATTTATTCAATTATTTAATTAATAAAGTTAAAAAGTAATTAAAAACATTAAAGAAACTAAGAAATAAAAAATAAAAAATAAAAATTGGAATTTTGGAAGAAAAGAAAAAATAAGAAATTTTAAAAATTAAAAAACCACCACATTCAATCTCCCAAACAACATTTTTCAACCTTCAAAGTGGTTTCCATCCTCTATGGAGTTGGGATTACCAAAATTTAACCAAAAATCAACCAAAAAACATGTCTTTTTCCTCAAAATCCAACCTTTTACATTAAAATTTGTCTTTTTTTTTTTATTTTATGATTTGTGAATTTTTCCAATTTTTTTATTGAATTTTTCTACCTTCTACATTATGTTGTCTCTTTTTTTTTTTTTTTTTTTTGCTTCCATTTTGTTACACAATCAATAATTCATCTTGGACCTTTTACATTATTTGTTTCAGAATAATTGATTAGCTTAAACTATATATATAAAAATTAAATTGCAAATTTTCCAGCAAGTATACTGGATTGGAATCAAGTAATATAAAGTAAGTAAGATTATCGATTCCTCGAGGACTATAATGTTACTAAACCTATGGTAATTCTTATCAATATTCAGGCAATAAAAAATAAACTAACTAATCTAATGATTATACTAAAACTATTGAAAAATAAATAATTATAAAATTTTTAAAACTAAGCAATCAATTGAGAATCGTAGAAAAAAATAGAATCCACCATAGATTATACAAATTAAATTGTTATCATGTTATATAAATTATTAGCTATATGGTCATTCAAGTGAAATTATTATGTCTTAAAACTTAAGAATTTAAACTCCTAATTAATCAGTCAACTCCCGCATCTCCAATTAACAGTGAATTGTAAATTGCAATTATTAGTGAACTGTAAATTGCAATTATATATCTCTCGATACTATAATTGTCTAATATCCTAAATCAATCATTCCTAATGTCTTAGTGAATAATCAATTACTAAATATCGCATTAATCTCTAGATAATTTCTAATTAATTCAATTAACATTACTTCCATATTAATTAATCAAATCCTATATCAACTCCTGTATCATTAGGGTTTCTAACAATTATAATTAATTAAACAACTATAACTGAAATCATAAGAAATCATAGAAATTGCAATCATGAATTATCCTTATATCTATTAATCCTATAACACGAACACAATCATCATCTTAATTATCTAAGGTTTCATCAATTCTCACTTATAAATTTAGCCAACCATGGAATTCAAAATAAAAGCACAAATATTAATTGAAATTACAAGGAAATTAATAATTGAAAGTATGGATAATTAACAGAATTGTATAAATATAATTAAAATCAATGTCATCAATTCTGTAATTAGAAAAGATAAACTTCAATTACAACTCTAAAACTTGGTCTCTACAGCAAAAGCAAACTCTTCTTAAAGATCTAAGCGATTCTATAGAAGAATTCTTGAAGAACTATCTAACAATTATTCCACGACTCTTTAAGTCTAAGGAAAGTGTGTGTCTTCAAGAAAAACAAAAGTCTTTCAAACGGTGAAACATAAGGCAATTTATAAGAAAAATCAAGGTTGGCTCATGTAAGGCTCCTTTTTAATAAAGACCGGTTGATAGGCTAGCGATGTAAGCTTCAAAGTTGACGACATAGACTCTAAGGTAGCCAATGTAAGTGTAAGTCACCTAAAAGGCCGACTATGTTAAATTCCAAATTGTAACATATTGATTCAGATTTCGTTCATTTGCGTAAAACTCCTTTAAATTGTCCGTATTTTCATTTTGGATCCTTTAATTCTTAAAATGTTCAAATGAAAATAATTAAGTATCATTTTTAATGATTTTTATAAAATCAATAATAATTCTATTTAATTTGCACATTTAATATATGAAAAATATACCTTTATCAATAATCCTTTTAAATCTAGAAAGTTTCTTCACTTGAAACCTTTCACTTTTTGTTTTCTTATTTGCACTTGATTTTCATTCGTTTCAAGACTATAGTTTGTGCCTTTCCTTTGTTCCTTAGTGCATATATTCTTATTTGTTAGTCCTTTTTGTCAGATGATGGATATCTTAATCCAGTTTGTTCATCTTCCCTTTTGCTTCATTTCTTGCGTTTTTAAGGGAGTTCTTCTTCTTCTTGTTGATTAGAAGGGGCTTTTGTTCAATCTTCTGGAATCATTGTTTTCTTTTTGCAACTTTACTTTCTTCATTTCTTTATTTTGTTTTATACTTATTAATCATTTTTTAACATTGCTAATTAAATAATTGAATAAATTGTTATATAAGTGCTGTGTTAGCTTACTTTATACCTAACGCCAGTTAATAATTAAAATGGCATATACCTGTACTCTAGTAGTGCTAAGCGCAAACTTTTATAAAAAAGTGGAATTTCTTGTAATTTTGAAAGTTTTAAGGAACTGTGCATAATGTGCTCATAAATATATATAATTATTCTTTCATTGCGAATTGGATTTATATATTTTTCTCATTGTCGTAGCCTCAAAGGAAAACGGTATTGAGGCACAGAAATAAAGTTAAAATCACAAAACCTTTATTCATGATTGGAATTATCCAAATTACGATGTTATAGACATTTAAAGTTGGTGACTTTGTTTGCATTTTTTTTTTTATTTCAGAAAATTGTCTTTGTAGGTCACGGCTCACAAACCTGCAGAAAGAAAATTAAATAAATAACTTCTCTTTTATTGGGTAAATAAATTAAATAATCTTAACAACGGGTTTCTACAGATCTTTCGTTTCCATCATGATCATTTCATTTTAACTTTTAAAAGAGGTCTGTCTAACTTGCAAGCATCAACTCTATATCCACGTGGCTGGATACTGAACCATTCAGCCAAACTATAGGTTGTTTTGGGTCCTTAATATTTATATTTATTGAATTGAGTTCTCAATTTTTTTCCTTTAAACTTTTTAAAACCTTATAAAAATAAGTACTTGCATTAAATATATTAATTATTCGTCAATTCATAATGCGTAACATCTTTAAATTGGTTAATAGTAATTAATTTAATAAAATGATTAAATTAAATATATTTAATTACATAATATAATAAACATAATATTAAATAAATTTAATTATATAATATGATACAAAATTAAAAATCATATAAAGTAATTAAATATAAGAAAAATGGGCTAGAAAAATTTGTAGAAGTTTCATCCACATTATGCAAGTATCCTAAGGTCAATGAGAAGCCAACACATACTTAAGATGTATAAAAAATTTAATGGATTTAAAGAAAATCTATTTTTTTATAAGGTTTTAAAAATATTGAAAATTTAAATGGAATAAAGACTTAAATAGAAAAGTGAGTAAACATTAAAGTTGAAAATATACTTTTTATATATAATAAAAAGAATATAGAGATAATGAAAAGAAAAAGAGATTAATTATGTATATATAATTCAAACCGTTTTACGAATTGAATTGGGATCCATCTGTATCTCTTTAAAGTGTTCCAGCTGAATTCATAAGGCATTCAAAGTTATCGGTTTGAATCCAACATAATTTTTTCCCTACAAGGTTGGATTTCACTGTGACCTTGAATAAGATCAAATTGCATTTGCTTCACCCCAATTATAGAATGGGTATAACTTACTAACTTTTGCGTGGTAGACCCGAAATGCCAACATACTTTTATCATTTATTCCAACTTCTTAGCAAGAAATCTAGGTACGCTTCGTTCATGATTGCAACAATCTTCATTAGAAGATACAACGTTTACTAAATAATAAATGAAGTTGGGCGTACGACAAACTGTCCCATTTCAACCTCAGCAAAAGTTATAAAAAAAAAAAAAAAAAAATGAACGGAAGGCCACTGCACGAATATTCTCGAGGATCGGATCCACCGCAAATATCGCCCTTTACATCTCCAGAATAAAAGCCTCACCAACCTTACAAATATCCCAAATAACGACGAAATTACTTTCTCTTTTTGTTACTGCCTTTATCCTTTATATCCTGTGGTACTCCTTTTGCCTTATTCGGTATCCAAAACAAATGAAAAGAAAAAGCAACGAGCGAACGAAAAGAAAGTGGAAAAGAAAAGTTACGAGTTAGGACCAGGGTTACTCTACAAATATATATATATATTTTCTAGTACTTTTTGGTAATTGTAAACTACCAGTAATCCTAATATTATTTTGGTATTCTAACTCTGGGTGACCATCCAAGTAGGGTTAATTGGTTCGTGTAAATGACAACTTTGTGTTTATAGATTCCTATTCGTAATATGGCTTATTAATTGTTTGTGCTTAAAAAACTTAAACAAGTAACTTCATTGTTTAATAAACGTGCATTATATTTGATTTGGACTTGTTCATCCTAATGGTAAATATATTAAAACTACCAAGCACCCATCTCGAAAATATGTAGCAAATGTTATGCTTCAAATCATTAAACATTACAACAAAAACTACATTGAAAGTTAAAATAAAACTTGTAGAAATAGATTTTTTTTTTTTTAATTTCTTAACTAAATATATAGATAAGTCTAATAAAAACATAATAGTTGAAAATCTAACCGTTAATTCATACCTTGGGTGCTATTTAACTATCTAAAACAAAAGTTTATGACATAATTATTTTGTGAGTTCGTACATAGCATTTCTAGAATAACTTGAACAATACTTGATTCACATCTAACTTACATTTATTAATTATCAAGTCATTATACTAATGAGATTGGGATTTGAATAAATTGTGTCTCCAAATGGATTTGTAAAACTGGAGTTAAAGTAGATAAGGATGATATTGAATCATAAAGTAAAAAGACGAAACCTATAGCAAAGTAGAAGAAGACGAAGAAGAAGAAGAAGAAGAGAGAGAGAAAGAGAGACTAATATAAATAGACAGTATAGTATAAATTTGATTCTATGAATATTAAAAATCATAATCTTAAATGTATTCTTGATAAGTTATTTTGAAAGTAAGCCTCCTAAACCAAGTCAATCTCCTTAAATCATGAGCTAAGTTCACAAAGCCTACATTAATCTCCTTGGAGCGTTTGCTAAGCTCTCAAAAGCTTTGTTAATCTCATTAAAATCCAAGTAAGTCCCCTAGCTTCATGGACAACCTTATTAGAGCTCAGTATAAACTCTTTAGCACTTGAACTAAGCGTTATAAAGCTCAACTGACATCATCAAAAGACATCTTCTAAGCTTTTAGTCTCCAACCTTCTCCTTAGAGTCTAGGCCAATAGCTTACAAGCCTCAAATTGGTTGATCTACCCATCGGTTCGAAAAGACTACACAAGAATAGTTTAAGCACATAAAGAAAGTCTACAACTAGCAGAAGCCTACCTCAAAATACTCTTTACAAAATCAAGAGTCAAAGAGAGGATTTTAGAATCATTATCTCTTTCCAGATAAAGCTCATTAGATTCACCTATAAAAACCAAGTGAAAATTTTGTGTAAAGGATTCTAGCTTTTACTCTTTCTTACTTTTATTGTACACATCTACTTTTTCTTAAATACTTTTTCGATTTAAGCAAAATAACAACCCCATAAACACACCTGGCGCTATCCATAGCTTATATTTGTTCATTTTGTAGTTTGCCCCTAACTTCAACCATCTTACCAAACTCATATAAAAACATATTCATTGATTAGAGCTAATTTGTTATGAGAACTGTTTATAATTGAGTCTGTAAATGAGTTTAAGTGCTAGATTTGAATTTGGATATGTTTATAAATTGATTCAAACAAATTTGACCTATTTATTAATTGTGTCAAATCTTGTTTTTTCATACCATAAACTCATTAATAATCATATCCTATTATGTTTGCAACAAGTTAGATACCGAATTACTCTCCTTATAACCAACGACAGAAGGACCATGGAAGTTGACCTTAAGAAAAGTGAGATGCTCTTCTAAAATAAAAAAAAAAAACAATTTCCTTCTTATTTAAGGAAAAAAAAAAGAATCTAGCTTGTATATATATATATATATATATTTATTGATTGAAGTTTTTTCACTTACCTTATTAATTTCAATATTAATTGTATCTTTCATTTTATTTAATTGTTCTCCTATAGTATGTAAATGTTGATTAGTGTAATTGTTTTGATTTATTATTTTTTTGATTCCTAATCCTTCTTCTTCAATAGCATTTTTAAATGGAGTAAGACTGATTTCTGTATTTTTATGAATCAATTTTATATTACTTAATGGTGGATGATTTGATTCTATAATTTGTCCATCACTTAATTTCCATGTAAAATAATTATTAATAACATTGATTTCTTTAGATTTCAAATAATAATTCTCAAACCATTCAAAAAAATATATTTGAGCACCAATTTCTTCCATGAAATTATAGTATTCATTTTTTATTTTTATTTTTATATGACCAAATGTTTCAAGATACCAATTTCTAATTTTTTTCATTCTTTCGAGAATTGAATTCTTGATTCAAAAGTATTTTATTTGGTATAAAGGATTCTTCTAAGACATTTAATTCTGGATCACCTAATTCTGAGAATGAAGGTTCTTCGTGTTCTGGCTCATTAGGTTAGTAAACTGGTTGGGTTATACGTGACCTATCATGAACAATTCCTGAAAGGGACAGATTTTCTTGAGTATTTGGTTGTCTAATCTGTTGATTATCAGTTTGATTATGGTACGGAGTGTAAATAATAGGAGGATGATTGGGAAGATCTACTGATCTTCTCGAAGAAGATGTCATAGATCTTATTTCTAGTGGTCTTCTTGGTTGATCAAATGATTTCCTATTAAACTGAATGGTAACTTTACCATCAGGATGTTGTACTACATTTGATGATTCAGTATTGTATATAGGTTTTTTAGGAAGTGAGTTTTCTACTTCCCAGTGTTCTGGTAAATTGACTTGTGACCATTGAATCATTTTTGGAACTGATATATTTGCTTTTGTTAAGTATGTTTGAATAAGTAGAGTCTGACATCTCTTATCCATTTTATATGCCTTAGATCTAAAAGTAGTTTTCATTAATTTGAAATATATTATATATATTACAACCATTGGTATTGATCCTTCTATCATTTTATAATTATGTGTTTTATAAAAAATATAAAAGAAAATCATATAGACAATTAAGATGTTATAAATGTAAAAAAATTAAAAAAATTGGTCACACGGCAAATTTTTGTAGAATAAATAATAAACTTAATGAATTAAACTTAGATAAACAAACAATGGAAAATATCTTACAAATATTTTGCGAAAATGAATCATCTTCATCAGAAAAGTGATGGGATCCAAGTCAATGGCATGGACTCCATTTCATCAAAATCAGAAGAAATTAATGTACTAACTAATAATGAAGAAGCAATTCTTAAAAAAATTGATCAGATGACAAATGACAATGAGAAATTTGAATATATTAATAACTTCAAAATTCACACAAACCCCACTCCAAAATTACCATATAATCTTAATGAAATTATCGAAAGAAATAAAAAGAAAAATAAAGAAGTATTAACAATCACCGATTTACAAAAAGAAATCAATGTTCAAAAACAAGAAATCAAAGAATTAAGATCAATGCAAATAAAATTTCATCGAGAATTAATTGAATTAAATAAAAAAAATAATCTAAGAGAACGAATCAAATACTTCAAATGAAGTAAAAGAAACTTCATCAAATAGAATCAATGATTATTTAATGCATCTTGTTCAAATCACTTCAAGAAAATGGATAATCAATATTTCAATCAGGATAATAATGAATTTGTTTTACAAACACTTGCTTTATTTGATACTGGTGCTGATTTGAATTGTATTAGAGAAGGCTTAATTCCAACAAAATATTTTGAAAAAACCACTCAATCTCTAAGTTCTGCATCTGGTAACAGATTAAGTATCAAATATAAATTATCAAATGTTGAAATATTAAAAAATCATGCTTCTTATAAAACCTCATTTATATTGGTTAAAAATTTGAATAAAAATGTCATTTTGGGAACACCATTTATAAATCAAATTCAACCATTTGTGGTAGATAAAAATGGAATCAAAACACAGTATCTGAAAAAAGAGATTGTGTTTGAATTCGTAACCAAACCGCAAATCAAATATATAAATTAGTTAAAAAATGATGAATTAAATTGTTTAATATAATATAAAGAAAATCATTTAATGTACTTAAAAAATGATCTTGAATTCAAAAGAATTGAAGATCAACTCAACAATCAAAGTATAAAATAAAAAATTTTTCAAATAGAATCAGAAATAAAAAATTCAATTTGCTTCACACTCCCAATTGCATTTTGGGATAGGAAATCACATATTGTAGATCTCCCATATGAAAATGATTTTAATGAGAAAAATATTTCAACGAAAGCTAAACCTTCACAAATGAATCAAGAAGTCCTTAATCATTGTAAAAATGAAATAAATGATTTACTCAATAAAAAATTAATCAGAAATAGTAGATCACCTTGGAGTTGTTCTGCTTTTTACGTAAATAAGAATGCTGAAATTGAAAGAGGCGTACCAAAATTGGTAATCAATTATAAACCTCTTAGTTCTGCTCTCAAATGGATAAGATATCCGATTCCCAATAAAAAAGATTTGCTTAATAGATTAAATCAAGTTAGAATATTCTCAAAATTCGATATGAAATCTGGGTTTTAGCAAATTCAGATTAAAGAAAGTGATAGGTACAAAACTGCCTTCACTGTTCCTTTTGGACAATTCGAATGGAATGTAATGCCATTTGGATTAAAAAAATGCTCCTTCAGAATTTCAAAAAATCATGAATGAAATTTTCAATAATTATATCAGTTTCATAATTACATACATAGATGATGTTTTAATATATTCATCTAATATTGATCAACATTTTAAACATATAAGAATTTTCATCAATATAATAAAAAGAAATGGTTTAGTAGTTTCACCTACTAAAATTAGTCTTTTCCAAACCAGAATCAGATTTTTAGGATTTAATATTTATAATGGTACCATAATACCTATTCAAAGATCAATTGAATTTACTGAAAAATTCCCTAATAAAATCAAGGATAAAAATCAGCTTCAAAGATTTTTAGGTAGTTTAAATTATGTTGCAGAATTTTTCCCAAATCTTAACATAATTTGCAAACCATTATATCAAAGATTAAAAAAGAACCCACCTCCATGGTCTAATGAACATACTGAAATTATCAAATTAATTAAACAAAGAATTAAGGAAATTCCTTGTTTACATATTGCAAATCCATCATTACAAAAAATTGTGGAAACAGATGCTTCTGATTTAGGATTCGGAGGAATTCTAAAACAAAAGCAAAATAATAAAGAATGTGTTATTCAGTTTATATCAAAAAATTGGAATGATTGTCAATATAATTATTCAACAATAAAAAAAGAAATCTTAGCCATTGTCTTAACAATTTCAAAATTCCAAGGAGATTTATTAAATCAAAAGTTTCTTTTAAGAATTGATTGTAAAGTAGCCAAAAATGTTTTGTTAAAAGATGTTCAAAACATCGCATCAAAACAGATTTTTGCCAGATGACAATCTATTCTTTCTGTATTTGATTTTGAAATTGAGTATATCAATGGATCTTCTAATTCCCTTCCTGATTTCCTTACTCGTGAATTCTTGTAGGGAGATGCCTCCCAAAAAAGAGAAGGAGAAAGGTAAGGAAAAGGTTTCCTCATCATCAGGAAAAGGACTGACCAATATTAAAACATGGTTGAATGTTTGTAAACCATCCAACACTTCATTAACAATCAAAGAAGAATCCTCATCAAAATCACCAAAATCAAAATCCTCAAATACTCAATCCTCAAACACTCAATTAGTTTCTGAAACTCAAGAGGTCCTTGCCAAATTAATTGATATGGATCCAACTCATGGATTTCTTAATGCAATCTCAATGGTCTTACAATCACAATCAGGACAAAAAATTCCAGTATTACCAGAAATTCCTCAATCTGTCTCTCAGCCAAAAGAAACCTAAAGAAGAAATCAGAATTTTCAGATCATAGAAATATCATCACCAACGCCAGTTGGAACAATCCCTTTCAATCAGAGATCGAAATTTTTAATAAAGCCTGTTTCTAGATATGTTTTCTCAGTAGAAGAAAGCTTATCAGAAAAGGACCCTTTTGATTTTGCAAATAAAATATTTACAAAAGAATTTTATTATGTGCTATATGATCAATACAAAACAATCTAATTTTATGAAAAAATTTTGACTGAAACTGGATCAATCAAATTCAAACATTTTGAAAAAGAAGGGATGATCAGTTATTCTACAGCTAGAATACTGAAAGTAATCAGTTTGAAAGAATGGCGAGTTCATCCAATTACTGCTACAAAACTCAATATAGAACTATTTTCTGCACAACCAAGTCATCGAGCTACTTATAATTATTTTGATTATAAGCAAGCCTGGTGGAATGTGTTTTATCAGATGAATTCAAAAAGAACACATAATTGGTTAATATTTTTTGACAATTGCTCAACATTCAATCTTCCTACTTGGTTCAATTACTGGTGGGAACAATTTGGTGTTACATCAGAAATCATTCATCAGAATCCCAAGAAAGGATTTTATACTTTCCTAAGTCATTACAATCCTATACCTCATGAAAAGAATTTTCCAAAAGAAATGCTGTATTTTATACATCTCGGAGCATCATGGGTCATGGCTTGGTGGTTTGAATATAAGCCAGATAAATCGTCGAACACAATCAATTTAGTCAGAATGTACAAAATCAAATGGTAGGACAGCTTCAAAATGTGGAATAAATGTGAAAAAAATTCAATTTTAAATTGGATTAAGACTAATTCTGCGAAGTCACCACCATCTCCATCAGCAACAAAACAATATCACAATAGAGGATTTTTAATATCATCTCTTGCAAGTGTAAATTCTCCGGATCAATTGAAGCAAATTCTGGAAAAAGCACTAGATCATATCAAAGAATCCGAATCAGCACAAGAATCAAATTCAAGATCGGGCTCGACATCTCACCACAGCGGTAATACCAATGAAGATGACTACTATGGCATAGATTTAGGAGATTCGTGAAGATTGTATCATTTAAATTTTCTGTACTATTTTGCACTGTAAAAGTAGAGATACGGTATAATACACAGGTACCACAGTGCATAACCCAATCAATCAATCAGTCAATCAGAAAAGATTATCACTATCTTGCCTACCACAAATCACTGTTCAAAACTGTACCCTGTCGGCCACAATACTACTGTTCCAAATAGTACTTTGTCAGCCCATTTCCACTATATATACCTCTTCATTCAGACATCAGAGGCATCCCCAGCTAATTCTCTTCTTCTCTGATCCGAGAAATAAAAAACCTCTCTAATCCTCTTCGGCTTTCCTCCTTCACCTTCAGTCTCTTCATCTTCTTCCTCTTTCATCACCAATCACCAATCAACAACCATCCATATATACTTACCAATCATCCAAACACCTTCAAAAGCATAACTATTTGCTTTTCTCTCAATCAGATCAACCTTCTGAAGCATAATTGTTTGCTTCTTAACATCAGAGTTAGGAAGATCATTTTCTTGATCATACCTCTTAATCATCCATTTATGCTCTTGTATTTATATGATTTGTAAAAATCAATTTTAATCAATAAAATCAGTTTGATTATTTTCTTACATTCAATCTCGTATGGGGAATCTCCAATTAAATTGGGTGTAATTCCACGAGATTATATCTGTTTAATTTTCTCTTATCTTTTCATAAACCCCATAATCGGCTGGTATTACCACCTTTGGAGGTTTCATATCTCATATCTGCATCATAGGCCCACTAGCCTTGGCACTGCCGCTTGTGGTGGTTTCATTTATATTTTACATATAAATTTATGTCTATTTCTATATTAATCAATGATTATCATTTTTATCAGTACTTAGATAATGCAATAGAATTCCTTAAATGGTATTGTACTATCGTAGTTAATACTGATTGGTATTATACCAATGATGAATAATCTGTTCTATGTTGTAGATGTCAAAACAATATAATCCAGAAAATTAGGAAGAAGAAGCTGAAGTATTAAAATATTTGTTTAGTGCTATAGTTTGGCTAGAGCACTTTCATAAAAATTATCTTTGGCTTGCTTTCTCTGTAATCAATATCTTAGATCATTGATCTGTTGTAATCATTATTTTATCATTAATAAAATCAAATTTTGCTCCATATTATGTCTGTAAACACAAAAGACAATAACGGAGAAGATTTAATAGAATATAATAAATATTTAGAAGACGCTGTAGAATTTTTATTTTATATAATTTAGGCATATTCTCTACTTGGAGAAAGATTTTATTTAGCTGATATATATATATATATATATATGTATGTATGCATGTATATATGTATGTCCTAAGAAAGTAGTTTCAGCTAAAACTCAAGCAATTTCTTGAAAACTCGCTTTGGATATGAAAATTTGAGTATCTAAAAATGGTTTTGTTATTTCCAATACGATGGCTTAGTAACAAATAGATTTTTTTAAATTGTACTAAATTTGCTCCAATCATATGACAACAAAAATTGAAAAGAAAAAAAAAGGAATCAATGTGTAGATTCCAATCCCCTTTTTTTTTTCCTTTTTTTATTTATAATAGGATCTTGAACTAGACCAAATAATTTTTTAATAAAAGAATACTAAGTGGAGTAAAAATGAATAACCTTTGGTAATTTTCTAGAGAAGATGAATGTACTTAAATGAGTGGAAAGTGCTTGATAAGTATTAGCATAAGGTAATGAAAAGATGTGAACTACTTATCAAAACCCTATTTTATTTTAACAAACATTATTCTAGTGGATACGTTTATAATTTGGTCTAAATTTCACAATTTCCTACTCATTTTTCTCCAATTTTAAAGAGACTAATAAATAAACTTCAAGATACTTTCACCCTTTTCTTTCAATTTTCATTCATTTTTACTGTTTACTTAAGTTATTAAGGTTAATATCACATTTTATTTTGATCTATTTTCTTTCGACATCTATGCCGATCAAACATAATTATTTTGGTGCCATTCTCCGAAGTGACTAGTTGTCATATATTTGAAATATCAACTTGAATTTTCTCCTCTATGTTTAATATGATTTGGCTATATTTATTTTATATTATAAATTCTATATTTTTCATTTTATGTGTGAAACTCTATGAGCATTTAACATATTATAACTCTCTACACCAAAAATAGTTAATAAATCAAACTAGCAAATACAAATGAGCCATTAGCCACTTGGCCCAAAAGTTGCGATCATGTATTAACAAAATATTCACTATTATGGCCTAAATTAGTACCACAACTTCCTATAATACATAAGGGACATTAACCATAGGTATCACAACCTCCCCTTCCTTCCCTTAAATAATTAATGTCCTTATCCCGGTGCCTTACAATGGAACTTAGATGTTCCTTTTTTTTCAATGTATAGTTTAGGTCACCCTCTACTTATAAGTCATCCTAAAAGAACACTAGGAGTCACATTTTGGTGATACTCTCCATCTTTTTTGGACCTTTTCTTTTAACTAAAGTCAAACTCAAATTGTACACTTATTGGTAGGGGATCGACTTTAATACCATTTGTAACTCTTCAAGTAAAAAACGATGAATAAACTAAACCAACAAACACAAATGAGCTCATTGACCACTTGGTCCAAATGTTGCAATCTTGTATTGACAAAATATTCACCTTTATAATCTTATAAACTAGTATCACAATTTACTATAATCCAATGGGACACTTAAACATAAGTTATCACATATATACTTAAGGGAATTCTATAATAATTTTATAAGGTAACTAGATATTTTCATTCTATCAGAAGTCCTATAACGAGTATGCTTCCTAATAAAATGATGAGGTACTTGTAATTATGATACTATGAGGACTATAAAATACATACATGTACATGTACATATATAACAAATAACTAAATAGTGGTAATAATAAGTATAAATAAATAACATTAACAATCTCGTTTGGCTAATTATATCAAATAATTATTATACATTTAAATTATGTTTATCATATTTTGATGAGGCCTTAATATACGTGATAAAACAATATTATATTTAAGACAAAATTATTAATGAATAAAGATAACAATTAAATCGAATAATTTAGATATCCTTAGAAAAACGTATTAAATGAATAAGAATTCACTAAGAAATATGTAATAAAATGTATCCTTATATATATTATATATATATATAATATTCATAAAATGCTTTAGTGATAAGATATATATAAATCTACACTTGTAAAGGGATTCTTTTAAAATATGAAAAGATTTAAGATAACAACACTCTCTTGAGGCAGGGTTTGGAGGTAAATCAATCCTTATGAATAATGCCCGCATAAAGAGAAAATGTTAGTTATTAGGGGCATTAGAAGTATCTCCAATTATTGTGTAACAATTTGTGTTTTGAAGGGAAATGAGGGGTTCAACTTAGAGTTTAATGTGAAGTGAGTAACATCAGCAAATAGTTTGTTTGTAGGGTTGGGTAGTCTTTTAAGGCAGGGTTGGTCTCTCTTGAGCAAACTAGTCGGAAGTTGATACCATTCTTTTGATGATGGCCATGACATGCTAACGCCAATTGAGAAGTTAGACATCCCCATCATATGGAGGATGATGATAATGTCGGTTGACACTCCTAAAGCAAGAGAGGCTTGGAATAGTCTTGGGAAAATAGGAAGGAAAAAGACTACCTCACTCTTAGTAATCAAAGAAAATACATGAGGTGAATGAGAGTCGAGCATCATACTGGCACATAAGGAGGGGGTGAACCTCCCATCGCATGATTAGTGGTACTAGAGTTAAAAGTTTCAATCTAGAGGAGCAACTTAAATACTACTTAATGTGCTAAAATGAAAATGGTAATTTTTATTGATAACTAGGCTTATGTGGATGAAGCTTAAGAGGAGAAGCGACCACCAAGTGGAATGCATCATTGCTAAATGGGGTAGTTATGTCATAAGCAACATTCTCATAAGACTCTGCTCAAATTTTAAGAAAATGAAAAGGTGAACTTCAAAGGGTAGACCCTATCATTGAGCTACTCAACAAAAGGCGATCTTGGAGGACAAGAGGAAGGGGTGGGGGCGACGGCGAGGGTGAGGGCGAGTGCAAGGGCGAGGTGATGCTTATAGAAGCCTTGAAGTCCTAGTGGAAATTATCTTGACATAGAGTTGGGTAATAGAGGAATAAGGTCAGTGATCATAAAGGGAAGGGTAGTGGTGAAGAGTTTACCTTACGACGAGGGCATCATGGATTTAAGTAGGAAAGATTGTCACGGTCTGTATTTTGAAGGGGAGTGGGGGTGTTTAACTTGGGGCTTAATGTAAAGTAAGTAACGTCAGCAGACAATTTATTTGTAGGATTGGGTAGTCTCTTAAGACAAGGTTGGTCTCCCATGAGTAAACTAGTTAGGAGTTGATGTCATTTTCTTGATGATAACCATGGTAGGCCAGAACTAGTTAAGAAGTTAGACATCCCTATCATATGGAGGATGGTGACAATGCTAAATGGTACTCTTAAAGTAAAAGGGGTAATACGGATTGCCAAGAAGGGAACACACGATGTTCGATATCACACGAATCGAGGGGGGGTCCAAGTTGTAAGATAGCCTAAAAAGTAAATGGAAGTTGATGGTTTAGCAATCCCACGCACTAATTCTATGGATATGATGCACGTAGACTACACACGAACCTAAGCTAATACCTAATATGACGTAGGAACACTAAACCTAGGGTTGCTCTCCACAAACCTTACTAAAGGGATTGGTAGGAGCTCTTCAAGGTCTTGGTCCTTAAAACACAAACTCAAGAAGAAGGAAGGGTAAAATGCATGAAGTTCAATATTACTATTATGATGATGTGGCTATTACAAATTACAGGTATTTTTATGGCCCATTAGGGCAGGTTCTAGGTATATATAATTTATAAAAAGTATTCTTATTGAAAAAAGAAAGATGCATAGTTTAAAATAGGCAAAAAGGATATTTGGTTACAAAAAAGATAGTACAAATATCAAAAAGTGTGGTATGTGTCAACTATCCATTCTATGGTCTCAATGATGTTGCTTACTGAGTAGAACATGTTTTGAACAGATCAAGTTAGGGTCGGATGCTTGAGAGGTCAGTAGCTCAGATGTTTTAGACTAAGGAAAGATTGGTCTAAGGGGTAGCCTATTATCTAGTTGACTTCGGTTGGTCGGCTCGGGATCGGGGTAGTTTGGCCTTAGCAATGTATCAGGTTGGTAGCAAGTAAGTTTAGTACTTGACCTTGGACTGATGTGTTATGAAAGGAGTCAGTTTGGCAACAGGTTAGGCATCTTAAGAGTCTCTTTAATGAGATGGAGAGTAAAGTAATTTAGTAGGTTAGACTTATTCTTCAAAGGTCAACTCTCTTTAGATAGCTTAAGCTAAGGAACGAGTAATTAGTCTGTGATCCCTATCATCCCCTCTGGGTTATTTAAGATTTAGGATCAAATCTAGCTAGGCTGATTTTTGCTTGTCTTTGGGGACATACGGATGGAGGTCGGTGATGTTAAAGGAGTCTAAGACTCTATAGTCTTCGGGTAATTCAATCTTATAGGTATTATGATTGATTTTTTCAAGCACTCTAAACGATCCATCAGTACTAAGAGATAACTTGCTCTTCCTTAAACTTGGAAATCAATCTTTACTAAGGTGGATCCAAACCAAATCACTAAGCTAAAATTCTTTGGTCTTTGGTCTTTTACCTCGCCATTCAAGCTTGGTGGTAGCTCAGCTCAATTGTTCCATGACCTTTTAGTACATTGTCTTGATGGCCTCGGATGTTTCTACAATTGGTTAATCTTCATTTTAGCTTGGAAGGGGCATCTAATCCAGTGGAAGCATAAGGTTTAATCTAGAGGTCCTCAAATGGTGACATGCTTGTGGCACTATGAGCGGTCCTATTGTAGGCGAACTTAATTATAAGTTGGCATTGATCCTAATCAGTCATGTCTTGACCAACAGCGGCTTGGAGTAAAGCTCCCACTGTCCTATTAACAACCTTGGTTTGTTTGTCTATCTGTAAATGACATGATGTATTGAATAACAATTTAGTTCTCATTCACTTCCATAATGTCTTCTAGAAGTAACTCATGAATTTCAGGTCTTGATTTGAAACAATTATCCTGTGCATGCTATGGAGTTTGACAATCTCCTATAAGAAAAGAAAAGAGATAACCAAAGCATTGTTAGTTTTAGAATAGAACACGAAGTGTGACATCTTACTAAATTAGTCTACGACCACCATGATGGAGTCCTTTCTTTGGGATGTTCCTCGATAATCTTAACATAAAATCTATACTTAGCTCGGACTATGATTTGGTTAGGATCAACAAAGGTAAATATTGCCCTTACTTAGCTCAGTTCTTTGCCCTTCTATAGGTGGCAGATTTTTCCAATACGACTTGGATATCTTTCATCATCTTTGGCCAAAAGAATCTAGAAGATGGTACCTCATAAGTTCAGTGCTTGCTAAAATGTCCAAATAATCCTCCACCATGCACTTTGTGCACCAGCAATTCTTGCATAAAATAGGTCGGGATACACAATCTCCTCTTTCTAAACAAGTATCCGTCTTCCTTGTGATGATCATCAAATGTTCAGCCTTCTTCACATCTAGCATAAATTGAACCAAAATGTGGATCCTTAGCATATAAATCCTTACTCATAAAGAAACTAAGTAACCTAGTCTATAGCTTAGTCAAGAGGGAATGTCGTTTCAATAGGGCATCGGCCACTACATTGTTCTTATCATTTTTATACTTTACGACATAAGAAAATCCCTTCATAAATTCTACCCACTTGGCTCATCTCCAGGATAACCTAGGCTAGCTCTTCAAATATCTCAAAGATTTATGATTAATATAGATCATAAATTCTTTAGGTAACAGGTAAGGTTACCAAAGAGTAAAAGCTCGAATCAAGGAGTAAAACTCATTGTCATACTCAAAATAGTTAAGCGTAGCTCCTCTAAGCTTTTCACTAAAGCAAGCAATAGGTCGACTCTTTTGCATCAGCACAATATCTATGCCTAGTCTGGATACGTCACACTCTACTTTAAATACTTTATCAAAGCTCGGTAAAGCTAATACAGGGTCGGTGGTTAACTTCATCTTCACCTCCTCAAAACTCCTATACTCTTTATCTCCCCACCTAAACTCAACTTTTTTTTCGATAGCTCGATGAGTGGGGCTACAATAGTACTGAAATTCCTTATGAATTGGTGATAAAATGATGCTAGGCCATAAAAGCTTTGCACATCGACTAAGCATTTCAGTACAGGCCATTTGGTAATTGCTTTTACCTTCTCATCATCAACCCATATATTACCACTACTCACAATAAATCCTAAAAAGATTACTTTAGGTTAGTAGAAGTCACATTTCTTCAAATTGGCATAAAAGCTTCTCAGTTCGAAGTTTAGAGAAAACTACTCGAAGGTGCTTACAGTGAGTCTCCAAATTAGAACTATAAACAAGAAGATCATTAAAATACACAACAATAAACTTTCCAGTAAATTATTGAAGCACATGGTTCATCAGTCTCATGAATGTGCTCAGAGCATTTGATAAGTTGAAAGGCATCACAAGCTACTCATATAATCCATTACGGGTCTTGAATGTAGTCTTCCATTCATCTCCCTCTTGCATTCGGATTTGATGGTATCCAAATTTGAGATCAAGCTTGGAGAATATTCTTACTCTATTCAGTTTGTTGAGTATGTCATCAAGCTTTGGTATAAGGTGCCTATACTTGATGGTAATGTGATTAATTGTTCGGCTATCTACACATATCCTTCATATCATATCCTTCTTTGGCATCGATAAAGTTGATACGACACATGGGCTTGGAGACTCTCATACATACCCTCTCTTAATCAGCCCATTTACCTACTTCTACAGCTCGGCAAATTATTCAGGGTTTAGCCTATAGACAGGCTTGTTTAGCAAAGTGACTCCTGGCTGTAAGTCTATCGCATGCTCAATACTTCGGATAGGAGGTAGACCTTTTGGTAGTTCACCTAGGAATAGGTTGGCAAACTCATCCAATAGAGACTTCACTTCGATAAGTAGTAATTCTTTGTTTGTTTCTCTCATCTCAAGTAACCTTCTAACTAACAAACAGGCTAGTTCTTCAAGCTTTATCTCTCTTTTCAACTTAGCTTGGGTCATTACCAAAGCTTCTTTCTTCAGAACTTCACTTAGTTGAGTCTGCATGTTTTTAACTTGTTCGGTAATCATTAGGCTTAGCTTTACTTTCCAACCTCGTACTTTAGAGAACATATGTTTTTCCTTCCATTGTATATCACATTCCAGTCAAACATCCATGGTTGTCCAAGAAGAATATGGGATACACCTATGGGTAACACATCACATAGCACTTCATCCCAATAGTTTCCAATACTAATCAGTATAGTCACCTGTTTATTTATTTGTAAGGCTCCCTTATCACTGACCCAGTGCAATTTATAAGCTTCAAGGTGGGGTTTGGTCAGTAAATTCAACTGCTAGACCAAGAATGCAGATGTTGCATCAGTGTACTTACAGCTAATGTGGAACAAATTCTTTCACTGCTCATCCTCTAGCATAGGACTCATACTCATAACTCTCTTCAATACCATGGTTACAGGCATAAAATTACCTTCCTCACTATAATTGATCTCCTCTTCTTCAGACACTTTGGTTTATCCAGTCTCTTTCAGCTCTTCTACCTCTTCATCAGTACTATCTATGTCAATGGCTGGCATTTCCCCTCAGATCGCCATGGATCTTCTATTTAGATATCGAGTGTTTATGTGTCCAAATCCTTAATACTTGAAGCACTTGATTTCACTCGTCTTTCTTCCTAAGCTCTAGTCTTTCTTGAACTTCCTTGGGATCTCTTTCTCTTCTGTCGAGTAGTTTAAGTAGGTTAGAACTTAGCAACTTTGCTTAACTCTGATTGCATAAGTTTGCCGGAATAGGTTGGCTAGTGATAGCTTGACTAATAAGAGCTCGAAATCTTCTTTCTCGGTGTCTCTTGATTCTTTGAGTAGCTTAGATAGCCTCATTAAGTGAACTAATATCCATTCTTTCTAGAATATCTCCAATCTCATACTTCAGCTCACTGATGAATCTGGATATAGTTTGATCTTTAAGCTCAATAACTTCGTAACAGATCATTAACATTTGGAACTCCTTTACGTACGCATCAACACTTGATCCTCCTTAGCTCAACTCTTATAATCTTTTGAATGTGTCCTGCAAATGATAACTTGGAACAAATCTTCATCTTATGACTCTTTTCATTTCATCTTAATGCCTAACTTCACATTTTCCTTCTCTTCTATGTAGCTTGCAAGTTTTTCCACCATAGAATAACATAACCAATAAGCTTCAATATAATAAGTCTGACCTTGGCATTATCAAGTACTTCATGATGCTTAAACTGCTTCTCAGTCTTATCTGCCCAGTCCAAGTAGTCCTTAACATCACCACTCTAAAAAAAACTAGGGATATTCATCCTTAGCCTTTCCATTCTAGGTTCCCAGACATTCCTCTCCTCCAGTTCATAATACTCTTCCACTTTATCTCTTACTTCCCCATCCTCTTCTTTCATCTCATCTAATGCTAGTCTACATCCAGTAACTTTGTTTACTCCTTCAGCTTGATGTGGTCGAACCGGCGCATTAGCTCAGTTGTATTAGCCATTGCCTCTCTTGGATTGTTCATTAGCTTGTCCTTTGTAGGGAACATTTTTGGTTCATTGTTTATATTCATTTATGGTAGTCATTAGACTCGCTACTAAGTCAATAAGTCTATCTAATTGGTCATCTGTAGATTAGAGTGTGAAACTTCCTTGTTAACCTTGGCCATTTTGAGCGCTACTCTCTTAATTACTTAGGATTCCTTAAATACTAGAATCATATATTATTGTTTATTACAAGAAATTAACAGTTTGAACACCACTCAAAATTTCCTCCTATAAACTATAACAAAATAACACCTAACTTAAACAACTATTACAACTAACACATAAAAACCACTCGAACACTTGAGACTCTATTTTGCAAATAAGAAACAAGGGAAAACATAGTATTAGACTTCTTTAACACTAAACATTCTTTAAAAACTCACAATAATATTAGAAACTTACTTAAACGTAATCAAGCTCTAATACTAAGATGATATGAATTGCTAGGAAGGGAACATACGACATCTGGTATCACGTGAACTAAGAGTGAGCCCGAGCTGTAAGATTGCTCAAAAGGTAAATGGAAGTCGATGGTTTAGCAGTCTCCTACCCTAACTCTATGGATATGATGCACCATAGAATTACACACGGACCTAAGCTAGGACTCGATATGACATATAAACATCATACCTAAGGTTGCTCGCCACAAATCTTGCTAAAGGGATCGATAAGAAATTTTTAAGGTCTCGGTCCTCAACGACAAAACATAAGCTCAAGAAGAATGAAGGGTAAAATGCATGAAGTTCAATATTACTATTTTGATGATACAACTATTACAAATTATAAGTATTTATAATTAGAACAAGTTCTAGGTATATGTAATTTATAAAAGGGATTTCTATTAAAAAAAGAAAGATACATAGTTTACAAAGGTAAAGTTGTAAAAGGTAAAAAGGATATTTGATTACCAAAAGAATAGTATGGATGTCAAAAAGAGTGACATGTGTTAACTATGCATTATGTGGTCCCAATGATATTGCTTGCCAAGTAGAACGGGTTATGAATAGATCAGGTTAAAGTCGGATGCTTGGTAGGTCAACACTTCGGATGTTCTAGATTGAGGAAGGATTGGTCTAAGGGGTGGCCCATTGTCTGGTCAACTTCGGCTGGTCGGCTTGGGAACTAGGTAGCTTAGCCTCGCAATGTATCAGGTCGGTAGTAGGCGAGTTTAGTACTTGACCTTAGAATGATGTGTTATGAAAAGGGTCGGCTCAACAACAGGTTGGGTACCTTGGGAGTCTTTTTAATGAGATGGAGAGTACAATAATTCGGCAGGTCAGACTAAAGAATGCATCTTTCTTCAAAGTTCAACTCTTCTTGAACAACTCAATGAACCATATGGGCAAATCCTCGAGCTCGAGGGTGAATGATTGGTCCATGATCCCTATTAACGGGCTTGGAATAGTCTTGGGAAAATAAGAAGAAAAAAGACTGGTTTACCCTCCATAATAAAAGAAAATACATGAGGTAAAGAAATTTTTAGCACCATATGGGCACATAAAGAGGGGGTAAACCTCTCATCCTATGAGATATATACTCTAACGCTCAAATTAGTAGGGAGATTGAGGATATCAATGATAGATTAATAATGAAGAATTAGGATTTTGATCCTTTACTTAGAGGGCTTCAATTGGTATTTAAAGAAGTGGCAGAAAAGGATGGATATTGTAAGTAAGATCTCAAGGTCTCTCCATGTCTTAGATTTGATTAGAGAGGATCTTGGAGTATAATCTTGTTGTCATATTTATACAATATGTTTCCCATCACTCCTTTAAGCAAGTAGGCTGTAGGCTGAGCTCGTTTTGGAAGCTTAAGGTGAAACATACTACCAACATTACCTAAATAACAACCATCATAAACTATATAGCAATTGTTATAAATGATAATAGCTATAGCAATATTAAGAACTGAAAGTGGTTTGTACTTATGCTTATAAACTAACATTTACAATCCATCATAGCAATGTTTAATAAACATACATAGATAGATAAAGTGTATTGCTTTCATAGATGAAATCATGATATAATAGAATGAAAGAAACATAATAAGGTTAGAATTTATGATACCCCATGCTTAAGAAGATTATTGATATTAACCTATAAAAAAATTTTTCAACTGAGACTTCCAAAAAATAAGAATAAAGAAAATAAATGTCCACTAAGAGTTTTATATAGTGAATGTTGACATTACAATTTAAGATTCGATAAATAAGAAAGAAGCCTTTTAAGGACAAGTACATAAAGGAACGATTGATTTTGCATGAAGGATAAGGATAAAATCTCAAGGATAAGGGAGAAATAAGTCATCTCAAAATTTTAATATTTCTCAATCTGTAAGGAGTATTAGAATAGATATTGCAACCCATAGGGCTACCTAGTAAGTTGTTTGGAAACTCTAAAATTCCTAACTTAGGTATTTAATAAACTATGATCTATAAGTAAATAACAATATAACAAATAAATATATGCTTAAGTAAGATATCTTATTTTAAGAAAACGATAGCTTAGAGAAATAATGATTTGATTATTCCAAATATGTTATCATAATTCCAAAATTTCATGAGTTATTTTGTGTTGCTTGTTATTCTCAAATGATAATTTCAATGAACCTTTACTTGTTGTATTAGAGGTAGGCATGTGAGTACGTGGTTGTGACTATTTTGTATTAAGTTATTGTAGCTCATTCCCTTCCTCATTTATTTAAGTGATGATGACTTTTCTAGATGATTGTTGCCATGACTTTTTGGGCTATAGGATAGATATTGAGGGTTAGGAATTCAATGGCATAAATAGAAAAGTAATCTTAGACGGCAATTAAAATTATGCCTTAAAGTCACGATTTCAAAATTCAAAATTATGACTTTAAGACACAATTTTAACTCGCATAAAAATTTTAGCAACAGCTACATCTCTTTCCAACATATTTTTACAATAAGGGTGGAAAAAAAAAAGGCTTAATCAAACCAATCTGCAAACTGAACCAAAATATGGTTTTTCTTATAATTTGAGTTAGAAAATTTCTAATCTGAGCTAAACTGAACATTTATGATTTGTTTGAAAGATTTAATTAAATATATCCATAAAATTGAACAAAAACATTTTATAAAATATATAGTAATATTTTCACAAGCAACTAAATAATTTCTTTTATCATAATGTAGAACTTAAAGAATTTTTAATTTATATTTATTGAAATGTATATGTATTAAGCTTTTAATTACCATAATGTATAAATTATGTATATAGTTTGACTTAAAATTTATACTATAGTTATTTTATTAAATAAAATTAGTTATTAATAAATGTTTAAAATTTTCTAGTTACATGAGTATTAAGTTCATGATATTAGCACTTATTATTATTAAATAAATTCAATATTTTTTTATATGAGATTACATGTTATGCAAATATATTTTTCTAAACTAGAAGATGTGCTTCAATCCATAAACCAAATATATATTTTATGGTTTGAGAAATATTCTTAATTTAAACCATATAGTGGGATTTAAAGTTAAAAATTATCGAATTATATTTTTATGATGTGGTTTGGTTTAGAGAAAAAACATAATTCAATCTAACCGTGCCTACCCCTACTTGCTAACAAAGATAAACGATATCTTCTAAAGTGAATGTAAACTTTAGACTTATAACATAAAAAATCAACACCTTAACACATATTTGATGGTAACATGCTCCCAAGCATAATTACGTAACAACCTCGCTACACATGCCACAATCCTACAACTACTTATTAATAAATACTTGGATATACTATTCACTCCTTTGATATTAATAATAATATAGAAGTAAAATTTAAGGACACAAAGTTTAAAAGGAATAAAAAGATCTTCATTCATAGGTTATTCAATTTGTTGATTTTATCTTATTAATAAATACATCAATTGTAGTTAGTCAATTTAATTAGGGCATTCAAAATTTAGAACTAAAGACTAATTCAATAGCATCTTTACAACCAGTAATATCTTTATAATCACTGTTATTAGAAACCATCTCACTAAACTTCATAAAGATAATCAATGTATATATATATATATATATTATATAACTAAAATTATTAAATACATTGATTAAAACCAACATAATACGACAATCGATAAAATCAATAAAAAATAACATCAACATCTTCAATAAGACATTAATAATAATTAGCAAAAAAACCATTTAAACATTTAATTTAACATTTGGTATGCCATTGAACTCAATTCCAATTAATGCTCCTATAATAAAAATCAACAGCGTTGTCTATAATAACTATATAATGCAAATAGCTTAAGAAAATGAAAAACAAAAAGAAAAAAAAAATACCGATGCACAAGTAGAATGTGGCTTTTTGAAGGATTGCGAAATCAAAGAGTACAAAGATGAAATCAAGCATCAAAGGTGATAATATTGTGATTAGACAAATAAATTTGGTTTCTTTGATATGGAACTTGTGATTTTCTTTTTGATGTTTGTTGAGGGTGTTTTTCTTTTACTGTCGTCCACTTAATCATAATAAATAAGGGAGGAATTAGTTTATAATTAAATAAAAATGAAATAGAAATATAATAAATGTTACATACTGATTAGATTGTTTAGTTGATATAAACTAATGTCAAAATTAAAGTAGAATGATATCAAATCCATTAGACTCTTATATGAGAATGGTGAAGTGATATTTACAAGTAGCAACATTTATATCAAAGAATTATTTATGATAAAGAGAATAAATATATTATTAAATAACAATTCATCAGTATGAGATTTAATATTTTGTGTATTAACAATTTATACGGATATTTATTAAAATTCAACTAAACACCATAATATCAACTTTATATAAAATAAAAGAAGAACCAAATAGATATTTTATCTAAATGAATATAGATTTAAAGAAAGTAATTGTGTAATAAAATAAGAAAGAAGTGATGCATACCTAATTATAAATTGATGAAATCCTTGCTAATGAAATTGTGTCTCGAAATCATAATTTTAATTTAATTTGAAATAATGAATTCGAGACAGATTCTAAATGTTATAATTTTAGATTTGGAATTTTTGGAATATTTTAAAAAGCGATTTCTTCCCCATTCCCGTAGAGCAAGGACTTTTTTTCGACTTTTTATTTTGTAATTTTTCAAAGAAATGGTCAATGGTAAATACTCGGGCATTGAACAGTAAAATTAGACAGAAGATAGAGTTAAAAAAAAGGAAACGGAAAAATCGGAGGAGCAAGAAAACAGCACAATAAACAAGACGGCGATTGCCACGCATGTCCTTTACTTTACCTGAGCTTCTCACTCATCCAGAATCGGAATAAAATTCTGATCAACTCTCCTCCTTAAACATCTAATCCCATATTCTTTCTCATCAAATTCCATTTTCCCAACCCTAACCAGTGAACTCTCTCTCTCCCTCTCTCTCTCTCCTTCTCTCTTGCATTTCCTGATCGTTGAGATTTATTTATTCTCCTTCTGTATTGTGTTTTTGAAGAAGTAAAGGCAGGAGAAATGGTGGTGTTCAGCGTATCCCGTGTGGAGACCACGCCCTTCGATGGCCAAAAGCCCGGAACTTCCGGTCTTCGCAAGAAGGTTCTTTCTATTTCTTTCAATTCTTGAATTCATTCACTTGATCCGCTATATCGATAATGCGTGAATCCAACCACAAACCAGTCAATTGAATATTGATTAATACATGATCGATCGAATATTACTTGATAACGGCTCTTACTCGGAAACGAAATGTTCCAAATGTTCAAGTACCAGGCTCTACGGCGCTGAAGTAACCATTGCCATACTCCCAGAAAAAAGCTGGAACGATCTCCAATCTTCGGTTCATGCCTTACGTTTCTTCCCAATTAGATCATTTTGAAATCAAATCACAGGAAAATATTAATAGCTTTCAATCAAAATGTTTTCGCAACTATTAGTTTGATGATCAACCGGATCTGCATTGGCTTTATCAATTTTACTGCTCTGACGAATTCCACTAAACTGTGTACTTAATTAATGATTTATTGATTTAGATCTAGTATGACAAATTTGTAGACAAAGCTAGAGCTTTATGAAGTCCACACGAAGCTCATTTTATTGAGTTCCAACGAGTTGAAAATGTGAGAAATGAAAAATCCGTACATGGATGTGATGAGACAATGCTTTTCAATGTGTGACCTGATATTTTTATTTACTTGCTGCGAGAAGGAAGACAGATTATGCTATTTTTTTAAACTTTTTGTCTGGCCATAGTAATTCTTTAGACTTCTTCCTTCATATTCACGTAGGTGTCCTTTTTCTCCTACTGGTCATGGCAGATTCTTCTGGTTTTTTTTTTCCAACCACCGGATTGTCCTTATATTTGAAATTGATCTATTAAGTATAAGATTATTCTAGGCGTCTCTAGAATAATATTTTTCACTGTAGTTTGTGCCAAAGTCAAACTGCGTGTACGCATCCTTGCCATATCATGCATTCGTCATGTAAGAGTGTAGAATGAATTGCTTCCATTAAAACATTCAGCTCTACAAATTTGGGTGGTGGGTTAAATATTTATATATACTTATTTAAAACAGGATGTTTCCTATCCTAATATCTCCATCTGATGAACTTGTTAAGATCTATATCAACATAGAATTGCATCTTCATTATTGAACTTGGCTGCTACTGTTATTTCAGGTGAAAGTGTTTACTCAACCTCATTACTTGCAAAATTTTGTTCAATCAACATTCTATGCTCTTGGGCAGGAGAAAGTTAGAGGTAGGCCGATACCTAAGAAAGTTATCTTCAAAAGTTGCGCTTCATTTTACGTTTCATCTACTGTATATTATCTCCATATATATATATATATATATATTGCAAAAACGATATCTGGTTGACGAGAAAATTGTCTTTCAACTATTTTTTTTTCCCTTCAATGCCTTTTACTCTGGATTTTCCTGGGGGAGAATTGAACTCAATGGCACTATGTGGGCTCTGGTTGTGTTCTTCCGTTGCATTTTCATTTAAGTCTAGTAATATGTTTTTTCCATAGTCTGAGCACTTTGGCTGTTGCTTGCTTGAGCATGTTAGGAATCCTTTCATGTACATAATTCAAATAATTTTGTTTCAGATTGTAGTAGAGCCCTTTAGGGGCCACAGAATCACATATCTTCTATATATAATATGGAACCCTCGTTTTACTTTCTTTTTGTTTTCTTTTTACTTGTGAAACTACTCGTAATGAATAATTTATACAAAAATAGCGGTAAAAAAAAGAATAATTTTTCCACAAGGATACATCATACTTTGGTTAAACATGAATGGTAACCATGCACAGATCTTTCTGGTCTATGAACCATTTCTACATGCATTATTTATGTATAGTTTCTGGAATATTCTTTTTCTCAAGTGTCTCCATTATGTAGCTAGAATTGCTAGCTGTTAAAGTTAAAGATGAACCAATGTAGCTTACCTGTTTAGTAAATTTGGTTGCTTCTTCTGAGTGAACTTGTTGATTGTTCTTATTTTCTTTTTGTGAGTATAGGTGCTACGCTTGTTGTTTCTGGGGATGGCCGCTACTTCTCCAAGGATGCTATTCAGGTATGTCCATGTAGACTTGACCAAATTTTCTTTGCAGATATGCATTGTGGCTGTAATTCTAGCCTGATTCTGGCTGTTGATTTGTTTTGATATGTTTGTCATCCACATAAGCAGAGTTTGCTAGGATCACTGCTACTGTAGTTTCCATTCAAGTTTTCTTATAGTTTACTTACAAGAAAAGTTTTTTCAGAGCATTGTATGTATAAAGAAGGCTTCATATTGCTTGAAAATTTTGGATTCATCCTCACCATTCATGTTGACATTTGCTCCATTTATAATGGTCAAGTTGAGCAGTTCTCTGGGTGAGCATTGCTGTAGATCAAAAGTCTGAGGTCTGTTGTGTGTGATTATTGGAATTGGTTAGATATAGAGTTCTAAGTGTGAGGCCCAAGTAAGGAACACTATACTTTCATTAATTTCCAAGTATGAAAAGAAGAACAACTACTTCATCCAAGTGATCATATGATCTAAGGGATCGTATGAACAAAAGCATTATAACCAAAGTAATGAATTTTGAGATACACATGAAGCATTAGCGTTTTTGGGTCAATTTCAGGCTTTAGGGACAAAGTTGGCATTGGCAATGATTGCTTAGTGGCCTTTCAATTTGGAAAGATGGTCATAGGACTCCTATTGGTGATAAGAAAGGCTCCTTAAAATGAGAAACTACAATTTACCTCTCACTGTGTTATAAATCATGATTAACAGGTACTCAGAAGTTGCTGCATATTTCAAGGGAAAATAAATTACTCCAACATTTGAGCAGCATCAATTTTCTTGTGTTTTTGATTTGGATAATTACTAGTCATAAAAAGAAGGCGGTGGACTTAGCAATTCCTCATAGCATCCAACAGTAAGCCTTATTGTCACTAGGTGGGGTTGACTCAATTCCTCTGAGGATGAACTTATTTATTTATATATTTTTAGTTGTTCCGATATATGGAAAAATTCTACTCTAAGGAGAATCATATCTTTTATATTTCGTTTGGCATTGTCATTGTCTCTTTTGTAGATATGTCCAATTATTGCAACATATACCTTGGCTAGCGCAATGTAAAAGATCATATGTTATTTTAGGAAAAGTAAGTTAGCTCCTGCTCTTTGTTCTTGTCATTTGCAACTGTCTTTGATAGTCTTTTGCAGAAATCTTCAGAGCTAGATAATAAAAAGTTATTCTGCTAAAAAAGCAATAACCAATTCTTAAATCCCCACTTTGTCAATTGTTTACCATGCCTACATAGACTGATCATCATCTATCTTGGTACATTGTTCATTGTTATTTAAAAGCTGTGTTAGATAGCTTAGTACATGATGCTGTGAAGTTCCTGTAAAAAACAATCGTTTGTTTCTCTTAGCTGGTACTCTACACTTGTGTACATAGATATATATCATTATCTTTCCATAGGTGATAGGTCTTATATGTGTTGGGACTCAAATCTCTGGATGCTGAGGATTGGATTTTATGTTCTGAACCAAATCAGTAGGAGTACTGTGTCCTTGTATATGTTACCTTTTGTTATGGATGGTGCAAAATTTAGTAAACATAATCTTTCATATGTCAATGGCCGTTCCACTGGGCTAATAACATTGGCTAAATATAGGACCTTCATTCTTGATGTTGAAAAGGAATAGATTCTGTTGGGTGCTGAAGTACAATTTTAAATTGCTTGCTTATAGGAAATGTCATTGCTGTAGCTCTTTTTCTTTGTTGCCCTTGCCATCTTGTATTGCCAATCAGTTACTTCCGTCGGTGGACTAGCAATAGATCCTATATCTTTTTGTCCTCCAGCATTAAGCCTCTTTTTGACAATTTGTTAAAATGATCAGATAATAATAAAGATGGCAGCTGCAAATGGAGTTAGACGTGTTTGGGTTGGTCAAAATGGATTACTTTCTACTCCTGCTGTATCGGCTGTAATTCGTGAAAGAATTGGACATGATGTAAGGCTATGTTAAATATTGACTCAACTTATGGCAGGGACTTCGTTTTTTAATTCCTACTTATTTCTCTCTTAAATGACGATTTATTGTGTACAAGGAATGTTTCACTAAATCTTAATTCAAAAAAACACTGATACTAGGGATCCAAGGCAACAGGAGCATTTATCTTAACAGCAAGCCACAACCCAGGAGGTCCTCATGAGGTAGTTAAAGGCTTTTTTTCTCCCTTTGTTTTTTTAAATTTTTTCCCTTGCTGCCGAATTTTATATTGTTGAATGAACTTAGATGGTTCGCTTAAATTCTTCATTGATAAATATCCATCATCTTGGAATGAACGAAGGCTGATAACCCCCAAATACCACCCCACAAAAAGAAGAAGGTGGGGGTTGGGGGGGGGGGAGAAGAGTAGGGGGAACCAAATGGGAGATGCAAATATCCAATTCATTATTGTGGTCATTTTATATATGTAATATTTTTCCACAGTTGCAATGGAATTTTGAGGAACTTGCACTCTTTACGAGCCACTTGAATTGCATGTTGTTTTCTTGTCCTTCTCAAATGGTATTACTTTGCTGTGATTACATGTGGTGTCCCTAGATTGTTACGAATATTAGAATATAAGCTTCAACTAGTAAAACAATTCAAATAAAGATCCTTACATTCTTCATATGATCGTGTTGAATAGGATTTTTTTACAAAATATATGGCCAATGGACTGTTAGAGTAGACATATGTAGCACTAGGTGTAGTGAATTTCAATCTGCCATTAACCTTTTGAGCCAAATTACTTCACATGTTCCTTAAGCTATAGTTCTAACTTCTGCTTCAGCACTGGTCCTAGCTACTATGGTTTCCTTCTTGTTTCTTCATGTCACCAGATTGCCCCATTTAAAACCCAGAAATAAGTCTCTTCTCAAATTGACTAAAAGTATGGGGTGCTATTTGCCAGTAGATTTTGTCCTTATCTTTTATTTTGAGGAAGTAGGGATCGTACATATCTTGTCCTACATATTTGAAGTAACTTATTAACTGAAAAATATACGTAATGTATCTAACATCAATAGTCTAGCAACTAATATGTTGGAGTAACTAGTTCTCAATATATTATGACAGCAATTAAGCCTTCTATTTGGCTGTAAGCCATCAGAACTCTTTTATATGTTCATGCATGATCAAATATCATATGGTTGGTTGGATTGATTTATAAGATCCCTAATCTCCACTTTCTTTTAAGGCATTCTCCTCCCTCTTTTGATGGGACGCATTTGCATAAATTTATATATGTACTGTTGCATCCAGTATGTGTATATTATATATAAAAAAAAAAGTCATTGTAGTTGCATAGGTAACTACATTTCAAAGGGGATACTTAAAATCATCAACTTCAAAAAGGTTTGAAAAGGGGAAGAAAATAGATGGCTCAAATGGGAGTTTCAGTTTTCAGAAGGGTCAGCAACATTCATCCATACTGTATTTTGCAGGACTTTGGTATCAAGTATAACATGGAAAATGGTGGACCAGCTCCTGAGGGAATAACCAATAACATTTATGAGAACACAAAAACCATCAAAGATTATTTAATTGCTGGAGATCTCCCAAATGTGAGTATCTTCTATAAGCTTTTCTTTTTTCATGTCTCTTTTCTTTTGTTCCTTGTAGACTGCCAATTATTCTGTTCATGATAGTTACCAACATGCATTACTAGGTTGACATTTCTGTGTTGGGTGTGACAAGCTTCACTGGGCCTGAGGGACAGTTTGATGTTGAGGTGTTTGATTCAGCTACTGATTATGTGAAATTGATGAAGTAAGCTCCCTTAAGAAATAACCCTTGTTCTTTCAATGATATTGTACATTGTTTTTCGGCAGTCTTGTGCTAGAAAAGACTGTCGACCTGTTACATCACTAATGACTAGCAGTACAGTTGTGAAGAGCAACTGTTATTCTTTAGTTTGTGCAGATGATTTCTGGCATGACACTAATACTTTGGTACTACAAGCCTATTATTGTCCTGAGCCCTTCTATTGACAGGCAAAATAACATGACAACTTAGGTCAACAAAATTTTACTGCAAGCCTAAGTGAACAAAAGAGGGAGATATTTATGCATTCTAAGACAACAAATTTCTGAGAGCTGGAATGCTTGCAAGCTGTAATACATATATATATCCTGTCATTATTTTATTGGAAACATGACTGGATGGTTCATACAATGGGTTTGTGGTGTCCAACTATGTGTGCAATATTATATACAAAATGTGTCCGTTTTCCTCTGGCCTTTTTCTTTGGGCAATGTTGGTCTTTGGTGTTTTCCTGATTGTATAGCAATTCTGTTGAGAGTGATAATGTTACAATAACACTCTTTTCAATCTCAATAATTGTTAGTTAGGGTAATTCCACTTGTACCAATTGATGATATTGCTAGAATGATATTTTCCCTCTTTCGTTTTGTTTTTGGTAAATGTGTGTATCTATTTACTTTTTTGGGTAAATAACGTGTATTTATCTTGGTGCAGTTTTCTCCTGGCCGTTTTCTTTCTTTCTTCTTTTGTTCATTTGTTTGTTTTTTTTTTTTTTTTTAAAATGGCATTTTGAACCTTTGACATGGGTACCACCAAGCACTCTACGACTATATATGAAATCATTGACTAGCGGACATGCTGCCAATGTAAATGATGTGCCTCCCTGATATCTGCAGCAGTTCAAAGTATTTCCCAAAAGAAAAAACTAGCATATTCTGAGTAGATCTCAGTACTTGGATTTCAAACTATTTGTATGAACTTACCAGAAAAAAACTGTTTGTATGACATTCCCTTGGATAATGATTTCCCTTTGCATTTAAATCTATTTTGTTGAGTTTTCTTCAATATTTCTTTAGTAATAGTGTTTCAATTATTGGGGGACAACTCAGAGATGATAAATTTCCTTGTTCATCAATGGCCCAGGTCAATTTTTGATTTCGAGTCCATCAGGAAATTGCTGTCTTCTCCTAACTTCACTTTCTGGTGAGTAGATTATCTTTGATCTTGTCCTCAGCACAAAAGATAGCTGTTCATTGTCTGTTTATTGCTGATGGGTATTACAACCTGTTTGTTCTTTTGAAGCTATGATGCATTACATGGAGTTGCTGGAGCTTATGCACACCGTATATTTGTGGAAGAACTTAGTGCAAAAGAGAGCTCATTGTTGAACTGCATTCCAAAGGTCTTGCTAAATCCAAACATATAGTGTGCACTGGATATTTTATGATTCTAGATGCTTAATTCTGTGTATATGCAGGAGGACTTTGGCGGAGGCCATCCAGATCCTAATTTGACTTATGCAAAAGAGTTGGTGGTACGTATGGGTTTGGGCAAGTCAAGCTCAACAGACGAGCCTCCAGAATTTGGTGCTGCCGCTGATGGTGATGCAGATCGCAACATGATCCTGGGCAAAAGGTAAGACAGCCACTATTGCAATTTTTTTTAACTAATTGTTTTGGGCTGCTGGAGGTTTTGTCATCTATATCACTTTTGCTCTGTGCTGTAGGTTCTTTGTTACTCCATCAGATTCTGTGGCCATTATTGCTGCCAATGCTGTAGCATGCATTCCTTATTTCTCCGCAGGTCTAAAGGGAGTTGCCAGGTCTGAGGCTATAACTAATTTGCATTCCTTTGTCCTTGTGAGTTTATCCTTATGCTGTTTCTTGATATGTTTGTGGAGTTTGTAGTTGGTTTTACAAATAAGGTCAATTTATTACATGCAGAAAAGCTCTGTAGCGAGGTTCTTAACTTTGTGAAATTATAGATGCAGAAAAGACAGGCCTAACCTAAACCCAAACTAAATATATTGCAAAATTTTGTCCCCACGAAATTCACACTTTGATCTGCCATTTGTATTTGTTTATTTTTTAAACATTTGTTTAAGTCACAAGCAGTCAAAAAACTTGAAAACAAAGCTTCTTGACTGACTCTGCAGGGTATTTCGTAGGGATAGGTTGCTTTCCATGTCTCTATTAACCTTTTGGTTCTTTTCTATTCATGCGTCTCAGAGGGCCAATAATTATTTAGGCCTTATTTATGCAAAGTGTCGAGCATTGCTATAAAATGGATATTGTGGTAGCACCAATAAACAAATTCCCGGTAATACTCTCCACTAACCTTGAGTTTTTGTACATTTTCATGATGTTTTTCCCTTAACACCAAAATGTGTCTATGTTTTTCTTTCTTTGTTCTCTTAAGTTTTCTTGATGAAGAGCATTCCGCACTGTCGCTTTTAGCATTATTGACAAACATACCCCTAATGGAGCAACCTCATATATAACCCAGCTCAAACTCTTCTATCTTCAATCCTTCTGCCACTTGTAAGATTGGATGCAATCTTGATATTTGAAAGCTAGAATTTTTTTTTTTCCTGTTTTTTCCCCTTTACCCCTCCTTGTAATTAAGCTATGTCATGTATGGTAATGCTACTTGTCCATTCCTTATATTTCAAATTCGATTTGAATCTCGATTCCTTTTTGCAGGAGCATGCCAACATCAGCTGCTCTTGATGTTGTGGCAAAGCATTTAAATTTGAAATTCTTTGAGGTTTGATGCCAGAAGTTTTATATCCATATTTTGATGCTTGTGCAAACATTTAATGGATGGTAATTACTTTCCTTCTGTGACCGTAGGTACCCACTGGCTGGAAATTTTTTGGAAACTTGATGGATGCTGGATTATGTTCAATTTGTGGGGAGGAAAGTTTTGGAACCGGTCAGAATCTTGCTACCTATGATATAGTAGATCATCATGTCAAATTGTCAGCAACTTTTTTCAGGTGGTTTCTGAAATTCTTGATTCATTCTTTTGACAGGATCTGATCATATTCGTGAGAAGGATGGAATTTGGGCTGTTTTGGCTTGGCTGTCTATTCTTGCTTACAAAAATAAAGACAACCTAGATGGGAAAAAACTTGTGACTGTTGAAGACATTGTTCGGAACCACTGGGCAACTTATGGTCGCCATTACTATACTCGTTATGATTATGAGGTATACAATGTGTCCCTTGCTTTTCAACTCTTACAGCAGTATTCACAAAATTTGTTGACTTGCTTTTCTGTTACTTGAAAGAATGTTGATGCAGGTGCTGCAAAGGAACTAATGGCTTACTTAGTTAAACTGCAATCTTCACTCTCTGAAGTTAATGAGTGAGCACCGTGATACTTTTAACCTTGGGGGCTCTTTTTCTTTTCCCCACAATGTGGTGTTCCAAAAGTTGCTACATATGATTGATAGGCACTCTTTTAGGCCTCAGTTCTACATAAATAAAAGAATATAATGCGCGGAAATGTCAAATTTCATCTTCCTAAGAAGAGTTTCTTCTGTAGGTTGTTAATTCCTGAATGGTTGGAGGTGTGCCTTGAGATCATATGCGTATTTTGTTTAAATTTGCTATACATTTATGATGGCTCCTTAGTATCCCCAGATCTTGCACTTTTTGTTGAAGGAAGGAGAGTTGGTTTAATAATCAATTGAAAAATGTCATAGGTGCCTGGGGCACTTATAAATGGCTAAATGAATTTCATCTTTCCATCTAGTCACAAGGTGTGTGATCAATTGTAGAAAGATGAAAAATTCTCTTTTTCAACCCTTTTGACTATGGCTCTGGGGCACCTGGTAGCTCAACTCTAATTAATTTTAGGGAACTTGATTTTAGCCCTGTATCCTTGAATCAAGTTTTTTGAAGCTTAAGCCTTGGGCTGACAAGGGAGCCAGCTACCTAGCAGGTTATGTCAAAACATATGTTCGATACAATGACTAAATATAGCTGTATTTTCCACAAGTTGCCTTCCAAATCCACATCTTCTGCAATTTTCCCATAACCTTTCTCTCTGTCAGCTACCTCATGAAATCACATCTTTGAGCAGCACAAGATAGTCTAATTTGAAATGCTTGCACTCCTTAGAGTGAGAGTGTGTGTGTGTGTTTTTTCTTTTTTTTTTTGTCCTCTTTTTCTCTCGGGCCACACACTCCTTAGTTGACTTGTATTGTAGAAAAATAAGTGGTAATTAGCCTCATCAAAGGTGAAATAAGTAAAGCATACTCCCGTACATATTCTCATAAAGATGATTATAGTTAAAAACTCAAATCTTATCAAATGGAGCAGAGGTGGTTTTTCTTGTTTGTTTCACTTGAATAAGAACTCTAAGAAGTAATAGGTTTCAAAATGCATATGCGAGAAATGAAAGTTGCAAGAACATCAAAGGGCACCTGTCTAATGGTGTCTTTTTGTTATATGTTGAATCAACAACTTTTTTTTGGGTTAAGGTTGAATTGAACCTAATAATTTATGACATCATTTTGACAAATGAATGTTGATTGTGTGAGATGATAAAATTTTGAATTCTATGGACATTATGAGGGTGTGAATAGATTGATTGATTATGATCTGCTTTATCTATAAGCGAGGGAGGATGATCTTTTTCCCTAGAGTACTGTTGTCATTAAATTGATTTCATCCTAAAGAGCATATATATTTTCCTATATACAGGATTGTGAAGGGAGTATGTCCAGATGTGTCCAAGGTTGTTCGTGCTGATGAGTTTGAATACAAGGATCCTGTTGATGGCTCTATTTCACAGCACCAGGGTATCCGATATTTGTTTGAAGATGGTTCACGACTTGTAAGTAGCTTTCTGCATCTCAACTTCTTTCCTTTCCTTTCCTTTCTTTTCCTTTCCTTTCTTTCTTTCTTCTTCTTCTTCATCTTTCCTTTTATTATTATTATTATTGTTATTACTTTTTTGTCCTTTCCCTCCCCTTGTGGTTTAGGAGCTAGTAGATTTTCGCTTGAGGTGATGTGGACATGCCTCTTTAAGTAGCTATGGAATTAATTTATTAAATTCACACATTAAAACACAGAATCCAGTCAAAAGATACCGATTGCAAAAGTCTGTCTAATGTAGGAAGTTTGACATCCCTTTTCCTTCAGGGCCTTGTTTGGTATTACAAGGAATAGGAATCCAATATGAAAATGTATTAGGAATCCAATTAAACAAGTAATCCTATTACTTAAAATCCATATAATATCGATCCTTTTCTCATTCTGATATTAGGATTCCAATTTCTAAAACCTTTTAATAAGATTATCACTTCACTCTCGCCAAACTCCATTCTTATCCCTACCCTTGTTTCCTCCGTGTATTTAATTTTTATCTATTTCTCCGATTTGTATATCTTTGAGAATCAGGAAATGCAAGGTCACGCTTGGCAGGGACCTAAAGTGTTTGAATTAAGAATTGGTCTTATCTTATCCATAAATGACATACGCAGGTGTTCCGTCTCTCTGGAACTGGTTCAGAAGGTGCAACTATCCGTCTTTACATCGAGCAATATGAGAAGGATGCATCGAAAACTGGAAGAGACTCTCAAGAAGCTCTGGCACCTCTTGTAAGACAACCCTAGTCCAATGAATATTATTTCGCTCGAATGGATTGGTACTGGTACTGATGCGATACTTATATAACAGGTTCAAGTTGCTCTCAAGCTTTCAAAGATGCAGGAATTCACTGGTCGGTCTGCTCCCACTGTTATCACATAAAGTCATTGCTAAGAAAGGGCATCAAAGCCCGAAAAGCGGTTGATCAGAGTGATGAAAAATAATATACACTACGAACGAAGTTGAAGAGTTTTGTAGTCCCTGGTGCTTCTGTTTTTTCATCATATTTAATTTTGCGTCTTAGAAAGGCATAAGAGAGAACCGACAACCAAAAAATTTGACGGGATATGGATCATTAGAATAAATGATTGGCCATCTTTATAAATAATCTTTTTTGCTTCCACCATTCGACATCTGCTGTTTCTACTATTTTCCACCGCCGTCTCGTTTAGATTTCAAGGATTGAGTTAAATCTCATTGATATTGCGCGGGCTGCCACTCCCTGCGGCCGCAAGCAGCTCATTAATAAGCTCATGGTATTAATAGAAATCTGTGGTCAAGATGCAATCCACTAGGTTTTTTTTTTTTTTTTTTTTTTTCTTCACGTTGGAGTAGCTGCGATGCATGCTCATTTCTCTTTCCGGGATAACATGAAAAAGGGTTTAGAATTTTGATTTTGGTTGGGCATGTTCCATGCCTTTTGATCCTTTACGATTACTCTAGGCAACAGTGACTTTGTACTATCGAATATTCGACTACTTTGTTCATAATCGACCACAGCTGAAGGTTGAGCGACATTTAGATGTACATATTACTATCATAAACACACCAATAGTGAAGTTCTACTTTCAATATTTCTTTAAAATTATCCATTCGCTCTCCCCCATCAAAAGATACTCATTCTCGCTTTCTCCTTTCTAATCTAGCCCCTGGTTGTCAGTCCTATCTCACGCTCTCTACATTTCTATGATTTCTTAGCTTTTCAACGATAACAAATGCACTCGATATCCATGCCACATGGATTAACACAATTGGATAAATATATGTGCACTTACCAGCACAAGGATAATGAGATTCAGCTTATACTTTTTTTATCTTATCTATCTTCTTTATTCACACTTTGACGTCAAGAATTGGTTCCTTTTAGTTTCATGCCTTGAATTCAGCTTCCGATGCCAATCTGTGGTCCTCCATCCTGCCTTTTACTTTTTATGATTCCTTAGTTCGTGACAGCAACTGATAAATGGTCTGTAACCCGCCCATCTTTTATATACCTTGACGCTAGAGCGATAACCCTTACGTTGCTTTCTTTCAATATTTTGGTGCAACTGTAAATGTTTGCCAATGTCATATCCACAACACGTGCACTTTACCTCGTATTAGGAGCAGGCGACTTGCATCTTTTCCAACTTGTTTGCCTTCCCTTAGCAACGCACTTAAATGGTTATTACTAATTGATCCTCGATCTGTATCTTGCATTAGGAGTAAGCATTTTCATCTGAAGCCAACTCGTTCACTTTATTTGAACTTTCTGTTCTAGCCCATTAGATTAAGAGTAGGTATCCTATGAGATGCATGGCTAATGCCAACCAATTGTTGGACATGCATCATTAAGGTGAAACCAAATTGTTTTTACTTTAATCCACACAACCTCTACAAAGTAAATTAAATTTTACTGTACAAACACAACCAACCAAGCAAATCGGAGGGTGTCGGTCATTTAAGTGGAATCGCTAGTTAACCATAAGTCCATCTTCGGCCACACATAATTAGATTGATCAATTAATTAGTTTTCATTTTAGAAATAAGAGGGTTCAATCAACTTGACATAAGGTTTGGTCAATTGAACTTCTTTAGAGGGGTTCAAAGTTCAGAGTTGCACAACTCAATCAACTGAAGTTGGGGTTCAGGCAATTGATCCATATAAGGGAGGTAAGTGGTGGGGTTGATTAGGCTGTTGACGGAACGATCTCGTATTCAATTTGTTCCTCAATTTACCTTGATTGAATGATTGAAATGGAATTTAGTTGACATGAATTTAGGTTTTCTAAATGTTGACATCCTACTTGTTATTCGATCTAGTGAATAGTATATCCTTCCTACACTCACTTTTAACTTATAATTCTATTTGACCACTTAAGATTAATCAAAGCATTAAAATTTAATTTTATCTCATTAAACCCATTCGACAACGTAGTTGACACTATACTCATTGCTAATCCTAAGTTAATTATTACTTAATCCTTAATTATTAGTCTGTTCCACTCTATCAACTAAATTAACCATTAGCCACTCAATCAATTTATAGATTAATCATAGTTTATACAGCTGTCAAATTTAAATGAGTTTAATAATTATAAAACTACAATAGGAAGAAAAGAATTAAAGAATATATACTTTAATAACCTTGAGGAAGATATCATAGTTGTGGCTTTTGTTTATGAATTGGGGGAAAGAACAAGAAATGGTAAGGGGATTCTTTAATGAGAGGATTGACTTAAGTATTATTGTAATAAGGCGTTTGATGATCAAACGCCACACCTTCTTCTTACTATTACTATTTATTTTGAAATAAATATTTGGGCAATTTCAATAATTGTTTGAATATTGTAATATTTTTAGTTCTTTTGTAATATCTTAATTAGTGTAATATGTTATTATTAATTTCAATTCTCATAATATGTCGTCAAATTCAAAAATCAAAACGATTATTCTCCCATCAATGTCTTCGTGAAAAGGCTATAATTTAGCCAACAGAGACCCATGTTTTTCGTATCATGTGAATCTGATGATGCTTCGCTTTGCGGGTGAAACATCATGAACTGTCTCTTTTTGGTCTGTCGCTTTGGTGGGTCATTCCATTTCACGTGCAAATCATATCTGTTTAGCCAAATCCGAAAATATTACTTCACGGCAAGCCAAACCACCATCCCAGAATTATGCTGCCCATTGTCAGTCTCTTTCATGTGCTTTCACGGTTGCAATACAGCCTCTTTCGCCCTTGGAATTTCAGTTTCTATTATTACTACGTGTCGACACAAACAGGAAAAGAGATTCACGTGAGCATTTCGGGAACGTATACTTTTCCCAATTTCACTTAATTTAGCCATACTTACTATATAATTAATGATTCATCGCATGAATGATCCAAAAATCTAGATAATTTTAACGGTTAATTTGAAACACTTAAAAAAGATAAATAGAGTCTAAATCTTACAATTCCACCGTTTATGATTAAAAGTAACGATAGATAGAAAAATTGTCAAAGTACGATTTCATACAGGTCAATTTGATAGAAAAATTGGAAACTAAAGTTCGCAACGTCTATTACTTTCCTATATTTATGTCTATGCAGTAATAGTTTAACCCAAAGCAGATTGGAATTGAATGAAATAAGATACAACAGACTAGAATATATGATCGATTCATATGGTTGGAAAAGTACATGGAATGAAATGTGTGTATATAGTAATAATTATAAAATATATTTTTAGTTATTGAATATTATAATTATATTGAAAATTAAATAAATAATTTTAATTAATAATATTTAATAATGGTATAATTATATCACAATTCTATCTTTTCAAAGATAAAATAATATTTTATCTTGAAATTGGAATCGCTAATTTCAAGAAATTAGAATTCCAAATATAGAAAAGTGAATTTCATTTGGGATATATTGGTGTGTATCAAATGTCACATTGTGGGTAATTCTTAGATTGATCCATCTTTTACACCGTGTAGATGGGTTTGGTTCCTTTTAATTCATATTAAAAATTGCGCCTTAAAGATCTAGAATGCATATCAAATATGTATTTAGCCAATGGCTTCCAACTTTATATTCATTTCTTTTATTTTGTCATCATAATGCTCTCTCTACATTATATAAATGGCTAAGGGCCAGCTGGATTTTTTTTTTTAACCCCCTTACATTACAAACCTTGTTTAGTAGGCATTCAAAGGAAATTCCAAAAAAAAAAAAAAAAGAAAAAGAAATCGTAAACGAGGGACAATTGGAAAATTTTCTTGTATTTTATGTTTTATCCCTTCCCCCTGTTTCTCTCTCCACGTTCATGTCGATGGTTCCTGTAGAAGATTTCTTATATCTTTTCGTACCAGCACCACTTGTTTCTCTGTATTGCTTTTGTAACATAAATTTTATTCGCAGGTAGTTTGATGTTCACGTAATAATTTCACTGGACTTGACTGTTTCTATCCCTCCTTATGTCCAGTTTCCCAGGTTAAACTTTTTGCGATCTGTTCAGCACAGAACGGCTTCAACAAAGGTTAGCCGTGAACTATAAATAATAAATATTCATCTTAGCATAAGTGGCCACGAAGGTTTTGCCAATAATTGAATCTTTTAAGAAAATTTTAACATTTAGTTAATTTAATCATTTTCTTCTTTACAAAAGTTCTTTTCTTTACCAAAATTTGAGACAAGTTTTGCATTTTATGGCATTTTATTTTAGCTATGTTGGATAGCTTCTATTGAATATTTAAAGACTTTGTACTAGGTATGTTTTTTCGGGTGAAAATGCATATCATTAGTACTAATAAAATAAATAAATAAAAAAAGTTTAGCCATAGGTTGACCAAATACAAAAATAGAGCTTAAGATAAAGTCTCAAGAGAATAGCTGTCTCGACTTTTAGGATTAATACAAAAAAAAAAAAAAAAAAAAGGTTCGTTTATAGAAATTTCATCATAAAGTCTTTCATTTCTTCTGTCCTATGTTCAATCTTGATTTCCTCAGCTAGGTGAATTTTTCCTTGTGAGCCATAACAACATTATAGTGTTTAAGCTTTGGATTTACCATGCGAGTTGACAAGGATGGGGCAACTATTGAATCTGTATATAATTCAAGTACTTTCTTAGCAAGCAAAGATTTAGCCCTTGATGGCCCAAGCTCAATATCCACTTTCCTTATCTTCCTTCCATATCCTATGATCGATGTACATCTGTCTTCTCTTCCTACTCTACCTAGCCTATTCGGTTGTAATAACAGAAGCATCTGTATTCAATCTTACCCATACCTTTTGAGAAAGAATATCACTTTTGTTTTTCATACATTTACTTATCTTTTCTTTGAATTGTCCAAGCTTTATGTGCAGTTACATGTATTTGCCGTGGAAGATTTCCTTAACTTTGCTTGGCTTTAAACAACCATTTTCCATAGCTCAACTCCATCCTTTAGTTTGATAAAGGCCGATCAAAACAGAGCAAAGTTAAGGGAATCTCCCACATCAAAAATAGGGTAGAAAACAGATTAAGTTCGAGTATCGAATACATATGAACCCTATATAATTGAAAGAAAATATTGGGATTACTAGTAATACTACCCATTTTCCAATTTCCAACTTAACAATAAAAAAAACAATTAACTAATTCAGAACTTAAATTAATTAAACAAAACCCTAACTAATAAAACAAAAACAAAGAAATCAAGTTATTAAAGAAAACATAATCCTTTGTAAATTTATTATTTACTACCTAACTCTATACAACTTTTTAATCTCAATTACTCATTAGACCTTAGGGATTCCTCATATGAATTAATCGGAATAGCTTCAACAAATCAACTCTTAGCTTAAATATATTTTTACTTGAATAGCTTCTATAATGAAATATTTCAAGATTGTGTTAAGTTCTTAAACTTCACTATTAGGTTACTATAACCTGAAGAAACCAAATAATTGAATCTTAATCTTTTCAATTACTTCTAATTATACGCATCTATTTACTATAGGATCTCACTATAGAGAACTCTATTGCAAACTCAAACATTGAATCAATAACTTAGATTTATCAATTCAACGCAACAAAGAGCAATGCAATTAAGGTAGTGTTTGGTTACTAAAATTAGATAGGATAAAGAGAATTAGATAGTATAAGTATAAACAGTACACGAAAGTATAATATTATTATAATATGTTTGGTTTATATAGTACTGGATAAAAATTTCTGTGATGTCTCTTATTTGGTATGTACAAGAACTAATTTTTTTTTTTAACATTTATACCATTAATGTTATCTAATATTTATTTAATAATATTTTTATATAATCTAAAAAGTGCAAATTTTAAATATTATATAATATTTATACCCTCAATAATGTCCAATATTTATATAATTACATTTATACCCTCAATACTTGTGTTTTTGTCCAATAAATTAATTTTTGTACCATATTTTAGACAGGATAAATTTTGAGCATTTTATCTAGTCTTTAAACCCCTTTTTTGTCTAATAACCAAGCTCAAATTGCAAACTAAATATTGGACAAAACATTATGTCCAGTCTAATCCCATAAATTTCATGCAACTAGACAATACCTAAATCGCAATAGTAATTATAATTGATTGAATAAACAAAGAATAATGTTACATAGAAAAACCGGGGTTTAATAATAATTTAATAAAAAGAATATAACTGAAACATGAAACAAAACTAAAGAAATCAAAAGTGAAAGAAAATAACCCGAACCTCTAACTTTATCCTACTTACTTTTTTCAAAACAGTTTTCCTTATAACTTAGGTCTAGACTTCTATTTATAAGACTTCAGTCATAAGATTATAAGGAAACTCTCAAAAAATAAAGAATTCTTTCATCAACAATATGTTTAGCCCCAAAAGCGTATGAACCCTAGGTAAAGAATTAAAACTCTTGACATTCTTAGACAAAAGGATCTCTAGTAGAAGCGCAATTGTAATCTTCAACCTTTGATCTTCTCTAGCCTTTAATTCTCAACCAAAATTCCTTTCTTTGAATAAAATCTTAAATATATTCTTCATTGATGCTCTAAAACTCTATCAAATTCTTCAAAAGATTATTAAAAACCCTTCAACAAACCTACAAATAAAATAAATTATAGATAAGCTCCAAATACTTCAAAAATAAAGCTAATAATTAATAAAAAATCAACAAAAGTACTTTTCAATGTATGTGCTAAATGAGTGTTATCATTAGACGTTTGTATATGTTTGAAGTAGAGGGGCTAGTTAGACTAGACACGAATCCCCTTCATGTCTTGGCTACTGTTCCTCATGGCAATAGGCCCAATATGCTCGTTTAATAGTGGAGTGATGTGACACCCAATCTTATCTTCATTCCATTCCCCCATTCTTGCCAACAATCCTTTACCACTAAGGAGTTAGCATCAAAAGTTAACAAACCTTGTGTCAATTACCACATGGTAAGATTTCCTCCCTTGTCTTCCCAAAACTTTTTGTCATATCCATTGCCAAGGATTGTGATGCCTAGCTTACTCCTAGCTTACTCCACCATTGCTCACTAACATGAAACTCTTTTGCTAGAAAGAGCTTGTTTTGGAATACATTTGAGATTCCTTAGTGTAAGTGTTTGTGTTTAGCCTTGATTAGAGAGGCTCGAAGCGCCTTCTTATTCTTCAACTCCTACTATCTTAAGATTGCTAAAGCTTCATTTCTTACCTCTAACTTAGATTTTCCTTGACCACCATCCTTCTTTGAGTGGAATTCTCATACTAACTCACCTATGAATTTTCTTTCAGTCTTGAGTTTGTATTTCCTAAATTTAATGGGATGCACTTTAGAAGATAATCGATGTATCAAATGCTATAGATAGTAGAAAGGCACATCCTTCATTTTTAGGATTTTAATATTTTATAAGAATCATTAGTACATTCTTAAATAACTCTTCTGCTAAATGAATTAATAAGGTGACCATTTGGATTTTTATAAGGTAGTTACTCCTTGCCAAGTATTATCTTGTGTATTGGAATTTCAAGGGCTTATGATGATGGATTGATTTGAAGTTATATATGGACCATCAATTTATATAACATGATGCTTTTTATATTTTAGATTTTCATGTGGACTTACATTATTTGTTATTTTTTTAGTCTTATTTATTTCTTATGACTAATAGTCAAGACATACACATTTAGGATTAGAGAGATGAAATCTGGTAAGCTAGATCATCAACTAGATCGACTAAATGGCATCAGGACCAGATTAGTTAACCGACTTACTAACCTAATTGATTAGATTGAGGAACTAAAGATCCAATTGGCTTACTTTTACACTTGGTTGACTGGATATAAAAACACAATCGCTAATGTATCATACGAACAACACATTCTTAGTGAATCTCCAACTCGGAGGGATTGGAGTGGAATTAAAAATATTGTTAGATATCTTCAAGCGATAATATACATGGGCTTGTATTATTTAAATTTATCCAAAGTAGATTTAACTAGCCATGTAGATGCAAAATATTTATCTTATCCACGCAAAACTCAATTTCAAATGGGATACCTATTTTCAGGTAAGGTACAACTATTTTATAACAATTATGGTAGCTACTTCTTTTCGTCATAGTAAAATTTTTGCTATTTATGAGGAACATTGAATATATCTTGTTGAGATCCATAACTTAACATATTCAAGAATCATGTGGCTTCTTAACCAAGAAGAAAGTTCCAACAATATGATATTAGGATAATGCTACTCGCATAGCTCAATTAAGGGTGGGTTACATTAAAGGTGATATCATGTAGCATATTTCACTAAAATTCTTTTACACTCATGATATTAGAATGTTAGGTGTCCACTCATGTAATAACCTAGTACATATATTCACCAAAACTTACCCACTATAATATTTGAGAAGTTGGTACAAAAGATTGGGATACATTGTCTTAAAAACATCAAGGAATACTATCATCAATAGGAGTAAAGATGCACACTATACTCTTTTTTTTTTTCATTCATTCATTAAGGTTTTTCCCATTGGATTTTACTTAAAAGATTTTTAATGAGGCAACTTTCCTACTACCTATCCTAAGATATTCCTTCTACAATGAACATCTAAGGGAAAGTGTTATGAATTCATTCACTATTATGGATATTCATTATTTCCTCAATATTGTATTCCTTCTATAAATAGAGATGACATTAAGCGAGTTTGGGGTTTTGTAAAACTTAAACCTATGCCAATATTTTGTCGGGTTTCCAAAACTAATCTTAAGACTATATAAGTTTTTTTTATTGTATACTTGAAACATGCCCCCATATGGTAATTTTGAACCTATGATCCAACTTGAACTGATATTTTTTTTTATTTATGACCATATAATTTCACAATAGTTACTTGAGTTTTTGCAACAACTTAGATTTAATTTATTACATGAAACTTATAAATATTTAATGAAGTAGAGTCACTTAAAATGAAAACAAAACCTATTTTATTTTCATAATTTAACTTACTCGAAGAGGAAAAATGAAGTTGTGATGGATGATGGTGTATGAGGGTTAGAGGTTGAGGATAAGTGACTATGACACTATGAGAATTGAGATAGGAGTTACTTAAGATGAGGTAAGAGAGAGTTGGAGAGATAGTAAGTTGAAGGCAAGTGACTAGTGAGAGTGAGATACGGGAGAGATCAAAGATATTAATTTATTGAGAAGTGGAGTTTGTTTAAAAATTATTATCTTATTATTTGTTATTTATCATATATATAAAGTATTTACTAACCATTTATTATATATTATTTTTATTGGATTCGGTTTTTCATTGGATTTTATTCAAGCCCTAAGACCCAAACACAAAACTTATAAGGTCTTAAAACAAAACCAAAAACCTGTTTCAAGACTTTATTAGAAAATTTCCAATGAGGTAAATGTAGGGTTCAACTGAGAATACTCTATAATGATCCGCTTGATGGCATTCATGCTTACAATAGGAAAAATATTTAATAGAATTACATACTATGTGTACAATACCAATTAAATATTGACACAAATAATAATGGGAGGAATAGTTTTTAAATTAATTACCACACATGATTTGTCTATATTATATATATCAATATTCTATTGATATTTATACATAACATATAGTATGTATTATTTACTAAATCATTTCTCAATTCTTATCTATAATAGCATATCCATTTGTAATTCTTACCGTTTAGGTTACCTATTACTATATTAGCATGTCTATAAATAGAGAGGATTATATGGAGCATTTGTATTAGGCAAGGTGAATAGAAATGAAAAGTTAGATTATTTTCTTTATATATTTTATCTCTCTACTTTCTAGATCTCTCTTGCATAAAACTTTATTTTATAACAAGTCCTCCCATTTCTTATGTTAGAAAAAGAGTATTAGATTTAACCAAACTTTGATACCCATTATAAGTTAGAAATTTACTTAGTAATATTTTACCCTTTGTGTTTTCTATTTTACTTTTATAAATTTATATATATATATATATATATATATATACAAAATGAAGATGTTTTTTGGAAAGTAACTATAAGAAAATATCTCCCTCTATATTTGTTCAATGGTTAGATTTATCTTTTATTTCTTTTATTTTTTTCCAAACCACGAATTTGTAAGGGTGACAAAGACAAATCATGCTAATGGATCATGTTTCATCATCTCGTGGGCTAAAGAGATAAATGTTTGAAAGTCGAACCCTTAAAATGACCCATTTAATTATCTTATTTAATTCCAAAATATGTAATTTCACCATTCAATAAATTCAAGTTGAGACTCTTTCTCAATTGAAGAGATTCTAAATAGATTTATCTTATAGCTATCAAGTCTACTAGTAAAAGATGTTTCTAATACTGTCTTTTTGGTATATGCTTATGAAGGAGACTACACTAAAACTTTAAAAATGATTACATAGATAACTTTCTATCTTGAGCCTAACGGCATACAAGATCGGTGAGAATGTTAATTCAACCATCCAAAAGAAAAAAAAAAGTTTATATTTTGAATATTTTATGATTAATTTAAACTAAAATATCGAGACATGATAATTCGAACAAATTAGCATATAGGGTAAATGTATAGTATTTTATTGAAAAGCTTAATAAAAGTTGATTAAGAGATCTAATTCGAGGGAGGCTTGAAATTGTTTACAATTGTATATATTTTACCATATACTTTTGTTTTAGAGGGAAGAGGAAATCAAAATAAAGAGTATTAGTCTTAAACAAGAACGAAAGTCGAAAAGTGGGTGGGAAAGGATAATGAGAGACAGAATGATGTGGAGCAATTGCAATAATTGGCAAAGGGAGCGAGGGAGAGTTGGTACAGAGTAAAACCATATGCATCAGAAACTCTAATAAATGATGGATTGGAAGGTCAAGCTTGGATCCATTTAGAAAACTCGATTTATGAAGCAAGTTAATAAATGAGCATTTTTTTTTTTTTTTTTTATAAATCTATTTCTGAAAATATTATCAGCTTTTTCGGTTATTTTAAAAGATATAGACTTTAAATATATATTTTAAATATAGGGAACTTATTGTGTTTAAGTCAAGCACCAGTCGCTGCACGAAATCGTGCTTCATATATACACGTTTGGTACAATATATAGATTCTAATACACGTTTTTATTACTTGAATACATATAAACATGCAGATTATAGTATAATGTATACTTTCAATCAGAATTCAGTGCCAATATATACGTACGTATCGACGACTTTACGAAGTCTCTAGTCACTTAACCAAAGAAAATCAACATATATCGCAGATGCATTCAAAACACTGTTAGTTGTTCTGTTGATTTTCCCTATCATTAATCAACACTCAATGGATCAGAGATTCAGGTCAAACGAGGAACCATTACAATGACACTCGGTCGACTAGATCCAATCGGGAACACGAACACCATCTATCTATCTATCTATCTACCTCATGCGAAGAAAACCACGAAACCTGAAATATATAATAAGAAACTGGGGAGCTTCGGAACAAGTTTCTGAGATGAAGAGTTTTTCTTCTCTCCACTTCTCCAAAAGAAAATCTATCTGACACGGGCGGGCGCGCACTAACTCAGAGAGAAAGCACATATAAATTGCATTTTCTCTACTCGCTCACTCGATCAGATTTAATAAACACGACATAATCCTGGTAACTTGTAAAACACGTCCACTTAAGTTTAACATGTTACGTCAAATCACAAAGAAAACTGGACAAAACAGAAAAGAGAGACATGAAACACACAGACATCTCCAGCTCCTTTTCTACGTCTAGCTCGTCTACCGTATACGCAGTTAAATTTCCCTTTGTAACTCCATCTGAACTATGGCCCCTGATAAGTTGTTCTGCTGTTGACATACGCATTCACCAAAGCCAAAGCATTACTCGTCACCTTCTTCACATCCCCAGCACGATCAGACACTTCCGCCTTCACGGGCCCATCTGGAACATCCTCAAATCCATCCGTACACGTCTCCTCGTCCGTCAAAGCCGCGCTCATCCACGTCTGCACGTTACTCATTTGGAACCTAAACGACTCCTCGCTCGCGCCAGCTCCCACACCCAGCTGTCTCATCTGCTTCAGCGACCCGCGTATCTCGTCCACGGCGTCCCCGAAGTTGCTGAAGCAGTCGTGGAGTGCGGCTGCGGCACGGGGGTCGGCTCCGTAGTCGGCTTGGCGCGAGAGGTTGGACATGTAAGCGGCTGCGCTGCGAGCCTTTGCGAGGGTGACGGAGATAGCAGCTTGGGCAAGACGACCCGGATCTTGGTGGATGGCGCCAGCGTAGCGGGAGAGAGTGTTGTAGCATACATCCGGGTACAGAGTGACGGAGCAGCTTGAGCGGATGTAACCGGTGGAGGTGGGTTTCAAGAGTGGGGAACCGAAGGTGGGGATGACATGGAGACTGAACGACAGGATGGTTATACACCAACACCGCCATTGCTGCTGCTGCTGCTGCTGTTGCGTTTTCATGTTTATGTTTTTATGATTATGTATGCGAAAAGACAGGGACGGTTAGCGTTTCGTTTTGTTTGTTACAGGACAGGTGAAGTATGCTTAACATGATCCCGTATTTGGGTCAGTCGAGGTTTTAAAGTGCTCCTTACGGGAATGTCCTCGGGGTGACAAAGATACCCACTGTGATATTGTCGAATAACAGAAATGCCATTTGTCAGAAGATGGTTCAGTACCAAAATGGCTCTTTCTGCGTTGCCCTTTTACGAAATTTCACCTTCCATTATTTAGATTGTTTTTAATGGTATAGAAAAGACATTGTTCCATGATATAAGGTTGTATGGGAATTTTTTAAGTTAAAAATATGTTTTAGAATATGAATTTAGATGAATGGTCTCTCACCAAGTAGTAGGTTTTAGATAAAAAAAAAGAAAGTTTACAATACCCAATATTGATTATATGCTTTTAAAAACATTTTATCGATTTTATAATCAAATCATGAGATTACATCACACCAATATCACTTACCACATACGTACCCTATCTTTTTATCTCACGTTTGTTTCAAAAAAATATAAATATTAGAAAAGATAATACTTAATCAACATATTTCATTTTGAACAACCCGTTATTGGATTCAATGAAAATGAAGGTGAAGGTGAGTAGGTATAGTAATTGTTAAAGCTTTTCTCATGGGCTACACAAGCATGAACATGTGAGGAACTCAAAAATACAAGTACATGTTAGTATGGGTCAGAGCATGTAAGCATAGTCATACTACTAGACATAATAAGATTAATCAGTTACCAAGCATAAGGATGAAAGTACACAGATAGCAAGTAGGTCTTTTTTTTATTTAAAATTAAAATAAAGCAGTAGTTATTTTTAAATATTTGGATTTGGATAAGTTAATTTATTAGTTTGAATAGTTTTATTTTTTGAGAAGTATTGCAAATTGAATTTTTAATAAAGCAAAGAAATAATTGAATAACAAGAAATTAAATGTTGAAACCATTTGATAAGTTCTATGGGTTGAAATAAATAAACTAATTGAATTACTTTATTTCATTAAATTAATTATTCTAATTTGCATAACTAAGGGAAGGTGATTTAAATAAATAATTTATTATACATAAGAAATAATATATTTATTTAGATTTATATTAATTAGGGAAATTGAATTATTTAATTAATAAAATAGTGAAATTTATTTAAAATTTAAGCAATTAATTTAATTTAAATAGCCAATAAGAATGCATTGATTTAAATTATTTAATTCTAATTAATTTTTCAATTTGTTTCAAGATAAGTGTTTAAATTATGATTAACTTATGAAATTAATGAATACGCATTTATTGATATAGTCTTTTGGACATAGCCGCCTTAGTCCGGTGCCAATCCGATAAGGCTTACGTCCTAGGATACATCCCTTAAAAACTCGGCCTTACCCTTCATTGCCGACCTCAACTTAGGCCGACCTTAGCCTAGGCCCATTACATGGCCTACTTAACTACAGTGATCACCAACGGCTAGAAGAGTTTAGATAAGACTAAAGACTAAGTTAAACAACTAACTTTTATACTTATAAACTATGTAGGACGTGGTGACCCTACTCTCCAACACTTACAGTTGTGGCTTTGTCTACTAACTCCTCTTTAACTACCGGCTTAACTCTATAAATACAAAGCCATCACCTAATGGTAAGCCACCAGACACTTTAAGTACTTGAGCCTATATTGTCTTTTGTATACTTTTACTCTCTGCAAATATTTGCTTAATTTAAGTATCAAAATAGCTACATTGGATAATATCTCGGTGCCTTCTCACTGTGTTCTCTTTTGCAAGCTCATTTAGTCCCACAAAGCCCAATTTCCCTCAAATCCATACTAGCGAATATTCTAAGATAGCATTTGGCACCGTTTATGAGAAACTGATCTAATTTCTTACCTAAACACACTAAATACTCTCCTAAACACCACCTCTATTAGACATATCTTGCATTAACAATCTTGAGAACCACTAGTTGGTGAATAAACAACTTGCTGAGAACTAGCCCTAATTAAGGGAAACACTAGAAGAGTGCTTGGAGCACCTAGTTGAGGAGTTTGCTACCTAAAATAAGTTATTCCGCTCTTGCCTTAAAGAAGCCAAGAGGCGTAGCACACAAACCCACCCACTAAAGCTTATGATGCTCGCATTAGGCAAAATAACCACCAGCAACAATAACAGAATGCCAGGGATTAGCAACTTGATCCTTCAATACAGCAACAGCCAGCAAGGTCTGTGACCACCTATAATTGAACCTTAGTTGGTAACGAGTAGGTAGCCGACTCCTACGGAGTACTAGAACACTCTATAGTGTACTGAGCTCATCCAATAGACAATGCTGACCTCAATGAACTCTTTGTAATTGTAAGAAGGCTCTTTGAGCAGTAGGGGAGCAAAGTAGCTGGTGACGTTTAGGCTAGTTGCTAGCAATAAAACCCTATTCACCAGAGATGTCTAAGATGAAATGTTGCCTCTTAATAGCAAACTTCCTACCTTGAACCAATACAACGGTGTAGGTGATCCTGATGATCACCTCTTTTACTTTTGCACCCACATGAACCTTTATGGTCATGGGGATGTCATTTTGTGCAAGGATTTTCTAGGTAAGCTAAGGAAAGCAGCTTAGATGTAGGTTGACCACTTGTCCGACAACTCTATAAGCTTCTTTGATGAATTAGTATGGAGGTTTAGCCTCTACTTTAGGGATAGCAAGCTTTTGTCTAAGGATACAACATCCTCATATCTGATAAGGCAAAGTGAAGGTGAGACTCTATGTGAATTTGTGATTAAGTTCAATAATGTTGTGGTCGAGATCCCTCAACTAGATGAACGAGTAGTTGTACACACTGCGTAGCTCAGCTTCTAACCTTTGGGAGACTTCTTTCGATCACTTGTGAAGAGTAAGTTGAAGGACCTTGGTTGATTTCTGGAATAAGGCCAAAAAATACATAGATTGGGAGGACAATGTTGACGTTAAGCACGACGTTGATCGAGAAAGGTTAAGTGAAAAGGATAAGGAGAGATTTTCTGTAAAAGATCGCCTTGGTAGCAAGGCACTGAGTAGGGTAAAGGAGTAAGGCTCGAGCGGTAAGAAGTGCCAAGTTGAGCAGAACCCCCTCTCCCTTCCCATCTATATGTATCATACCCCTTTGAACTGGCTTAAAACACAATTCTACATCAAGGTGCGAAACAGAGGCTTGCTACAAAAGCTTGCCAAGATGAAGGGCAACCCCAGTTGTCGAAACTCAGAAAAGTACTATTAGTTCCATGATGGCTACGACCACAGCTACATTATCGATGAATGCTTCGAGTCAAAGAAAGTAATTGCGTAAGCTATTTAGCTGGGCTTCTTTGGTGAATACATATCTTAGTGGAGGAACAACGATCGGTCTAACGACGATGAAGATAGGATGCCTCAAAAGAGGTGAATAGAGGGTGCTTAAGCTGTGCAGAATGACAATCGCCGCAACAACTGAGTGCCCAACAACGTCATTAACATAACTGTTAGAGGGCCACACCCAAGGAGCTAACTGAGCACCAATAACTTGTTTAACACTTTGTTCGAGGTGCTAGTTGTTAGAGATGCCTTAGTCATAAGGGTGAGGATCGCAAATTTTGAGGTCCTCAAGATTATGGTGGATAGTAGTAGTTCCACTAATATTCTCTTCCTACATACTTACAAAAGGATGAGGTGCAAGCTGCCCATTAGGATGAAGCCTTACCACCATAATCTCATTGGCTTCAATAGGAGTACTGTTTAAGCCAAGGGAATCATCACCCTTGACATGGAACTTAGCGATGATGACAACGTCATACAATGACCAATGGAGTTCATCATGATCAACTGCCCATCCCCTTACAATGCTCTCCTGGAAAGACCAAGTTTAAATGTGTTTGGGGTCATCACTTCATCTCTTTACCTAAAGGCTAAATTCTTGATGTGTCTTCAGGGTTGGACATATGGAGATGCACAACAACAAACCAAAATAAGAAAATAAAATGGGGGTTTTAGCAAAGTTTGGGTAGCTATTGAATGGATATAACACACCACTCGATCTTAGTCGGCCAACAATCTATCGAATATTACACACTAATTAGAATTAAAAGGTCACTCGCCAGTACTTCTTGCTAAAATGAATAGATAAGAGCTAAATGATAGTGAGAACACTAAGGTTACTCAAGTGAATAATTTCTGTACTGATTGGATGATTCTCATGTACAAGAAAGTAGGAGTTTATATACCCATCCACTAGGGTTACTTTACATGTATAAGAATATTCAGTATGGAAAAAAAAAAAGAATCATTCTAGAAAGTTGGGTACAAGGACATGTATCGCTTAGTGGTTAGATATTAAGAATATGATATAAATAAGGTGGAAACAGGAAAGTGTTGCAGTTAGGGTTCGACCTGATCTAGATCAGCTTGAAGACCAATTAGTTCTTCTGAAGAGAAGTCATCTTAATTTGAGGTTGGATGCTTGTGGTCAAAGCAGGAGCTCACCTCAGCTATTCTTAGGTTGTCTTCTAGGATAAAGCATCACTGTTAAATAAAGATCTAGTAGTTAGGTCAGCAGGAGACCAACTCGAGATAGGAAGTCCCATCTTAGCTATGGCCTAAAACTAGTATCCTCTAAGCAAGTCCTTGGAGTCCTTTAGCACGGCTACACTTGATTAGTCTAAGGGGTTGATTGTTATCATCTGTTAGAGGGTTAGAAAGATTTATCGTCAAATTTGGAGCTATCTCTACTCTTTCTTTTAGGGTGCTCATAGGGCCTTCTTCTGTCGGTTGGTAAGGGATTAGATCGAATACATTAAAAGTGGAAAAAACACCATAGTCATTAGGCAACTCGATTTGGTAAGCATTGCGGTTAATTTTCTTCAGGACCTTGAACAGACCATTAGCTCGAGGAGATAGGTTGTACTATCTCAATTGTAGGAATCATTCTTGGCTAAGATGTATCTATACCAAGTTTCTTGAGTGGAAAGAAACGGTTTGCAGGCATGGGTTACCAATTTCTTACTATCTCTGATTGAACTTGGCTATTTTCTTAGTTACAAATTGGTATAGCTCATGCAATTCTTGTGCTCGGTTCACTTCAGATTGACTTTCTTTAGTAGTTGCTAGGGTACCAATCATATCCAAGGGAATGGTAGGGTTAAGGCCATAGATGACCTCAAATGGGGTATTCCTAATAGTGCTATGGACAGTTTGGTTTTATGCAAACTCCACAATTAGTAGGCATAGATCCTAATCCCTTAAGTTCTTTTCTACAACAGCTTTGAGTAGATTGCCTAGTGTCCTATTTACTGCTCCAATCTGGCCATCGGTCTAAGGGTGGCTACTGGAGCTGAATACAAGTTTAGTTGTAAGTTTTCTTCAAAGAGTCTTCCAAAGATAGTTAAAAATTTTTGTGTCTTGATCTGAGATAATAGTCTTTAGTACTTTATGTAGTCAAACAATCTCTTGCGAAAACGAATCTGCAATATATAGAGCATTGTTAGTCCGATGGCACGGAATGAAGTACATTATCTTACTGACATGATCCACTACAACAAAAATAGAATCTTTCCTTTTAGATGTTTGGAGCAACCTTAGGACAAAGTCTATGCTGAGGTCGGCTCAAGGTAAGACTGGTGTTGGCAGTGGCATGTACTCTTCATGGGGTTCTCTCTTCCCCTTAACACATTTGCATACTTCATAACTGTTAATTACCTTATGGACATCCTTGATTAGTAAAAGTTCTCCTTCAATAGGCTAGTTGTATTGGTCTCATCGAAATGACCAAATAATCCTTCGTTATGAGCTTCCCTGATCAATAGTTTATGCATGGAGCAGTTTGGAATACATAGCCTGTGGTCCTTGAATAGATAATCGTCCTTAAGATAATAACCTTTAACAACTACTCTTTCTTGGCATTGTTCAACAATGGGACCAAAGTGAGGGTCAGTAGCATATTGCTCAATGATGAGTGAGAATCTTAGTAATTTTGTCTGCGAGAAAATGTTGACGACCACATTTGCGCTTCCCTTCTTGTGCCGAATAATATACGAGAACCCTTTTATAAATTCTAACCACTTGGCCTGTCTCTTTGAGAGTTTATTCTAACTCTTAAGATACTTTAATAATTTGTGGTTAGTATAAATAATAAGCTTTTGTGGTAACAGATAATGTTGCCAAATAGTGAGGGCTCAGAAAAGGGAGTACAACTTCATCTTGTACACAAAATAGTTCGAGGCAAGAGCACTAAGTTTCTTAGTATAGAAGGCAACGGGTTGTTGCTCCTGCATCAGGATAGCGCCAATTCTCACTCCTAATGCATTACATTCTAATTCAAAGGGCTTTGTCAAAATCTGGCAATGATAAGACAGGTGCTGAGGTGAGTTTTTTGTTGATCTCATTAAAGCTCTGTTTAGCTTAGTTGTTCCACCTAAACCCTGTACTTTTCTTTGTTAACTTGGTCAATGGGGTGGCTATTGTACTAAGTCTTTAATAAATCGCTTATAGAAAGAAGCTAAGCCATGAAAACTTCAGACCAAAGTAACGTTCTTCAGCGTCGGCCATTCAAAAATAGTTCGGATCTTTTCCTCATTTGCTTATATTCCTTCCCTTGACACTACAAACCCTAGGAATATCACCTCTTTTTGGCAAAACGTACACTTCATATTCCCATACAACTTCTTGATTCGCAAAATTTTAAATACTTCATGAAGATGTTGAACATGGTCATTTAGGTCGGCACTATATACTAATATGTTGTCAAAGTATATGACCATACATCTTTCAATTAGGGGTCGCATTACATGGATCATTAACTTCATGAATGTGCTCGACGTATTAGTAAGTCTAAACAGCATAACCAACCATTTGTACGCTTCATGCCTAGTCTTGATGGTAGTCTTCCATTCATCGCCTGGCCTCATGCGAATTTAGTGGTAGCCACTTTACAGATCAATCTTTGAAAATATCATGGTGCCATAAAGCTTGTCTAATATGTTATCGAGCCTTGGTATCGGGTATTTATACTTAACAATAATTTGGTTGATTACTCAGCTATCGATGTACATATGCCATGAAAAATCTTTCTTCAAAACAAGCAGAGTTGGTACAACATAAGAGCTCATGCCCTCCTTTACATATCTTCGCTTTATGAGTTCGTCCATTTGTCTTTTCAACTCGATAGCTTGCTCAGGGTTCATCTTGTAAGCAGGTCTATTTGGTAAGGTGGCACTTAGTTGCAGATTAATACAGTGCTCTATGCCTAGGACTTACAGTAGTCCTCTAGGCAATTCTTTTGGAAACAGGTTGGAAAACTCATTTAGCAAGCTTTGGATCTCTTTTAGAACATCTTGTAATTCCCTCATCTCCAACAATCTCCTAACCAATAGGAATATTGGTTCATCAGCTTTTTTAGTAGACTGGAGCTCTCTTCGGCTCATAACTAAAGTCTTCTTTTTACTAGCTTAAGTGAGTTGGTTATTGGTTTCATTTACTTGGGACGGGGTCAAGGATTGCAACACAATCTTCCTTCCATCCTTAATAAACACATATATGTTCTTATAGCTGTTATGTGTAACATGTTGGTCGAATAATCAAGGTTGTCTAAGTAGTGGATGTGAAGCTCCCATAGGGATGATATCGTATACTACTTCATCCCTGTACATGTTCCCAACATTGAATGGCATGGTCACTTGTTTAGTCACACGTAAAGTATCCTTATCATGAAGCCAGTGCAGCTTATAAGTTTGGAGATGCTTTGAGGTCGGTAGACCTAACCTCTATAGAAAGGATTATGCAACCGCATTAGTATAACTTTTTCCACCTACTATGATTGTGCATAATTAGCCTTTGAGGGTACACTTAGTATATAACAAATTCTCCATCTGGTCCCCTTTAGAATTCAATAAGGAACTCAATATTGGTCTTTGGACTAGGGTCATCACTTCTCCTTAGTTAGTATAGACACAAGTCTCCTCTTCCTTTTTGGCTTTGGGTTTTCCAACATCTTCTTTTTTGGGCTCACTCTTGTTCGTGCTATCTACTATATCTCCTTGGACCACCATGACACGTTGGTTCGGACACTTAGCAACCACGTGTTCGAAGCCTAAGCATTTAAAGCACTTCACCTCACTAGTCTTCCATTCGGAGGTCTACCCTTTCTTATATATTCTCAGGGTCGACCTAGCTTCGGGTCGACTTGTCTAACTGACTAGTACCTACTAGTTTGCTTGGCTGTCTTTAGATCGGTCAATCCTATCCTTGGCCCTGAATGGCCTCCTCAGCTTAGCTTAAACAAGTCGGCGCAGAACTAAAGGTTAGGATAATGTTGACGTAGGTTGACTCAGAACACTTCTCCTCTACCTTTTGACCCTCTGAACTATCTTGACCGCCTCTTCTAATGTAGAAAACCTATGTACTTCTATGATGTTGTGAATCTCATACTTGAGCCTAGAAATGAACCTTGATATTGTATGAGCCTCGGGTTCTTCTACATCAGCCCAGATCATAAGCATCCGGAACTCTCTGATATAGCCATCAACAAATCAGCTTCTTTGGCGAAGCTTTTGCAACTATGCAAATGTATCCTATAGGTAGGTTTCGGGTACAAATCTATCTTTTAATAACCTTTTCATCTCATTGCAGGTTCTAACGCCTTGTCTTCCATCTTTTGCTTTGGTTTTATTCAGATTTTTTCACCACATGATAACATATCCAGTAAACTCGAATGTAGCAAGTTGGACCTTGACGGTATCTTCATACCCATAACATTTGAACCTTGACATTGTCTAATTGTCAAGGGATTCAGCGTCCTCATCCCTATGCTTGGTAATAGTCAACTTCTTCTTCTTCACTAAACTCTTCAACATCCAAATCCTCATCATCTTCCTCGATCTCCTTTAACTCCAATCTTCGTCTAGTAGCTCCTCTAGCTCGAGGGGGTTGAGTTGGGTGATGGGCTCGACCAGCTTGGTCATAACCTCTTTCTTGAATATTTTTAGGTAGATTTTGTGGCTGCATATCTTAGGGTTGTTGTTTGTTAACTTGCATTGCTGTGATTAGGCTCTCAATAAGGTTTGTGAGTCTATCAAGTTTATCATTGATGGATCCTAGGGTATTACTACCATTGTGACCACAACCGGGTTCAACACCATTACTTTGGTCATCGATAACATCGTGAACACTCGAATTTGACATAGTACAATACTTCTCAAATGGATTAATAATTCACTAACAACTTTAGTACATGATAGTCACTCAAATAGAATATAAATATATTTTTTTTGTTTTCGCAATGAGAAACAAAGTAAAAACCGAGTAACAATAAAACCACACTTGCTATCACATAAACATACTGCAGTAGCTATGGAAGGAACACGATATCCACTAACAGTAAAGCAAATCAAAACTTCATTACAACTTTACACAATCCCTTGTGGAACCGTACTTTGATACCAGTGAAATTGATGCATTTTCGGGGTCGGACATATGGAAAGCACTACAACAAACCAAAACAAGAAAACAAATTGGAGGGTTTAGCAAAGTACGGGCAACTACCGAATGGATATGACATACCACTCGATCTTACTTGACTAACAATTCACTAGATATGACACACCGGTCCGAACTGAATGGTCGCTCATCACTACTCTTTGCTAAAGGGAATATATAAGAGTTGAATGATAACAAGAACACTAGGGTTACTTAAGTGAATAATTTCTATATTGATTGGATGATTCTCATGTACAAGAAATTAGGGGTTTATATATCCATCCACCAGGATTACTTTACATGTATGAAAAAACAAAAGGGTATTCTATAATTAGGTTACATGAAACATACTAAAAGGGTAAAAGGGACAAAGAATATTCAATACTTAAAAGAAAAAATCATTTTAGAAAGTTGTGTATAGAGGACATGTGTTACTGAGTGGATGAATATTAAGAATATGATACAAATGAGGTGGAAACAAGAAAGCATTGCAATTAGGGGCTAACCTGATCTGGATCAGGTTGGGGACCAATTAGTTTTGAAGAGAAGTTAGCTCGATTCGAGGTCGGATCGCTATGGTTGGATCGATAGCTTGCCTAGACTATATTCTTAGGCTGTCTTCTAGGATAGAGCATTATTGTTGAATGGGGGAGAATTTGATACAAATAAGGATCTGGGAGTTAGGTTAGTAGGAGAACAGCTCGGGATAAAAGTCCCTATCTTGGCTATGGCCTAGAGCTAGTATCCTTTGAGCAAATCCTTAGAGTCCTCTAACTTGGCTACACATGATCGATCTAGGGGGTTGATTCCTATGACTTCGGGGTTGGATACACGAAAAAACACTACAACGAAGAGACAACAAAAGGAAATTAAGAAAAGTTAGTAAAGTTGAGGCAGTTAGTAATTAGATATGATGTACTAATTGATCTTACTTGGCCTATAGTTCACCTGATATGACTCATTAGTCCAAATTGAAGGGTCATTTGGTAGTGAAAACACTAAGGTTTCTCAAATGGAAACTTGTATAATAAATTCTAATAATCAAGTTATCATTTCGTTAAGTAGGGGTTTATATACTCACCCCATTAGGGTTACTTTACATGTATGAAAAGATAAAAAAAGTATTATACAAATAGGATACATAAAACATGCTAAAAGGGTAAAAGAGATAAAGAATATCTTGTACGGAAAAGTAAAGAATCCTTCTAAAATGTCATGCCAAAAGACACATGTTACATAGTGGCTGGTCGTTCTAAATTTGTAGTATAAATTGGATAAAATGAAGAAAAGAGGGAGTTTGCACTTAGGGGCCAACTTGATCTGGATCAAGTTAGAGCTCGGTCAGTCATTTGCTAGAGTACTCAACTTGGGATGGGATTGGACGTTAGTAAGTGGCTTGGGAGCTCAACTTGGATAGCCTTTGGAGGCTATTTGCTCAATTATTACGTCATGGCATAATTGTTTGATAAGTCTGGCACACGTGACTACTTAGTAGTTAGATCACCAATAGTAGGAAACATAGAGGTCAAGGTAGGAATTCTCGTCTTAGATGGGGCTTCAAGATAATATCCTTTAAGTGAGTCCCGAGAGTCTTCTCTATGTGTAATTGGTCAAAAGGGTTGATTCCTATAATCTACTAAGGGGTTAGAAGGATTTGTCGTTAAATCTAAAGTGGTCTTTTGTTCTTAGTCTTCTAGGGCACTTGTAGGATCTTCTTCTTCTAGTTGGTAGGGAATTAGATTGGACACATTAAAAGTGGAAGAAATACTATAGTCATTAGGCAAGTTGATCTAGAAGGCATTACGGTTGATCTTCTTCAGAATCTTAAGTAGACCATGAGCTCATGGAGATAACTTATTTTGTCTTAAGTATAGAAATCATTCTCGATTGAGGTGAATCTATACTAAGTCTCTTGGCTTGAAAGAAACAGGTCAGCGACCTTCACTACTAATCTCTTATTGTCTTTAATTGAACTTAGCAATCTTCCTTATCACAGTTTGGTATAGCTCTTGCAATTCTTGGGCTCGGTTGACTTTAGATTAACTTTCTTCAACAACTGCGGGGTTACTGATCAGATCTAGGGGGATAGTGGAGTTGAGGCCATAGACGACCTCGAATGGGGTCTTCACAGTGGTGTTATGGACGGTTTGGTTGTATGCAAACTCTACAATTGGTAGATATAGATCCTAATCTTTCGAGTTTTTTTTTTCCCATAACAGCTCTAAGTAAATTTCCTAACGTTCTGTCCACCACTTAAGTTTAGCCATTAGTTTGGGGGTGGCTACTGGAGTTGAACACAAGTTTAGTTCCAAGTCTTCTCCAAAGGGTCTTCTAAAAGTAACTAAAAAAAAATTGTGTCCTGATTTGAAACAATAGTCTTTGGTACTCCATGTAGTCGGATAACTTCTTACAAAAACAAATCAAAAATACATAAAGCATTGTTAGTTTAATGGCATGAAATGAAGTATGCCATTTTGTTGAAGTAGTCCATTACAACAAACATAGAATCTTTTCCCTTACATGTCTAGGGCAACTCTAAGATAAAGTCCATACTGAGGTTAGCCTAAGGTAGGTTTGGTATTAGCAGGGGCATACATTCTCCATGGGTTCTCTCTTCCTCTTAGCTCTCTTGCATATTTCGCAACTTCCAACTACTTTGTGAACATACTTAGCTAAACTAAGCTAGTAAAAGTTTTCCTTCAATAGATTAGTTGTTTTAGTCTCTTTAAAATGACTAGATAACCCACTACTATGAGCTTGCCTTACCAACAGCTCATACGTGGAATAGTTTGGTATATATAGCCTTTAGTCCTTAAATAGAAAGTCATCTCTAAGATTATATCCTCCAATTGCAACTCTTTCTTGGCGCTACTTAAGAATGCGACCGAAATGAGGGTCATGAGCATACTGCTTAGTGATAAGTGAAAATCTCATCAACTTTGTCTACAAAGTGGTTAGTAAGATTTGTCAACGTGACAGAGTATCAGCGACCATGTTAGTGCTTCCTTTCTTGTGTTGGATCACGTAATAGAAACCCTCCATGAACTCTTGCTACTTAGCTTGCCTCTTTGAAAGTTTGTTTTAACTTTTAAGATGCTTCAATGACTTATGGTCAGTGTAAATAACAAACTCTTATGATAGTAAGTAGTGTTGCCAGATAGTAAGAGCTTGAAAAACAGTACTACTCTTTCTCGTAGATAGAATAATTTAGTGTAGTACTACTAAGCTTCTCACTATGGTAGGCGACGAGTCATCATTTTTGCATTAGGACGACATCAATTGTAATGCCTAATGCATCAAATTCCAATTTAAAGGGCTTGTTAAAATCTGGTAATGATAGAATAAGTGCAAAGGTAAGCTTCTCTTTAATCTCTTTAAAACTTTGTTCAGCTTGATCGCTCCATTTGAACTTGTAGACACCCCATTTTTGCTTCGCTTTTTTATTTTTTTCAAAATTTCTTGAATAAGATAAAAGGTCCTAAATTAGGAAAAATATTTTTAAAAAATAAATAGAAAAAATAGAAAATTTCGGAAAACACTAAAAATAGAAAAATTTTGAAAAAGTCACAAAAAATTGAAAAAATAGAGGATTTAGGAAATTTAGAAAATAATAAACTTTTAGATAGTTTAATAGAGTGGAGTTTTTAATTTAGGTAAAGAAATAAGGAGAGAGTCATTGAGTTTGGGTTTAGATTTGAATCTAGTTCAAGCTGATTTTATCCATACTCGTACATATGAATAAGTGTTGAACTTAGAAGTTTTTATTTTGTGATTTTGATAAGAACAAATGACTAATCAAATATTGTTCTAAAACCAATTTGTAAGAACTCTACTAATTATATCTTTTAAGGAAATATAGTTAATCTAAGAAATATCTTTGCAATTTATTAAAATTGATTCTACTTTTAGTGAAAGAAGAAGAAGTTATTAGGCACTGTTTAAGTTTACATTGTTGGCTTTTCTAGTTTGAACCGTCTAGCTAGTTGTGTTAGAACCGAGTGGTTGTGCTAGAACTAGCTTACTGGTTCCTTCAGGTATTCTATGATTAGTGTGGTATGTTGAATTGTCTGGCTGGTTGTGCATGGACCGTGTAGCTGGTTGTGCATAAACCGTGTAGCTAGTTGATGAAGATTAGAATGGTGTGTTGGACTGTAAGGCTAGTTGAGCATGGACTGTCAGGCTGATTGATGAAGGTCAATAGGGCTTGTTGAACCATGCGACTGGTGACTTGAAGACCACCCGAATGGTTACCTCATTTAAATGAACCATCCAGCTGGTCCCACTTGAACCGTCTGGCTAGTCTACACAAAACTTAGCCATTATAGTGCATTTAATGCAAGTTGAACAGGACCAACTATTGGATTTTTGCAAAGGGATATAAATGCGATTTTGTGGGCAATTAAAAGACAATCAATAGAGCTATAATCCTATAATTATTCCTCTTGTCTACTTGTACTTAATTTCAATTGTCTTGTGCTCATAATCTGTAATCCTTTATAAACCCTAGTATAGTGCTAAGCTTCATATTTGCAGCTTTTATTCAAGAAAGCACTACGTTTAGTATTTGTAAGTGGCCGTGATTGAGAGATTATTAAAGTTAGAGATTAGGTGTAGGCACTTGTGCCTTTGAGATTGATATTAATAAAATCACATATGAACACCTCAGTTGAGGCATTGGGTGATCATGGAGAGTAGGAAGTGGTCCGAACTTTACATTAAAATTCCAGGCTTGATTTCTTTATCCCTATCTTTTTTATTTTTAGCACATGTCATTGTTTTATTATTATCTTGATTAGACTTATTGTTGGTTTATTTCAATATTGCATTCTTTTAGACTCTTAATTCAAGAAATTGGCATTAAAGTGAAATTTTGGCATTAAACTCAATTCACCTCTCCTCTTGAGTTTCTAGTGTAGTAATTCAATAAGGCATAGGCCAATGATTTAATAAATAAGCATATGGACATGGCATTGGGTTTAACTTTGAATCAGGGGTTCAAATCTCACTAGAAGTATAAAAATGCCTTTTATTTATTCTTTTTCTTCATACAATGCATTGCTACATGTTAAGAGATCATTGGGCCATGTGTCTAGTCATAACACGTGGTACTTTGTGATTGGCCTTGACAATACATTTTCCTTCCTCCTTCTTCTCTTTCCTTTTCTTTCCCTCCCTTTCTCATTCAGAAACACATTTACACAGAGTAAAGGAAGGTCCTCTCTCTCTTTCGGACATCCCTTCTCCTCTCTCTCGAATAAAACATATACAGATAGACAGCAACGTAAATCTTTCTCTCTCGTTTACTTTATAGTTTGATCTTACTCCTTTCTAAAAACCACCCATACAACATAAGGAGACATATCAACCGAACAGCAACAACAAGCAACCCCTAGCTGCTGCCATCCAAGCCATTCGATCCTCTTCCTTTCGTGTACATAGTGAACCACAGCAACTTTGACCACATCCCATCAACTGCTGTGCCATAACCCATGCTCCTGTACACTACATAGCAACCCCCATCCTTTATTGAATACCCACAACTACAGATTCACACGCATACATACACATACTAGACAATCTGGACCGATTACATAACCATTCTCTTACACGATACACTTAGATCTGTGACACCACAATAGCGGACCTAATCCCCGACCCTTCTCTCTCTTTCTTGCAACCCAACAGCCGCCTCCACACACCAAACAGCAATTAAACCATACGATTTGCACCATAAGCACATCACCGCAACCTCCACTAGCCATCGCCTAAGCACTGACCACTACTAATCTACCACCTTAGGCAATGGTGCTGAGGTAAACCCACAATCTTCAATCCAATAGCAACAAAAATGGCTTTTCTTGATCATTTTGGCCTCCAACGCACTACTCTAATCGCTGTCATCATTTACTTTGGAGTCGACCCAAATCCATAACTAACCTGAATGGGGATCTGACTTGACACCCAGTTTACCAATATTGACCCACACCTGCCTCAGCATTTTGGTTCAGCCTCGTTTTTAGTTTCAGCCCATGTTAATATATATTTTTAGTTTTTTGTTTGTTTATTATTGTAATTTGTAACCAATAAAAAAAAAACAAAAATAGACAAAAGAAAGAAAAAGAAGAAGAAGGAAAACGTCATAAAAATAAAAAAGAAAGGAAAAGAAAAAGAGAAAAGCTTAGTTTTATTTATTTATATTTTAGAGAATAAAAACTAATAAGTATAAAATAAATAAAAATAAAAATAAAAATAAAATGAACAAATCGTCTTATTACTTAGAAAAACTATTTGTCCAATAAAATAAAAAATAAATCTCCCTTTTTTCAAACTAAAGCATTTTAGAATTTTCAAAAAATAAAACTCTAATTAGGACCATTAGAAATTTTCCTTAAGTAAATTGAAATGGGTAAAAATGTAAACTCGGTCTTTTTTCAAAAATTAAAATCAACCAACCTGCTAATATTTTTGGTGAATGAACTACAGAAATTTGATTTTGAATATTAAGTACGTAGGCATTTGCATGCAAATACGAGGCAACTTTAAATATGGAATTTTTTCTTCCATATTTGTAAATAATAATTCATTAATCCTTTTATAGGTGTTATTTACATATAATTAGATATTTTGTTATTATAAGGGTATGTTGAAAGGTAAATTTAAATTTGGAGAGATTAAAAGTGGTATCCATTTAGGGTTTAAAAAATTAACCCGTAGATCCAGATTGTTGGTTTTCAAAAATCAGTTTTATCGAAAAGACCAGCAGCTAAATTATAACCAATCTAACCAATTGGTTATAATTTAACTCTTTTTCTCAAATCCAGTTGGGTGGCGGCTCCAAAATATTTCCAAAGTTAAAAAAATCGATTTTCTTTAAACCCTAATTGTGAGTCAATATTAAATGAGTATGATTTAATATTGATCAGTATGAAGAAGACTTATTTATAAAAACTGGAAAAAAACTAGGCTCGACAATTTGGCGACTTTACTAGGGATGTCAAGAGAGTTAGCCACTTAAAATACTTTCTGAAATTAAGTTTGTCTTTTAAAATACCCCTATTATTTATTTGTTATTTGTTTATTTAATTCATGTAAATAGATGTTGTTTTTTGCCATATTCATTTTTGCATGCATTATACTAGGGACATAAGGGAATGTTTACATCAGGGATACATGGTAGATATGATCAAACCCAGGCTATCTTAGGATCATAGGAAGGGGGTTATTGTATAGGTTTTGGGTGCTCTGGTGTAACTACCACTTGGGGTTGATTAGGCCACCTCTATTTAAGTTTAATGCAACCAATGAAAGTGTTCTTTAACAAGTGAGGTCACAAAGCTTAAGGACCTTTTAGAACCTATCCTAATGGTATGCACTCCCCTTTAAGCTTGAGTAAATACACTATTCTTAAGAATTGCAACCTACTAATCATTTAAGAGCTTTAATGTAATCAAGTTTTTGAAAATAATGGTAGGGTTACAACTTAAGGAGTAATGTATTAACTTAAATGATCCTAACATTTGCATATTTCCATGTACTTTCTTTAGTTGCATTGGTAACTGATTCTTGTCCATAAAATGTGTAGACCTAGGACAGCAGACTACTAAGCAAATGATTAGAGAACTAATGGGCTACAAGACATCTTTAGGATTAGCGAGCAGCTACTAAACAATGAGATTGCTTACTTAAAGGAAAGATCAAGTATTCCAAAGCTCACAACCAGTCCTTAAGGGCCCTTTTAGCACAGGTCATTGGGGAAACCTATGAAATGTTAGAGGACCGTAAGGCTTATCTACGAGACTTAATTTTGAGTTTTTTCCAGAGAGCTTAGAATAAATGTCAAGTTCCAAAATAAATGTTAGGTTTTTTGCCTTTGTTTTTTTATATTTTGATCTTTCACAATAATAAAAGTTCTCTTTAGTTTATCGTTTCTTTTATTCTTTAACATTCCGTTCTTTATATAGTACTTATCTAACCATTATTCCTTCTCATTTAGGGAAATATGAATAAAATTCATAGACTTGTAAATAGAACCTTAAAAATCACCATTTTTATTTGTAAATTTTATTTTATTGGTTCTTGTAAAATAAAACTTTATCTTTCGCTGTCTCTCTTAGAGAAAAAAAAAAGAAGAAAAAAATTTTGAAAAAATGAAAATGAAAAGAAAAGTTGCTAATGGCTATAAATCCTCGTGGGCTTAAGGAGCTAACTCAAGTTCAGGACTTTGGCCTACTCAAGTAGCTAGCCCAAACGCTCAACTTCTAACATATACAAGGCCCTTCAACCTATTAAGGAAGCTAACATGAGCCCCTTGGCCTATTCAACCTAAACATTAGCCCCTTAACCCATTCAATCTAAATATTAACCTTAGACCCATTTAAGTAACTTACCTAAACATAAGTCACTTAGCCCATTAAGGCAGTCAATCTGAACATAAACAACGGCCCATCAAGGTAGTTGACTCAAACACAGTCCTCAGCCCATAAAGGTAACTAAGCTAAGCTATAACCTTTGGTCTATTTAGAAAGCTAAGCTTAACCATAAACTAAGCCAAAACATAGAGTCAAATACTAAGGCATGTCAATTTCTTCTGTAGGGCAAATAAAATATAGATTCCTCCTTAAGAAATCAATAACTCATTTTTAAAAGGTTTAGAATGAAAAGAGACAAACTATATCTTATACACTAACCTAAAACACTTTGAGAGTTGAACAACATAATGGTGAGGATACTTTATACTCATTCCTTAAAGGAGGTCCACTTTGAATGTACAACATAGATTAAAATGAAGTTAGGCATTCATTTTTAAATCCTAAACACAATTATATCTTGTAACCCCATTGAACTTATTTGGAGAATTTTCAAATTTAAACCCTATTAAGAACCGCCTTACAATGGGGCAATTTGGAGGTTAGGGTTATTGATTAAGAGATAAAGGTAAAATTGGTTTATGCTTGCTTAAGTAACGTTAATTTAAAAATGATTTTTGTTTCTAATAAATTATTTTTCATTGAAATGAAAAAGAGCCAATTCCTTTTGAAACACCTTAGGCCTATATACATCTTACCTGAGCCTATACGGTAGAAATCCATAGATTTAGGGCCTTGAAATCACTTAAAAGGAAAAAGCTCAATAATGGAGACAATTACTCTTAGGGCAAAAAAGAAGAGAGAACAGTAAGAGATAATGGGGCAAAGCAATTAAAAAAAGAGAGAAAGAAAGAAAAAAAAAAGAAGAGAAAAGAGGTCGAAAAATTGGGCTTAAGTTTAAGATGAAAAGCCCTAAGAGATACATCACATCCTAGTAGGGGTAGCAAAACTAAATTAAAAAGCTAGGAATCGAGGCCCAAATAGCCCAAAAAACGCAAGGCCTTAAATCATAGTTTAGAAACCCAAAATCACTATATCCACTCTGAAGCCTTCCTTACCTATATTGAATCACATGAGGCCTTCTCACCTACAATACAACCCTTACACAATAAAAGCTCTTCCGATCTTAAAAAATAATTCATCTTTAATAAAAATTGTTTTTGAAACTGGAGGAAGCATACTTCTAATTTTTCCTTATGGTTCTTGACTTGTACACCTAGGATAAATAAAAATATTTCTTTCAGATTAGGGCTCTTCATTAGTCCTTTTTGAAACCTTTAGACCAAAATTCTAAATTCATAATGTTGAATAAAAAAGGACCTAACATATTGATCAAAGCGTATCACTTACAAAATGGACTATAATTTTTTGGAACTGTAGTCAAGAGCGAAATCTAAATTGAGAGCTAGCAAGGAATTCCTCTTTGACTAATTAATCATGGGTTATCTTTTCCTCAAGAAAGGAATGTTTAAAATCATAAAGGCCTACGAAGTAGCCTAACATCAAGGTCAGGGGCATTGAAAAAACCCATATGGTTTCCAAAGAAAGAGGTGATTATAAATTTGTTCCTTAAATAAAAATTTATAACCATTAGTAAACTCTAAAAAAAGAAAAGAAAAAGAGAGATAAGGAAAACAGGAAGAGAGAGAAAGTAAAGGCTTGTCACTAGGTTTTTGTCTAATCCATGTTAGCTTAAGTGGCCAAGCTTTCAATTCATGTCATCTGTATCCTTTTCAAGGGTGTCATTTTTTTTAAATTAACCATAATATTATAGATCATTCTTCCCTAATTGCAGTTTTTAATATCCTTTAACTCTTTTTTAAATCAAGGGGCTTATCCCTATTTCCTTTTTCATAAACCGTTTTTTTTTTCAACAATTTCCTTGTAAATATTTTTCCAAGTTAAGAAGTTTTTCAAACTGGTTGCTTTCTTTTCCTCACTTCTTCAATCCTTCATCACATTCTTCTTACAGTTTCAACCAGCCTTTAAGCTACTATCCCATCTTTCATTTTTAGGGATCTCGCTAGCCTTTAGGGCATGATCCTATCTTTCTTTCTAGGGTACTAGCTAGCTTTCAAAGCATTACCCTTGCTTTCATCAATTCCTCTTAGGGTTTAAGTTAGCTCTTAGAGCGTTGTCCCCTCTACTATTCTTTTCAAGGTTTTAACCAACTCTTAGAGCACTATCCCATCTTCTATTCCTTTTAGGGTTCCAGTTAATTCTTGGAGCGCTGACCCATCTTCTATTCTTTTTAGGTTTCTAGCTTGCCTTTATGACATTGTCCTATCTTTCTAGGATGCTAACTAGCTTTTAGAGCGCTATCTCATTTTCTATTCTTTTTAGGGTTCTAGCTAGCCTTTAGGGTACTATCCCATCTTTCTAGGGTTCTAGCCAACTGTTAAAGTGCTACCCCTTCTTTTGTAAATTTCCTCTAGGGTTTTTAGTGAGCCCATAAAGCATTTTCCTTACCAATAGCAAGCATATAGGGTACCTCCCTTACCAATATTCTTTCCTTTACCAATATTCTTTTAGCGAGCCTATAGGGTACTTCTCTTGGCCAATTCCTTTTAGCAATCCCATAGGGCGCTTTTCTTTACCAATATTCTTTCAGCGAGCCCGTGCGGTGCTTCTCTTCATCAATTCCTCATAGAAAACCCATGAGGCGCTTCTCTTCGTCAATTCCTTTTAGCGAGCCCATAGGGCGTTTCTCTTCACCAATTTCTTGTAGCAAGCCCATAGGACACTTTTCTTCACCTATATTCCTTTAACGAGCCCGTTGGGTGCTTTCCTTTACCAATTTCTTTGAAGTGAGCCCATAGGGCGCTTTTTTTCATCATTGATTCCTTGTCGCGAGCCTATAAGGCGCTTTTGCTCACCAACTTCTTTTTATCAAGCCCATACGACTCTTCCCCTCTAGTTTCTCCTTCTTAAGATCTTAATGAGCCCATAGAGCACTTCTCTTCACCATTTTCTTTCAAAAGAGCCCATAGGGCGCTTCCATTTGCCAATTTTTCCTTATAAGCCTTAATTAGCCCTTAGGGTACATCCCTTTACCAACCTCTCTCAAGTGAGCCCATAGGGTGCTTCCTTTTATCATTGATTCCTCTTAGCGAGCTCTTAGAGCGCTTCCTTCAAAACAATTTAGGGTTGCTAGTCCCCTAAAGACACTTTTGCCTAGGTTAGTTAGCTCAAAGTAGTACGACCAGGTTTCTTTCTAGAATTGATTCCAATTCAGGGTTACTAGTCTCCAAGAGCCAATCCAGCCTAGGTTAGTTAGCTTAAAGCAACATGACTAGGTTCCTTTCCAAAATTGATTCTAATTTAGGGTTGTTAGTTCTCTAGAGACGCTCTCGCCTAAGTTAGTTAGCTCAAAGTAGCACTACTAGGTTTTTTTCCAAAATCGATTCTAATTTAGGGTTGCTAATCCTTGAGAGATGCTGTTACCTAGGTTAGTGAGCTTATAAGAGCATGGCTAGGATTTCTAAATCAATTCCAATTCAGGGTTGCTAGTCCCCTAGAGATGCTCTCGCTTAGGTTAGTTAACTCAAAGCAACATAACCATGTTTCTTTCTAAAATTGATTCCAATTCAAGATTGTTAGTCCCTATGTTAGAGAGCTTAAAGGAGCACAACTAAGTTTTCCAAATTGATTGCAACTTAAGGTTATCAGTCCCCAAGAGACACTTTTGCCTAGGTTAGTAAGCTCAGAAGAGCATGATTAGGTTTTCTAAATCAATTCCAACTTAAGGTTGCTAGTTCCTGAGAGATGCTCATGCTTAGGTTAGTAAGCTTAGAAGAGCACAACTAGGTTTTTCAGATTGATTCTAGTTTAGGGTTGTTAGTTCCTGAGAGATGCTCTCATTTCGGTTAGTGAGCTTAGAAGAGCACAACTAGGTTTTCCAAATTGATTTCAGCTTAGGGTTACTAGTTCCTAGATACGCTCCTGCCAAAGTTAACGAGCTAAGAACAGCATGATTAGGTTTTTTAGATTGATTTTAGTTTAAGGATGCTAGTCCATGAGAGACACTTTTACCCAGGTTAGTGAGCTTAAAAAAGCATGAATAGGTTTTTCAAATTGATTCTAGTTTAAGGTTACTAGTTCCTGAGAGATGCTCCCAACTAAGTTAGTAAGCTTAGAAGAGCACAACTAGGTTTTCCAAATCAATTCCAGTTTAGTGTTGCTAGTCCTCGAGAGATACTCTTGCCTTGGTTAGTTAGCTCATAAAGGTATAACCAAATTTTCAACATCTCTCCAAGGTTTTAACCAGCTCAAAAAGCGCTTGCTCGTTCACCTTAGTTTAACAACTCATAAGGGCACAACCAGGCTTCAGTTCTTTTTTTAGTCTCTTGGCTAATGTCTCCTCTCTCTTTTCACTATCCACCAAAATCCCTAGTGGACTAAACCTAAGACAGCTAACTAAGGCACTCCCTAGGACAAATTCCACCTTTAGGGAAAAAATAATCTTTTTTTGTCTTTGTAACAAAAATTTGCTTAAACTTCACTATAAAGAGAAGCAACCGTAGATATCCCATTTCTTCCCTCCTTTTTATATTTTTTCAAAATTTTTAGAATGAGATAAATGGTTCTAAATTAGGAAAAATATAAAAAAATAGAAAATTAAGAAAAAAAAATAAATTTAGAATAAATAAGAAAGTTAGGAAAAATACCAAAAAATAAGAAATTTAGAAAAAAAAAAATAGAAAATTTAGAAAAACACAAAATATAGAAAAATTTTGAAAAAGTCACAAAAACTAGAAAAAAAAATTGAAAAAATGGAGGATTTAGGAAATTTAGAAAATAATAAACTTTTAGATAGTTTAATAGAGTAGAGTTTTTAATTTAGGCAAAAAATAAAGATAGGGTCATTAGGCTTAGGCTTAGATTTGAATTTAGCTTAAACTGATTTTGTCTATATATACAATTTAATTGCACATATAAACAAGACATAGGTCAATAGCTTAATGGATAAGTATATGGACATGGTATTAGGTTTAACTTAGGATCAAGGGTTCAAATCTCAGCAGAAGCATAAAAATGTCTTTTATTTTTTCTTCTTCATACAATGCATTGCTACATGTTAAGAGATCATTGGGCCACGCGTTTGGTCTTAACACGTAGCACTCTGTAATTGGTCTTAACAACACATTTTCCTTCCTCTTCCTCTTTACTTTTCTTCCCTTCCCTTTATTTTTCAAAAACACATATACACACAGAGCAAAGGTGTTTGGGTGGGGGTTCTCTTTCTCTCTCGGACGTCCACTCTTCTCTCTCTTGAATAGAATACAAATAGACAGACAATAACCCAAATCTCTCTTTCTCTCATCCACTTTGTAGTTCGATCCTAATCCCTTATAAAAACAACCCATACAACACAGGGAGGCACATCCATCGAACAGTAGCAACAAGCGACTCCCCTAGCTGCTACCATGTAAGCCACTCGATCTTCAACCTCTTACTCATATACTAAACCACAGTAACTCTAACCATATCCCATCGATTGCTGCTCCACAACCTATACGCTTACACACCACATAGCAGCCCCCATCCTTTGCCAAACACCCACAACCACCGATTCACACACACACACAGAGCAATCTGGACCGATCACATAGCTACTCTCCCAATTGATACATTCAAATAGACGACACTACAATGGCGAACCCAATTTCTGACCCATCTCTCTCTCTCTTGTATCCTAGCAGCTGCTTCCATACCTTAAATAATGATCAAACCATACAATTTGCACCACAAGCACATTACCGCAACTTCCATTAGCTACCACTTAAGCATCAACCACCACCTTAAGCAGTAGTGCTTAAGTAAACCCATGATCTTCAATCCAATAGCCACAAAAGTAGCTTTTCTTGATCGTTTTGGCTATTGAAACGGCCTCTGAAGCACTACTCTAGTCACTGCCATCATCTACTCCGGAGTTGACCCGGATCCATGATCGACCTGAATGAAGATCTGACCCGACGCCCAATCTACTAGAACCGACCTGCGCTTCCTTGAGCATTTTGGTTTGGCCTTGTTTTTAGTTTCCGCCTACATTAATATATATTTTTAATTATTTTATTTTTTTGTTTGTTTATTATTGTAATTTGTAACCAGTAAAAAAAAAAGGAAAGCAGATAAAAGAAAGAAGAAAAAAGGAGGAAAAATAAAAAAAAAGAGAGAAAAGTTTAGTTTTATTTATTTTTTAGAGTATAAAAAAATAATAAGGATAAAATGAAATAAATAAAATAAATAAAAATGAACAAATCGTTTTATCACTAAGAAAAACCAATTTTCTAATCAAATAAAAAATAAATCAATTTTTTTTCAAACTAAGGAGCTTTAGAATTTCCAAAAAATAAAACCTTAATTAGGATCCTTAGAAATTTTCCTTAAGTAAATTGAAATGGGTAAAAGCGTAAACTCGATCTTCTTTAAAAAATTAAAATCAACCAACTTGCTAATGTTTTTAGTGAATGAAATATAGAAATATAATCTTGAATAGTAGATACGTTAGCACTCATTCGTAAATATGAGGTGACTTAAAATATGGAAATTTCTATTTTTTCCATATTTAATTCATTGATCCTTTTTTTGGTGTTATTTACAAATAATTAGATATTTTGTTATTATAAGGGTATATTGAAAGGTAAATTTAAATTTAGAGAGATTAAAAGTGGTACCCGTCTAAGGTTTAAAAAATTAGTCCTTATATTCAGATCTTTAGTTTTCAAAAATTGTTTTTAACAAAAAGTTGGTTTTATCGAAAAGACTAGTAGCTAAATTATAATCAATCAATCCAATTGGTTATAATTTAATTCTTTTTCTCGATTCTAGTTAGGTAGCTACTCCAAAATGTTTTCAAAGTTAAAAAAAATTGGTTTTTCTTTAAATCTTAGTTGAGGGTTAATATTAAACGGGTAGGGTTTAATATTGACTGGTTTAAAGAAGAGTTATTTATAAAAATCGGGAAAAAACTTAGCTTGACAAAACCCATCACTCTTCTTTATCAGTTTGGTCAAGGGGTTAGCTATGATATTGAAGTTTTTAATGAATCATCTATAAAAGGAAGTTAAGACATGAAAACTTTGAAATTTAGTGATATTTTTCAGCGTCGACCACTCTAGAAAAGGTTGGATCCTTTCCTCATCTACCTAGATTTTTTCCCCCTAACACTACAAACTTAAGAAAAATCACTTTATCTTGTTAAAATGTACGCTTCTTCAAATTCCCATATAACTTCTTAGCTCATAAAATATTAAAAACTACTTAGAGATATTGAATATGGTTGTTTCGATCGGCACCCTATACATAGTTGTTAAAATCACGAGTCAAAAGTACGTTTCTACGAGTTTATGATTTTATAGTTTTTTTCTTAGTTAAAATAGATGTAAAATCGTTTATGTGCAAACTTTTGATAAAATTATGAACTTTGATATACGATTCTATAAACTTACGGTTTTACCGATTTTGTATGATTCGACCTATTTTATACGATTCTAACGATTCTATACATTTAAATAAATAGTAAAATCGCGATTTTGACAACCATGACTGTATACTAATATGTCACTAAAGTACATAACCACACATCTTCCGATCAAAGGGTGCATCACATAGTTCATTAATCGCATGAATGTGCTTAGCATGGTCAGTCCGAATGGCATAACTAACCATTCATAAAGACCATGCCTAGTCTTGACAGCAGTCTTCCGCTTATTACTTGGTCTGATGTGAATTGATGGTAATCACTTCGTAGATCAATCTTCGAAAACATCTTGGTGCTATGAAGCTCATCTAACATATTATCAAGCCTTGGTATTGGGTATTTGTACTTGATAGTGACACGATTGATTGCTTAGCTGTTAATGCATATATGCCTTAAACCATCCTTCTTTTGAACGAGCATAGTTGGTACAGCATAAGGGCTTATTCTCTCTCTCACATATCCTCACTCTATGAGCTCATTTACTTGTCTTTTCAGTTCAGCAACTTACTAAGGTTTCATTCTGTAAATAGATCAATTTGGTAAGGTGACGCTTGGTTGCAGATCAATACAGTGCTCTATACCTTAGATTAGGGGTAGTCTATTAAGCAGTTCCTTAGGAAACAGGTCAGAAAACTCATCAATTAGCCTTTAGATTTCATTTGGAACATCTTTCAAATCTCTCATCACCAATAATCTTCTAATCAACAGAAACATAAGCTCATTAACCTTCTTACCAGCTTGAAGTTCTCTTTAGCTCATCACTAAGGCCTTCTTCTTACTTGCTTGGGTGAGTTCATTATGGGTCTTATTTACTTGGGTTAGAGTCATGAGTTACAACACAATCTTCCTTCCTTCCTTCCTTAACAAAGGAATAGCTATTCTTGTACCTAGTACCCGCTATGAGTAATACATCGGTCGAACAACCAAGGTCGCCCAAGTAATAAATGTGAAGCCCCCATAGGGATGATATCATGTATTGCTTCATCCTTATACACATTCCCAACACTGAACAGCATAGTTACCTGTTCAGTTACATATTCAGTCATATGCAAAGCACCCTTATCATGAAGCCAATGTAGCTTATGAGGTTAGAGTTGCTTAGAGGTCCGTAGACTTAACCTCTACACTAAGGACTATGTTACTACGTTAGTACAACTTCCTCCATATACTATGATGGTATACAATTGTCTTTTGATGGTACACTTAATATGAAACAATTTTTCTCTCGTCTTCCTTAGAGTTTGATAGGGAACTCAGTACTCATCTTAGTATTAAAGTCATCACTTCTCCCTAGTTGGCGTAAAAATAGGTCTTCTTTTCCTCCTTGGCTTCAACTTTTCCAATATCCTTTTCCTTCTTAGGCTCGCTTTCGACAGTGCTATCCATTACATTTCCTTGGAGCACTATGATACATCAGTTTAGAAATTCAATAGCTACGTGTTTGAAGCCTAAGCATTTAAAACACTTCACCTCGCTGGTCTTTCGTTTGAACATTTACCCTCATATGTCCTCGGGGTCCATCTGGCCATAGTTTGGCTCAGCTAGCTTACTCGGTCCTCCTAGCCTGTTCAGTTATCATCAGGTCGGTCAATCCTAATATAAATCCTGTAGGTGAACACATGGAGCCCAATATCACATGAAAACCAATAGGTGGGTCTAAGCTGTGAGATGGCCAAAAAATAAATGATAGTTGAGGGTTTTAGCGAATCTGTAAGCCTACTAACTGGATATGATGCACCAGCTAAATTCTACATAACCTAAGACTTACTGAATGTGACAAATCGGTCCAAGTGATAGTGTTGCTTGTCACAATCCTTGCTAAAGAGATTGATAAGAGCTAGTAAAAAAGAGCTTTCCAAGAGAAAAGACTCAAAGGTTTTTCATTAATTGTTTAAATCTATCTAAAACCCTATACAAGTGTTTTACTTATATAAAAGGGATAAAGTTGTAAATAAAATGACTAAACAATGCCCTAGTAGCATTCCAATTATTACAAATGAAACATAAACGACAACTATGGGAAAATATAAGAAATGGGGAAATCCAAATAATATAAGTAAAATGGGTAACTGTATAAGATTTTTGGGTGAGGGGTTGATGTTTGATTTTGAGGAGCTTTTGGAGACTTTAGAGCTTTGATTTGTGTAGACCTGATTTTGGATGATCTGTCTTATTTAAGGCTGATCTGATATGTTCATGGTTGATCCGACATGACCAAGGCTAGCCTTGCATGGCTAGAGTAACCTGATATGGCAGTGGCCGACTTTGCATGGTCGGGATGATTTGATATAGATGTGGCTGACCTATTTGATATGACTCGGTGTGATCAACTTGATATGGAGCTAATTAACCACATTGAGCAAAACTGGCTGAGCTGACTTAGGCAAGCATATCGATCTCGATAAAGCAGTATGGAAAGGTACGGTAGGATAGTCCTATAGAACGGAATAGGGTGGTGCAAAGGAAGTTAGTAGAGCAAGACAAAACCATTTAGACTAGAGTAGAGCACACCGATCTGATCAAGGTAGGCTTAGAAGGGTAGAGCAGACCTAACTAGAGTAGGGTAAGGTGGATTTAGTATAGTAAGGAAGACCAAGCAAAATAGGGCACAAATAGTAGGCTGAGATAGAACTTGTAGAGTATGTCAAGTCTTTCGATGTTGCCATTATTCATAGATGGGTCTGTAGGAGAGCTCAATTAGGGTAGAGTAGGGCATGTTCAACATTACAAGGTAGACCTAATAGAGCGGGGAAAGGTATCTAACATTGATAGAGCTTATAAAAAGGTCATCCATTCATACAGATCTCGTGAGTAAGCCTCTCATGTAGTTTGAGACCTAGCATGGCATTGGGTCAGTACTTAGTATCTTATCAATTCCTCTTCTCATCTCAGCTTAAACAGGTTGGCACGAAATAGGGATTCAAGAGAATATTGATCCAGGTTGGTTCAGAGCACTTTTTCTCTATTTTTCAACCCTCTACGCTATCTTAATTGCCTCTTCCAATGTATAAAACCTTTGCACTTCTACAATGTTGTGAATGTTATATTTGAGCCCAGAAATGAACCTCGATACTATACTGGCCTTTGGTTTTTCTACGTTGGCTCGAATCATAAGCATTTGGAATTCTCTCACATAATCATCAATAAATTGACCTCCTTGGTGAAGTTCCTACAACTTTGCAAATGTGTCCTGCAAGTAGGTCTCAAGTATAAATCTAACCCTCAACAATCTCTTCATCTCATCCTAGGTTCTCACACCTCATCTTCCATCCCTCGCTTTGGCTGCATTTAAAATTTTCCACCACATAATGGTATACCTAGTAAACTACAGTATAACAAGTTGGACCTTGACAATATTTGTATATCCATAACAGTCAAATAACTTTTCAACCTTCTCTTCCCATTATAAGTATTCATTTCCATCTCTACTTCCATTGAAAGGCGGAACTTGGACCTTAATATTGTCAAGTCCTTAAGGAGCTCAGTATCTTCGCTCTCGTACTAGATAGTACTTAGCCTCTCCTTCTTCCCCTTCATTAGTCTCTACATCTACTTCCTCATTATCCTCTCTTATCTCTTCCGACTCTAACCTTTGTCTAGCAGCTCAATCTGTAACTCCTCTAGCTCGCTGGGGTCAAATTGGCCAGTTGGCTCAGCTACCTTAGCCATAGCCTCTCTTTAGAATATTTTCGGGTAGGTTATGTTGTGGCATACCTTGGGATTGTTGCCTATTAACTTGCAATGTAGTAACTAGACTCTTAACAAGGTTAGTGAGTCTGTTAAGTTTGTCATCAACTGACCTAAGAGTGTTACTACCATTTTGACTAAGACTAGGATAAGTACTACTACTTTGATCTCCAATAGTACCTTGAACACTTGCTTTTGACATAGTATAATACTTTCCGAATAGATTAACAACACCATACATAAGAAAACAATGCTACCTTACTACCCAAAACATTGACTAACACATTAATAGCTTTAACACCCAATAATCACTTGAATAGGACAAAAATAAACTTACTCTATTTTTGTAGTGAAAAACAGAGTAAGAATAGAGTAGCAAATAATTGCACTTACCAACACACAAACACACTGTAGTAGCTATAGAAAAAACACACTAGTTATTAACAGCAAGTGAACAAAAACTTCACTGCAACTTCATACACTTCCTCTCGGAACCATGCTCTGATACTAGTGAAGTTGATGCGTCCCTAGGGTCAGACACATAGAGAAAAACCACAATGAAGAGAGAACAATAGGAAATAAAGAAAAGCTAGCAAAGTCCAGGCAACTACTAACTGGATATGACGCACTAATTGATCTTACTCGACTTACAATTTGTCAGATATGACTTACCAGTCTAAACTGAAGGGTCACTCACCATTACTCCTTACTAAAGGGAATAGATAATAGTTGAAGGGCAATGAGAATACTAGGGTTGATCAAAAGGAAACTTGTATAAACTCTAATAATCAAGTTATTGTCTACATACATTAAGAGTAGGGGTTTATATACTCATCCCATTAGGGTTACTTTACATGGATGAAATGTATGAAAAGATAAATGGTATTCTACAAAAAGGATACATAAAACATACTAGACAAAAGAATATTCTATATGGAAAAGTAAATAATCCTTCTGAAATGTTGTGCCAAAAGATAAGTGTCGAATGGTGGATGGTTGTTCTGAATGTGTAGTACAAATTGGATGAAATGAAGAAAAGAGGGAGTTTATAGTCAAGGGCCGACCTGATTTAGATTAGTTTAGAGCTCGGTCAGTCATTTGTAAGAGTACTCAACTTAGGCTAGGGTTGGATATTGGTGGGTAGCTCGAGAACTTGGCTTAAATAGGCTTTGGAGGCTGTCTACTTAGTTGTTATGTTATGGCACAATTGTTCGATAGCTCTGGCGCACGTGATAGCTTGGTAATCAAGTTAGTAGTAGTAGGAAACATAGAGGTCGGGTTAGGAATTCCCATCTTGGATGGGGCTTCTAGATAGTATTCTTCGGGTAGGTCCCTGAAGTCCTTTAGCTCGGCTACACATGATTGGTTTAGGGGGTTGATTCTTATCAATTCTCAACCTTTACTAGGGTCAGAATTTGTAGATGCGACTAAAAACACTCTTAAGAGCTCTATGTTAGGATTGCTAGAGTTAATGGAGTTTTCGCTCTAAAGATTGGCTTACAAGAGAATTTAGGTGAAAAAATTGAAGAGGTGTAGATTGGTTTCTCTCTCAACTAAACCACCAAAGCCAGAATTAAGACCCCTTCCAAGGTAAAGGATAAGATAGTTACCTTCCTAGAAGCTAACTTAGATAGGTTTGCTTAGCTAGCTTTGGACATGCTTGGGATCTCCCCTAACTTGGCATCCCATAGCATCAATATTAACTCTAACGTATAACCTGTCAAATACAAGAAGAGGCACTTTATGCTAAAAAGGTAGGTTACAATCAAGGAAGAAATGTACAAGCTGCTTAAGGTTGGCTTCGTAAAGAAAGAGAAGTATCTGACTTGGTTAGCTAACATAGTGTTGGTCAAGAAGTCAAGGAAGTGGCGTATGTGTGATGATTATATTGATCTTAATAAAGCTTGGCTAAAGGACTGCTTCCCTCTTCCTAGGATCGACCAATTAGTCAACTTCACATCAGGATAAGCCTTACTAAGCTTCATGGACGTCTTCTCGAGCTACAACCAAATAAAGATTGACTTAAAAGATGAAGTCCAAACCTCCCTTGTCACTAATTTCGGCACATACTGCTATACTGTCATGCCCTTTGACCTAAAAAATACTAGGGCAATATATTAGTGAATGGTGACAAACTTATTCAAGCTCTAGCTTGGGCACGACATGGAGGTGTATGTCAACAACATGATAGTTATGAGCAAGTAACCCGGTGATCGTGTCAAGGACCTATAGGAAGCCTTTGATCAGATGAGGAAACACGACATGAAGTTGAACCCCTAGAAGTGTGTATTTGGGGTTAGTCAATTTCGACAAATTCCTCAGCTTCCTTATCATTCGAGAGGTATTGAGGCCAACCTTGAAAAGATTCATGCCATTAAGAATATGAAGCCCCTTACCTCAGTCTAGGACGAACAGAAGCTTATTGGCATGGAGGCCACGCTAAGTAGGTTCTTCTCTAGGAATGCAGGTAGATGCGTTGACTTCTTTAAAATCCTTAAGGATCCCAAAGGTTTTGAATAGACTCTTCAATGTGCGATAGCCTTTAAGTAGCTGCAGGACTTCCTTGCATACTCTAGTTCTTTCCAAGCCTGTTCTAAGGGAGGACTTATATATGTACTTACCTATAAGCGACTGGGTACTCCCATCTGTATTGTTAGAGCAAAAGGGAGAGAGCATAGATTCGTATACTACATTAGTCATATACTTCAAGGGCTTGAGGTTAGATATACTTAGAGTAGAAAAATTTGCCTTGGTCATCATTATTTCAATACATCAACTAAGGCCTTACTTCCAGGCATACCAGATCATTGTGCTCACAAACCAATTGCTGTACATAATGTTTTAGAAGTTGGATACATTTAGATGGATGGTGAAGTACACAATGGAGTTGAGCGTATATAAAAGCTAGTACCAACTACGAATGACCTACTTGGCACAAATGTTGGTTAACTTCATGGTTAAATATATAAGAAAGGAGGAAGCACCATGAAGGGATGACAAAATAGTGTGGACTCTCTACGTTGATGGATCATCTACTTCAGGGGATGGAGGTGCGGGTCTCATTTTGATCGAACCTCACAAGATCATAGTTTGCTATGCTGTTAAGTTCGGGTTCAACACCATTAATAATGAATCCAAATATGAGGCTCCGATAGCCAGTCTTAAACTAGCCAAGGAGATTAGCGCTGAACATCTACAAATTTTCTCGAACTCTATGCTTATTGTCTAATAAGTTCGAGGTGAATATGAGGTTAAGGACGACACTATGGCAAAGTACTTAGAGAAGGTGAAGAGCTTTCTACTTGAGTTTCCTTTGTAGACCATTACAAAGATCCATTAACTCGAAAACTCATCAGTAGATTGGTTATTTAAGCTTGCCACTATAGGGATACAAATGCTTGAGGTGAAGGATAGGAAGATCTTTATTGAGTACTTACTAGAGAAGAATATAGCTTTAGGCTCAATAGAGTTCTTAGAGCTAACATCATCAACATCAAAGCCGAGGTAGATGGATCCCATTCGGAGCTATTTAGAGTAGGGTACGTTACTTGAAGATAGAAGAGAGGTAAAAAAGTTGAGATACTAGACCACTAACTATATTTTGGTCAATGGCGCTTTGTATTTCGCAGAAGGGTCAACTTCCCCTTGCTTAGATGCCTTTGAGAAGACTAAGGCTTGCCCGTTATGGAAGAGTTGCACGTTGGAGTGTGCATCAACCACATTTAATCCTAAGCTTTCTATATCTAAACTCTACGGTTCGGATATTATTAGGTGACTATGAGGCAAGATACCAAGGTTGTAACTCAAAAGTGCCCCTAGTACTAGAAGCATACCCTCAACAATAGTCTCTAGCCCCTTATCAGCTCGTGGCCGTTTGCTTAGTGGGGAATAGACATTCTCAATGCCTTCCCCAAGGCCTTATGAGGTAGGCAGTTCATTATCATTACAGTCGACTACTTTACCAAGTAGGTTGATGCTGAGGTCATGGCAAAGATTACTAAGAGGAGTGTTGAATCCTTTGTTTTAAACAACATCCTCTCCCAACTTAAGGTCCCCTATACCCTCATCCTAGACAATGGGTGGCAATTTAATGACTCCAAATTCAAAGAATTTTACACCAAGCACTACACCATGTTGCACTTCATGTCTGTCGCCCGCCTTTAATCAAATGGTTAGGTTGAAGTAGCCAATTGGATCATCTTTGAAAGCTTGAAGAAGAAGGTAGATCAAGCCCAGGGTGCTTGGGTAGATAAGCTTCCTAACATTTTATTAGGGTACAGGACCACCTATTGCATCTCTATAAGCAAAACCCCTTTTCACTTGACGTTTAGGGTAGAAGCAGTCTTCCCCATCAAGCTAAAGCTTCTTAAAATCCAAACTCAGAGCTTCAATGCCATCCTTAATGAGTCTTTACTACAAGCCAACATTGATGTTATCGAAGAAATCAGAGACCTTCCTATAACTCAAATAACTGCTTACTAACACTGAGCTACTAGATATTATGATAAGAAGGTTAGACATAAAGAATTCAAGGCTAGTGACCGGGTCTATCGAAAGCTAGAAGCCATGGGTTCATGAGAAGCACAGGGCAAGTTGAACCTTAACTAGGAAGACCCTGTTAGAGTTAGAGAAAATTTAGGGAATGAAGCATATAGATTGGAATGAATGGATGGTGAGCTCATCCCACGCATTTGAAATGCCAATAACCTTTAGTTTTATTTTGATCAATGCACAATCATGTTATAAATCATTTCACAAATTATGAATGAAAGTTCCATTTCTCATATTAGTTGTTTACGTTTACTTCTTTTTCTCTTACTCCTGTACTAGGTCTCAACACCTAAAGGGTGAATAGACTCATTAACTGGGCATAGACTTACCTAATGGTATGGCTTGGAACCATCGGTTCACGAACTTGGCTACAGCTGAATCGTGATTGACCTACAGGTTGGTGGTTTGGGGCTTGTTTAGTTGACTCGACGATTCATAAGCCGGTTTGCAACCTTTAAACTATTTTTTTTCCTCTTATCAACTCTTGAACCCCTTTTTTTTTTTTCCTTTCCACTTATATTATCTAATTTCTCTCCATGTTTAAAACAAAAGAAAAAGGGTTTTAGATGTGGAATAATTCCACTTTATTCAAATACGAAATAAGACTTTGTATATTTCCTATAAGCACCTTTTAGATCTAAATGAGTAAAAAAGAAAAAGAAAAGAAAAACTAAAAATAGTTCTAATAAGGGAAAATCCATGTATAATGCTCCCAATCCTTATTGAGGAGAGCATTGCCAAAAGGCCTACCATTTTGTACTCCTAAGATGTCACCTTTTAAAATTAACCATGTAATTTATAAAAAACAAATACATAAATGAAGTTAAAAAGTTAGTTTATTTGACTAATCCTCAACATGTGTCTCTCAAGTAATTATATAAAAATTTTGACGAATAAAATAAAAAAACGTTTTTCTATAGGATTCATTCTTTATAAAATATTTAATGAGTTATTATTTAGTCCTTACATATATATATTTTTCTTTGAAGGAATTTCTATATATCAAAACTTATTATATTCATTTTTTTTAAAGCTAATTTGACAATTCTCTCTAACTATCTTTCATTATTATGTAATAAATATTTGCTTTATTTCAAAGTTACATATTGATGGTGACATTTAAAGTCATTATTAGATATTATAATAATTATCAAGACTTTTATTCCTTTCATTTATTTTGAGGTAGAAAGCAAATACTAAATTAATGAATTTGGTGAATCGTATTATAGATATTTTAATTTGCCAGATATAACATTCTCTCATATACATCTTTGATGATAGATGTCATGTTAGGGGGAGAGGGGGGGGGAGGGGGGTGGATCAATTTCATACCAATCAAACTACTCGGGCCCTTAAGGCTCAATGGTTCAAGTGGCAGTTTAGGCTTGACCACTTCCAGGCTGGGTCAGTTTGTTGACCCTTTGTACTAGTTTAAGGTTTAGAATTGACCATTACATAGTTCTAAATAGGTAGGTTAGAATGCCACTGACCTGACCCCCTTTGGAGTAACCTTAGTAAAGGGTAACACCCCTTACTTGAGGAACTCCCATTAATTAGATAGGTTGGAATACTACTGACCTGACCCCCATTAGGTAACCTCTATAAGGGGAAATACCCCTTATCTAAGGAACTCTCATTAACTGGGCAAGTTGGAATGTCACCGACTTAACCCCTATTGAGTAACCTCTATAAGGGGAAATACCCCTTATCTAAGGAACTTTCATTAACTGGGTTAGTCAGAATGCCACTGACTTGATGCCTATTGGATAACCTCTATAAGGGGAAACACCCCTTACTTGAGGAACTCCCATTAACTTGGCAAGTCGGAATGCTACCTACCTGACCCCCCTTGGGTAACCTTTATAAAGAGAAACATCGCTTGTATAATCAAGGAACTCCCTTACACTTACCCAAATTAGCTTTATGCATAAATAACTTCAAGTACCAAGTTACGTTATAAAGAATCAAGCAAAAAAGTGAAAGCATTGAATAACAATCAAAGTACGCAAAGTAAGTGCACTAAGTAAAGATGTTCGAAATTTCATTAATAAAAAGGGGGATATACAAAATTAAGATTGGAATCTCGACATGAAGTACAAAGCGAAGGGAAGAGGGATAACTAGTACTTCGAATCAACAAACTCTGGTAGCTTCGAAAAGTGTAGCACTTCAATTTACTTAGAAGGTTGATCCGTTAACGACCCTTGAGACGTTGGCCTTAGGCTACAGGAGGGGTTGAAACCTATTGACTTAGGCTAGCATGAGGATCACCTTAACCATAATCATCTTGAGAAGCACTTTTAGGGGTGACCTCCTATTAAGATGCTAGGGTAGAGGTAGATGCAGAAGTGTCTTGATTAACCCTGGTAGTAAAAAGGGTGCCCTAGATTGTGGTAACTGCATAGGTAGCTTCTCTTTCTCGTACTTAGGCCGCCCTTTCTCCAAATAAGTTGAAGTGTCCATCTAAGACATGAAGCTTAGGCTAAGCTTAGGAAAATGGGAGAGTACCTTATTTTGAGTAAATTAAGCACACTCAATAGAGATATTCGCCAGCTCCTCCAGCCATCAGTCTGTCTTTTAGAAGTTTTTGATAACCTTGTCGATGGTAGCGATGGCATCATTGAGAAGCTCCTTACTCTTTTATTTGGAGACTATCTCCTTCATCCTCGAGCTCTCCCTTTCGAACTGTTGGATTTTTTGCTCCAACTCAACTTTCTAACTACCCAGCTCCAGCGACATGGCTTCAACATTGTCATACTCAGATGCCTTTATTGCCAACTCAGTCTTCAACCTAGAGACCAACACCTTCAACTTAACATACTCCTTTTCAAGCTCTTCCTTTGCTCTCCTTGTCCATCTTTTGAGAGAGTTAAGCCTTAGTGCTTTGGTTGTTGCTTAGCTAAGTCTTGAGGTTGCTAGCCTGTTCGTCGTTCTTCTCAACATTGTCTTAACCCTGCTTTGCCTCTTCTTAACATCCGGCATAGGTGCTGGTTAGCCTTATTAAATTTGTCCAAATATTTATTAATGGAGGTGCCTCCCTTAGGCCTTTTTCAACACTAGCTAACGTTGGCCAAAATCCTTGACCTCATTCAGTAAGGCATCATAGTTATTGGGGTGGTGGGAAAGTGTGGTAGGGTAGGTATAGGGGGCAAGCATCATCACATCCATCTCCTCAACATTAGCAGGCTCATCCTCCACGATGATAGGCGTAAAAGTAGAGATAGAACCAGTGGAGGGAAAGACCGTGCTCATAGGCTTAGCAATTAGTGGATTTGTGCAGGGACTGAAGGGAATCCCTTAAGGTAAAGCAATTGGCTCAACCCTACTAGTTTATCCCACCCCTAATCTCGGCCTTATGGCCTTACCTTTAGGGTCAGAGGCTTTAGTGGTTAGCTTCATCCTAGCTTGATGATGCCTCAGCAGTTCGATGCAGAAGGACGAGGTATTTCCTTGGCCAATTTTTTACCTATAAAGAATCAAACAAATGGTGAATAAAAAGGAAAAAATAAAAAGAACAAAGCACCACCATTCACCAACTCCATCGTGACCAACATGAACAAGGAAGACCCCTTTCCCTTCTATTTCTCTTATAGAGGACACTGGATAAAGCATAACTTTACATACATACTAAGACAACATATGAAGCCACTCGTGAAAAACAAACTTGTACCTTCCATTCATTTCTTCACCATAACCTTCTTTATGTTGGTGGAAGAGCTTGGAGATTGGATATTTGAAGTATCTCCTCATCGTTTTTGTAGCATTTATTTGTTACCCTTTCTTAGGGCCATGAAGGCTTGAATCTCCCTCTCAGCCTCAACATCATTGGGCCCAACCTCCTTCTAAGCCTTAGTTCATTCACCTAAGTACCCTTTCCTCCCTTCTTGGTAGCCATATTACCTAACTTACAGTTGGTCCAACTATGAAGTTACTGAAAACCTAGTTGGGGGCAAAAGGTTTTGATAGGGATTGAGAATCGATCACACGCTCTTGAGCTCGAGGGCTTTCTTACATGGTTTACCGAGCTATTCGAGGCGAGTTAAACACTGAAGAGCAGTGTTTATTCTACTTTGAACTACTAAGCTACTTTGCTCTCCATACCCTCTAAGGAGCTATTGAGGTAAATAGTTGAGATACGGAGTCGACCCTTCCCTAGTACCCCAATCCAAACACCAAATCAGTAGATCAGCCTTCTACCCCATACCGAGGCTGAGTTGATAATTGTCAGGAGCTAACCATCTAAAGTTGACCCAAATGTGAGTCGTCCCTGAGCCTACTACTATCTAGCCCCAACAGTTGGGATGCTAAACTGCTGATGCCGAATAGACTTGCTCAGAGGACTACCTTTGCTCAACTTAGAGTGTTGTCAGAATCGCAGACTGAGTAAAATGCATATGCGCTATCCTTTTCTGACATCCGTACTGTCCTTTTTGATAATGGATATTTTGGCACGAATACATGCCTTCCTTGTAATTATTCTCCTTTTCTTAGCAACTAGGGATCCATTTATGTACATTTCTATAATATAAGACTTACCCTAACTAGGTACTAAAAATACTCTCGTAATGTAATAGTCAGATATTATATATAGAGAATACATTGGATTTTACTCTCTCTCCTGAGCTAAGTATCTTTACTCTTGAGCTACTTTTATCTAGCCCATTTAAGTGTGGACTAGTGGCAAGTGACCTCTAACTATACTTGTACGTCATATCAAGTGTGACTCGAGCTCATGTGAGGCGTTGGTATGTCATATCCATTGTTGGTGCATGGGAACCTTTGCTCAACCTTTGACTATCATTTACTTTTTGAGCCATTACGCGGCTCGGACCCATCCTTTTGGTCACACGTGATATCAAGTTTGTGTGTTCCCATGAATTCATATTAGGTTTGTCCCTACTAGTTCAACCGCTTGGACCTTTACACTTCTTAAGTGTAGTGAATGGATCTCTAGCCTTCAATAAGAGAGCATACATGTAAGCGTCTTTTGGGATGGCATTGATAATCTTGGCCCTATTTAGTGCCTCCACCACCATTCTTGTAGCATTATCTAGCTGTTTTAATGACATGACTTCATCTTCTCCTTTGTAGGGAAAGTTACTCCTTGTCTCTTCGGAGTCCATTAAGTTATACTTCGACGCATCAGATGGTGTCTCAACTATGCTTATAGACATTCTGAAGATTAAAGAAGTAAAGAAAAGAGTAGAACTTTGAAGAAAACTTTAAGAAAAAAGAAAGCTTGGAAGAAGGAGAATATTGTAGCAAAGAAGAGAGAAAGGTTGTAAATGAATAATCTCATAAAGTGATTTTGGTATTTATAAGTTGACCACATTGGAAAGGGAATCAATGTTTATAGGGATTTGAATAAGCATGAATCTCCTAAAACGCTGTGATGCAAACATTTAGGGATAGCTTTGATTAGATGGTAGTGTTTGAAAGGCAAAACACATGCAACTACATTCATGTCTATTATGACAGTATACTTATCACATCGCATTAATTGTAATGAAAACAAGTGTGGTAAAGAAAAATTTTGAAAAGTAACTTTCGCAAGAAGTTTTCCTAAGGCCCCTTTGACTTCTACAAAAGAACTTATTCAACACTCTAATGGCTCTATGCTCTAACATGGATAGATCGTATTTGCTACTACAATAGTCAGTTCAGCTTAGCCTTGTTAATTCAACACCTTCACTTGGTACCCTTGTGAATTAAAGTGCTTAATCTACTAAGTTCTCACATTAACTCGGAATTCCTATCTTAGCCTATTGAGTATCTACCTTAGATCGCTTATTCGGCTCAGACTTGATCTGATTGAGGACCAACTACTTGGTGCTCCCTAACGCCTAAGCAAATGGGACCACTCATTTCCCACATCAAGTCCAATGCACCTACCTCGGCCCAAGTGGTGGTTTGCTTGGAAAGACCACATCTAGTCAACCCTTATGTTGCTTAGCTCATAAGTCTTCACCACCACGTTAGCATGCCAGCACCAACACTATGGATGCCCTTGGACCAAATTGACTATATGCTTAAGAAGCCCATCTTTTGTCTCCTTACCTCCACAATGGCAACTAAACTATTAGGAGGAAGGAGATAAGTATTGATAGGGCCTTTTGGACATAGACCCTTCAGTCCTATGCCAACTTGATAATGCTCATGGCCTAGGATATATCCCTTGAAAACTAGGCCTTACCCTTTATGGCCGATCTCAATCGAGGCCCATCACATGGTTTGTCTAACTATAGTAGTCACTAACTGCTAGAAGAGTTTAGATGAGGTTGAAGCTCAGTTAAACAACTAACTCCTATACTTGCGGACCATGTTAGACATGACGACCCTACTCTCCAACACTTATGGATGTGGCTCTACTCATTAACTCTTCAACAACTATTGGCTTCACTCTATAAATATAAGGCTATTACTCAATAATGAGTCACTTGACACTTGCACACTTGAGCTTACATTGTCTTTTCAGTACTCATACTCTCTCCAAATATTTGCCCAACTTAAGTATCAGAGTAGTCACGCTGAACAATACCTCGATGCTCCTTCATTGTACTTTTTTTTACAAGCTCATTTGGTCCTGTAAAGTCTAATCTCTCTCAAATTCATACCAAAAAAAATTTTGAGATGACAACATCAATATAATTTTAAAATTTAAAATTGATCAAATAGTCTTTAATAATATAAGAATTAGCATAAATGAAATATTACATTCTCAACTTGAGTACATGCTTAAATCACATCAAGCAAATATGAACTACATTAATAAATTTTTCAAAAGCCAACAAATATACAACCAAAACAATAACCCTTCTCATCTTTGTCATTCATCTATGTGTTTGGTGGCGATTCTAAACTCCCAAACGTCTCGATTTTAACATCATCAAGAAAACTATAATCCTGAGCTCCTAAACATCCCAATCTAGCATCAAGCGTATGTATATGTGCACATATATAGCACGCACATACTATATATATGTATAAAATTTTACATACATACATACATACATACATACATATATATATATATAGTTTTTTACTATAATTTGTTCATTTTCCATGCAAAATATTGCCTTCATTATTAGAAACATGGGTTATTGAAGAGAATAAGACATGTACTTAAATATTTTCCTTCATATTAGTTCAAACAACAAAAATTGAATATTTATTTAATTGGTTAATTTCTTCCAAAAAGTACACAAATGAATGGACTGCAATTAGATGTAGGCATTGGGTTGAACCAGCCTTGAACCGTTGGTTCATGAGTCGGTGTCATGGTGAATCGTGATTAGCTCATGAGCCGGCAGTTTAGGGTCAATCTAATGGGCCTAGTGGTTCAAGGCTCCCTTAGCCAACCCCTCCCCCAGTTTTTTTTTTCCTTTTCTCGATTTTTTTTTCCATCCCTTTACATAATTTTTTTTCCCTTTTAGCCTTGCCAATCCTTTAACCTTTTTTTTTTCTTTCATCTTTCCATAAAGTATACATTAAAAACAGACTAAAATTAAAATATAGAAAAATCTCTTATAGTATGAATACCTAATTTGATCGAGTAGAGTGAAGTGGTTGGAGGGAAAATATTTTTTTACTATATTTTAAGGTTGCTTGAAAGTCATCTATGTATTCGCTAATCATAATCAGACTACCGTAGTTCGATTTAGATTTTTAGAAACTTTTCGTTTATTGGTCAATTTTATATTTTGTGAAAAGAATCTAAGTGTACGTGACTATCTAATTTAAATGTTTTGAAGGAAAATAATTTTAGTCGGTCATAATTTGGAAAAATCTAATGTTAGATCACTACTTTCGGGAAAACCACACCATTTACTTTTTTCGAATAATTGAGAAAAAAGATTTTTTTACGTGATAAAACTTTTTTTTGGAATGGATGAAATTAAAACTTACTATGTCTCCTTTTAAGGTAGCTGTTTATGTTCGTAAGCAGGAGTGGAACCCGCAAGTGAGCTTAGGCTTCCATCAGATCGGTTTTAGTCACTAAAGTAATCATTCTCCTCGCTTGATGTCCCATATGGTTTTTATCGTCTACAACCTACCTTGTACCATTCTTCTATGTAAGCATTTGCCTTAACATTGACAATAGATAGGCAGGCTTGACATTTGTCGACGATTAGGTTTGTTGTACTAAATGCTTGCTCAACGGAAACTGTTCAAGTTGGAGTAGTGAGTACTTCACGAGCGATGTAAGGTAGCAATGGATAGTCTTTTCTATGTCTTTGCCACCACTCTAAAATATTAAAGTCCTTGATGGAGGTATTCTAAAAAAACCTGAAATTTGTATTAGTATAGTGCTGCATCTCAAACATAGGACCACCAGATCATTACCTCTTCAATTTTTGCGCCAGTAATTGCTCACCCATAAATGAGTAACACTGTTCCTTGGTAGGTGGCGAAGGAGAGACTAATGACTAGCTACCGTATTAACTTTAGTAGTGGTTGAGCATTTTATCTATGTCGGTCATCGCTACCGACACTTTCTGTTATGCTTCTAAGCTGCATACATCTTGAGAATCCATTAGATCTTAAATGTAACCATAATAAATTTTTAAATACATTAGTAATAATTCTGTTTTGTAACGAGGGTCTAAAATAGTTGCTATGAGATAAATATGAGGAATTTCTTTATAATAAGTTAACCACTTCAATGTTATATCGTATACGCATGCATGCAAGTTTGGGTCCTTACGGGCTTGAAGTAATAGGTTAAGTATATCGATGGTTGACATAACAAACAACTGAACACTAGGCCGGTAAACTTGTGATAAAGTCCTAGTAGCATTATGAAAAACTTTCAAAACTTTTAGTAACTGAATACATATATCCTAGTTACTGGGGAAAATGTCAACTTACCATATGTTGTGTATTACAAAGTCACATAGTAGTTTGCTGTAAGGAACTATGCTATGCAACAACTCGTAAGTTGAGTTCTAGTGGTATTGTATATTCATCCTAAACTTTCGAGGCCTCTTTCTGCACTTTATATAGAAGTTCCTTCACTTTTTATGAATGGACGACCTCTTTGTTATTATCTTGATGATGTTCTTGATCGGACCTATACTGTTGTATAAAGCTACAATGTTGGAATGCCATAATGCCATCCTTGACACACAAGTTAAGACTATGACACGCACAACGTATATGAAAAAAAATCCCCCTAACGCTGATTAACAGTAATTTTGCAAATAAGATATTGATGCAATGTTAGCACTTGCATTGTCAAAACCAATAGAAAAAATTTTTCTCATTAATCCATACTCATTTAGAAATTCTCTAATAATTTTATAGATGTTTAACACCGTGTATCGCCCGTTAAATACCCTTAAAGCCAATAGTCGTTTATTAAGTTACCAATTATCATCTATCTAGTGAATAGTAATACTTATATAAGAATTATTACGCAAAGGATATGTCATATGTCTTCACATATAGACACATGTATATTAAGGGAAGCAAACTTACCTGCGAGCTCTCTCTTACCTTTGTAGTAGTGCTCTTCTGTGGCTCATGTTAACATTTTGCAACTAAGTTGTTGTGAGTTGAGGTTGAACGTTTTCTGCTTGTATCGACTCTACCACTCTAAGGCACTCGTGTTGAATGCCAGGTGCATGTTCACTAGGTATTGTACCAGGTTATACTTATGCCTCTCATCATCATACCTCATTAATAGTTGACATAATAAACCACCACCTAGGAAATCTATTATTTTGTTCTATTTATTTCCACCTCTTCGGGATGCTTCAACCTTGAGTGCTTGTTAAGGATACTATATCTCTCTCTCTCTCGTTTTTCATGAGTAACTCGCATTGTAGTAGTTGCAAAATGCCCTCGAGTTCTCCCTTTTGTTCGTACCTTTATGGAAATGAATAGTAAAAATATTAAACTTACCTAGTTTAGGTGGCTTACCTGAGTTAGATGGTCTTAAACTGCTGGGCTCATATTGTCCCATATGTTGCTCTTTTGTTTCGAGAATAATTTCTATCTTGTCCTCTTCATTCTTGAACATGCTTATCGGATAACTCATCTGTAGGGGTTCAAATCCTGCAGGTCATGTAGAATACTCATATAAGGAGGTTCAAATTTGGCATGACATTCAGGAACACTCATGCATGGAGGCTTAAAACCAGGAGGTAGCGTGCCCCGATAACTCATGCGTTGATATTCGAAGTCAAAGCTAAGAAGTGGTGTACCGCAATTACTCGTACAATGAGATTCTACATCAAAGCTTGGAGGTGGTGTAACTTTTTCTTTCATGTACTCAACCACATCGTATGCTCTCTACTTATTTAGGTTGTGCTCGTTATTGAGGTATGCTTGAATGTCTTTGAATCGTTGTGGCTCGAATGACGTATTGGAACTTCTAGTGCCCTTGCCCTTGCCCTTGCCCTTACTTTTTCTACTAGATGATGAACTGTGTTTTTTATTGGAAAAGGTACAATGCGAAAATCTTTCTATCAATGTTAATATTTTTTTCTCTTATTTACTACAACAAAGATTTATGAATGAGAGATAGAAATAAAATGTAAGATAAATAAAGAGGAAATTATATGGCAAGTATATATATGTAAGTGTTATTTGCCAATACAAATTATTCTGTATAGTGGAATGAAGAATTATGCACATATATTGGTGGTTAGCAGAAGTAAAAATTTTTCTATGACAACATTTTGTAAATAAAAAAATTCAAAGACAGAATGATTGAAGTTGGAAAGATTTAATTAGTTTGTGGAGTAATAGTTGCTACATATTGGAAGTTGCTATTTATAAGGATGGACAAAAATGTGAATGTGTAGTTTAAATTTTAAAAATTCAAAATTTAAACGATTCGATGCCACAAATTTTGAGCTTTGCAATTCAAAATGGGGCAGGGAATAAAGGGAAAGGGAAAAGGGAAAGGTAGGGGGTAGGGTTGGTTAAAAAGGATCAACCCGATCTTCTTTTTCTTTCTTTCTTTTTTTTTTTTTTATTCGGTGGTTCTGTACATATAAACTGCTTAGACCCTTAAAGCCCGACGATTTACCAAGACAATTTGGCCCGACCACTATTAGGCCCAGATGGTTTGGCCGAACCAGTTCATGGTTTGGAGCTAGCCCTTGCTCGGGTCTAGTAACAGTTAGGTGGCACATGAAAAAAAAAAAATCCATGGGCTTGCAAGTCATTGACAAATAGATGTGCTGGTTTCGACATGCAAGAAACACAAACATGCCAGATACATAGATTTTTAGGCATGTGTAGGCACATAAGCTGCTTATTTACCATGTTTAAGGATGAATCAAATAACAATGTAAGTTGCAATAGATCTAAATGACCTAATATTACGTTTGATATATAATAATAGTTTAAAACAGAGTGAAATGAAATGGAATAGATGAGGACTTGAATGTAAAATCCTTTCCTATCCTTGGAAATGAATATGAAATGGAATGGAATGTAATATATGTCTATTGGATATCATAATTAGATTGAAAGTTAAATAAGTAATATATTATTAATAGTAATAAAAGAGAGTATAAGCGAATCACGATTTTACCTTTTCTCCCTTAAAATCGGATTCATTTCTTTGTACTAAACATGATATAAAGACTTCATTTGAGAGTAAACCTAGATAGATGGAGGAAAAAACCCAAAACTAAGACTAGCCTTCTAGGTTCACGGTTCCAAAATTATGAATTATGACTGATGTGGATAGCCATGGTAATAGGATAGTTCCTTAGATCAATTAATTCAAGGGATGGGTCTTGGAATCGAAGTTCTAGGAATATTTACATTATTCCTTCCATCTTGTGATAAAGTTATTTGCAATTATGTTATTCTAGGTTATTAAGATGATGCTTGAATAGTTTAACACAAAGGAAAAATGGATGAATATAACTTCAGCAAAACACTTTATATTGTCTCTTATTTAATGGTTTTTTTCTTTCTTTTTGATCATCCATTAGATTTTCGTTTTCTTTCTTCTTCTTCATTCTTTTTTTTTTCTTCTCGCTTCACAGTTGCAAGTTGTCCCAATACATTACAACTTTTTTCAATAACTTTATAGCATATGTAACATGTGTGAAACTACTAGCTATCAACCTAAAAAAGAAAAACGGAGTCATGTAGAGATGCAATATTAAAAGACATAAGTGTAAGTTAAGTAACAAATAAGGGATTACTATTTAGACTTGCGCATTAGGTCGGCTCGGTCTTGAACCAATTTGGAATCGCCGATTTACGAGCCTAGCAAAGGTTGAATAGTGGCTAGCCCATAGGGGGTGGTTTTGAGCTGGTTCAGCTAGTTTGGCCTTTGAATCGTTTTTTTAATATTTAATTTCTTATTAATTTGTTATTTCAACTACATTAATAAATTATAATAAAATGACCTCCTTTTTCTTTTCTTTTTTTAAATGTCTTAATTCATTAATAATTTTTAATTTTTTTTATTAATTTTCGACTTAATGTGATTCCAATTTTTTAATTTTTTTTATCTCAAATTTGATCTGTTATTTATAATCAAATCTTTAACATTTGATAAGTTTTATAAAAAAAGACTTATATTAACTTAAATTGAATTTTCGATTTATTATTAATACATAATTAATTTATTATTAATCATCTATCATTGTTTAATAATACTATATTTAAAAAATTATCTTTCACCATTTAAAAGAAGATAGTTTTGACATACTATAATAGTTATAGCATGATTTAATAGATATTATCCAATTAATTTTTTCTGATTTAATGACCTTCCATCTCTCTCTCTCTCTCTCTTTAAGAGGTGAACCAGTTGGACTGACTCATCGGTTTAGTAGCAAGTTAGCCAAGTGATTCATGAACCATTGGTTTAAGAGGACGGTTTAACCTGTCGAGTCGATTCATGAATTGAAACCGACCTCTACATGAGTTTACTACTACTACATTTACATAACAATTGGATACATAAAAGATGAAATGTGGTTTTGGCAATCAAGTTCCATAAACTTCATGGAGTAATAGTATTGATGGCGGAGAGGCTACTGCACTTTGCTGCTCTTCAAAAAATTTTGAAAAGCTAAAGCGAGAAAGGGCTTCACAAATTACTAATGTAGAAGTTGATTTGTACTTAAATACTTCCTTTGTGTTTAAAGATAGCATGTGGTATGGAACTTGATTGCAAAAGGAGCACTCGAAAGAACCTTTCCAATCCTTTCCCTCACTGGCTGTATGTGTAGATGATTGCGATCATGCCAATTTCATAGCTCAAGATACCAAAAAATTAGAGTAAGAAGTCAACAATACATTAAGTTCTTTATGAATGGAAGACTCTGAGCACTCTCGGATTTGTCGCAGATATTACGAACATTTTGTAATATTCATATCGTTCCCAATTTACAAGCCTCAGTTGCACTTGTATTGCATAGGCTTTTGTTTTCTTTAATCCATACTTTTAATTTTTTTTTTTTTTTAACCCATAACATAGCCAACTTCAATATTAGGTTCTGAATAGTTGATTCAAGCCTGCTGTGCAAGCCATTCACACGTGCATAGTGCAGTCCTTTTATAGAGCCTATTTTGCAGGCTTGTCTTGGGATTTTATTTTATTTATTTTTTGGCAAGGTGAGTCCGGAGCCAATGGGTCCGTAAACCTGACTCGCCTAGGATCCATCACCCCGACGGGTCCTCAAACTGTTCCAAATTGATAGGTTCTCACACGGTTCCAAACTGCTGAGACGGGGTTGAATCCATTTCCAACCCTACCGCCTTGATTCCGGGAGGGATCCCTAATTTGGTTCCGGCCCGCGCGTAGATCTATACAAAACATCCACCAATATAACTTTTTATTTTTTATTTTTTTATTTTTCCCTGATAAAATTAAAGTTGGGCCGCATTAGAATTCTGGATGCTGACGGTGACAATTTGCAAAGTGCAAATGGGAAGGGGAAAACCCACCGCCGCCCATTTCGCGAGTGCTTGAAAATGTGGCTATTGCGGAGGCACTTCCGTGATGAATGACGTACTGTCTCAGTCCTCCGCGAGTAAGCATGCAAATCATTACCTCTCTACGGTTTTGATCAAATCGAACGTATGTCCCACCTACCATCATGATTCAAGCATTTACCAAAAGTTCAAAAGTTGGTAATCAACTTTCTAGGGCGTAAGACATATTGCCAACATTTCTCGTTGTTAAAGGTTGTAGTGGGTCTTAAGAGAAAAATTTTAATTATGTTAACATGTTATATAGCTAGAATAATAACTTGTTAGTTAAAATCTTTATATATAAAAATATTATTAGTAATTTTCTAATAATTATACAATATTATTAATATTTATATGATACTTATTTAAAAATTTAGCATATTAATACCATTACATTTTTTTTTTTTGTTTGATACTGTTGAACGGGCTACTATTTTCAACGAGGCAGTTTAGGTGAGTGGGTATGGACGGATAATTGAGGTTTGAAGCTCGTGAACTTTTGAAATTTAACCTTTTCTCCATTTCCTGTCCACTAAAGCACTTGTCGCTTAGCGTGCAACTTTTGCCGTAGCTTTAGCCGATGATTGGTCATGTCTTCGTAAATTTGTCTCCAGTGGCTTACTAGTAGAATAAACATCTCCCATGTTTATCCAAATTAAAAAGGGATAAATTCATCATAGTTACTAAAGAAAAGAAAACCAAAAAAGAGATTTCGAATTTGCAGTACCTAATACTATGGAACATTCAACACTTACCCGGGTTTGAAATTAGTGGGAAGATTGGTCACCATAATTTTGCTTTATAATGTTAATAAAGGAGAAAGGTAATTAGAAATTGAAAGATATTATGGCAGTACAAATACTTAAAGATGCTCTTTCCCTTCGAAATTATTGATGCTAAAATCAAAATATGCAACTGAGCCCATTTCTTTAGTCCACACGGCAATGATAAGTATGATTCGCAATTTGAGACCCGACCGATGAAACTTGGATACCACATAATAAGATTTAAATTGTTTGTATGGGAAATAAATTGACATGAAACATAAATGAGTTAAATTTATTTAAGTTTGTTTTAGGGTTAGTATCAAGCTCTTAAATTCGGACATGAGACACGCTATATATTCCTTTATGTTTATATTTGTTGTATAAATCTCTTTTTTCTAAGTCGAGATCTCAATATACTATATATTTTTTCATATTTACATTTTGTTATACAAATCTTTTATTCCAAATAAAAAGTCTCCATTAAAGGTATGATATTCACCATTACTAACTATATATTCTTCTTATGTTATATTTGGTATAGAAAGAATGGTTTCAAATGGAATGGAATGAGGATTGAAACGAGAAATCATTTTCTATATTTAAAGATAGTTACAGCATGTAATGGAACACAATAAATACTCAAATAAAATTATTTGTTGAAATTGTCTTTAATTGTTGTATGTTATAATTTATTTCAAGGTTATAAAAATAATTTTAATTAATGAAGTAGGAATAAGATTGCGATCCTTCTTTTGAGAAGATAGAATCGCAAATCCACTTTTAACTGGAATCAACAATTCCATATTGCAATTTCAGTTTCAAAACGTATTTCCAAATATAGAGGATGAGAATAAAACTCGAAATTGCGACTCTATTCCAGTCCATTTTCATGTACTAAATGTGATATTACTATATTATAGTTTTAATAGGCAAAAAGTTGTAAACTCATGTATAGATTTTGTTACTGACTCTCTTAAAAATCTAATAAAAATCTAATAGCTAATGTAATAAAACTTTTGTGTGAATTGTAATATTATATTAAATATTAAGATTCTATATCATTTTTTTAACAAAACATAAATATTATTATCGCTCTATCCCTTTTCTATCTATAAGTATTTTATAGATTTATTTATAAATTTTTAATTAATAAATGAGTTCAATACAATCACAAGACACACTTATTAAACATGCATAGATCTAAATTTTCATAAAAAATTAATAAATAAATTATATTATGGGTTGCGATTTTCCAGATACGAACCTATTTAAATATATAAACGAGACACGACATGGTAACATAAATTACCAACTCTAATGATAAGAGCATAAAGTTCTTAGGGGTAAAAAAATATCTTTTATCTTAGCCTAAGTATGTGTAAGTAAGGTTAGTAATTCATGTTACCTTACTATGTCTTGTATTTGCATCTAAACAAGTTCTAGTTTAAAGAACCTTAAATTGTAGTACAACCTGTTTATTAATCGTATTTAAAAACCTTAACTCGTAACTGAATCCAAGCATGTACTCGGATTGAACCCTTTTATCGATTAAAAAAATTATAAATAGATCCATAACGAATACAAAAGGAAAAATGCAATAAAAATATCAAAATTATACAAGTACAAATGATATAGGATCTTGATATTTAACATAAAATTAAAACTAAAAAAACAAAAAGTTATAATAAAATAAAGTCTCATTACTTATAGCTAGAACTAGGGGAGGTATGGTTTACCTCGGCCTTAAACCGGCCTTGAACCACCGATTTACGGGACAAGGTCACGTGGAATCATGATTGGCACGTAGAATCGTGACTAGCACGTGAATCAGTGATTCAGAATTGGTTCATATGGCACGTCGGTTTAAGGGCCGGTTCATGGCCCTTGAACCGTTTTTTTTTTTTTCGTATCCCTTATCCTAAGCCTTTATATATTTTTTTCTTTCTCGCTTTACGGGTCCTTTAACCATTTTTTTTTTCAATTCGTCCATAAATATATACATTAAAAATAGCAAGAAAATAAAATACAAAAAAGTCTTTACAGTATGAATACGTAATATTTTTATTTGATTGAATAGAATGAAGTGGTTGAAGGGAAAATATTTTTTATAGTATTATACGGTCACTCATAAGGTGCTTACATATTTGCTAATCGAAATTAGACCGTCGTAGCTCGATTTGGATTTTTAGAAAACCTTTAGTTTGTTGATAAATGTTACGTTTTCAGAAAAGTATCAAAGTGTATATGACTATTTAAGTTAAATTTTTTAGATGAAAATAATTTCAATCGACCATAATTTTGAAAAACCTAATCTTATATCAACACTTTTGGGAAAACCATGCCATTTAGTTTTTTTAGACAATTATAGAAAAAAGATTTTTTTACTTGATAAAACTTTTTCGTAAAGGATGAAAAGAAAACTTACTATGTATTATCTTGAGGTAACTGTTCATGTTTGTGAATAGGAGTGGAACTCGCGGATGAGCTTGGGCTTCTATTAGATCGGTTCTAGTAACTGAAGTAATCATCCTCCTTGCTTGATATCTCGTATGGTTCTTGTTGTCTATAGCTCGTCTTGTACCAATTTTCTATGTAAGCATTTGCCTCGACACTGACAACAGATAGGGAGGCTTAGCGTTCGTCGACGATCAAGCTTGTTTTACTAAATGCTTACTCAACAGCAACCATTGAATTTGTTGTAGCAAGCACTTTACAGGTGATACGAGATAGCAATGGGTAGTCCCTTTTATACTTTTGCTCCTACTCTAAAATATCGAATTCCTTGATGGAGATGTTTTCCGAAAACTTGAAATTTGTATTAATGTAGTGCTGCATCTCAAACATTAGACTATTAGACCATTGCCTCTTTAATTTTTGTACTAGTAATTACTCACTCATAAAAGAGTAATGCCGCTTCTTGGTGGGTGGTGAATGAGAGACTGATGATTGGCTATTGTATTGACTTTGATAGCAGTTGAGCATCTCCTCTATGTTGGCCGTCATTACTGACACTTCTTACTATGCTTTCAAGCTGTACACATCTTAAGAATCTATTAGATCTTAAATGTAATTATAATAAGTTTTCAAATACATTAATAATAATTCCGTTTTACAACGAGGGTCTAGAATAGTTGCTATGAAATAAATACGAGAAATTTCTTTATAATAAGTTAATCACTTCAACGTCATATCATATACGCATGTGTACAAGTTTAAGTCCTCACGGGCCTAAACTAGCACGTTAAGTATACTGACAGCTAACATAACAAACAAGTAAACATTGACTTATGAAAAAGTCTTAATGACATAATGAAAAACTTTCAAAACTTTAAGTAATTGGATTCAAATATCCCAGTTACTAAGGAAAAAGTCAACTCTCTGCTTGTTGTACATTGCAAAGTCACATGGCAGTTCGTTGTAAGGAACTGTGTTATGCAGCAACTCGTAAGTCGAGTTCCAACGATATTGCACATCCATCTTAAACTTCCGAGTTCTCTTTTTATGCTTTATGCAGAACTTTCTCCACTTTTTATGAAGGAATGACTTATTTGTTACTATCTTGACGATGTTCTTGATCAGAGCTCTATTGTCGTGCAAAGATGAAATGCCATTCTTGACATATAAGTTAAGAATATGACATACACAACGTATGTGGAAAAAAACTTCCCTAACGTTGGTTGATAGTAATTTTGCAAATCATATATTGATGCAATGTTAGTAGTTGCATTATAAAACCAATAGAAAAAATTTTTCTTACTAATCCGTATTTATTTAGGATTTCTTTAATAATTTTATAAATGTTTTACGTCATGTGTTGATCGTTAAATACCCTTATAGTCAATAGTCGTTTATTAAGTTGTCAATTATTATCTACCTAGTAAACAGTAATACTCATATAAGAATTATTACGAAAAGGATCCGTCCATATGTCTGTATATATAAACACTTGTGTATTGAGGGAAGCAAACTTACCTGCGAGTTTCCTCCTTACATTCGTAGTAAAGCTCTTATGTGGCTCGAGTTATCATTCTACAGCTAAGTTGTCGTGAGTTGGGGTTAAATGTCTCTTACGTGTATCGATTTTGCCACTCTGATGCACTCGCGTTGAATGAGAGGTGCATGTTCGCCAGGTATTGTATCAGGTTATATTTATGCCCCCCTTCATTATACCTCATTAGCATTTGTTTAGATGAACTACCGCTTCGGGCAATTTGTTGTTGCGTTCTATCTATTCGTACCTCCCCAGGATGCTTCAACCTTAAATGTCTGTTAAGGGTACCATATCCCTCTCCTGTTTTTTACGAATAACTCAAGTTACAGAACGCTCTTAAGTTCCCCTTTTTCTCTATATCTTTACGGAAATGAGTAGTAAAAATATTAGACTTATCGGGTTTAGGAGCCTTACTTGAGTCGGATGGTCTCGAATTGCTGAACCTACATTGTCTCATATGTTGCTATTCTGTTTTGGGAATAATTTCTATGTTGTCCTCCTCATCCTCGAACATGCTTGTGGAGCAACTCATCCTTGAGGGTTCAAATCTCACAGGTCGTGTAGGGACGCTTATACGAGGAGGTTCGAATCTAACATGATATTTAGGGACACTTATGCATGGAGGTTTGAAACCGGGAGGTGGTGTGCCCCCGTAACTCATATGTTGATGTTCAATGTCAAAGTTAAGAGGTGGTGTGCCTCGATTACTCATGCAATGAATTTCTACATCGAATCAATCATATTGTGTGTTCTCTTCCCATTCAGGTTGTACTCGTTATCTAGGTATGCCTGAATGTCCTCAAGTCGTAGTAGTGTAGATGACGTATTGGAAGTTTCAATGCCTTTACCCTTACTTTTATCACTAGATGATGAACTATGTTTTTTACTAAAAAAGGCACAGTGCAAAAATCTTTCCATTGGTGCAAATATTTATGAGTGAAAGACAAAAATAATCTATAAGAGAAAAGAAAACAAAAATTATATGGTGGATATGTGTATATTAGCATTATTTGCTAATGCAAATTGTTTTGTGCAGTGGAGTGGAGTTATGCTTAGAAATTTGTGGTTAGTAGAATGAAATATTTCTAATAACATTTCGCAACTGAAAAAAAAAATTGAAGGCAAAATGATTAGAGTTGGAGATATTTAATTAGTTTGTAGAGTAAGTGTTCTTACTAGGCTTCAAGCTGTTATTTATAAGAATCGAGGAATGTATGAATGCATCGTTTGAATTTTGAAATTTAAAATTTTAAACAGTTCGATGTCGTAAATTTAAATTTTGAATTGCAAATTTAAAATTTGCTGCATATGTGTCGAATTTTAAATTTGCACCTACAAATTTAAAATTTTCGGCACATGTGCTAAAAGTATAAATTTACAGTTACAGATAGAGGACTAGGGGAGGGGGCGTGGGGGGGGACGGGGTAGGATGACCGGCCAAATTGTTTTTTATTTTTATAATGTAGTAGTCCTTGAACCGCAAATTCAATTTGGTGATTCAAGGATCGCCGGATCCGGCAGTTCCGCCGAGGCAAACTGCTTAGGTCCTAAAAGCCAAGCAGTTTGGCCTACCCGAGCCAATCTAGGGTTCAGAATTGGCCCTTGCCCTGGTCTTTTTATAGGAAATCTCCAAAATTCAAATTACATTGCATCACTAAATTTAATGGAATCATGACATGAATGAACAATACTACTGGTGTTAATGTCCAAATTCATCACACTTGTTATATCTTTACAAGAGATAGTAAAAGACTACACATAAAAAAGAATCATATCAATTAAATTTATTACATCCGGATCTTTTTTAAAAATTATTTAATTTAATTTAATTTTTTTAGAATTATTCTTCTTTATAGAATAATCATTTGTATATGAAAGAGTTTTTGCAGTTTCTAACTTCGATGAATAAAAATATTGATTAAGGATTCGACCTTGAATACCAAATGCGGATTCTAAGGCCACCATAGATAATGGGATGCTTAAGATATTAAAGAAATAATTAGGATTGTTTGTGTTTTCTTGACATTCTTTTTGTAATATAATGTGTGTGTATATATATTAAGATAACATATGAAAGGTAATTTCCAGAACATTGTCATTGAGAAGAAAAAACAATGGATGTTTTGAAAGTCTTGTTAGCTATACGGAAGCATCATTCTATGACCCTAACACCTTCGCTTGCCCCGACCACATTCAAGGAGTGAAAGAAGACTTAAACTGGATTCATCGGTATGCAGAGAACCTCTTGAGCAGGCCGCTATGTATCAAAGTTTCTCTTTTCTTTCCTTTTTTTTTTTTTTTTTTCTTTTTTCCTCCGTTATTTTGTGCATTATCCAACAAAGAACAGGCACACTGCAAACAAGCATATGGCTACAGAGGTACTAATTTAAGGCCTTACGAATTCTTGTTTTAAACCATCAAATTCGAAATCACTTGAGTTACAGCCTTTAAATTTAAATTTTAATCCAGAAAAGCAACGCAACACTGGATATGCCATCTTAAAATATATGAACTCCAAAAAATTAAGCAATTAAGCTCGCATGATTATAATAAACCATCTACATACTCATACCATAAAGTATAAATAGAGGGAGACAGTACAGCAAGACTCTTTACTCTAGACATGGATAGCTTCGTTATTGGAGAAATCGTGACAAACCCATAAATCTACTGACAAAAATCTCATAACACTATGATTCCAAATGTCGACAAGGACGATGAAAATAGAAAATGTGAAAACATGAGGAAAAAAAAAAAGGATTCCTCTAAACTTTTATTTAGATAAGTATCTATCTTCTAAATTTTTAAATGTTATATAAGTTACAAATGATCTTCAAATTTTGATTTTAGTATAAAAACACTATTTAAACTCATCAAACTGTATTTTAAGATCTCCTAAGTTTTAACTTTAGTGTAAGTACTATTTTTAAATTAAAAATAAAAATATCATTTATCTATCAATTTATCAAAATTTAATTGAGTAATTTATAACATTTGATAGTTTAAGGGATGAATTTACATATAAGTTAAAGTTTAAAAGAATTATTCATAATTTTTTTAAAAAGAAAAATATTATTACTTTTATCAATCAGTGACTATGTGTGGAAAAAAATGACTCAAGACCCGACACCATCGAGGTATGAGAGTTTAGAAGAAGATGTGGGGAAAACAAAGAGGAGGAAAGTTGGCTTGTGCTTGTGCCTTCCCTTGTGCAATTAGAAATCGGAAGGAATAAAGTCAAAGTTAGAAATGATGAAACCTAAGGTTCTTATGATGAAATCTAAGGTTATTATGTAACGTTTTGTTATGTAATTTTTATGGTATTAGATTAAATAAAAATTTTATTTTATATTTAGTTTATAAATTTATTTAATGATTAAACAAAATGTTTTGTTGATGAACAGTATAAAAAGCTCTAATGTTATCTCATCTACACTATGGTATAAAAAAAAAATTCACTAGATAAGAAAACAAAAGTATTTTATATTCTTAAAAATATCTTTTAATATTATAAAATTGAGTTAATTAAATTATTTTTATTAAATATTGCAAAAAAATGTTTATTTTGTAATCTAAATTATTAATTTTTTTTAATATAAATTTTGTATCATGTACTATGTAAACCAAATATAATACAATAAACTTATACAGTATAGCCCAAACCTTCCTGTGCCTTTCTTATCTAGTTTTCTTTATCTAGTTTAGTTCTTATAACTAAATGTTATGTTAGTGTCTAATTAGAAAACGATGTTTGTGTGTGTGTGTATGTGTGACCATATGAGATTATATGTAGTGAATCAATGTGTACTGTTTAGTATTCAACAGAAATTTTTTTTGAAATAAAATGTAAACTTATTAATGTAAAATGGGTCATAAGTTTGAACATAGGGCTTGTTTATGGGACTTGTATATTAAATGAGTTCATAAATAGATTTAAGACCTAACACGAACCTAGACACTAAATTAAACATATCCAGATGAGTCTAATTTGTTTGTGTCTCGTGTCAATTTTTTTTTATATATAAATCCATTTAAATCGGGTTGTGTTGTATTCAAATCTTGTAGGTTAGATCCTAAATTGCTAGCTCCAATAGGCCATGGCTTGAGTCATTCAAGCATGAACAAAAGGCAAGCATGTGGACCAATTTTTTTCTTGAGACCAATGTTGATGTGCTACCCTTTTTTTTTTCCCTGTATTATTTATTAATGGGATAATGTTGCAATCACTACTTTAATTTGACACTTTTAAAAATTTTACAGCTTAAGTTTTAAGTTGTTAAATTATATGCCTAATTAAAAATTTAGTTGTTGTGATTAGTACCTTACATTCCATCAACAACTGTTGACCTAATCATCATTAGAAACCAAAAGCATATTTATGTGTAATTTTGGTGTAATTAACTTTGCATAGACGGATCTTTAATTTGATATGTTTTATTTTGATATTTAGCTACATCAATTTTATTTTGATTTTGTCACTGTGATTTTATATTTTAATAATCATGTGTATATTTATTTATTTTTTCTAATGTGAATATATGAATGGTATTTGATTAACTAATTAAATACTATGAAATTAAATATTACACATGCCACATTTTTGTTGGTTTTTAATAATGATTGGGCTAATTTGTTAATAGAATAAAAAAGAAAGAAAAAATGAGGTAAAGATAATGGCCTAAATATTGATTGATCATAAAAGATATTTAAAAAACCTACATGTAAGGCAAAAAGAACAATATAATATAAAGATAAGTATTGTATAATTTTCAAAAGGATGACTTTGCAAGATTGTTTTTTTAGTAATTCAACCGGAACAAATCTTTTTTGTTGTTAATTATACTTAAGGGTGTAATCAAGTCGAGTTAAATTGAATAATATTAAGTTCGAGCTTGAGCTCAACTCGAAAACTCAAAACTCGAACTCAGCTCAAGTTCGACCAAGCTTTAAATTTTATGCTCAAACTTGACTTAAAAATATATAGGGTAGGTTTGACTTCGACTCTAACTCGATTAGCTCGATGAAGCTCGAACTTCTAATAAATTTTCACAAATTAGTATCAAATTTGCTATATTGAAATAAATTAAAAATTATACCAATCTCGATTAGATTTGCGAGCTTAACAAGTTTAGTATTTAAAACTCGAGCTTAACTTGATTTACTATTTGAATAGCTGAAGCTCGAGTTTAATTAGATTATCATCGAATTGAATTCGAGTAAAACTTAAGCTAAGTTCGAATTGTTTGTAAACTGGCTTGGTTCATTTATACGCTTAATTATACCTACTAATTTTCATAATATTATAATTGTTATTATTTACTAATACCTTATGTAATAAAGCCAAAACACTTAGCTTTAATACTTTATTTAACATTATTTTTTAATAAATGAAAATTTTCTTTTTTAGTTATTATGCGAAGGAAAAAATGAAAAAAAAAAAATATAATTTGAAAAAGCAAAACGGTTGTCATGGGAGTTGAGCCTAGAACTTCATGAAAGGAAAAATTAATACCTACCCACTTATCCATGTTTAATATAACAAACATTTCTCTTTTTACTTTTGATAAATTTTAGTAATTAATTTTTTATGAGCCGGAGGGTTAATTCCCTTTTTAGCCCTCCAGAATCGATGTATGACTTAAGGTGTAAAATTGTAAAAGCACGAAAAGTTTAAAAAGACACCATGGTATTGTCACATTAGTAATTCCTCAGTAACTAAAATTTCCTTCATCTTTTAAAAATATTTTTACCAACTTTATTTACCTTTTTTTAACAAGATATTCATCTTTGACATGCTAACATGCCAACTTTTTTTAATACCAATATTTTAAAAACGTTACATTTACTCATATGATAAGCCATGCACATAATTAAAAAAAAAAAGGAAATAGAAAATTTTCGTTTCTATATGTAGTCATGATTTTATAACAAATCATGAACCTAATTACAAAACCATAAATTTTTAATAGAAGAACCATTTTAGACATTAATTTTTGTCTTTGCATCAAATCAATAATGGGTAGATGATTGTAAGCTCCAGGTCTTCGAGTTAAGATACTGAAACTTTAACGGCTCATTCACTTCATAGAATAGAATTAGAAGGAATGAAATTGGAATTGGAATTCCATAAGAAATGTAATAATGATATAATATATATTACTTTATTTAATTGTATTTATAAGCAATTTAAGAATAGACATGTAATATAACTTTAATGATTAAATTATTCTCGATCCATTTTTTTTCTCAATCAATCCTAAAGTAGTAGATAAGGGGGGTTGTTAGCGACGATGGTGGTGGCAGCGATGATGGTGGTTGGTGGTTATGATGATTGATGGCAGTGGTTACGATGATTGATGGTGGTGGTTATAATGATTGATGGCGACGGTAAAGATGGTAGTGATGGTGGCTGTAGTGATGGTGGTAATGGTGGTGGCAATGGTAGTGGTAATGGTATTAGTGGCGGCAGCTGCGGTAGTAGGTGGTGACGATAGTGGTAGTGGTAAAGAATCGTAATTTCTTAGTTAAATTGAGGAATTTCTATTACTTAATTTTAAGTAATAGTGATTTTTACGGAATTGCAATACCGTGATAAAAAACTAAGTAAACATCATAATAAGGAATAAGGAAGGAATAAAACTCCAATTCCATGAAGTGAACTGCCGCAAATGCTGTTATTTTTTAAGCTCATCACTGTTCTAATCTCTAAGCATATGAACATTTTAACTATCTTTGAATTCAATAACTGTTGAAGGGGCATGACCTCCTCAGCTTAAAACCAACTTAAATGGGAACTTTGACTTGAGAAGCGTCAAAGTATCCTATGCCTATAGATAGAATACTAAAATGGTATTTGACTTTACCAAACTTCCAAGTTAGGACATCAAGGCCCACTCTTCATCCTTCACGACTACATACCAACAAATTATTGAACAACTACAGGGTACCACTAGCCCTGGCTTCTTTGCATAATCTATTTAACTCTTCGCGAAGACAAGGTAGATGTGTGTGAATGTAAATTGATCACATGATTGTCAAATCACAGTGTGTGGAATGATTACTGCTATGTTACAAAGTATAGTTGACGCAAATCACTAAGCAAACTCCATGCCGCTTGGTGTTGTAGCACACTAGAGCATTTGGTATCTTGATGCCTATATAGAAGTCCCTAAGAAGGGTTAAAAATAAAACTTGAATTGGGTATCAATGAATGTCACAAAGTAGTATAGCAGGGGAAAGGGGCTAGAGTAATATCGGTGCTTTGCTTACAATTTGTAGACATAGTAAATTATAATAATCGATCACCAGCATGTGTAGATACCTCATTGGAGTCATCAATAAGGCAGGGAGGCATGTCATTGCTTATGGGGTATTAGTAACTTGACAAGTAGGTTGCCAAGTCATTGAAAGTTTTGAGAATGACTTGTACCTCCATAAATATCCATGTTGCATGGTCCTTTAGCATTTTGATTTTTGTAAGAGGTATTCCTTTTATTGTGAAGTGCAATCAAACCTTCTCAAGCCTTTGATGCTACTTTGAGCATTTTGTATGTTAAAAGTTCACCATGTTTTATAGTTAAGAGGTACAATCTTTTGGGCATGGCTAAAATCTGCACAACATTGCTTAAACTTGTTATGCTTATGTCTAAAACTTGGTATATTATTTAGTGAAAAGCATATGTTAGTAAGGTGTTCACAAATCTACAAGCATTTTGTCCAGTAAACATCATCAAATCTAGGATATTCTAGATATGCTAGATTTGGAACGGTTTCCTTTCTTGAATTACGAAAATGCGATGTAGTCTTTAGTGTTCTGATGCTGTTGAAGGTGTTATCAGATCAAATGAGATGCATAACACCCTTTTTATGCCATGCACACTAAGGGTGTTAAGCATGCCCTCTTCTACAACTACCATCAGTTGCTAATCTAATGCATGATAATGCATATGTGACCATCGTCATGGAGTAGCTACTTGACTTTTACTATGTCCGATGTGAGGAAGACGCTACATGAGAGGATCAAAACCTAAGCCCTAAGGGGGTCCCAACATTGTATGAAGAGACACATCATATCATTCCTTAGTGTTTGTAAACTTAATGGCAATAGGCTAGATTTACTTTATTGCATCCTCCACCTAACACTAAGAAGGGGGAAGGAAGGAAAGAAGGGGGAAGGAAGGAAAATAGGGAGAAAGAAGTAGAATTCCATTATTTGTTTTATGGGAGAAGTGGAAGGGAGGGAAATGAGTGAAATTGTTTTCATAGGCCCACTATTTTATAGCTCCAAAGTGGAGAGAACGAAAAAGAAAAGAAAAGAAAAATTTTGTAATTACTAATTTACCCTCTTTTATACTTATTTTTTCTTCTTTTTCTACTCCTTATTATCCTTTAAGTATATTGATAAATAATACTATATTTTATTTTGTTTTTATTAATGGTTATAACTCATTGCATTTTCTTTCTCTCCATTATATAAATACCTTGAAAGGAATCAAATATTGCTACGATTCTTTACCTTCATATTCTTTTTTCTTACCTTTTTTTTTTCTTTTTTAATTCTTCCCTTTGAACCAAACATGGTGTAAAAGTTGGATATCCTTTGGTGTTGAAGGATAAATCAACCGTTGCCATCATTTAGAGAAGGCCCTCGCATCCACATCTTTCATTGAATATGAGCATGTTGGAGGTTCCCGATGCACTAGGACGCATCTGTCATGCTGTCACACATGCAGTTAGAAGAAGCAGAAAAATTGGGGAATGATTTATTGGATCGCTAAAGCGTAACTAATTCAGTTAAAGATTCTCGGAAACAACTTCGTATTTTCCCGTGGGTGTTCGCGGACGTTTTTGATTTTTCACCCGGTCCTAATCAATTTACGTAACTCATTAAAATTTTTTTTATTGATTCACATTTTGTGTTAACTGGCAATATCGTCCAAAAATTTATATAAGAAAGCCGGAAGATGATTTCGCCTAATGCATCTGTCTATACACTGAAAAGTGAAATCCACACATGGCCCAATGTTTAGAAGACATGTTATAATTTTTCACTTTTTCTTCGCAATATGAGCGACAAATTTTATCGCTATAGTGTGGCCGTCTACTACATAATTGGAATTTCAACCAAATACACAAACATTTTTACTGCATAACTAAAATTTGTGAGTTTGTACAACCAAGTAGTTTGAAATATTCTATTCACGTAGGGTTTGACGTTGAAGTTCAGTAAGTTACTTTCACCTACTTAGGTTAGGTTCTCTACATGACTTGATTGGGTTAGATTAAAATTGAAATAAGTCAAATGAAAAGTTAATTTTGATCAACACTTTAAAAAGAAAAAATCGTATCCAAATTAGCAATTTTAATTTTTAAATGTGCCTAGTCAAACACTGATAGCGATTAATAGATGAGGCTACCATATCAGATGAATTTATAATTAAGTTCCTAAATCACATGATCTACAAATGTGGAGCTTTTTTGTTTATGTTTTCGTTTTATTTTTTCTATAAACAGTACAAAATTTTCCTTTTTTGATATATGCCAGGTGTTGCTTTTAGCCGTGCCTGATGGCGGAAGCAAGTCGAGCAGCTCAAATGCCTACAAATGATCCGACAAACCTTGGTATTTTAAGATCGTGGCTTAAGACAATCCACGAATTATGAAATATACAAAGATACAAAGGTTCGAACATATTTCGTGATTATCAAATGGCAACCATTGTTTTCAGATTTTTAAATTTGTAATGCACTTCATGGTCTTCACCTTCTCTTCAGATTGTTACATTATTAATGCACTGCATTTTTTTTTCACTTTTGATATATTTTTTTATCACTTTATTAAATATATTTACATATATTACTTTATTAAATCAATTATCATTAATCAATTGGATACCGACATACATCTTTGACTAACTATGGATATAACGATGACACACTAATCATGAGTTTGTAAATAAGGTGTGTGTGTTGTTTTGGGGAGGGGGGGGTTTGTGGGGTGTGGGGGTGGGGTTGTGTTGGTGTTTGGGGTGTGTGGTTGTGAGCTGGAAATCTACAAATCAATTGATCATAAAAAACGTCAAAGCATTAGTAACGTTTTTATTATTTTCTCAAAATATTAGAAGTAAAATTTTGGCAGGTTGAGAAAAGTATTTTAACCTTCATTAAAAGAAGAAATTGCTAAAAACACCGCGGTCAAGAATGGGTTGACAATTTTATGGGAACGGAGAGAATTTTGTGAAAATATCAAATTTCAAAGGGTTATGTTTTGGAGGATTAATTATACTTTTACAACTTCAATTTAGTAGAAGTAGAAGTTTGTCTTATTGAGACGATTGAACTATTCTGCATGTTTGCATATAAAGGAGTTCATTCATAGCAATGGATGGAGCCATGTTGGCTATTGGATTTATATATTATATTTAGTTGATTTTATTTGGCCATAATGAAATTACTATTCTTCTTCTATAAAGTTAATGCACTCTTCCATGGAATTTTTGTTGTTGTAAAATAAGAAAAGTATAAAAATTTGTGATTCTTTTCTAGGATGAATATATATTTCTATATCCACTCTCGAGACTCTAACTTAAAATTTAATATATTTATTAGGAAAATAGTATGTTGGTACTTTCAATGTCTATGCCTATATCATTTTGAGTGCAGCTATATGTAATGGTCACTATTGCTTTTATATTTTATTTTTTATAAATTGCAATTTATATTATTCCATTTTATAAATCAAGACTTAATATTAGTACTATTTAGAGGTGCGCAAGTGACTTAAACAAGTCAACCCGCCCTAGCTGACTTTGGCTTGCATGTTAAATGGGTTGAGCTCATTTGGCTTGCTTTTTAAACAAGCAAAAAAACCTTAACTGTAACCTGTAAGTTGATTAATGATTACTGTTTGGAAAAGTGCATGTGCTAACTCAATCAAACAATTGTTGATGTGATATTTGGATAAGAAACAATATGATATTATTATGCACCTATGATTTCACGAAACCATGTAAGATTGGAAGGTGGGAAAATCATCAACATATAGCCAAGAGCATATAGATAAAAGGTACATAGATTGGCTTTTAATATATGGATTGAGAAAGGTCTTGACCAACTACAATTGAGATGAAGATTGAAAGAGATCCATAAAGTGCAATGATATGGATCCTAAGAAAGAAATGGAGGTCATCAAGATCCTTTACGATGAACCTATGAGGGAGGAACTGAATGAAGTAAGAGAGGAGTTTAGGATTGTTCCTGATTGAATGAATGTCGTCAACATAAAGAAGTAGGACAAGAGTGTCCATCTGCGAGGGTAGGGTAAATGAATATTGATAATGTGCTAGCATTACTTTGATTGAATGTAATTGTAATAGTCAACTAATGAATCGGTGAAACT